>VBSM01001118.1:34022791-34040570 GCA_008086735.1 Cheirogaleus medius | reverse complement strand
CTTTAAAAAAAAAAAAAAAAGATTTGATTATAAATATCTGGAAGCACAAACCAGCATTAGGAGTATACATTATACAAACCAGGAGGAATCATCAAAATAAATCAATGATATCCATGTTATAGATGTTGAGAAGATAAATAGACCCCAGTATGAGGACTGTCAATTTGGAGGAGATATATGCACATGGTAGTCACCATGACAAAATTAAAGTAGTCACAAAACCACTTTCTCCCAAAGGCCAAAAAGAACTCTTATTTATCCAAACTTCAACTTGGAAAGGACAGATAACCAAAACTTCTTAGTAAACAAGGTGACTATGATAAGCTTATTTTAAGCAAATAGTATAACTGGCCACTAAGCCAACCAAGAAGCCACAAAAGACCGGTAGCGCAAATAATTGTAATAAAGTATACCAGGTGCAACGACAGAAGACTCCTCAAAGTAGAGTAGGGTACAAAGGAGAAAAAGGCAGAAAGGGAGAGGAAGGGGACCAAGGAAGAAGAGGGGCTGAGACAACTCTAGGGAATAGGAGACACCTGATCTCCATTCTGAAGATGAGTAGGCATTTCCAGGTGATCAAGGAGGCAGTGAGGATGGGGAGTATTTCTGAGAGAGGATGCAATATGAGTAAATCAGCATAGTGCAGAGGAAGTAAAGCACAAAAGAGGACGAGGAAGTGCAGGAAATTGAAGGTGAGGAAGGAAACAGCAACTGTGTAGAGGGGCTGTGCGGGAACCTTATGGACAGGCTGCTGGACCCTAAAAGAACATTTCCCAGCAGCAGTCCATGGACCACTGGATGTTGGTGAACACAGAGTTGATGGTCCATACGGTCTCCAAGAGGAATATTTTATTGTGCCTTTCCATAATCTGCTCCATCTTTATCAGTTTCCCAGCTGAGGTATCATAAATGGGTTGTAAGCAAGCAATGGAATGAAAAAGGTCAGGATACAAGATGACCACCATATAATCAAGAATTACTAAAGCATTTTAGAATGTGTATTTGCAATTAACCTAACATTATATAATCAATCACTCCCTACACCTGTAATCCCAGCACTTTGGGAGGCTGAAGGGGGAAGGATCACCTGAGCCTAGGAGTTCATGTTTACAGCAAGCTGTCATTACACCACTGCATTCCAGCCTGGGTGACAGAGCAAGACCCTGTCTTTAAAATAAAGAAAAAAATCACTCCCAAACTGTAGTTGCAATGGCTTTAAAATATTTCTGCAAATTTGACACTCATTTCTTCAAAACATAGAGTCCAATTGTCTTCTCCTTGAATGTGACCTCATTTCTAGCAAGCAGAATGTGGCAGTAGTGATGGCGTGGGACTTCCAAAGCTGGGTCATAAAAAGCACTGCAGCAATTCCACTTCTGGGTATATACCCAAAAGAATTGAAAGCAAGGACTCAAACAGATATTTGCACACCAATGTTCACACATCATTCACAATAGTCACAGAGTAGAAGCAACCCATGCCTAACAGATGAATAAACAATGTGATATGTCCATACAATGTAACATTCAGCCTCAAAAAGGAATAAAATTGTAATACTTTTTTTTTAAATTGAATATACAATTTATTTAACATTCAAACTTCATTAAGACATGCACAATATGGCAATTTTTATGGGGATTTAACCCTACCTAGGATATGATTGCTTGCTGGGGCTTAGCGACAGGGTCCAGTTCACACTTAGCACTAATTAAATACTTTATTGAATAAATACAATACCAAACAAAATGCATTCAAATGCTTTCTTAAAAAATCAATTTTAAAGGCCTTTCTATTCAGGCTAATCACAAACACAATAAAGGCAGATATGCTAGTTTAACATAATTGGCTGATTTTATACAGCACTTATATCTTTTAGTCCACAAGTATATTATTAAATGATAGAGAACATCTAATACAACCATTTCTACAGAACTAGGAAATAAATTTCTAAGAAAGAAAGATTTTATAGACCCCATCTTTTATACCCACCCCAACAGTCTAACTCTAAAGAGGATAAAGCCAATGACTTTCTTCACAAGAGCTCATGACTAATTTCGCTTTGCTATCAAAATCTGTATTTCCGATCCGTTATGAGCATTCAAAACTATCTCATCCGAGGAATTAAATAAGGTCAGCCACATTCACGGGCATTTCCTCCACTGTAGTATTGTAGAAAGTCTCAATGTCACAAAGAATCTTCTTGTCTTCTTCAGTAACAAAGTATATAGCCACACCTTTCCTCCCAAATCAACCCCCTGTGCCAAGTCTGTGAATGTAGTTGTCATGATTGGTAGGTAAGTCATAGTTTATAACCAAAGACACTTGTTGCACATCAATCCCACGAGCCAACAAGTCAGTAGTAATCAGAACCCTGATCGGAATTGCCTCATAACATCTCCCTCCTTCTGGTCCATGTCACCATGCAGAGCAGACACTGTGAAGTCTCTGGCGTGCATTTTCTCAGTAAGCCAGTCCACCTTGCGCCTTGTATTGAGAAAAATAACAGCCCTTGTAATGATCAGTGTCTCATACAAGTCACAAAGTGTATCCAACTTCCATTCCTCTCTTTCAACATTAATATAAAACTGTATGATTCCTTCAAGGGTCAATTCTTCCTTTTTCATCAGAATTCGAATTGGATATCTCATGAATTTTTTGGTCACTTCCAACACATCAGTTGGCATTGTGGCAGAAAGCAACACAACCTGAATACTTGTATTTAATTTTTGGAAAATCTCATAGATTTGATCCTTAAACCTTCAGCTCAACATTTCATCTGCTTCATCCAAAACAAACATTTGATCCATTTTGGAGAAAGGTATCTTCTGTTTAACATATCAAACACTCTCCCTGGTGTACCAACTACAATATGTGGTGCTTCAGCCTGAAGTTTTTGCATTTTATTTCGAACATTCATTCCACCAATGTAAGCATGACAAGTTGCTCCCAGATAGTCTCCAAGTGCCAGAATTACCTTTTGGATCTGTTGAGCCAGTTCTCTGGTGGGGGCCAATACTAGTGCTTGGGTCTCCTTGAACTCAATCTCCAACTGTTGCAGGATGGAAATAGCAAATGTGGCTGTCTTGCCAGTACCTGACTGAGCTTGAGCAATCACATCATACCCTTTAATACAAGGAATAATAGCTCTCTGCTGAATAGCTGAAGGCTTCTCAAAACCATAAGCATAGATGCCCCGAAGAAGAGACTCTTTTAAATTCATATCATCAAAGTTATCAACAATCTCATTCCAGTTGCTTTCGATGACACCATTGGGGTCCATTCCCTCTGGCCGCCATGTTCTCTTTATAATCTGCAGAGCCACCAGACATGATCCAAAGAACCACTCAGCGCCTGACTGAAAAGCTCTAATACATTTTATAACATGGATGAACCTTGAGGACATTATGCTAAGTGCAATAAGCCAGTCACAAAAGGACAAATACTGTATGATTCCACTAATATGAGGTCTCTAGAGTACTTAAATTCATAAAAGTAGAGCAGATGTTACTGGGGGCTGGGGGGAGAAGGGAGAGAGGAGCTGTTGATTAATGGGTATAACATTTCAGTTTGGGAAGATGAAGTTTTGGAGAAGGATGGTGGTAATGATTACAGAACAGTGTGAATGTACTTAATGCCATAGAACTGCATACTTAAAAATGACTAAAATACTAAACTTTATGTTATATATTAATGTATTTCAACACACACACACATATACAGCACTGTTACTTCTGCCTTGCATTCTCTTGGTTTCCCCATTCCAGGGAGAAGTGAGATGCTGTATCGTGAGGACACTCTAGAAGTCTACGGGGAGGTCCACATGGCAAGGAACTGAGGCCTCCTGCCAGAAACCAGCGCCAAGTTGCCAGGCCCATGAGTGAGCCACCTTGGACTACAGCCTCATGAGACCCTGAGCCAGATCCTCCAGTTAGGCTGCTCCTGAATTCCCAGTCTACAGACACTTGGAGGATAATAAATGTTTATTATTGTTTTAGGCCACTAAATTTTGAGAAAATTTGTTGCATGGCAATAAGTAACTAACAAAGCAGCACCTTACTAGACTGCCCTGGTGTCTAAAAGTGGAATCTACAGTTTATAAGTTAAAGGTGCCAGTCCTCATGTTTTCAAGTTTGAGAAGCACTGCTCTAAGCTACCAGATAAGCCAACATAGCCTAGAGCCCCACCAAGGAAAGGAGAGGACTGTAGGGGAGTAAGGCTCCCACCAAAGAGGGGGAATGACTCCACATGCATGCCCAGAAAGGCAGAGAATAGTCCAGGACTAATTCAGGGAAACAATGTTGACTTGTCCACACTACATGACTTCAAGTCCCAGGAAGGCTTGCTGCTCAGAGTCCTAGCTGCTTCTGAGTGAAATTAAGCTTCCTAATACCACACGCTGTGCACATGCTTAAATTAAAGCAGCCAGACAATGCTTGGCAGGAATCTGTTTGGTCCCCCCACATATACCAGAAGAAATACTAACTAAAGAAACATTACATAGGGAAAAACAAAAAAAACAAAAAGAATGACAATTTCCTTCTGAATTCCACTCCAACTGGTCATCATTCACACACATGGCTAATAATAACTAATGTATGCAACTTCCTCAAGGGTTTACGCACTACCTTTATATAAGTTATTTCATTTGATCTTTACCACCATCCTATGAAGACTTAAGGAGTCACTATTATCACTGTACTCATTTTACATTTGTGGAAATAGAGGCTTCTGAGAGTGACTGGGAAGAGGCATAACCAAGATCAGCATCTAAATCTTCTAACTCTAAACCCAGTGAAAAGCCTGCAGCTCTTAATTTGACTTCACATATAAATATCCTTGTAGTGACCCAAATTCACAGGGGTGTCTTTTGTCTTAGCCACCTAAAAGTCTACCTGGTGGCTAGCCCAGATTTTGTCTAAACTTTCCCCCAGGGGTTCAGCATTCAGGCTATTTCCAGATTTTTTTTTTTTTTTTTGAGACAGAGTCTCACTTTGTTTCCCTGGCTAGAGTGCAGTTGTGTCATCATAGCTCACCACAACCTCAAACTCATGGGCTCAAGAGATCCTCCTGCCTTAGCCTCCCAAGTAGCTAGGTCTACAGGTGCGTACCATGACACCCAGCTAATTTTTCTATTTTTAGTAGAGACAGGGGTCTCACTCTTGTACAGGCTAGTCTCGAACTCCTGAGCTCAAGCAATCCTCCTGTCTCAGCCTCCCAGAGTGCTAGGATTGCAGGCGTGAGGCACTGCACCCGGCTGCTTCCAGATTCTTCACTATATAAATAGCCTATCTGAAAACACACAGCACTCCTTTTACTTCAAGAATCAGAGCATGCCTCTATTCCCGGCTCAAGGCACACACTAGAAGCAAATGACTTCTATGCACAAAAGTAACATTCTAAGCCATCACCAGACTTTGCTGGAGAGAGGATGGGAATGGAAGATATATTTAGTGAAAAACAAAAGGCTGACTATTAAGCTGCAGAAAAACTGTGCTGTTTTGGATGCCTTAACCCTTTCCGTACTCTTCCATTAATCAAATCAACATCTGACCCTTCTAACTCAGGAAATGTCTTGAATTCAATCTTTCTTCTCTATCCCAATCATTTCTCACCAGCTACAACTGCACAGTCAGTATGTACATATGACCCCTAAACCTCTCTTATAAGTCCCTGGCAGAAGGCCTGATATAGAGCCACTCAGTAATTATTTTGTGACTAAAAGAACAATAACATTTTTCTGTTACTGAGAGAGATACAATCATGTCTCTCTGCTGCTTAAAATCTCTTTATTTATTTATTTATTTTGAGACAGGGTCTCACTCTGCCATCCTGGCTGGAGTGCAGTGGGGTGATTATAGCTCACTACAGCCTCAAACTCCTGTGCTCAAGTAATCCTCATGCCTCAGCCTCCTGAATAGCTGGGACTATGCCTGGCTAACTTTTCTTATTGTTTTGGTAGAGTCTCACCATGTTGCCCAGGCTGGTCTTGAACTCCTGGCCTCAAGTTATCTTTCTGCCTCAGTCTCCCAAAGTGTTGGGATTATAGGCGTGAGCTACCACCATGCCCAGCTTTAAAATCTCCCTTGTTAGCTCAATCTCCCATCACTCCTGCTCTGTTCCCTCTCTGGACTCTTAGAATAAACCATGTTCTTTTAAGCCCTAGATATTTTTGCTGACATTGTTGCTTCTACCTGCTCCCACCATCACTTTCATCCTGGAAATCTCATTCTTTAATCTCACTTCCTTGCATATACCATGTTTCCCCAAAAATAAGACAGGGTCTTATATTTATTTTTCCTCAAGAAGATACCCTAGGGCTTATTTCAGGGGATGTGTTATTTTTAAGTATAGTACAACAATCTACATTTATTCAAATATAGTTAAGTCGTCTTCTTCTGGAACATCATCATAACTCTCCAAACCCCGAATTCCATCCTGAATTTATTGCGACTCTATTTCCTTTAGAACCATTGGCCCCAATCTCTCATGTCGAGCAATAGAGCTCTCATGGGAAGAGAGATGAGAGGGGCTGCTCATCTTTTTTAGCGCTCCTCGACGAAATGCATGGGTTGTGCAGATACGCTGCATAGCCATGCCCATCACTAGGTCTTATTTTCGGGGTAGGGCTTATATTGCACAAATGCTTAGAAATCCTGCTAGGGCTTATTTTATGGGTAGGTCTTATTTTCAGGGAAACACGGTACCTTCAATTCCTTGGCCTATCTCTCCCTCCATCACAACTGCCTTCTAACCCTGGTTATATCAGACTCCACATTCTCCACTCTTGAACCCAGGCTGCTAAATATGGCTGGAAAAAACAAGTAACACTGATGGGTCTCACTTTAGCTGCATGCCTGCAAACAGTGATTCCCTTTGTGGTGGGCAGGAGAAGCTTGTGTGACTGGATGGGGAGACAAAAGGGCTTCTGGGGTGCCCCAAATGGTCTATATCTTGATTTGTGCGGTGGTTACAAAAGTGTATACATGTGTAAAAGTTCATCAAGCTACACATTTGAGATTTATGCACTCTACTATAAATTAAACCTCAATAAAGAGTCTTTTTAAAATAGGCCAGCCACGGTGACTCACACCTAATCCCAGCACTTTGGGAGGCTAAGGAGGGAGGATCCTTGAGCCCAGGAGTTCAAGGTTACAGTGAGCTATGACTGCACCACTGTACTCCAGCCTGGGCAACAGAGCAAGACTGTCTCTTTAAAAAAACAAACAAACAGGAAAAATCTGAGAAACTGTTATAGCCAAGAGCAGTCTAAGGAGACAGAACCACTAAATGTAATGTTGTCTCCTGGAACAGAAAAAGGATATTAGGGCCAGGCAGGGTAGCTCACACCTGTAATGGCAGCAATTTGGGAGGCCAAGGCCGGAAGATTGCTTGAGCCCAGAAATTACAGACCAACCTGGGCAACATGGCAAGACCCCGTAGCTATAAAAAAAAAAAAAAAATTAACTGGGCATGGTGGCACTCGCCTGCAGACCCAGCTACTTGGGAGGCTGAGTGAAGCAGGAGGATCACTTGAGCCCAGGAGTTGAAGGTTATAGTGAGCTATGATCAAGCTACTGCATTCCAGCATGGGTGACAGAGCAAGACCCCTGTCTCTAAGAGAAAAAAGAAAAAAGAGGAGAAGAAAAGAGGATATTAGGAAAAAAAATAAAGAAATCTGAATAAAATATGAACTTTAGTTAATAATATACCAATGTTGGTTCATTAGTTGTAACAAATGTACCTTACTTACATTTGTATGTTACTAATGGATGATGTCAACAGTAGAGGAAACCAGGTGTGTCATAGACACACCAGGTGTGTCAAGTTTCTGTGTCACAGAAACTTTCTATATGATCTTCAGAATTTTTCCATAAATCTAAAACTATTCTAAAATATAAAGCTTATTTCAAAAACTCCATGACCACCATCCTCAAGTGAGCTCTCTGAGGCACTTGGTGGCACCAACAAACCTATCACATTTCTCACATCCACTCCCTTTTCTACTCTCCTCAGTATTTCACACTTCAACCTCTTTCCTCAAACCCAAGTCCTTCTACTCCTGATCCTCAGTCTCAGCTGAGAATTTTACTACTTATTGAACTTTTAAAAAATAGCTGGGCATGGTGGCATGTGCCTGTAGTCCCAGCTACTAAGGAGGCTTAGGCAGAAGGATCCCTTGAGCCCAAGAGTTCAAGTACAGACTCTGCAACATGGTGAGACCCCCTCTCTTTTAAAAAAGAAATAGAATTTCCATTTGCTGAAGAGAATGTAAAATGGTACAGCTGCTATGGAATACAGTTTAGCACTTCCTCAAAAAGTTAAACCTAGAATTACCATATGACCTAACAATTGCACTCTTAGGTATATACCCAAGAGATATGAAAATGCATGTCTACTTACAGACTTATAAATAAATGTGCTATGCATAATAGCCTGAAAGTGAAAACAATACAAATACCCATCAACTGATGAATGAGTAAAGAAAATATAGTATAGCCATACAGTGGAATTATTCATCCATAAAAAGGAATGAAGTACGGATATATGCCATAACACAAATGAATCTTGAAAATATGCTATGTAAAAGAAGCTAGTCACAAAGAAACACTTATTGAATAATTCCATTTCTATGAAATGTCCAGAGTAGACAAATCTATAGAGATAGAAAGTAAATTAGTATAGGGTTTCTTTTTTGGGGTGATGAAAATGTTCTGGAATTAGATAGTGGTAATGATTGTACAACTTTATGATATACTAAAAACCATTAAATTGTATGCTTTAAAGGGGTGAATTTTATGGTATGTATATTAGATCTCAATTTTTAAAAACAATTAATAAAAAAGGAAGGAAAAAAAAGAATCCCACCAAGTGCTGGCAAGGATGCAGAGCAACTGGGATTCTCATATATTGCTGGTAGAAATGCAAAGTGGACTAGACACTCTGGAAAACAGTTTGGCAGTTTCTCATAAAATTAAACATATACTTACCATATGACCCAGAAATTCTACTCCTTGATATTTAGCCAAGAAAAATGTAAACTTATGTTCTCACAAAAATATATATGCAAATATTTATTCATATTAACACAAAACTGGAAGCCCCATTTCTTTGAACAGGTAAACAGATAAACTGTGGTACCCCCATACAATGGAATACTACTCAGCAATAAAAGAAACTACTAATTCATGCAGAAATATGGATGAATCTCAAATGCATTATGCTAAGTGAAAGAAACCAAATCTAAAAGGCTACATACTGGATGATTCCATTATATGACATTCTAGAAAAGGCAAAACTATAGGGACAGAGGACAGATCAATGGGTGACAGGGGCTGGAGGTACCAGGACTAAAAAGGGACATGAGGGAATTCTGGGGGCAATAAAAGTGCTTTCATCTTAATTGCAGTGGTGCTTACATGAATGTATGATTTTGGCAAGCCTCAGTACTCTGAAAAGAGTGAATTTTACTACAGGTTGAGCATCCCAAATACAAAAACATGAAATCCAAAATGCTCCAAGTTCCAAAACTTTTTGAGTGCCAACACAACATATGTTGAATACATGTTGTTATACATTTGTCAAAACCCATAAAAAGTACAACACCAGGAGTATACCGCAATGTAAACTATGATCTTTGGGGGCTAATGATGTGTTAGTATAGGTTCATCAATTATATAATAACAAATGTAACACTCTGGTGTGGAAAGTTGACGGTGGAGGAGGTAGGGGAAGCAGCAGGAATATGGGAACTCTCTACTTTCTGCTCAATTTTGCTGAGAGCCTAAAACTCCTCTAAAAAATAAAGTCTATTTTTTTAAATCCCACATACTCACTATCAACTCCCAAATTTCAAAGTCTAACCCAGAGCTCACACCTGACGATATGACTCAGTTATTCAACTCAATATCTCTGCTTGGTCATTTAAAAGGAATCTCATATATGACATGTCCAAAACAAACTTCTTATCTTCTCCCTGAAACCTGGTGCTACTGCAGTCTATCTCATTTCACAAATGGTAATTTCATCTACTGGTAGTTAGGACAAAAATTCTTGGAATCATCCTTGACTCTTCTCTGTCTCCCTCACATTATCAGCAAATCTGTCAGCTGCACCTTCAAAACATATCCAGACTCTGATCACTTCTCACCATATCCAGCACTGCTTTTTAGTTTGAGCAACTATCACCTTTAATCTGGACTACTACAAAGGATGCTTACTCTTCTCTTTGCTTCTGCCCATGCCTACCTACAGCATATTCTACACACAAAAACCACATCCACTTTTAATAACTGAAATCAGATAATGTTATTTCTCTGTATAAAACTTTCCAATAACTTCCTATTACATATAGAATAAAGTTCAAACCCCCTATTATGGCAGACCTGGCCCCTGTTGACCTTTCTGGACTCACCTCCTACCTCTGGCCTCTCACTCTCTACCCTCCAGCCACATATTCTTTCCTTCTATTGCTTGAATGCCCCAACTTGCTCCTATTTCAGGGCTTGTGATTTGGTTGCCTCTACCTGGAACCTTCTACCCCAGATACCCACATGGCTCACTCCCTCACTTACTTTGGGATTCTACTCAAATGTCTCCTTGTCAGAGATCTTCCCTGACCACCCTCTACATAAAAAAGTAACACACACACAGAGAATCACTCTCTGTCCACTTACCCATACTTATTAGTACTTATTCCTCTTTCTAGCATTTATCACTGCCTAACATTATATATATGTATCTGTTTGTTTATAGTCTGTCTACCTCCACTGGCATCATCAGCTCCTGAAGATCAGGGACTATGTCTGTCCCAATAACCACTGTATCTCCAGCATCTAGCACTGAATGAATGACTTGGCATCAAAAGTCATCTTTGTGAAGCCTTCTGAAATTCCCACATATGAAATTAATTGTTCTCCCGTAGGAGTTTGGAAATGAACTTTGTACAGAGTAAATATGCCCTCATGATATAATTAATTTCTAGGCCTTTACCTTGTAAGTACAGGATATAGCATGGGGATGGAAGCCATATCCTAATGTGCTCAGTGGCCAGACTACCTGGATTCAAATCCCAAATTCACCATCTACTAGCTGTGTAACTTTGAACAACTTATTTAACTGCTCTGTGCCTCTAGTTCCTCACATATAAAATGAGAATAAAAAGACTACTCACCTCTTGGTGTTATGAGGATTAAATAAGGTATAATATGTAAAGCCTTCAGATTTGTGCCTGACATAGAGTAAATCACTCAATAAATGTGAGCATGAGAATATATGATTAGCAACTCTTGGCTATCAATGCTAAAAACCAAAGCAAAATACCAACTCATCTCTAAACTTCTTGAGGGACCTATATGATTTTTCTTCATTCCCTAGCACCTAGTGTTAATGTCTGACTCACAGCAGATATTCAATACATGTTTGTGGAAAGCTCAGAAAAGAAAGATTACTTTTAAAAAGAAAACCATATGGTGTAAGAACTAAAGGGTAACTCAGATGTGATCAGTGCAGATAATCCTAATGAAAAAGAGAGAAGAAAAGGATTTAAGGACATTATGAAACTCAGATTTTTAATTATACAAGAAACAGAAAGAAACTATGATCAACTTAATGGAAACACATAGTGAAAACATGCCAAATGGTCAGGAAAGCAATAGACAGAAGGAACTCTTTCACTGTGTTCAGAGCAACAACAGGGAAAGACAGCCTACTGCTTGGAACAGATGGTGTGCTCCTGACAGATGACAGGAAGGAGGCAGAAGGCAAGCAGGTTCCACTGTCTCTACCAAGCTTCACTACTAGGAAACTGCAGCTTCTCACATGTTAGTTCATCTATACAACCCTGGAAATAAGCAAGGCAGGCAGGATTACCCCCTCAACAGAAAGGAAATAGTATGTGGAAAGTCTGCCCCAAAGTTGTAGATTAAAAATTAGAACATGGATTCTCATCAATATTCCAAAGCCTGCTTGGTGAGATGACATGAGAAAAACTGCTTTGAGAACTAGCAATCTCCATGGAAAATCTAAAACTGCATTTTATAAACTTCCCTCTCTAAAAAATTAAAATCCTAATTTTATGATTTCTCTGGGACACTATAAAAATTGAGAAAAGCTGGCTTGGATGATTTACAAAAAAATTCTGATAAGGTACACTGAAGACTGCTGTCAAACAGAACTAGGTCTCAGACTTAACACTAATTAATTTGTGACCTTGGGCAAAATATTTTACCTCTGAACCTCAGTACCAAGTGAGCATTGCCATGGGAGATTAAATGAGATATCCTACTTAAAGCAATTACCATCATACCTGACACATAGCAAATCTGTTAATCATTAGTTGTCATTGCTATTGTTGTTAGTTTAACAGGAGTACACTATACGCAGTATACAAAGATGACAGAAAAACCAAGCTTCTATAAAAGCAATACAGATAAAACAAATCAGGCTGGGTGTGGTGGCTCACGCCTGTAATCCTAGCACTCTGGGAGGCCAACATAGGTGGATCATTTGAGCTCAGGAGTTCAAGACCAGCCTGAGCAAGAGCAAGATGCTGTCTCTACTAAAAACAGAAAGAAATTAGCTGGACAAGTAAAAATATACAGAAAAAAGTAGCCGGGTATGGTGGCGCACACCTGTAGTCCCAGTTACTCAGGAGGCTGAGGCAGAAGGATTGCTTGAGCCCAGGAGTCTGAGGTTGCTGTGAGCTAGGCTGACGCCACGGCACTCTAGCCTGGGCAACAGAGCGAGACTCTGTCTCAAAAAAAAAAAAAAAAAAATTCAAAGATGTAGACCTATTACAGTATGAAACATTAATCCAGAAAGAAAAAAAAAATCAAAGATGTAGACCTATTACAGTATGAAACATTAATCCAGAAAGATCCACACACCCACTCTGGGCCACATTTGTGTCCCCATGCCTTTTACTGTCACACGGGTTTTGAAGAATACAATAACACTTCCCTTCCCTTTTTTGTTTTCTTTCAAATAGCAGCAAATCCAGAAAATATGACCCAGAAAAATATTACCAGGGAAAGGAATCAACTGGGAGGCATGCTGGCCTTTGGAGTTGGATAAAAAGGGGTTCAAATCCCAGCCCTACCACTCTCACCAGCTCTATCATTTGGCAAAACGGACTTTTACTTCTGTGAGCCTTAGTTTCTTTCCTCATATATAAAATTTAAACAATAAACAACCTCAGAGCTTATTGAGAAGATTTAAGGGATAAAACTACATATGGAAAGCCCAGCACAGAGCCAGGCTTCAACAAATACAGCAGTAGGTGCTTTACCTAACTGCTAATTCCGCAATATTAAAAAAAGGCTTAAGATGTAAGCAATCAAAACAACTTAGGAAAATGTTTACCTACAGTCATTTGGTACTCAGTTGAGTACCTACTGTGTGCCTGGTACAGTTTTGAGACACTGGAGATTTATCAGTGAACAAAACAGACAACTCACCTGTGGCTACCTTGAAAATGCACCTATCACATCCTCACTACTAGTAACTGATCTCAGCTCCAGTACTCTAAATCCATCACCAAGTCTGTGCCATCACCACACTTGCCTAGGGCTGCTCCCAACTAACGACTGAGTGAGCAGGGACAATAAGGCAAGACCTTCCTGCGAGATGAGACTCTTTGGACAGCAACTTTGGTTTGAGGACTCCCCATTTGCCTTGCCAAAGCTTTCTTAGAACCGTACTACCTTCCCTCTCTCTCCTCCACAGGGATCAGACTTGCAAGGCAGTCTTAAGCCTCCTAGCCTCTTCCAGCTCCTGCTCCATTTCTCCCTACAGGAGTTGTCCCTGTTTAATCTCTTGCTTTGCTTCTTGGAAAACCCAATCTAACACTCAAAGCCCTCAGGAGTTTGTATTCTAGTTGGGAGAGACAAACAAGTAAACAAAATAATCAAATCAAATAATTAGAGACTAGCAAATGTGTAGCAATGAGGGAAGGGAATTCTTCAGGGTGTTGAAATTGTTCTGTATCCTGTTAGTGGTGGTGCTAATAAGAAGCCCATACATGAGTTAAAACTCATAGGCATGTACACTGAAAAAAAAAAGTGAATATACTGTATGTATACTAAAAAGTAATTTAAAATGTAGAAATAAAATTAGACTGTAAGAGCATTAGAAGGGAACTCACTTAACTTGGGATCAAATTTATGATATAAATCAAATATAATTTATCCTTAGTAAGATTAATGTCAAGAAATCTTAAACTTTATTCATATATTTGTTAGTAGTAATATTGATATTATAACTTTAAAACCACTTGTGTATAACAGAATAACTAAAACAGGTAAAAGTATGATTAAGAACAGATTTTTAGTATAAAAGACAAAAATAAAAATATAAATTCCTTTTGTCAATTATACCTCAATAAAACTGGGGGAGAATATATATATGTTCCAAAATGTTAAATTTAAATTGGAAATATCAAAATGAATTCACACTTTTTCAAAAAATATATTTCTTCACTCCACCCACTTAAATGACATTCTAGCAGCAATAACCACACTCAGTGCCCAGAGCTTAATTTCTAAACACTGCTTCCTAAAAAAGGAGTCAAGCCTTGGAGAACTGTCTGAATCCAGGGTTTGAGACAGGAAAAGTGGAAGATAAGTCTGGGGCTTCCAGTAGTGCCTGAAAACAAGAAAATGCTCAGGAACTAACAGGAGTGTGTCAAGAGAACAAAGGAGCCTTAAAAGGCTTCCCATTGGCTGGATTTGGAATAATTTTTGCACCAAAAAGAATAATGAATGGAATTGACTACAACACCATACTGAATAATCTTAGTTCTTAGTGATCTTTTAAAAAAAAAAGGATCTGGGTGTGATGGCACATGCCTGTAATCCCAGCTACTCAGGAGGCTGAGGCAGGAGGATCACTTGAACCCAGGAGTTTGAGGCTGCTGATCACAACACTGCACTCTGGCCCTGGACAACAGCACAAGATCCCCTCTAAAAAAAGATAAAAATAAAACAAAAAATGATGACAAAAAAAAGCTCTTCAAGAACATCAGCTAATAAAATACAGAATGACAGAAGTAGAAAATCACCATTTTTCCACCTCCAGCATAATAAGTGATTCAGGCAAGGATTATCAATAGATGCCAAAATCATTAGGTAAATGGTGTAGAATAACAGGACACTGACACCAAAGAACCAAAGTATCCCCACAGTATTTACTACTTGCACAGGGCAAATATATCTTTATAATGGTGAGAGATGGCAGTCATTACCTTATCCAAGTGATACACGGAACAGTGGGACGACCTAGCTTTTTGTGTCCCCCGATGTGATGCAATATGAAACACACGGCATTACCACTGAAACATTCTGCAAAAAAAATGTTTAATCTGAAGTCTAGACCTCATTTCCAGTTTATAGGAAATATAAGAGAATACAAGAAACAAGTTAAACTCACCATGAGAAAACAATGTGGCCAACCTAAAATGTGGAATATTCTACAAAACAACTGTTCAGAACTCTTAAAAATAAATAATGCTATGAAAGGGAAAAAAGTGGGAGCAGAGAAGAATTACCGTGGAATAAAAGCAACTAAGAAGATAAAAACAAAAACGTAATGTGAATCCTGTTTGGAAAAAAGCTGTAAGGTACATTTTTGGAACAACAGGAAAATCTGACTATAGTCTGGATATTAGATATTATGGAAAGTAAGCATATAAAGTAAATGGGGTACATATGTTAATATTCAGTGAATACAGGTGGAAGGTATATTGTTCTCTCAACTTTTTATTATCTAAAATTTTTTCAAATAAAAAGCTGGAATTTATTTATTTTAGGATCCCAAAAGTAAGAACAAGTAGGCCAGGCACACTGGCTCACACTTGTAAACCCCAGCACTTTGGGAGGCTGAGGTGTGAAGATCACTTGAGGCCAGGAGTGTGAGACTACCCTGGGCAACATAGTGAAGATTCAGAGGTAAAAAGACACAAGGAAAAAAAGCAATGAAAAAATAGACCCTAATCCCCACACCACATTTCATTTTAATGGACTGAAAACACACACACACACACACACAATATGGCTCTACCTTATAGAAATATAGCTTACTATAATGTAAACAAATCACTTATCAAAGTGAAAACACAATCACTTTCAGTCTAGAGATAATAAAACAAACCTTCATTATTTCTGGCAAAAGAAGTCAAAAGCAAAGAGTTTACCAAACAATCAAATGTACAGTCCTCTAGATTAGGAATGCAGGTGAACATTATTAGGATGCATTTTTCAGTGTTTCTTAAAATTTAAGAGTCAGGAACATTAAGAGAGTGAAGAATTCTGATTATTATAGAGAGGCTATGAACTCAGTCTCCCTGGGTTCAACCTCAGTTCTACCACTGTGTGACCTTGGGGCAAATGACTTCATCTCTCTGAGCATCCTTTTTCCGACTGCTAAAATGAAGCTCACGACAGCATCCATACTTCATGGGACTGCTAATTGGAAGATGAAATGAAATAATCCATAAAGTACATGACAACCAGCATTCAACAAATGTTAGGTATTACTGGTTTTCTGGCCTGAGGATTCTCTTTTAAATATTAATTTTAACCTTTTCTTGCTAAAAATTCTTATAAGATGGCAACAATGTTTTCATTTTTACAATAAAGACATGATTATGAAAAAAATTATTGGCTGTGTTTTCCTGGTAATATAAAATACAAAAAACACAGGAATGATCCTATCTAATCCAGTTATAATTTCCCATTCTGCCTACATGAGAACAGGCTGGGAGAGACAAAGTAACTTAACCAAGGAAACTCAGCTAGTAACTTGAGCATTTGAAACTCTAATCCAGAACGCCTCACACTAAACTATAAGCATTCGTCACTACGCCAGATAACAGGTTTAAAACATTTGTGGACAAGCTACAATCTGAAGTTCACAGGCTGGACTGTTGATTTGCCATTTCCATTTGTAAGGGCACTCAAGGCAGCAAACTTATCTGAGCACAACACGAAGATACTGGACTTCTCTGTGTAGTTGCCTGCACCCAAAGGGACCTAGCCACCAGAACTTTAGAAGTAATGCTATGACACTAACAAACTCCCCTAAAAACTCTCCTTGTGCCCAAATGTTCATGCAGCTTTACTCATGGCTCCAGCCTCACCTTCTCTCAGAAGCCTTTTCCAGCTCCCCAGAAAGAGCAGGGCTCTTCCTTTCCTGGGCTGTTCCCTAACCCCTGTATTCCTCTAGGACCAGACCACTCAAGCCACCAGCTGGCCTTTCTGTCTCCCTGACAAGACCAAAAGTGTGCAGGGCATCATTCTATTCACTGTCTGACATGAAGTTGCTAAATTAACAAATAAATAAAGGAGTAAATAAATACAGAATATTGGAAGCAAAAAGTTCTACAAAAGCAGAATGACAATCGGAAATACAGTTTATTTACTTAAGGAACAGACAGATAGTGTAACAACATTATGCTACATCATGCTACATTATGCTATGCTAATATAGCTGATACTATATTAACTGAAAAAAAAAGAGTATATAAAAATCCTATGAATATCTTATTTTATATGTAAACAATTACAGAAAAGACTACCTTGTAAGGTTTGTCAAATTACAAGTAACTTTTTCCTATTTTGCAAAACAATGTTACACTGCTAGCATACTTGAAAAAAATAGGACATAAAGCCATGCACAGTGGAGCACACCTGCCGTCCCAGCTATTCAGGAGGCTGAGGTGCGAGGATCCCTTGAGGCCAGCCTGAGCAACAATAGTGAGAAGTCTCGGCTCTTTAAAAAAAAAAAA
>VBSM01001118.1:33974793-33985810 GCA_008086735.1 Cheirogaleus medius | reverse complement strand
GGGTCTCACTCTTGCTCAGGCTGGTTTTGAACTCCTGACCTTGAGAGATCCTCCGGCCTCGGCCTCCCAGAGTGCTAGGGTTACAGGCATGAGCCACTGAGCCCTGCCAATCAGTAAGTAGATTGATTAATCAAGTACAGAAGGAACCTAGGTGGGGAATAATACAATTTCATCTACCTAAATCAGGCAAAGGTTATATGGGTGGCCAAAATTAATTTCTTCTGTATGAAATAGGCTTGAGTTTCCAGTGTCATAGTGACTTAAAAAAAAAGGGCTCATTGTACCCATTAGTGGCTTAAGAATTTCTAGAGTCCAGCAGCTATACTATGCAACCACAATTTTGGTCCAGGTGAAAAACCGGCCAACAAGCAACCCTGGTCTTCAGAGGGAGCATCTGAATTCTCATGGAATGTCAATCTCAAATTTTTTTAGATAATAAAACTCTTTTCTTAATGGGTGCCTTTTTACCCAGGGGAGGTTTAAATTTAAATATAGAGATGAAGTCATAAAGCTTTCTTATTAAGTTTAGAAATAACTTGTATATATTTGTATTTAAGTTGTAATGTTTAGGAGACCTTGGCATATTAGAGATTCTAAATAAAAATGTGCAATTTGAGTAATTTGACATGAGATTTGTGATTTTATGCTTAGAGACATGGGGTCTCCCTATGTTGCCCAGGCCAGGCTGGATTCAAACTCTTGGGCTCAAGCAATCCTTCCCCTCTGGAGTAGCTGGAGCTCCCCCAGCAAGATTTAAAATTTTATGTGGAAAGGTGTAAGAGACTGCATTTGCCAGGCATTACAGATATTATATAATCTTACACTATACTTCTTCTGAGCCTTCATTCATTCATTTATTGAGGGTCCACCTTGGTAGGCACCCCTTGCTAAGTAAGCTCTGGGAATTCAGAAGTGAGTGTTACTGGCTTTGGGTCAGTCTCAAGTAGCTTAGTCTAGCTAATTAAAAAGAGGGTAACCTCTTTTTCATAGGAGGAAATGAAAGGTCTACTCTGAGAGGTTAATTTATTTGTCCAAGGTCACACAGTATTGGAGGAGCTATACGGACTAGGGTGTCTCCTTTTCAATCTTTTTTTTTTTTTCAGACAGAGTCTCACTCTGTTGCCTAGGATAGAGTGCCCTGGCATCAGTCTAGCCCACAGCAACCTCAAACTTCTGGGCTCAAGTGATCCTCCTGCCTCAGCCTCCTAACTGGGACTATAGTTGCTTGCCATTAGGCCCGGCTAATTTTTTCTGCTTTTAGTACAGGGGAGCGGGGTGGGATGGTCTCACTCTTGGTCAGGCTGGTCTCAAACTCCTGCCCTCTAGCAATTCTCCTGTCTTGGCCTCCCAGAGTGTTAGGATTACAGGCGTGAGCCAAGTGAGCCACCCCGCCTGCCCGGCCAGCCGCCCTCAATTATTGAGTTAATAGACTTATGTAAGATTTTTGCTTTGAAGACATCCATTTTTTTCCCAACATTTTTATCTGGAAGTAAAAATCCTTATCTGGAAGTAAAAAACCTCATAGAAGTTCCCCTTCTACACAGTTATTAATGAAAGAACAAGTCGCGAATGTACACTTTAACGGCCAGAGACTTTAGGGGCGAGGAGCCAAGTCCCAAGGGGAAAGGGAGATATTTTTGAAGAAACAATAGCAACCCTGACCCAAGGACAGACTAAATTCGGGGGACACAGTGCTGATCCAATGCAAAGGGAAGCAGAATCTGTTTTTTTTCACCTTCTCTTTGCTTTTCTCCACAATTTTCAGGGATGTTTAGAAGCTCGACAGTCGAGGCCGCGCCTATTCCATTGGCTCCAAATGGCAGGGAAACCTAATTTTTATTCTATACCCCTAGCTCTCTACCCTCGCACAGTCTCTTCTTCTCGCCTTCTCTCTAACATGCTTTCCCACTTAGTCTTCATCCTCAGCAGATAATCTGAAATGACCGTTTTATCCTATTGCCATGTTGACAAGATTGCCTTATGGCGACCTTGACAGCCGTCTGGGTGGGAGGCCGGAGCCGGGGCGGTTGGCTGCGAGGGGGGGAAACCTTCAGAAGGCTGTGAGGAGACGCCACGAAGAGAGGGGGCGACCACTCAGCTCCACTCAGCGTGGAGTTCTCTGAAAGATTGACAGGTAGTGCACCAACCGTCTTTGCTAGAGCAACCTACGCCGCCTCGCGAGATTTGGATGCTTATCCGAAAGGGGAGGCAAAGGCGCCTCTCTGAATGGGGGATGGGAACATCTGTGGCGCAATCATTGCGCGAGATTGGCTTACTGTCGCTGGGGCTATACCTAGATCTCGCGATGTTTGGGCCGCTCAGATCTGGAACCTGGAGCATTATCTCGCGAGAGCCCGTGCTGCGGGCTCTGTGAGGCCCCGTGTGTTTGTGTGTGTGTATGTGTGTTGGTGAATGTGAGTACGGGGAAGCAGCGGCCGCCATTTCAGGGAGCTTGCCGACGCTGTCGCAGGGGTGGATCCTGAGCTGCCGAAGCCGCCGTCCTGCTCTCCCGCGCGGGCTCTTCTAATCCCATTGTTTCTTTTAGATTCGCTCGGGCCTAGCCGCCCTCGGAGCCCGATATTCGGGCTGGGCGCTACCGCGGCCTGGGCCTAGGGGCTTAATAGTAGCAACAGCGGCGGCGGCAGCGGCAGCAGCAGTCGTCGCGGTCCCTTGCTGAATACGAGCACCACAGGCGCCCGAAAGCCCGCACAGGTACGGGTGCGTCGCGTACTCGCATATTGTCAGAGCTTTTCCGAGGTTTGGTTCTCTTTTGGTTTGAGAGGCTCTCCTTGCGGTCTTCAGCGACTTGGGGTGGGGGCTTCTCGGGAAATCGGCTTTATTTAGTTTACCGCACTTTTTTGTCCGGTTCTGATCGCGTCGGGATTCTTGGGGTGGTAAGGACCCGGGAGAGGGCTCGGCAGATGGCGACCCGTCTCCTTCCGGGCCTGGGCCGTCCTCGACCTCCCAACATGGCGCCAGTGAAACGCTGCCTTGGCACACAACCCCTCCCAACGGAGGGAGTTTCCCTTTGCCCCTAAAATGGCAGCGCGGGTTTTGCGCAGAAAGAGGCTCTGTCGCTGGAGTCTCCCAGTTTGTTTTTGGAGTTCATAGCAGGCTTTTAAAAATCAGACGTTGAAGTCTCCATTTTCGTATGTTCAGTGTAAGGGGCGTTTCAGATTTACCTAGATAAGCCAAGCTTGGTAACGTGTGTGCCACTTTAGTTATTACAGGGTTTTTGAAGCTTTTTCTGAAGTTTTGGAGTGTGTCGGCTCAAGAAGATTAAACAGAATTGAAAAATACTTATAGAATTATCTCGTTCTTTTTCTAGGCGTTTAGAGAAAATGGCAGACGATATTGATATTGAAGCAATGCTTGAGGCTCCTTACAAGAAGGTGAGAAAAAACATGTCGGTGAGGTTTACATATTTCTTAATTTAGCATTATTCACGAAACTACTGCTGAAATGTAAACTAACCTCCCCGGAGCCCTCTTGATTTATCTTATCAGAGATGCATTACGTGTAACTTACAAAAGTAAATATATGCTATTGATGTAATAATATTGTGCAGTAGTTTCACTTCAGCGTGATGAATAAATGCCCATCTATCTCTCTTTGTAGACTTGCCTAACGATATCTCACCTCTACTCCCATGAATTCACCTTTGATTCCAGTGTGAACTGTCAATCATAAGGTAGTAATTGAGTGACTTATCGCTGTACCGTGGTCCCCTAGGTAAAATGACTCAACTAAGAATTACCAGCTCCAGTTTGGTATAGCAAAAAGGTGAATGTAGTGGTTTGGGAAATAGCAGGGGTCCAAGAATAACAAAGCATAACCAGTCTGGCAAGTAAATCTTGTAATAAATCTTATAAGAAGAAATGGGTGAGATTTTAAAATTTATATATATATATACATACACGACTGGTGATAGTAAATCTTCAAACAGGCAGGTGGCGATCTGCTCAGTTAATAATTACTGAAATTCTTGGATCCCTGAATAGCATTTAAAAGAAAAAACAACAAAAGAGGCAGTATTACAGCTTAGAGTCACTTGATAACTGTTTTACTGTTCTCCATTTTTTATTTTTAATTAGGCCCTGCCATAGTATTTCACGCTAAAAACTACAGCGGAATTATTTTGGCTAATAATATATTCTTTGACCCATTTCAGTATCACAGTAAAAGTAAACTGTCTTTTCATTCTTTCACCAGTTGGTGGTGAAAATAGCAGTATGCATGCATTATCACTGGTGTCACAAACTGTAAGCTTTGTAAATTAGCAGTTATGCTCCTATAGCTGATGTGATCAAACTTTAAACATTGCTCTAAATCTTTTAAAAATAATACATTTGTTTTGGATTGTATAGCACGACCATGTGGTACCAATTTGGATGAATTCTTGATAGCTTTAAATAGTGTATGTAGTTTTGTAATGCTTAGACTCTTGAAGAGCTACTTTCTGTTTTATTGTTAAGATTCTTGTGTCTTAGTTTAACATGGATGTAATTCCATGTAAACAGGTATGGAAGTAGGAAATGTTTAGGCTGGACTGGTGGATTATTAATTGACTTTCTTGGGTTCTTGGGAGTCAACATTACTAAAGCAGTGTGAATCCCTGTTTGCTTCAGGGCGAGATGTGTGACAGAGGTGGCATCAAGCTCTTACAGTCCCAACCCTCCAACGGAAATGGGCGAAGATCTCAGGAATGGCATCGGTCACAGGAAATCGATAGTGGCTGGCTGCTAGCATGGCCACTTGGGGCTTAGGCAGAAATAGAGCCATGGTACTGACCAAAAGGGACCATAGAACATGGAGTAAAACTCAAACAGGACTTCATTCATGTTTTATAGAAATCATATTTAACCACTTCAACATTGTAAATCTGGATATCTTAATAATATCTAAACTATGTAAGAAAGTAAAATTTAACATGTTAATATGGAGAGATTTTAATTTTTGTATCTTGATGACTTAATTGTAAGTAACAAAGTGGTTAAACACATACCCATCTAAATTTTTTTATAGCCTTCCATGTTGAACTATAAATAATTAGTTTTAAAATTGTTTTGTATTTTCTTATTCCTGTTCCCTTTACCCTTTGACAACTTGAAATGTTACCACTTCGCCCTCATGATGTTCTTCTATCAACCCTGCTTAGGATGAGAACAAGTTGAGCAGTGCTAACGGCCATGAAGAACGTAGCAAAAAGTAAGTTTTAAGAAGGGGCTTTGGGGGGAGGGGTGGTTCTGTGTTTGAGATCTTAAGTTGTGTTCCTGTTGCTAAAGCATCAAACTAAGGTTCTCTTTTTAAGCTTTTCTTTGCCTCTTTTAGAAAATTGGTTCTTTGCTTTTTGGGACAAGAAACTCTTTGAGAAACTATGAACTTTTGGCCTAGATTTCAGGATTCAGGTTTCAGAGACCTTCTGGGCACCTTCCCCTCCATGTCCATCCTGATAGTCTGGATGACATCCTGACAGTCCTGTATTAGAACTTGTCTTTTGTTTTAAATTTGTTAACTTTCGCTTAGTATTTGGTGTTACTGATAAATCTATTATATCCATTCAACTTGAAAGGGAAAAGAGTTCAATTAGAAAAGATAATAATAAGCAGGCCTTGGAAAGTATTGTTTGCCCCAAATCACTGAAGGAGTCAAAGCTGTGAATTATTTCTGCTGCTGGCTGCTTAAAGTCCCTTTTTATAGTAATGCAATAACACACTTAAGTACTTCTTGAACGTGGCTTTCATTGTCTTAGGCCTTATAAACTCTAGTAGACTTAATAGTGAGAATGGCATTTTTGGAAATTATAAATATTTATACAATTCATTTGGGTTATGTAAGTAACCCATAATAGCAACATTGCTACAGACTAGTACAGGAAACAGTATACAGAAAGTCTTAATAGTTAAAACCAGATCCATTTAATAAGATTGGATCTTGGCAGTTCTTGAAATTTCCTTTCTGGTCATGGGGTCATGTTTTATAAGGATTAAATTGTTTTATTAACCTACATTTATGATGACATATTAAAACATGACATAAAATATGATGACATTAAAACATTTTGTCGAATTTATGACCCCATTATACATAATGAAAAATGATGCTGAAATAGTCATTTATTTGATTCTTTTTGGTTCTTTTCCTCCTGAGTGCTTCATAATAACTACCTCCATCATCATCACTACAAGTATGTTAGGTTGATATTATTTCTTAAAACAGATGAGAAAATTTTGGATTGGATTATTCAGGGATTGCTAAGCCAAGATTTTATTTTTATAGTTACCCTAAAATGGTGTGGTAGTAATGGATTAAATGATTTGATTTGTACAACATGTCCTACTTTGTTCTGATACATGTTTGGGTGGGAGTCAGTTATAGTTCCTCACTAATCACAAGTTGATGTGGGAATCAGATGGGGTTTATTCTTGAATTGTGTGGTCTGAGGCAACCAACCAGTTATTGCAGGGTTTAAAGTCATCTGAATTTAGACCTTTAACCAAAGTAACGGTTTACTAGTGTTTCTATTTTGTAATTTTGTAATCAAAAGAAAACCCTGGAAGAGAAATCCATGTAAATTGACTTAAATAATCTAGGCCTAGTGGCTATGTAAAGATTTCACAAGTGCCAAAAGGATGAGGAAATAAACTTTGGGTGCAGACCTTCTTTATTGTACCATTCTCTGATACTGCTTCTTGCCACCTAAAGTCATCTCCATTTTATACATGTTTATATCCTGCATCTAATCTCATTAAGATTACCAAGGAAATTGAGCATCAAGCTCTCCAGGTGTGATGTTTAGTGGCATTTATCTAATGTAAAGAGTCCTATGGGACTTAATAGAAGAATGGACAATTTTCTTTAATTGGCCATAGTATTCTTTGTTTAAGGGAATACCCTTTCAAAACATTTCATCTAGTAATCTTTTAAAATTTACAAAATATTTCTTTGTCATGCTTCTCATTCTCAATTCTAGCTAATTAGATAAATGGCCCCCTGGCTCAGTCATGAACTTTTCACTCATTTTTCTGAAGGAACTTTATATTTCAAATTAATTTGAAAGTTACCTAGAAGAAAATTATAGATAGATATAAAACATCTGTGCTTTAGTATAAATTAAGTTTCTTAACCAAAGAAGGTGCCGTGTTACAGTTTTCATTTTAAAATGTCATTGCCTTAAGGGTCATTACATAGATAAGATTTGTAAGGTAATACGAACATGCACATTCTCAGAAATAGAGTTGACTGATTTTTTAAAATAATTCTGATTCTCAACACATATGCTTTACTGTATTCCACTAGTAGAAAAAGAAAGTTTAATGGTAACACAAATTGGTTATCAATTAGCCTACTTTCTGAAGAACTATAACCCTGAGTTTGGCAAGACCTCAGAGTATGTCTCTTTAAGTATCTGAGCTTGCCCTCATGGGAATATTATTTGTCAGCATAACCAGTTTTACAAAGTCCAAACCAGCATCCATTCCGTTAAGTTCTTTAGAGAATTACTAAAAAAATAAATAATAGTAATAATAAAATGACACAGTTGAAATATATTGGCTACTGTGGTGTGGATTATAAATTTTGGAATAAATGACTTTTCTATTTTTTTTCTTATTTTCCAGAGTACTTTGCATTTAAAATTTAGATCTTCTTACATGGAAGAGGTCAAATCCAGTTATAGCAAAACACCTTTACAGCAGAGGCCATATAACCAAAAAGTCCAAAGGCCCAGCCCAGTGGACCATTTACTTCAATGATGTTCAGTACAAAATCCACTGCCACTAAAGACTTTGGAAAGTCCCTTTTAAGTTGTAACAGGATTTGACTATTAGTGTGGATTATGATAACCCTTCTTTTGTTAACTTACATGCCCTTTGAAGCTGGAATTTGTTATAGAGAAGTATACTGGTTTCTTGCACCCTTATATTTTTCTCTGGGCTTTTATGCAGATTATATTTTCTGAATGTCTTAGTATGTTGCTGTCTTTTTACCTGTCGGGGGTTGCCTTCAGATGTGGGTGGGCACTTGCTTATAAAAAGTCCTAGGAAGGCCTTAAGTTAAAATTAGCCCTCCAATTTTCAAATTTTTTCTTTTGGCAGAATAAGTTTTGGGGCCTTTGAGGGGTAAAGAAAGAGGTCGACTGCCTTTCTGCTATGGGCCATTTATGAGCAGAGCAAAAACTTTGTCTTTTTTTTTGTGGGGGATGGAGTTACTTCTTACCTTGTCCCCTAATTGAATTGATTATATTTAGGACTTTTGGTTTTAGCTATATTACACAATTCTTTAGTTAGAATAGTGTCACAGAGATTGTCAGGTTTTTCAGGCAACAAATTTGGAATGTTATCTGTTGCCCTTCTGGGCATTGCTTTGATGACTTCTATATAAATAATGAGTGTAGCCTAATTTTCTGTCATGTGCTACTTAGCATATACATTTCTGACAGTCAGGTGGATTATCTTGAAATTTTAGACAAAGTTTCTGCCTCCTTGGAAAGCTCTACATCTCCTTGTGATTGGAGTGTGGGTTTCAAGATTCCAGAAGGTGGGTGTCTTCATTTTCTATTTTCAATGCACTCTAAGATGACCTGCTTACAGGTTCTGAGGCAAACATCAAAATGCTCTTGTGCTGTAATATTGCTTTGATAAGGACTAAACAGTTAATTAAATTTCCAAATAATGATGTAGAGTTGTCAAAATGTTTAATTTTTAATTCACTACAAATTCACATTTTAGTGGAATCAATTTATTTTGAAATGTCTTTCAATTTATATTGAAATATCTGAAGGCACCTCTAAAATTTGGGTGATGACATGGAGGTACAGATTGTAAGATTTAATTATGAAATGAGTGAGTGGTATACTGTAAGGAATACAGAAATGAACAGAAAGAAATGACTGGCTTTTTTACCTTTCAGAGTTTGAGATTTTACAAAGATTTATGAAGTTCAGGTTGATCCTTGTTTTTGGTTGCACCTCACAGGCTTGTATAAACTGGCTTAAAAATGGCATACTCCATTTTCTGGTATATTCATTATAACTTGAAATAGAAAGTATTTGAAATGGTCACATTAAAAAGTGAAGGAGTGTCAAAATGTATTTTGCTGCATTCTTAGCATTCTTTTTCATTACTTACAATTTTGCCCACAAAAACCAAAATGTTGGAGTCTTTCTGGCCTTATGCAAGTAGATTTCCATGTGTAAATTGGGTCAAAAATTATTTAAGGTAAATTATTGCATTTGATGAGAATTTTATATATGAATCCATGCTAGTACTTAAATGTGAACATAGTCTATTGTAACATTGATTTATTAATGTATCTTGTGGGTTACAGTAATGTTTGTTGGCCTATGATAGTCAAACTATTTAAAAGTGCACATTTTGATTTGTACTTGTCAACAAATCGTGTTCCTTGTTAAAGCTGTAGCTGACTCTCAGGAGATCATTGCAGTTCCTGCTAAAGGTTGTTCTCTCTTAACTGCTGATTTTCAGTAATATAAGGCAAAGATGGAGTCTTGTTTACCATACCTATGAATTTGTTTTCTTTAAGTATGATTACATATCATTGTATGATAGAAATAGCACAGTAAATTTACAAAAGGATAAGAAAAATTCTGACCATTAAAGGTACTATGTTTTGGTGGGTTCTTAAACCAACAAGATAATGGAGAATTTTTTTTTTCTCAGGAGGAAAAAAAGCAAAAGCAGAAGTCGTAGTCATGAAAGAAAGAGAAGCAAAAGTAAGGAACGGAAGCGAAGTAGGGATAGAGAAAGGAAAAAGAGCAAAAGCCGTGAAAGGAAGAGAAGTAGAAGCAAAGAAAGGAGACGGAGCCGCTCAAGAAGTCGAGATCGAAGGTTCAGAGGCCGCTACAGAAGTCCATAGTATGTAACTATAATTATGATGATTTTGGTTTGAGGGTTGTTCTCTGAATATTCAGTTAGTAATTTAACTTGAGGGATTTGAATTGTGAAAATTTATATTTCAAAGATTGGTTTAAAAGTATTAAGTATATTGGCATTGAAGGCTATTTAAGTGAAAATACGATGTGTGCACAAATATGTAAAACTTTTGTTTTACTAGGCATACAGATTCTTTTTTGTTAATCTATTTAAAAATATTTTAATTGTATGCCAATCCAAATGAGGCTGAAGCACCAGAGTGCTTAGAAAAAAGGATGATATGGTACTTCCAAAACTTGAGAATGCTTAGTGTGTGAGCTCCTAACAATATTTCTTATTTAAATATATATTTACTTAAAGTTTTGAAATTCAGATGAATACTAAGTTATAAATATGTAATTAATAGTGAATTAACCGTAAGTAAAAAAACCTTCTCTATGTGGCTGTTTTCAGCTGAAACGACAGACCATT
This sequence comes from Cheirogaleus medius, assembly GCA_008086735.1. Taxonomy (NCBI): domain Eukaryota; kingdom Metazoa; phylum Chordata; class Mammalia; order Primates; family Cheirogaleidae; genus Cheirogaleus; species Cheirogaleus medius. The sequence continues at coordinate 33,975,446 of VBSM01001118.1, read as the reverse complement.
TGTGAATTTGTTGTGTATGCACCTTGATTAATTTTTGACTTCATCACACATTTGTATATAAGATTCTTTAAAAAGATACTCTAAGCCAAAAGTGCTTTGAGGATTAAATCACTATAGACATTTGTATGTTGGTATTTAAATAAATTGGAAAACAAATATATAGTCATTAAACAACTCTGCTATATTAGTGGCTTTGGAAAGAGACTGTCTACAATTTTATGGAAGGATTGAATCTAGCAGTTCTTTAATGCTTTGTAATCTTTCCTCTTAATAAGAACACTGTTGTATACTATATGGAATATATTAAAAGTAGCACATCTAACTTTAAAATTTGAATAATTGAGGGTGTAATTCAAAGACAAACCTGACTTATAGCCTTGGCTCTTTTACTTTGGCAAGTCCCTTAACACTCTAAGCTTTTGTTTTCTTTTATGAAGGAAGTAACAACTTGCAGATAAGCTATTAATGAGTAATGGCTGGGCGAGGTGGCTCACGCCTGTAATCCTAGCACTCTGAGAGGTTGAGGCGGGAGGATCGCTTAAGATCAGGAGTTCGAGACCCCCGTCTCTACTGAAAATATAAAGAAATTAATTGGCCAGCTAAAAATATATAGAAAAAATTAGCTGTGCATGGTGGCGCATGCCTGTAGTCCC
>VBSM01001118.1:33910240-33936482 GCA_008086735.1 Cheirogaleus medius | reverse complement strand
GCCTCCCAGAGAGCTAGGATTACAGGCGTGAGCCACCGCGCCCGGCCCGAAATTCTTAATCAATCAGCTGCCAACAGGGCTTACCCTAGTAGCCACAGAGCTTAGCTTCCTCCTGGAAACATTGAGGCCTCTGTATTTTTTCAGAACTTGGCTCTGTATTTGTGCAACTTGAGCTTCAGGATTCTCTTGGTCCAGTTGCTAGAGTGAGGAAGTTCAGGTATATACCCTACTTCCCTTTGTGAGTTCTCCTAGGCCTTTCTGTGCCCTAGGTTTTCCTCTTAGGTCTAACTGTATTGCTTAAGAATTGATAGCTTGCTCAGCCATAGGATTCTTCCTTTGGCCTGGCTTTGTGATACTCTCTGGTACACTCAAAGGGCATTTCTACTGACTATGTGCCGGCAAAGCCTTATTTTTCCTATCTGTGTGGTTTCAGCATCTACTCTATCCCTTCTCAACCTTTACAAAGTGAATTCAGCCTGGTTCCATTAGTCCTCAACCAGAGCAATATTTTGTGAGCCTATATTAATAAGTGAACTTCCCTAAAGAGAAGGGACAGGAAGGAGATGGCTAACATCAAAGGGCCATGGAAAATCTTAGAAAGGTATTCTGGGAATGCATAGCGTAAAGAAGAGGGATAAGCCCAGAACAGAATGAAATGCGATAGATAAAATTACCTGGGGAAATCCAAACTACCAAATCCCACATTCATAGCACACTGAAGCAATGTCTGGTCTGAGAACATTACCCAGGACATCCAAGCTGAAGGGGATCAGAGCTTAGCAGAGATTTCTCAGCAGCAGCTCCTGTGGGAGATGGGATCCAGGGATTTCTTTTGGATTGGAGCCAAGGATGTAGGAAGCATAGTCCAACTCTGGAGAGAGGAAGCTGGCAAGAACTGGGTAAAGGCAAAAAAAAAAAAACTGGGTAAAGGCACTGCATACCCAGAGGATTTATGGCTAAGCTCCAGCCCTAACTGGGAACTAGAACAAAACCCCAAAACAAGTGCTGAAAAGTAGGCTATAAGTGATGGTGGGCTTTAGTAGAGAGGCTGAAACTTGCTGCTTATATAGGTCCCAAGGGTGTTGGTTCCTCCAGGAAGACTGTGTCCGTAGTCTTCGAGACTAGAAGGGACGAGAAGTTCAAGAATATGACCATGCCTGATGCTCATTGGCTCATGGACCCGTGGCATCTGAGCCTGGGGAACCTAGTTATTTCTGTTTGTTTGGTGGCAGTTGGGGAGAGGATAGAGCTGCTGACGACTTACAGCTAGCTGAGAAATACTTATTAACCACTTGTAGGATCTACCAGGGCAAAAGGCAGAGGAGAGATAAGGACAAAAAAAGATAAGTCATTGCTCAGGGCCTTAGGACCAATGTTGGTATCTGTCTAAGCCCTTACTCATCTAATATTTCTTCTCTTTGGCAGCCCACTCTGGGAGATGGTTCAGGATGGCATTGACCTCAAGAGCATCAAGTGGACCCAACACTAGAAGAGTGGGCCCCTGACTGTATGCTGGTCTGGCCCCTCCTGCCATACCAACCCACGCAGACAGGCACCTTGTTATGCGCCATGGATGCTCCAGAATTGGTATAGCCCAATTTACTGAAGCATCAGCTCACCTCTATGATGGAAACTCAAGGAAACTGTCTTTCCCCAGCTTCATCTCCTTTGGTGGGGAAGATTCCCCATTTCTTTCCAAGAGTTCTTCTCTGGTATTATAGTGTGTGGACATTTTCATCTTGAAGCAGTAGAGACATTTGCTGTGATATTGCTGCTGGACCTATGTGTGTCCTTGGTGGGGACAGCAAGAGGAACTGGAAGAAGGCTCTTTGTTCAGGGACCCTAGGGCTCTGTATGGACATTTGAGTTGCTTTCTGCTGCTCAGCTGGACTGGCTTCTTCAGCAACAAGCATAATCAATTGCAATTTAATCTTTTTTGTGGCTCCAAAGGACATCTTTTCATATTGACTGTAGACCAAAAGTCGAGTTTCTTAGAAGGCTTGTCTCCTTTCTGTTCTTGTGCTCCTTCCTTCCTTTTGACCTAGTGGGTCAAAAGAAAGGAAAAGAGCTAGAAATCATCCATATGACTCTACCCGTTATTCTCATAATTTGTTTCTTTCCTTAAATTTGTCAATTTGAAGATTAGAGAAATAAACTCACCTTCTATTTACTCTGTGTCTTTTTTTTTTTTTTTTTTTTTTTTTTTTGAGACAGGTCTCACTTTGTTGCCCAGGCTAGAGTGAGTGCCGTGGCGACAGCCTAGCTCACAGCAACCTCAATCTCCTGGGCTCAAGCGATCCTGCTGCCTCAGCCTCCCGAGTAGCTGGGACTACAGCCATGTGCCACTATACTCAGCTAATTTTTTCTATATATATTTTTAGTTGGCCAATTAATTTCTTTCTATTTATATTAGAGACAGAGTCTCGCTCTTGCTCAGGCTGGTTTCGAACTCCTGACCTCAAGCAATCCGCCCGCCTTGGCCTCCCAGAGTGCTAGGATTACAGGCGTGAGCCACCACGCCCGGCCTACTCTGTGTCTTTATGAGAGGCTGAGGGAGAAGTGGAACTTAGGAATTTTGGAGAAGACCAGCACTCTACCTAATTTCCATAGATAGCTCAGTTGGCTTTCCTATCTCTTCACTCAACAGGTATTTGAATGCCTGCCAGGAGCCAGACTTGTTCTGGATATTGGTTATACACTGGTTAAACAGAAGCAGAAAGGACCTTGTATTGAGTTTTCATTTTAATGGAAAGATGGAAAACAAGAAGTAAACAATGTTATAGATTGTGATAAGTGCTATGAAAGAAAGTAGTAAGAAGAAATAACAGGGAAGAACATACGATGCTGAGTGTTCTAGGAAAGCTTTACTGAGGTGGTACTTTTGTTTTTTTTGAGACAGAGTCTCACTCTGTTGCCAGGGCTAGAGTGCCGTGGCGTCAGCCTAGCTCACAGCAACGTCAAACTCCTGGGCTCAAGCAATCCTTCTGCCTCAGCCTCCCCAGTAGCTGGGACTACAGGCATGCGCCACCATGCCCAGCTAATTTTTTCTATATATTTTTAGTTGGCCCATTAATTTCTATTTTCAGTAGAGACGGGGTCTTGATCTTGCTCAGGCTGGTTTAGAACTCCTGACCTTGAGCGACCCTCCCGCCTCGGCCTCCTAGAGTGTTAGGATTACAGGCGTGAGCCACTGCGCCCGGCCTGGATTGAAATTTTTAAGTGGAAAAGAAAGAATTCAGGTTTTGGCTCTTTTGTCAGGCCATTATCAATAGAAGTAGCCACCACTTTGTGGTCCATTTAATCCTCAATTCTTTGAGACAGGCACAATCTCCCTCCTTTCGCAGAGGCTAAAAGAAGTGAAGCAATTTGCACGAAGTCCCGCAGAGCCGGCACTCATCCCACTGCGCAGCGCCATTCGCCTAAGGTCTCGCTTGCTGCGCAAATGCCCCAAGCACAGAATGAAAGCCCCTCTAACCACAAACATCGGCAACTTCCGGGAGATTGCCTAAGAACCTCACCGCGCTTGCGCGTCCCCGTGACGCAACCCACTCCGTCCCGCCCCTTCTGGAACGCGGAGCCGCGGAGCGGGCCGGCGGCCATTTTGTGAAGCAGCGAAGGAGGTGTTGGCTGCGGTGGGCTCCGGGAAGCCATTCGGGCTGGGGCTGTCGGCCGCGGGGCAGAGGCACTCGCGCGGGGGGTAACTCGGGTCTGGGTTCTGGTGCCGCGCAGCTCTCCCCGGTAAGACTCCCGCAGCCCCGGAACGGGCGGGGCTGTGCGGGGCTCGAGCCGCCCCTTGGTGGCCCGGGGCGGGGCCTTCGGAGGCCTCCGAGCCCGCTGCAGCGAGCACCCCACACAAAGGGACGGGGCAGGGCTGCGGGGGACCTGGGGTGCTGCTTACGTCGAGATCTGAGAGGATGCAAGGAAGGCACAGGAGAGGATGAGCCTGCGTACCGAAGTGGGGACGAGGCCATAGCGAGGACGCCCCCGTGGTTTCAAAGAGGGAGGAGGCCAGATCTGGGTGGCCTATCGGCCTGCAGACTAATGGGAACTGCCGTGAAAATACATCTGTTTCCCGAATGGGGAAGATTGATACCTACATCTCTGTGCTCCGAAGTGCAGAGATAATAGTGAGGACACTCCCTCAACCCAGAATGGAAAGGAGGCCCCTGTGGCCTGCCAGCAAAAGAAGGGGCTACAATTGGGACACACCTGTGGGGAGGAAGCCGTAGTCGGTACACTGCAGTGTGTCCAGGAAGGAAGTCTCTGAAGCGGCCGCCTTCGTGGCCTGAAGGTGGAGGGGGTTGCAGGGAGATGCTTCCAAGGCCCGTGCTGGGGAGGGGCTTACTCTCCCGGGTGTGGCAGTTTGAGAAGCCAGCCTCTGAAGCAAAAAAGTGGGGGATGAGTAAGCCTCCCAAGGCATAAGAATTGTAGTAAGATGCCAGGCACTTGGTTCCCAAGAAGGGAAGGGGCTGCTATGACCAGCACCCTTACGACTCCCTAGGGAATGGAGCCTCCCGTACTGAAGGAGGACAAGGTCGGTGGGATTTAGAGGGTGGGTGCTTTTGATGTAGAGTTAATTGAGTTTGTCTGAAGGTTGGCTGCGCTAGTTTACAGCCACGTGCAGTGGGTGGGCGGGCCTATGAGGAGCTACAGGTTAGTGACCAGGGTGGACACTAGTGCAGCAGGCTTAGATGCTGGGTTGAAAGCTTGTGGACTTTTTGTGTGCCTCCAGTGTGTGCTGTATAGTGAAAAATCTGAGGGGCTCCGGTGAAGGTTACTCGGGGTTATTAAGTGCTAAACATTCATTCAGCTGGGTGGTGTGTACTAAGAATTGCAGGCTTAAGAGATTTCTGGGCTCTAAAACTCACCTTGGCTCCTGGATTCCCACAGATGGCCTAATGTAAATTGGGGTGGTTGGCAGGGACCATTTTGTATTATTCATTGGTAGGGTGATGCTAGTTAATATAACTTGAAAAAGTGGTGGCAAGCGAAGGCTAGTTGAAGGAAGAGGCTTGTGACTGGAGTTTCTCTTAGAGCTTCTTGCATGAATGGTTTGAAATGGTGTAATTTTTGTAAAATGCAGTCTTAGCAACAAGAATTGCCTGGGACCTAGTGTTAACTAGTGTATATTGTTAATGCATTTCAGAGCATTTGCAGCTGAAAAAAATCCTTCAAGTCTGGACATGTAGGGAAATCTTTTTTTTTTTTTAATTATAGAAATATAAGACTGGTTGTACTTGTTTTGAAATTTGGTAGTTTTGATAGAATGGAGGATTTCTGGATTTAATAGAAAGCAATTGTGTTACGGCATTTTCCAAGAATTGTTTTTTTTCAAATTGGGAAGAACTGTTACAGGTGGTTCAAATAACTTTATGGTAATTTAATTTATGAAGAAAATGAAATGTTTGGCATGTTTACATAAAAGTTAATGAAGATGTGCTTAGTATGTATTAATCGGGCAGTTTAATGCATTTTTATATCGCTTCCATATGTTCGGTTAAATGTTGGTTATTTTGTTTATGGATTGTCATGCATAATTTTAATTTTTTTAATGTTCAAATCTGTTAGGTGAAAAATGTGACGCTTGAGAAACCATTGTTGTAGTTACTTGGAACATATTGTTACGTGTTAATACCAGTACACTTTAGGCTTCTTTCCCATTCTTTGACATGTAAAATATTTTGATGACCGCATATTGAGAGTCTGGGAGTTGGTACAGTTTTTGGATGCGAAACTTGATTTTGTGGGCCTGTGTGTTCCAGGTGCTGGAATCCATTGACAATTAGATACTGTTTTTATTCCATCTTGCAGAAAGCCACTCCCTCATTCAAGTGTGGATGAGTGTTTTCTTCTGTAGATACTGTAGGAAAGAACTGTCAGTAACTGGTTGCACAAAAGATGTTTTTGGATATCCCTCGCTAAAATGCAGAGACTGTTGTCCAGTTTTATAACTTTTTGCCTGGCCTGCAAATGCGTAATGTTTGTAGAGTAAATGAATACTGTTAAATGTTTTAGGTCAACTAAACAGAAAAATACTTTTATCTCAATTATAGTTTTATCACTTTTTACTACCAACACCCATGTACCTTTGGGTTTGCAAGGAGTTTAGTTAATTAAGTTTAAAGCCAGCTTTTAAGTCTTAAAGCCATAGTGAGGGTGAATGTGGTTGGTTAGGTTAGAAGTAATAGGTTTGCTTTTAAGTTTAAATGATAACAAGGTATTTTTGTTGGCATTCTGGGGGATTGAAAAATAATATTAAAATCTTAGCAGAGAAATATCTCATTTAGAAATGTCTTCTGATTTGCTGCCTTTGAGTACTGAATAAAAGTTAATGGGAAAATTGAATAATGCATTATAAAAGGGATGTATCTCCATCAGTGTCTGAAGAATGATCCCAGAATCTGAAATGTATTCCATTTTGGGGATGGGGGACAAAATCAAGTGAATGAATCTGGTTGTTTCATAATGCCTATCATAATGTGCTTATACCGCTTATAGCATTGTGCCCATTGTGATTGATTATTGCTTATCTTTGAGGTGAACGTTTGAGGGGTTGCTGGTTTTTTGTTTCTTTGGGTTCTGAAGAACCTGGCTCTGCTGTACCCTCATTCTTGTCAATTACAGACTGATTACTAAACAAAGTTAAAGTTCACTTTTGGGTGTTTTATTACCAGATGAAGAGTGGAAATTGTTAAGTTCTAGTTTGTGCCTTGACTTCTTGATAAAGAGGTTTGTTGTCATTTTATTCTGAAATTCCAAGTGATAAGAAAGTGTTAGAACATGCTAAATTTTTGTAGCAGATATTTGTAATTTGTTCACGTATCTGGTATTTGTCAAGCTGAAGCAAAGCCTGTATGTTAGGACTAATTCGTAACATGAATGGAAAACATACGAACGCAAGCTTCTTGTTTTAGATCTTCTAAAATACATCAGTGGATTTAATGGCAATTTAAGGCCAATTTTCTCCTTCACTACCATTATGCTCTATCTGTAGATAAAATATGTATTTTAAATGTTTTATTGTATAGAATTATTTCAGTGTTATCCTTCTAAAGTTCACCAAAGCTTAAGGTCAGTGGGGTGGATTTTTTATTTTGGAATCCTGCTTTCAGTTGCTAGCTTACATTTAGAACACAGGAATGCATAGGTTCCTGGAAAACAGTGATGCCTTTGTTAAATTATTGTGATCTTTACAAAATGAGGTGTCAAAAGAAATAAAAATACTACAGTTCTGTTTCCATTTACCTTTCTCTTTTGAACAAAGAAGTATAATACCAAGGGTTGTGAAGTTCTGACCTCTAGCTTCAACTTTTCTGCGTATTTTTCCTTAGTATGGGATAGAGGAGGGCTTCCTCTTTGCTGAAATAGAAGAGAATCACAAATGTATATCTGGATTGATTTTGTGCTTTAAGTTGAACACATAAATCTTGGACTAGGCATTTGCCAAATTCACCTGGGCCTTTCTACCTTGCCATGTGGAATAAGAAGTTTCTTCCCTTTTAAAGTGAGTTCAGGTAACCTTATAGAAATTTTTGAGAGTAGACATTGGTGAGTTCCCTTTGAGCTTAACTGGCTGATTCTGAATTTGTCCTTCTCGAGATGAACATATGATGCTTTTTTGGGTCTGGAATGAAAGAGGCTGAGGACCTTGTTTCCCTTATATTCAGAGCATATGCCCTGGCCCTATACCAGACCCTTTGAATTGGAGTCTCCACTAAGGATCACATGTTTATCACAAGCGCTTAACTAGAAAATTACCCTGGTTCTGTGGCTCCTAGAGTCAAATCTGTACATAAACACTGCAGTAATTCATGCTCTTCCTCATTGCTTTACTTTGAAGCAAGCCTTTTCTGTTTCACATATCCCTTTGTAACCAGTTAGATAAAGGATTTGATGTGCTTTTAAATGAAGAGACTCTACAGGTGTAATTAGGCTAGATTTGTGCAATGCTCTGGGCTTTTGAAAGTGTGTTGATGACATTTGCATAACTTTTTGTGGCTAAACGGTCTCATTGTTCCTTAGTAATTTGAGTAGTTGACTAGAGGATGTTTAGCTTGTCCTTTAAAGTTTGGAATAACACTTAGAATTTTTGAATATGTTTTACTTTTTTGTGGTGGTGATTAAGCTCACTAGTATCTTGATCTTGAAAAGTATTAGTTTAAAATGAAGCATCATTTGGATAAGTAGTTGTCTGTTGATAATCTTAATACTGAACATCTATGCTCTTTCTCTGAATTAGTCATTTGGTCATATATATTGCTTGTGAATTGTTCATAACTTTGCCACTTTGGAAGAAATTCCAGTGGAAAGATGAGTGACCTGTTGTTACTTGGGGAAATACTCTTACTGTGCCAGACATTTTTAGGGATTTTTTTAAAACAAGTTTTTTTTTTTAACTGTTGTGCTATTAGAAGAAAAAACACTTTTCTTTAACAGTTTGAACCCCAATGGAAATAGTCCTTATAGCCAGAACTTTTACTTCATTTTTTGAGTGATATTTGATGCTATTTTGGTGCAAAGGAATTGAAAGAGTACTTGCAATAATTTCCATAAGTATCCTTGAATTGATGACTTAGTTTGTCCAGGAATTGTTATTGTGCGAACTTGTGCTTTTTCATCAAAACTTTGGTGAGAATCTGCGGAAATAGACTCGTTTTACAGAGTTTTCTGGACTGGTTTAATCATCAAGTTGTAGAAGCAATGACTAGCTGTGAAGCTGAGCTTTATGACTGTTTTAGTTTTCAATTGATTCATTTTTGGGCTAATTTCTGACATATTCTTGATGTATGTAAATATTTAAATATTTTGAGACATACTCAAATTTGAAAGCAATACCAAGCAAAAAGCACATGTGGGATTTTGGTTCATATCTTTCCTTTTTTTTTTTTTTAAATATCCTTTCTAATGAAGTACTCTGGTGGTTTCAGACTCGCCTTCATAATGTACAGTTCAGTGTGGCCTGTGAGTGTTGTATTGTGTTTCCTGCATTGATTTTTGCCTCCATTTATTCTCTATTGCAGTCTAAAAGTTGGTTTTAATTGGTTGCCCACAGGATTGACTTGGCCTCTACTTCTTGTTAAGAAAATACATCCCTTGTTTTATCAGGTAAGAGATTTTGAATAGAGAGTTTGTTTTTATACAAAATAAAATGAGATCGTTTATTAAGAAACATGAAATTGTGTGTAGTAACTAAATTGTGTGTGGTTTTTTTTTTTTTTTACAAGTTTATCTGAGGGATGGGGGAGGGGTGGATTGGGTACCTTGAACAGTTGTTGCTTCCTTTTGGGGTCAGTTTCATATGGATGCATTTCTTCTGCTGCATTCCTGATTATTAGGCAGTAAATAGCTGTTTTATTCCTCGGTAGCATTTTAGACTAATTACATATACAGGTGCTTGTTTATGGTTATTTATATTCCCTAGAGGTATAAGTAAAGATATTGGATCATATGTTTTAGAGTACAAATTTTAGACTTCAGATGGATCCTTAGCAAATGGAATGTAATCGTCTTCTAATGTAGGCTCAAGATAGGTTGAAATGATTTATCTGTGAAAGTTACTTAGTAGCAGAATAGCAGGTGTTATTTCATATTTTTCAGAACCTAAAAACTTTTCCTCTTCAGGTGGCTTTAAGAATAAATCTCGTGCTCTACTTTGGTTTAATACTCAGCCCTTTTCTAGCTGGTAATCTGAGGCACATTTTCAATAGCATGCTTTCGTGTGTACCTTGTACAGACTTTGAGAAAATCCCTACTCAACAGAAAATGGTTTAAAAACTTAACTGTGTATGTCACAGTTAACTGTGTATGCCCAGTGTTTAATTTTTGTGTTCTTGGGACTTTATCAAGTTCCTATTTATTGTCCCAATGCAAACTAATATATCTCTCTCAAGTTGTTTGGGTACCTGGATTGCCCATGATATTCCCCCCACAAAGTGATTCAGCATTTTTAAAAGTTGAACAGGAATGCTATCTCAGTTTTGCATATGGCTACATATTCTAGATTCAGTAAGGAATGCAAATTTGATTTAATGACTTGGAAACTTCTGATGAACTTCTTTATATAGGCTGCTAAATAGTAAATAAGGAGAAGAGTCTGTTGATATGATGTTAATTTTTCTTGTTGACTCTTACAGTCCATAAATGAAAAGTTTCTCCACCTTCCCCATATTTCTAGTGTTTTATGATCATCTCACAAAGAGCATTTTCTGTTTGCCAGTCCGTCTTTTCTGTATTAAATTTGAAGGTGGCTTTTATCTTTGTCTATGAGTGTGTGATAAAACTATCAAAGCTAAAAAATATATTTCTCTTTTGTAAACAGCAATCATAATATTAACATACAATTACAGACTTTGTTGCATTGAATTAGCATTCACATAGTATTTGACATTAAAGAACTGCTTTCATGGAGTTTCAGAATTCTTAGTGCTTATAGCAGGAAACCTTGCCCTTTCTAATGTTCTTATTTGAGAAGTAAACCAAATCTTAAATAATTTATAACTTCCTGGAGGTCACAGAGCCATTTTAATAGGCTTACATTTAAAAGTTGATTTTGTTTTTTTTGTTTTTTTTGAGACAGAGTCTCACTCTGTTGCCCAGGCTAGAGTGCCATGGCATCAGCCTAGCTCACAGTAACCTCAAACTCCTGGGCTCAACGGATCCTCCTGCCTCAGTCTCCCAGGTAGCTGGGACTACAGGCATGTGCCACCGTGCCCGGCTAATTTTTTCTATTTTTAGTTGTTTGGCTAATTTCTTTCTATTTATAGTAGAGACAAGGTCTCACTCTTGCTCAGGCTGGTCTAAAAATTGGTTTTTAAGATGGCTTGGAAAACACCCTATGTTGTTGACTGTTGACCACATTAATTTGAAAGTAATATTTTTTCCACTCCCAAGAATTTGGTTTGTCATTTTCCATAGGGCAGCCCTTGCATTTGCTCTTAGAAGCCCTTAGAACTGAAATGCTGAAATTCAAGAGAAACTTCTTTTTTGTTTAAGTCAAAATAGACAATATCTAAGGAGATAATTAGCAACCAGATATCCCACAGGAATTACATAGGGTCAGAGACTGCAACAACCACTGAGTAAAGTTCACACCCTAGTTCTTCTAAAATAAAACCAAAAAATACCTCCTTTTTATTGTCAGCCCTCTCCTAGGGGGAAAACAAAACTAAATTTTTTTTTTAAATGGAGGATTTGGTTTGAGTCACTGGACCTGAGTTTTAATAAAACTGTCACAGTGAATGGCACTATAACCAGGTTCTACTTTGGGGGCAATGAATATAGGTAACTCAGATTTTGGCTATTCTATTCAGTATTTCTTTTGGCTTCTTAGTATGTATTAACCCTTTTTATAATAAATCCACATATGGTTTTATTTAAAATAAAGCTGTCAGGCAGATTGAGAAGTTTTAGGATGAAATATGGAATCAGTTCTCATTCGATACTTGAATCTACGTTATTTAGCATTATTTGTAATTCATCAGTATTCTAGCTTTATTTCTTTTGCATTTTGAGACTGAGCTCTATAAACTCACACTCTGATAAGTCTATGAAATTATCAAGTGTATAGAGGGAAGATGCTAAACCAGATTTACACTAACTTCAATGCATCCTTTTTTTTTTTTTTGAGACAGAGTCTCACTTTGTTGTCCAGGTTAGAGTGAGTGCCGTGGCATCAGCCTAGCTCACAGCAACCTCAATCTCCTGGGCTCAAGCGATCCTACTGCCTCAGCCTCCCGAGTAGCTGGGACTACAGGCACGCACCACCATGCCCGGCTAATTTTTTGTGCATATATATATTTTTAGTTGGTCAATTAATTTCTTTCTATTTTTAGTAGAGACAGGGTCTTGCTCTTGCTTAGGCTGGTTTCGAACTCCTGACCTCGAGCGATCCGCCCGCCTCAGCCTCCCAGATTGCTAGGATTACAGGCGTGAGCCACCACGCCCAGCTTCAATGCATCCTTTACATGTTTTTCTCCTATAGATTGTTAAACTTTGTTTCCTGATATGACTTACACATTTATTTTAAATCTTACTGAATGATTAGTGGTCTGTATGATGTGATGTATATGGTGATTTTACTGTCTTACAGTTGTTTTTTCCTGAGCTTTTTTTGAGTCTTGGGACTGAAATGCTAATTGTTTCTAGAATTAATGCCTTGTGGAAGTTGAAATTATCTAGGTTTTACATTGTAAATGGCATGTAATGTTCAGTTTTTAGACTATCTAAATTAAAGAAAGACATTGCCTGTGAAAGCTTGAGGGAATATTTGAGGGCCTAATATGGTAGCTGGTCATTCTTGTAGCTAAAAACTTGGTGTGATAAACAGGAGTCTGACCTGGCCGTTGCCTTTTCTCATCTGCAGGTGTGTGTGGTTTCAGCGCAGCATGGCTGTGGTCATCCGTTTGCAAGGTCTCCCAATTGTGGCGGGGACCATGGACATTCGCCACTTCTTCTCTGGATTGACCATCCCTGATGGGGGCGTGCATATTGTAGGGGGTGAACTGGGTGAGGCTTTCATCGTTTTTGCCACTGATGAAGATGCAAGGCTTGGTATGATGCGCACAGGTGGTACAATTAAAGGGTCAAAAGTAACACTATTGTTGAGTAGTAAAACGGAAATGCAGAATATGATTGAACTGAGTCGTAGGCGTTTTGAAACTGCCAACTTAGATATACCACCAGCAAATGCTAGTAGATCAGGACCGCCACCTAGCTCAGGAATGAGTGGCAGGGTAAATTTGCCTACAACGGTACCCAACTTTAATAATCCTTCACCCAGTGTAGTTACTGCCACCACTTCTGTTCATGAAAGCAACAAAAACATACAGACATTTTCCACAGCCAGCATAGGAACAGCTCCTCCAAATATGGGGCCTTCCTTTGGGAGCCCAACCTTTAGCTCGACTGTTCCAAGTACAGCCTCTCCAATGAACACGGTCCCACCGCCACCAATTCCTCCAATCCCAGCGATGCCATCTTTACCACCGATGCCGTCCATTCCCCCAATACCAGTTCCTCCTCCAGTACCTACATTGCCTCCTGTGCCTCCTGTGCCCCCAATTCCCCCAGTCCCTTCTGTGCCACCCATGACCCCACTGCCACCCATGTCGGGCATGCCGCCCTTGAATCCACCACCTGTGGCACCTCTGCCTGCTGGAATGAATGGCTCTGGAGCACCTATGAATCTGAACAATAACCTGAACCCTATGTTTCTGGGTCCATTGAATCCTGTTAACCCTATTCAGATGAACTCTCAAAACAGTGTGAAGCCACTTCCCATCAACCCTGATGATCTCTATGTCAGTGTGCATGGAATGCCCTTTTCTGCAATGGAAAATGATGTCAGAGATTTTTTCCATGGGCTCCGTGTTGATGCAGTGCATTTGTTGAAAGATCATGTAGGTCGAAATAATGGGAATGGATTGGTTAAGTTTCTCTCCCCTCAAGATACATTTGAAGCTTTGAAACGAAACAGAATGCTGATGATACAACGCTATGTGGAAGTTAGCCCTGCTACAGAAAGACAGTGGGTAGCTGCTGGAGGCCATATCACTTTTAAGCAAAATATAGGACCTTCTGGACAAACGCATCCCCCTCCTCAGACACTTCCCAGGTCAAAATCGCCCAGTGGGCAGAAAAGGTCAAGGTCAAGATCACCACATGAGGCTGGGTTTTGTGTTTACTTGAAAGGGCTGCCGTTTGAAGCAGAAAACAAACATGTCATTGATTTTTTTAAAAAGTTGGATATTGTGGAAGATAGTATTTATATAGCTTATGGACCCAATGGGAAAGCAACTGGTGAAGGCTTTGTAGAGTTCAGGAATGAGGCTGACTATAAGGCTGCTCTGTGTCGTCATAAACAATACATGGGCAATCGCTTTATTCAAGTTCATCCAATTACTAAGAAAGGTATGCTAGAAAAGATAGATATGATTCGAAAAAGACTGCAGAACTTCAGCTATGACCAGAGAGAAATGGTATTAAATACAGAGGGGGATGTCAACTCTGCCAAAGTCTGTGCCCACATTACAAATATTCCATTCAGCATTACCAAGGTGGATGTTCTTCAGTTCCTAGAAGGAATTCCAGTGGATGAAAATGCTGTACATGTTCTTGTTGATAACAATGGGCAAGGTCTAGGACAGGCATTGGTTCAGTTTAAAAATGAAGATGATGCACGTAAGTCTGAACGCTTACACCGTAAAAAACTTAATGGGAGAGAAGCTTTTGTTCATGTAGTGACCCTAGAAGATATGAGAGAGATTGAGAAAAATCCCCCTGCCCAAGGAAAAAAGGGATTAAAGATGCCTGTGCCAGGTAATCCTGCAGTACCAGGAATGCCCGGTGCCGGAATGCCCGGTGCTGGAATGCCCGGTGCTGGAATGCCCGGTCCTGGAATGCCCGGTGCGGGACTGCCCGGTGCAGGAATGCCTGGTGCTGGCCTGCCCGGTGCGGGAATGCCTGGTGCGGGAATGCCCGGTGCGGGAATGCCCAGTGCAGGAGGTGAAGAGCATGCCTTCCTGACTGTAGGATCAAAGGAGGCCAACAATGGGCCTCCATTTAACTTTCCTGGCAATTTTGGTGGGTCAAATGCCTTTGGGCCACCACTCCCTCCTCCGGGATTAGGAGGGGCCTTTGGTGATGTTAGGCCTGGTATGCCTTCAGTTGGAAACAGTGCTTTGCCTGGTCTAGGACTGGATGTTCCAGGTTTTGGAGGTGGACCAAATAATTTAAGTGGGCCAACAGGATTTGGAGGGGGCCCTCAGAATTTTGGAAATGGCCCTGGTAGTTTAGGTGGTCCCCCTGGTTTTGGAAGTGGCCCTCCTGGTCTTGGAAGTGCCCCTGGGCATTTGAGTGGGCCGCCAGCTTTTGGGCCTGGGCCTGGCCCTGGCCCAATCCATATTGGTGGTCCCCCTGGTTTTGGATCTAGTTCTGGAAAACCAGGTCCAACAGTAATTAAAGTGCAGAACATGCCCTTTACTGTGTCTATTGATGAGATTTTAGATTTCTTTTATGGCTATCAAGTAATCCCAGGCTCAGTGTGTTTAAAATACAATGAAAAAGGTATGCCCACAGGTGAAGCTATGGTGGCCTTCGAGTCTCGGGATGAAGCTACAGCTGCTGTCATTGACTTAAATGACAGGCCTATAGGCTCAAGAAAAGTAAAACTTGTATTAGGGTAGCCATTCACATCAATTCTTTATAGGATAGATCTTCATATTGCTGTGATTAATGCATCCAGATTGTTTTCCTAGTATTTCCAGGTTAGAACCTGTGGATTGTTTCAATTGCATATAGATTGGTTTCCATAACATAGAGCATTGGTTGACTGTTTACAGAAGATTCACTACCAGGATAAACATTGCTATATGTTACAGTAAAGCTATCTGGAGAGAACACAAAAATGATTTTGGCAAACCATTAGAGAAACCATTTGTAAAACTCAAATGACCACATGACGCTTATCAAGGAGTCTAGATTGGTTTTGTTTTATACCATATGGGATGAAGAAAATAGAAAGTAGAGCTCATAGAGGGTGTTCTTGCCAGCTGCTGAAAAATAGAAGTTGGCTACTCTCGGAATTTGGTTTAAAGCTGGACAGATTTGCTTTGTTATAGGGTAAAGCTTTGTCTAAAGTCCTCATTTTCTTTAAAAATTGAATAAAATCTCTGTATACAGATTCATTGTATGTACCTTTATTGCTTCTTGAGGGTTCTTGCTGTATAGACAGTCCTGCTTCAGAACTTGCTGCTTTGTTTACGTAATTGACTCATTTGTAAATGAGCAGAACTGTTTTGTTGGGTTTTTTCTCCTAAATATAAAACTCCACACGTGGTTTGTGCTATAACCTTGAACTTTGATGTCACACTTAGAACTGTGTGGAATAAGACTTGCCATAAAAATAAACTATGGAGTCCTTTACCTACCAGAGCCTTTTTGGTTTGACCGTCAAGTTTTGGTTTAGTCAGTTTAAAAAGTGTTCATGTTGTTTGGATGGGATCAAAAACCAGAAACCACTTTTAATAATCAGCGTTTAAGATGCTTGATTTGAAGTCCTGTCCATTGTGGACTAATTGTTCTAACAATTTTCTTCTGTCCCAATTTATGTGAAATTTTGGCCTTTAAGAAAACAAAAGGGTCCATTCATAAGAAAGAGTATTATTGTATCACGGTTTTTAAAACTGAAGGTGAAATTGTTAGCTTTGTTAGCAATAGTATTATAGAATAAAAGATCTATAAGTTGGTTCATAGATTGATAATGCGTTTAGTCCTGTTACTTGGAGGCTTTTTGGTATAGTTGTTTGATCAGGAGCCCGTTTACAAAAATTCTTCATAGGGAGTATAAGTACAGCTGCCAGGGGGGAGAGCAAATTGAAACTCCTTGCCCTTTCATACTCTTTTCTTTGGCATTCAGGGCACTAGGGTAGGAGGGACCACATGGGTTCTGGTTGGTAAGTGTCCTTGTCATGAAAACATTTACTTTACAATGTCCTGTTCACTGACACAAAGGCTCTCTAATTAGGGTTACTTTCCTGAGTTAAAATACTCTAAAGATGTGTCACATTATATTATAAACATACAAAATGGGAGATTGTTGAGATATCATGAAAAACAAATTTTATCTTTTACATGGCCCTCTTGCCTTGATTTGAAACATTCCCAACATTTCCTATGAATCAGTGTACTTACAAAAGGGTCAGCCTTTTAAAAGAAGTATTTCCTATTTAAAAAAAAAAAATATATATATATAGTGCCTTTTTGGTGTTGCAAGTTAGTGGAACACTGAAATAACAGCGTTGTGTAATTTAGAGTTAAGAATGGCAACAGTTTCATTTGTGTGATAAGATTTGAAAGCCTTTTCATCACTACACTCTTAGAGGATTGAAAGTACAGGATTTTTGTTTAAAGAAAGGATTATTTAGACTCAAAAAGGTGGCTGCGTTGTGGGTCTTTTGATAATTCATGAATACAAATTTGGTTTGACACAGATCACTAGATACTGCCTTCTCAATTTAAGCAATATGATGTTTGTATATGCTGTTAAATTTAAGTTTTCTGTTAAGTAATCATTTCTCATTCCAAAAACAATGCAAAAAACTTCAGCGCTGCTTGGGAGTCTTATTTCAACCACAGATTATTCCCCATTGGAAAGCAGACTATTTTCATTTTAGAAAAATGGGTTGTTTGAAGATGAAAGTCTTATCTTTTTTCACAATTTATTTTGGTTATATGTTCATACATTCTTATTAAATATTTCATATACTTTATTGCAACTACTTTGTTATTTCTACATCTTAGATAAATGCTGAAAAGGAAAACTTGATTGCATTGTTCATTGAATTAAATAAATTAAGAAAATAGTGGTTTGTGTAGAAACTGGAGAGAACTATGTTTCATATTTCGTTGAATCACAACAGTGCTTCTCGTTGTGAAATGTAATTAAATGCTTTGCCCTCTGGAACTTGATTTTTGTGTATCTGAGACTTATTAACATAGTGCTAACTGCTAAGCATACTGTTTATCTTGTTGTGGGCATTGGAGTTTCAGTTTAAAAAATATTCTTGAAAATGTGTTCTGTGAAACTATTCATACCTCTCTTCCTAGGTAAATTTTCTCCTAGGAACTAGGTTTGGGGTGGAAATGAATTTACATTATTTTCTCACTTGCTTTGTATGGTATGAAGGATTTGTAAAGCTTTGCTCAAAGTTGTGTGCATTTGTAAACACTATCATGATATTTTCAATTTTATGTGTAATTTTTATTGTCTGATTTTGGTGACTGACATTAATGGGAGAGAATCTTTTCCATTAGGTTTAATTTTTTTCCTTTCCCTTCTGAGTTTTAATTGGTGTTCATTTTTCTTTTGGTTTAAAGGATTAGAGAAATCTACAAATGTATTTTATAAATAAGCAAATTTGTAAACTTTTTTGAACTTTAGTGAAACATTTAGTTCACAAGCATAATTTGGAGGTGTGTTCTGTGTTTATACATAGTTTGGATGTACAATTATTAGTGGCCTTTTTTTTTTAATGCTACACAGTGTTAAGTGAAATGTAGTTTCTAACTTTGTACTCCAAGTTGTCAAAGCATCATCAACAATGAAAATTCTATTAGGAAACTTGTATTCAGAATTTCAGATAATATTCAATTTAGCTAAGGTCAGTCTTAACCACTGGATGAAAATCTAGGACTGTATGGAAGTAAGCAAGCATATAATACATTTTTAGGTGGAAATAGTCACCTCGCATAAAAAGAAGGATACATGAAAGCCTTAAACTCTGACTCCCTTTTACTGGATTCTGATTATGTACAGGTGTGGGGTGAGTGTGTAATAATAAAACCCACTCATCAATTTTAAGAACACTTGAAAAACAAGAAAATGTAAAATTGCTGTTAGTTAAATCTTTTGGAAAGAATTTCTGGTGGTGGTCACTTTAAAAATTATTACCCACCCTTGCAAAATTGCCACATTAAATTTTTGGACCTGGCAGTTCAACAGTAGTCCAAACTTTAGAAACCAAACACAATAAAATGGCTCATTGCCAGTGTGGCCACAGCATTGCCAGCAAATACTGCCTTGGCATCATTCAGCAGAGGTTTTTGTTTATAAAGATGAAGTCTTGAATACTGTTCAATAAACTTGTCACAAAATAAAACAGGCTGATGCTTTTAATGCTTTAATTGCACAAAAGTACTTTACTGAGCTACATTATCAGGTACTTTTTAAAAACTCCTGAAAATATGTGCTTTTGGAAAGGTGGATTTGGTGATCTTGGAAGTAACAATTGTTGCTTATCCTTGTCTCCTAATGCTGAAGTATGAAAAGAAGAGGATACGTGGAACGGCAGGGAGGAAACTTGATTCTAGGTCAAGTCCGTGGTATCCACATTTTTAGCATTTTATTATGTGTGTTTTGCTAGCATATTATTTTGTTATGTGGACTTAAAAGAACCGGAGACCAGGTCCTCCTTTTTACAGGAATCTTAAACGAGTCTGAATTATTTTTTAAAACTTATTACAGTAGGAAATAAGAAAAGAAATCTTCAGAGTAGATTCTCAATTGTACACACTTCTAAAGCTTAGTTTTTCTTTTTTGTTTTTGCATTAGTATGTGAGGTATTTGGGAAGAAGAGAGAGGAATCAAATATTGCTGCTTTCTTGCATTGCTCTGATTTTTGTCTCTTCTATGTGTATTCAGCTTCTGAAAAAAATTAGCAAAAGAAGTGACCGTAAACTCTAGAGTCCTTTTTTTTTTTTTTTTTAATTTGGATTGTAGTTGCAGTGAAACTAGTAGGCTGTTCCTTATAACCAGAGGTCTTGAAAAATACTTAAAATTTTTATCTTTATCATGAAAGAGTTTAGCTTGCATTTGAGTTTGAATCCCAGCTTGTCTTAGAGAATGTTAGACTAGACATAATTCCAGGTAGTAGCTGAGCCATTTTAAAATAATTAAGGTTTGACTAAGCATTGGAAAAAATCACTGAGTGAAAACCAGCTGTCTGCAGATATCCAGAATGGCCTTTACTATCTGAAAGGGGTGAACTGTGTGATAATATGTCTCCTTGTTCAGAAGAGATCACTTCTGTAATTCGTTGTTGTCTGTTTTACAGCAAGAAATGGTTTATCTCTTTTTTTTATTTTTTATTTTTTTCAAAGCCTAGTCAAGTGCAGTAATGAGAAGAGGGGGAAAGAGTAGAACAGGAGTTCGATTTGTAACTGACTATGAACAGTCAGTTGAAGTAACTCGCTACCTTTGGACCAGCCAAGAAATAGATTATCAATTATGTGCATCATCACTGTTCTCCTCCCAGAAGTAGAGCTTTTATGGGATATGGTAGAATCTAAACTTAATGGCTTTCCTTTTTTATTAAAAAATTATTTGATTTGCTTTATTTTTTAGTGTAAAATCTGATGGATCACGTTGACTTATTTTAAAATGTTCTGGAAAGCATGTACTCTAGTAGGAGCTCAGTTTTCTGATGGTATAGTTGACTTTTCTGGGAAAACCCTTCTGTTCAGCAACATTTATTCATCTCCTATTGGTGCCTGCTCAGGTAAATATTCTTCACTGTGCTGTTCCTGGATTTATTCTTGATGCTTTGAGCTACTTTGTGTCAGAGTCTCAGAAGCATCCTAGAATGTGACTCCTTTTCTGGATCAACATAACTAGCAATGAGCAACCAAGGTGGCATGATTTTCTACATACTGCTCTACTACTGAAGAGTCCAGAAGGAGTAAAAAGCCACCTGATGTAAACATTTCAGCCCCAGGGACAGAAGGGCAGCACTCTAAAAGTCTGGGGGCAAGAAATAGTGCTGGGGAAAATCTCATTAACAATATCCCTTGAATTCTGTCAAGAGCCCCAGGGACCTCCCTCCAGTGAAAATGCTGAAGGTTGGGGTATAAAGACTCAGCAAACAGTTGTATAGAAGTGGTAAATGGTACAGCAGAGCATTGGAATTGGCACCCCAGTTCCAGATATTTGGATTCTGACTTTAGTAGCTTAATAATTTCAAGTTACTTTTCTTAATTTATGGCTTGTTATTTAATGTTGAGAGAAGAAGGAAATGACTATTTGAGGAAAATGGAGCAATGGCCAGCAGGAGAACATATTTCAGTATGAACAGAGTCAAAGTGCTTGAGTCAGCTTACGTCTTCCCAGGAGTGAGCTGTGCTGTATATTCAAATAGACTACCCTTTGGTGTTTCATTCCCTCTCCAATCTGCTGCTGCTGGTTTTCTCCTTTTGCCTGCTTATATGGCAAATCTGGTAACCAGGATTGTGAGACTCATTTATATTGAAGCTCCTTCACTGCTGTCTCTAGCCCCAGCCTCCTAATGGGTGGGAATAGTTTACTCATAGCTTTTAATTAGTGAATAAGACTTGTCACTTATGAATTTGTGCTTCATATCAAATGGTAACCACAATGTGCTACCACAAGTCACCTGTTAGTCTTTGCAAAGTGGGATGATTTAAGAATATAAGGGAATTCAGCTGTTTAAGGGGTTTTAAATCGTACCAACTGGTGCTGCTGATTTCCTCATTTTTCTTTTGTTCTGTTTGTTTGCTTGCTTTGAGACACAGTCTCCCTCTGTCATCTCAGGTAGAGTGCAGTGGTGGTGTCATAGCTCACTGCAACTTCAAACTCCTGGGCTCAAGCGAACCTCCTGCCTCAGCCTCCCCAGTAGCTGGGACTACAGGTGCACACCACCACACCCAGCTAATTTTTCTGTTTTTTTTTTTTTTTTTTTTTTTTTTTTTAGTAGAGACTGGGTTTCATTCTTGCTCAGGCTGGTCTCGAACTCCTGACCTAAAGCAATCCTCCCATTTGGCCTCTGAGTGCTAGGATTATAGGCATGAGCCACCGCACCTGGTGGAAGATTGTTAATGTTACCCTCCCACTACACCTCTCCACACTTGGATTGTAATGGGGGCAGGAGGGTAGTATAGCCTTTATACATAACTCACTTCTGTGTTGTGTCCTAACACAACAGAGTCCCTCTGCTATTAATCTGGCTAAAGTGATGGAAGGATTAATGCAACTACTACTTAAGTAGGTAACTGCTTTGCTTCTATGACCATTTAATTGACAGGTTAAATTAATTGGAAACACCTATTGCCTTCAAGCTTTTAAGACAATTTCACATGAATGTACAGCTTAGCAATAATTGTATCCCATACTAACAAATTTTTTTGAGCAGTGTTGTGCACCTAGCACTTAAACATTGGTGGAAAAGGAAGCAAAATAAGATGACTGTTCTTCAAGCGTTTAGAGTCTTAAGTTATACAAGTGCTTGGTTGTACTTGTACCAGGTACACTTACATATCACAGGAACCGTGTAAAGGCTTTCCTGGCCAATTGCTAAATCACAGAAAGGAACAAGTGTAAACTACTCTGTGGCTATAGTGTAGTTTCCTGTGGTTGAAATCCTCCCTTTATTTCTCTACTTCTCTAACATGAAAATTCCGAAGAGCGACCCATCTTAAGCTCTCCCAAGTATCCCAAAAGAATTTATTCCAGTGAGGGGCCGGGGGGACTCATGAACAATAGGTTTCTTTCCCAAGATCTCTGGTGTGCTGCTTTTGTTCATTCACTTAGCTCCTTTTGTGTCATAGGTCACTGCACACTAGAGATTCACAAGTTTTTGGCAATGCCTCCACCCTGAAGATGTTCAGGAAGGTGGTCCAGTACTGTTTTCTTAGACACCCCACAGGTGATAGAGAGTTATTAAAAGAATGTAAATTCCAGTAGGGTGGGATGGAGCAGAATTGACTACCCCTTGGATATTCTTTGAAAGTTTTGATATAGATCACATTCTTCTGAGGTAAATTCTACCTTATTTGCACTATTCATTCTTGCTATTTAAAATTTATTCCTTTGATGAAATCTTGTAAATGTGGAGACCAACATTTCCTCTCTTCCTGCCCCTGCAGTCAGACAAGAGAATTATTTTCCATGTGTGTGCGAGGTTGGTTAGTATAGGTCATGGCGATAGGCCATATGAACCTCACTACTCTTAGTGGCCAGGTGGACTTCAGATTAGACTTGATTACAAAATGTGAACTATTGCTAAAATATAGTGGATATAGAAATCACATTCTCAGGGAATCATCATAGTCCTATCAGTTACCATGACTCAGAACAAATCATTTCCCTCTGGCCTCAAGGTTTCCTCTACAAAATGGGATTAAACTAGATAATCTCATATTCAGTTTTAAGCTTCTTGACGAACCTAGCCATTCTTGTATTTCTGGAAATCTGGCAAGTTTGGACCTTAAAGAGAGACCAGGAGTGGAACTTCAAATTTTGATCTGGCTCCTGCTCTACTGTGGGAGTGGTCTAGTGTGGAAATGGTCCCACACTGCAGCTTGAGAGCTTCATGGTCTTCATTTCCCCTTTTGGGGGCTGTCCTTGTCCTGCCAGTTAGGTCATCTGGAGCTAAAAGACCAGAGACATTCTTCCTGGGTGTCCCATCAATCAAAAAGGAGTTAATGACACAGCAAAGGACCCAAAAGGTACACTTGCTCATTTGTCATCACTGAAAGGAACAGTTGATACACAGGGCACTTAATTTAGCCAGGCAGGGGACACTTTCCATGGTTGGCCTCAGTTAATATAATAATACCCTTGTAAAATTGGCATTATTAATTATCCTCACTTGATAGGTGGGGTAATCCAGGCAAAGAGAAACAACTTGCTCAAAGTCTCATTGATAGTAAGGGGAGGGCAGAGGTTTTTAAAATCACAGATGCCTGCACGCCTCCAGAGGTATAGCCCCTTTGTTCTCTGACTTTTGGGGAAAATGTGGGCAGCCACTGCCAGCAGTCTTCTATGGTGGCTCCTGAGCCTGCTGGAGCAGGGGCTACTGCCCTGTTCCAGGGTTTTTTCAGTTTCCCAACTCCCAAGTGTAGTGTGGAAAGGCAGACAACATTTACTGTTTGTAAAGCTGCTCATCCTCCATAGTCAAGCTCATGGTTACAGAGTAGAACCTGAACTTACTTTGAAGTAGGCAGGTGGAGGCTTTGTAAGCATGTTCAGAGTCTCTAGGCAAAGACAAACTCCCACTCCGATACACCCCTATCCTGCTTGAAGACTAAGTGTTCCTCCTTAGTTTGTTTCCCTCCCCATATCCAATTCTGTCAAGCTAGGTTTTCTTTGAAGAGTTGAGCACAGGTCTGATTTGTTAAACTTTTGAATAAGTCTTTGGGGATGTTGGAGTTGGATTAGTGACTTCCATATTTTTTTGACCTTTACCCAGTACAGCAGGGTGGGAAACCCTGTGGCCATTTTCTTTGCCATATTTTCCCACTTTTCACTTTTTGTGTGCACATGCACATTTTAAGCTTTGCAGTGTGGGCAAATACTTTGTGGCAGCTCTTTCTTAGTACTATATGGGCCTAAGCCAAATTTATTGTTTACAATTTCAGCTTACACCATTTTAGTAGCCCTTTGTCATATGCATGAATGAATACAAAGAATGTGTAGTTTTATAGTAAGGATTTACATTTTTGCTTCAGTTTGTGACCTAAGAAGGATGTCCTTGGGGCTGCTGACTTAAATTTGGAAAATCCCTGAGTTAGAGGGAGAAGCAGGGATAAGAAAACTTGTCTACCATCTCCATGTCCCTGTGAGGCCAAGAAGTAAAGGAAGAGTCGTGGTGGTGGGCATAGTTTGTCTTTTCAGTTTTACTGGGGAAAAAAGTATTCATTGGATGGTGTTCCCTCTTTGGGAACCTATGGAGGATTTCCTTATTGACTTTCAAGACTTGATCAAGCATCTCTGAGCTGTTCCAGCATGCCAAGGTAGGCAATAGGAGTATGAGCATGACTTTGGTTTGCTAAAGGAGTGAACCTGCCACCCAGACACTTAGGCAGACACTTAAGTCCTTTATTCCTCCTCCTCACAGCCTCTCTGCAACTTCTATGTCCATTATAGGGTGGGTAAAAGGAAATGGGAATTGCAGGCTAATTCCTTTCCTGGTTAAGCCTTTGGGAGTAGAAGAGGGCAGTGTAAGGGCCGATGTATGAATTTCAGCTCCTCTGGCACTGCATTGCATCTCACTGGACACAGGAGAAAAGATCTTTTCTTGGATTTATGAAGAGCAGAGTTAGAATCTCCCAAGGCAGGAGAGAGGATGCCATAGAAAATGAAGGTCAAGTTACTCCCTATTAGCAGAGACTGTGATTCCCTGTCAACAGTGGTATCCTGGTAAACTGGCTGGCCGGGGGAAGGAAGTCCTGACTGTTATCATTTGCCCAGTTTCTGAAGTTTAAAACTTACCAAGGCCACCTGCTTACAAAGTTCCTTAATATTTGATAGTTGGCTCTTGCAAGTCATACAAGCCTGCTCCAGCATACCGTAGCAAACTTCGATTGGGTGTTTTGAATTCCCATCATGTGCATAGGTCTGTGCTGTATGGCAGGAGTTGCTGAAGCAGCATTTATTCTGAAGAATTTTGTCACTTAATTGACAGGTAAGAAGCTGGAGAAACATTGACAGAATGCAGTTGTGTGGTATGGATTGAGTATAGTGGCCCAGAGTAAGATTTAGAGTGCCGGAAAGATCATAAAAAGGGGGGGCATATGTGAGCTAGGCTGGAAGAATGATGATAGTAGTAGCTAACACATGGTCATAATAGTTCCAGACTGTACTAAGCACCTTGCATACATTATTTGCATTAATCTTCAGAAAGAAATTATATCCCCTACTTTACTCCTGAGGTTTAGTGAGCATAAGTATTTTGTGTCCAAGTTACATAGATAGGACATTAATCTGGTATAGTAGTATCACATTCTGCCTAGAAAGGAGTAGGGCCAGTAATTGGAGCCTGGTTACATCACTGCAGAACCCATACTCGGGCCCACTATATCAGATTGCTGTTGAATATAAGAAGGGAGGTACTTCCAGGAGAGAAGAGTATAACTGTAGTCTAAAGTTCTAGAGCAGGTAGGAGTCAGCATATTTGAGTTCTAGTCCTCATAACACTTAGCCACATATATGACCTTAGCCAAATCATATCTTCCTCAGATTGAGGGACTTGGATTAGATGATCACTCAGTTCCTTTTTATTTCTGACATTTTGTGAATTTTAAGTTATAAAAATGAGAATAAGTATGGCTTACTTATGGGACAGTAAGAGAATATGCCCTGGCAGGGCACTTTGAGGTTGGCAGTGGGAGTAAACAGGAAAACAAACAAGGGGAAGTGGAAGGGAATGAGAATCCCAAGTGGTAGAAAGCACAGGCAGAAAAGGTTGGTGCTATATACTTGGCTGTTTCCATTTGCAATTCCTGACTCACTCCAAATGGAAAGGTGAGAGTAGTGGGGGCATACAGAGATAACAAGCTGATATTTTGTGTTGGATGTTCCTAAGTGCTCACTCTCCTTTGATGGCTTCAGCAGCAGGTCAGGGCTAGATTTGGGTTATTTCTGAGGATCCTTGGGTTATCACTTCTTTGCTGGCATTCATTCATTCAACAGATTTCAATATAGTACCTATTATGTGCCAGTCACTGGAATGGGAACATGGCTGATGTGGTCCTTCCCTTTGTTGAATTTTAGTATAGTAGGGGAAATATATAAACAGCAAGTTATACATTTTGATAGGATTATGAGAAACAGGTTTTTGTTGGATTGGAGTCAGAGAATGTCTCTGACTTAGACATAGAGAACAGATAGAAGGGGACTGGCCGGGCGCGGCGCGGTGGCTCACGCCTGTAATCCTAGCTCTCTGGGAGGCCG
>VBSM01001118.1:33881165-33895487 GCA_008086735.1 Cheirogaleus medius | reverse complement strand
CCCGCCCGCACCCGAGGCCCCGCCCCTCACGGTTGCCGCGCCACAGGCGGTCTGCCCGTTGTAGCTCCGAGGCGCCGGCTTCTGCCGAGAGCTTCCTGCCCATGTGGTTCCTCCGGGCACTCCCGCGCTCAAGGCGGGCTCACCGCAGCTTGAGCCCCGGGCTCTTCTGCCCTCGGCCTCCCCAGGCCCCGGCCCAGCTGACCGGTGGCCGTTGCTGTCCTCTGAGGTGACGCTCACTGAGCTGTTGCTGTTGTCGCTGTAGAAGTTGGGCGTGTGCTTGCGCGGGGACGCAGCCGAGCCCGTGCGGGGGCTCCGCCGCATCCTGACCGGGGGCCGCCCCCTCGCGGACGCCAAAGTCGCCGCCGCAGTCGTCAAGGCCCTGGGCCCTCCCTCAGCAGCTGCGCGCCGGGGGACCCCACGGACCCAGCGTGCAGCCGGCAGGCCCCGCGGCCGGACCCAACCCTCTGGCCTGTGTCTGGTCCCAGCTGCTGACGTCACAGAGGAGACCGCGGTCTCTGCGGAACGTCCTGGCCGCGCGTCACAGAGCTAGCGGTGACGTTGCTGGGAGCCATGGCAGCCTCTCTCACTCTTTCTGACGTGTGAAGACAGCAATGACATCACAACACCTCCCAGAACACCCCATCTAAAATTGCACTCAGGGTAAAACAATTTCTATCCCCGGTCCCTGTTTTTTCTCATACATGCTGTATATTTCACTAATTTATTTCGTTATTGCCTGTCATGCCCACTAGAATGTAACCTTTATGAGGGCAGGGATTTTTGCTTGTTCACTGCTGTATCCTCCAGCACCTAGATAGGCCTAGCGTGTAGTAGCTGCTTAAATATTTGTGACTGATTGAGTGTTAAGAAGAAGCAAGCCATCGCCCCTTGCACTTCTCAATAAACATTTAGTCCCTTTTGCTCTGCAAGTCCTGCAGCCCTTTCCTCCCATCCCAGTCATCAGGCCAGAGAACTCTGCCCTCAGGATCTGCAGGTCTCTCCCCCAGCCCCATGTTCCTCAGGGGTCTGTGGGGTGTGAATTCAGCACCCACCAATGATTATACCCACACTCAGACCATATACCTGAGCCATGGAGAATGGACTGAGGAATCACAGATGGTCACAGCCAGAGGACCAGAGGTTCCCAAACTCTTGCTGTGCACCAGAATACCAGACTCACCTTGAGATCCTCCTGCAGCATTTCTGGTGTGGGCCCAGGGATGCACATTTTCAACAACCACTTCCGTGATCCTGATTAAGGACCACACTTCAAAAAGCAATGCAGTGCATCCTGTGCAAGTTAAACAGTTAAGCAAACAGGTCTGGAGAGGGGAAAGGACTTCCCTGAGACCACACAGTGCATAACAGATTAGAATTCCAAAATCCTTCCCTCTAGCCTAGTACTCTTCCCACTCCATCGCACCTTCCTTAGAATGTTAGGAAGTAGAAGTGGCAGTTCTTAGAGGGGTTGAGGCACAGGAACAACCTGTTAAACTGTGTTCCAGCCTAGAGGGGAGATGCCCATGCCAGGCTCCAGAGGGTGACATCAATATCTTGCTGATTAGACACCACAGACCCCAGGAGGAGAAAGAGAAAGGAAGGCCAAGACACTGCAAACTAAGGATTCTTGTCTGTACATTCCACTCTACTCCCTCCCCCTGGCCTATTTCATGTTTGTGAACTCCTTTCGGTCCCAGTGTCCTCATCTATTAAAAGGGGGAGGTAAAGCCCTCCCTCAATATTCGAGGGTCTTCAGGTCTAACCTGGACCTTGCTTAGAAACAGAACAGCCCATTCCTCTTGTCTGGTGTTTTATGGACCCCCAAACTCATTTGAATACCTAACAATGGAGAAATAGGCAAAACAGGGATTTCCCATCCCAGTACAGAGATGGAAAAGCTGAAACACAAGGAGGGACTATGTCTGGCTCAAGGCCACATAGCAAGACCCAGCTCCTGTGTCTAATCTTATCTGCTGCTGCTGCTGCCCAATATACATTCTTTGTATTCAGGTCAAACCAAACAAATCACATGTCCCAGAACATACTCTGCATTCCTCCCCACTGCCTGGATGTTTGTCTCTGCTCCCAACTTTTGTCTTCTCAGCCCAGTTTAAAAACTCCTTCAGGGAAGCCCCTCTGACCCTGACCCTTTCCAGCTTTGATGGGAATTGCAGGGGTTTTTTGTTTGTTTGTTTGTTTGTTTGTTTGTTTGTTTTTTAGACAGAGTCTCACTCTGTTGCCTGGGCTAGAGTGCCGTGGCGTCAGCCTAGCTCACAGCAACCTCAAACTCTTGGGCTCAAGTGATCCTCCTGCCTCAGCCTCCTGAGTAGCTGGAACTACAGGCATGTGCCACCATACCCAACTAATTTTCTCCATATATTTTTAGTTGGCCAATTAATTTCTTTCTATTTTTAGTAGAGACAGGGTCTCGCTCTTGCTCAGGCTGGTTTCGAACTCCTGACCTTGAGCGATTCTCCTGCCTTAGACTCCCAGAATGCTAGGATTATAGGCGTGAGCCACCGTGCCCGGCAGGGAATTGCAGTCTTTTTAGGCTGTATTAGGTATTGGAGTCCGTGAAGCCACTAGAAGACAGAACATATCTGATTCACCATTCTGTGGCTGCACCCCCTACAGGGTGGCATAGCACAAGTCCTGCACATAGGAGGTGTTATTAAATAGAATAACTAAGTGGATGGCTGTGAAATGCAGTCAATGCATAGTTACTGTTACCTATTATAGGTCCAGACTTCAGGATGCATTCATTACTTCATTCAGCAAAAGTACTATACATCTGTTTAAGGGTTATTAACCTAAGCTAGGAGGTCTTTGTCCAGAAAAATGTTCATATGCTCAATATTTTACAGAAAATTCCAAAGGTTTGTAGACTCCATGGAACCATCCTATGGTCCCACTGGGGTCCTAGGACCCCAAGGTAAGGACCTCTGGCTTCTGGCTTGAACACCTACCATGTACAAGTTAGGGACACACATTAAATCACTCATTAATTCAATAAATATGTTGAATACATATAGCACTAATGCTGAGGGATAGGGGATTCATTTATTAATCCATCCATTTATTCAGACAGTCTTTTGAGCGTCTACCCTGTGCCACACCCTGAACTGGGCATGGAGGATAGAAAGATGAACAAGAAGGAACATAAGGCCCATGCCCTTGAGACGTCATAGGCTGGCAGGGACAAGACTGGGGTCCTGTCCTCTTCCCTGGCCTCCATCCCCACCCTATCATAGTTCCCACTCCACAAGGATGCAGGATGGAGGCTGGAAGCAGTCCTGCCAGCTTGTAGCTAGCTGGTGCAAGCAAGGAGGATTGAGCTAACTACAGGGACCTTACCCCCAACTCTCAGTCCCCTCCTCCCTCCCCACCCATGACCCCTAGGCTTGCTGCCTGTGTGTTTCACTGAAGGGCAGGGATTGCTGAACCTGCTGGATTAGTCCAGTGAGTCAGAGGCGATTCAGGTGGACGGGCAGGTGGGCAGGAGGGCAGGCAGGCAAAGGGAGTGCCAGTGGCACTGGGACCATGGCTCTGACTGTGTGTGTGCGGTGACTAACAGGGCTGCCGGGCACCCACGACCGACAAGTGAAGCTCAGCTTCCGGGGTGAGGCTGGCAGGGGTGCTCTAAGGATTTTTGGAACTGCAGGGCTCTGGATCATCCATTCCCTAGACCCTGAGCCCAAGCCCTCATCATCTTTACAGCCTGTCTCTCCTTTTTCCCTCAGCCTGATATCTCAAACCCTCTGCCTCCTTTCCTCCCCATCTTCTGCCATTCTTTAAGGGTGAATCCAGGAGGGACTGGACACTGGGCCAAGGGTGGGGGAGGAAAATGACTTTTTTAGGGGGAAGGGGCTAATAAATGACTAGTTTCAGTTCTGAGCAGGCTTTACCCAGAAAACAAGAAAAATTCGCTGTGGTCAAGAAGCAGATATTGGCGAGGTCAGTACAGTTGGTTCCTGGATGGGGAGAAGCTGGTCTGTTTACTCTCAAGTCCATCCTGGAGTTAGGGGGCTCATTCCTGGGTTTTGGGAGGTGTACTCTTGGGAGATGAGGAGTCAATCTCAGGCTTGAGAGGTCAGACCCAGTTTAGAACAAGTCAGTCCTAAGACTGGGAAGGATTAGTTCTTGATGGGTAGTCAGCCCCAGATCAGCCCTAACTTGGAGTCAACTCCATGTTGCGGGAATCAGTTTCCAGTTTGGGAGATCAGTTCTGGAGTTAGCTCCAAGTTTGGAGGGCCAGCTCCTGTTTCAGGGATGGGAATAGGCTCTGGGTTGGGGGTGAGGGCCAGCACAGCATTGGGTGTCACAAGCTTCCTCCTATCCCTAGCTGTTCCGTTGGCCCCACTATGGGGCTCCACTGGCTGGGGAGTGTCTGTCTGTACAGGTAGTCAACTGTAACTGTCTGTTCAGCCCCAGGTGAGTAGGCCCAGAGGGACCAGGATGTAGGTGAGGCTGGGGGTGGCTTGGTGCCATTCTCTTGGGTCACTCTTGCTCTATGCCACTCACCCAGGCCTCTGGGGACCCTGATGATCTCCCTGCAGCAGCTACGGAATGCTGGGCATTTGGTGCTACGGGAAGCCCTGGTGGATGAGAATCTTCGAGTGTCCCAGGTGAGCCCCACCAGCCCCCAGCCTGCCAGCACCAGGCCTGAAAGTCCCATTTCTCAGAGGGGAAAACCCAAGACCCAGACAGGAGTGATACCAAGGCCCCCCAGCCAGGGGGGCTGGAGTCAAGGATCAGGGGTTCCCTGAAGGCCTTTCCTGAGTCCCACATGGGCCAAGAACCAGATTCAGCTCTAAGGCCCAGGGGTGTGGCGATGGGGCAGATAAGGAATTCTGTGCTGCACCCTGACCCTGCAGCAGGCTCAGTGCTTGTGGGAGACAAAGATGAACCGGGTTGGATTTTCCTGGTGCTTCATGGAGGACCTGGATGTGGACCTGGTCTCAAATCTCGGATCTGCCATTTCCTATCTGAGAACTTGGACAAGTTATTTAGCTGTTTTCTCATTTACATAATGTGGAGTCATACAAAATGTTGAATTTTTCATTCAATCTGTCATCATTTGTTGAGCTCTTATTATAAGCCAAGTGCTGTGCTGAGCGGATTTGCTCTCTTGGAGCTCCCTATCTAAGGAGGGAAGCAAATATTAAACAGATATTCACACAAATAAGTGTAAAACTGCAACTGGTGGGTGTTATGAAGGAGCTGGTAGAGGCTGGGAGAGTGTACAACAGGTACAAACAGTGACCTATTTGGGGGTCAGAAAAGGTTCCCTGAGGAAGTAGTGCTTGAGCTTAGACTTGAAGGATGACAGGTGTTAACTAAGTAGGAGGGGAGAATGTTCCAGGCAGAGGAAAAGGCATATGCAAAACCCCAGTGCCCTGGTAGAGCACAGCTGGGGTGCAGAGCAGAAGCAGAATCCAGGATGAGATGAAGCTGGAAAGGTTGGTGGGGCCAGACCATGCAGAGTAATGAAGGCCACGGTCAGCAATTTCCAAGGTCAATGAGGGAACTTTGGAGTCAAGTTTGGCCCACTCAAGGCCAGGAGCTATGGCTCACGCCTGTAATTCTAGCACTCTGGGAGGCCGAGGCGGGCAGATCGCTTGAGGTCAGGAGTTCGAAACCAGCCTGAGCAAGAGTGAGACCCCGTCTCTACTAAAAAAAATAGAAAAAAATTAATTGGCCAACTAAAAATATATAGAAAAAATTAGCCGGGAATGGTGGCGCATGCCTGTAGTCCCAGCCACTAGGAAGGCTGAGGCAGGAGGATAGCTTGAGCCCAGGAGTTTGAGGTTGCTGTGAGCTAGGCTGACGCTATGGCACTCTAGTCTGGGCAACAGAGTGAGACTCTGTCTCAAAAAAAAAAAAAAAAAAGTTTGGCCCACTCAAGAAGTAACTTGCACATGGTAAGTTCTTAACTGGTTGTGAGTAATCAGCATTATTAATCATCAGAGAAGAATCACAAGGTACCATAGATGCAGGTCGGGAGGGTCTCTGTTTATGGATGAAATAAAAGGCATTGTCCTTGGGCCTCTCTTAGCCCTAGGGCAGTTAGAGGGGACTCTGGGGGACACTGTATCTGGTTTTAGATCAAAATGGAACTTGACCTGAAGTACCAGCCCCCTGAGGGCGCTACTGGAACCTGGGCAGAGGAGGACTTTGAGGCACTCATCTCTGACAGGTAACTGCCATCCTCTCAAGCAACCTAGGTAAGGCCTGGTGGCCCCATCCCAGGCAGGCCCTGGAAAGGGAGAAGTGGTACCCAATTCCAATCTGGATCTGTACTGTGATCCTTGGACAGGGGCTGGGTTGTAGCTCTGTAGTCAGGCCTGTTTCTCTCTCTCTCTTTTCATTTCTCCTCCTCCCAGTTCGGAACTGATCATCCCCAATGTGGGCTTCCAGGAGCTGGAGTAAGTGTGGGAGGGATGACCTGAGGTCAATGGGGTCAGTTTTGGGGTTAGAAGCCAGTGATGTGGTGTCAGCCCCAGGGCCTGGGATCAGTAATGAATCAGTTCCAGGGTCGGAGGTCAATCCTAGAATTAGAGGTCAATTCTGGAATTAGAGGGGTCCCCAGATTAGGGGTCTGTCCTGGGATCAGTGGAGTCAGTCCAAGGGTCAGGGGTCAGTTCTAAGGTCCAGGAAGTTGAGGGATGCCCAGAGATGGGTGATAGGTTCCAGACATGTCCCTTGAGGGCCTTTCCTATCAGGCCTGGGAAGGCCCAGCTGGAGCGGCGGGCAGTGGCTTTGGGCCGCAGGCTAGCTAGAGGCCTAGGCCAGCAGGATGACGAGGACAACGAGCTGGAGCTGGAGCTGGAGCTGGAGGATGAGCCTGATGTGGAGCTTTCTGGGGTTGTGTTCAGCCCTCTCAAGAGGTAACTTATACCCATGGCACGCCTGCTCCCACACCCTACCAGTGAGTCAGTCTCTCCGCTCACACATATAGACCCACGCCCTTCTACCCTCACAAACACATGGCCCCAGGGTATGCGGGAAGGGGTCAAGGGTCACTCGCCCATAGACATAGACACTGCCATGTTCATGCACAGTTACACTGGCTCACATACATGCAGGTGATGAAAGCTTGATGAGAGCAAAGAGTTTTGTCCCTTTTGTTCACTGCAGTGTCCCAGTGCCTAAGGCAGTGATTGCACATAGTAGGTGCTCAATAAATCTTTGTTGAGTGAACGATTGGTTTCAGGGCTCCAGGAATGGGTCAAATTCTGGGTGCAGGGTTGAGATGGAGGCAACAAGGCAAGACCTGAAGGACTCAATCTAAAAGTTCAGAGGGAGAGGAAATCTCATCCCCAGCACCATGCAAGTGTGTGTGTGTGTGAGTGGGGAGGAGGCCAAATGACAGCTGACCTTAAGCTTCTCCACAGCCGAGCCTGGGGCCTGGCCCGCGGGGGTCCCTTCCAGGTGTCCAGAGCCCAAGACTTCCAGGTACTGCTCTTTTTCCAGGCCCTAAAACGTGGGGAGTACCCACTGTTCTGAAGGTACACATGTTCCTCCCCCTGGCCAGGCAGGTATGGCTTCCTTTACTCCACCTTCTGCACCCCTCAGGTGGGCGTCACCGTGCTCGAGGCCCAGAAACTGGTGGGAGTCAACATTAACCCCTATGT
Source organism: Cheirogaleus medius (assembly GCA_008086735.1). Taxonomy (NCBI): domain Eukaryota; kingdom Metazoa; phylum Chordata; class Mammalia; order Primates; family Cheirogaleidae; genus Cheirogaleus; species Cheirogaleus medius. The sequence goes on along the minus strand of VBSM01001118.1, from coordinate 33,887,853 downwards.
GGCCATGCACGTTGGGGAGCAGCGCCGAGTGACTGCCACACAACGTGGGACCAATTGCCCCTTCTACAACAAGGTGGGCACGACCAGGGAAGAGGGCGGGCCTGAGAGAAGGGGCGGGGCCCAGATAGGAACTGTCCTGGAGGGGGCGTGGCCTGGGTGGAACTGAGCCCATGGATGTGCAGGGGCTGGAGGGAAAGATTGCAGTGAGGCGCTGTGGGGGGCCGGGGAAGGAGGACGTTCTCTCTGCCAGAGACTGGTGAAAGCTGGCGTGAGCTCTTCACATCTAACCTTCTCTCCCCACTGCTACAGCCCAGTACTTCTTGTTCGAATTTCATGAGACCCGGCTTCGCCTCCAAGACTTGCTGCTGGAGATCACGGTGAGAGGGGTAAGGGTGAGAGGTTTCATTCAGCGAAGAGGGGACACGACAGCTTCAGGACTAACATCACCTCTCTCTTAGGCTTTCCATTCGCAGACCCCTCCCCTTTATGGCCACTCGAATAGGCACCTTCCAGATGGACCTGGGCATTGTCTTCGACCAGCCAGGTACCAAACTCGTCCCTTACCGAGACTCATCTGCACGGACGAGGACCCCAGAAATTGACTCTCTGGGTAGGGACTCTGCACCGACCCCTGCACATTAACTTCTGAGACCGCCAGCTCCCGCGAAGGCTGAACTCCGGCTCCTCCGGGCATTGTCCCACACTCCAATTGCAGCCTTACCGACCACCTAGTGCATCTCGCCGGTCTCCCCTGACTCCTGGCCCGCCCCTCCCCCGCAGATGGTCACTTCTACCAGAAATGGGCTCCGCTGCATGACCCCCGGGACACCCGCGCCGGGACCAAAGGCTTCGTCAAGGTCACCTTGTCTGTGAGGGCACACGGGCTCCTGCCCCCTTCACTGCCACGCCCGGGCCCAGGGCACAGTTCGGACATCGAAAAGTGAGCTGGGGTGAGGTGGGGAGGGGAGACTGGGACCGGCGTGGCCTCCCGGGCACGGAGAAGGGGAGGGACCGAGGCTCCAGCCTCCCCGCCTCCCAGCGCGGCCCTACCCTAGGAACCTGCTCCTGCCGCGCCGGGTGCCGGTCGCCGGTCGAGAGGCCGTGGGCGCGGCTCCGCGTGCGCCTGTACCGCGCGGAGGGCTTCCCGCGCTGTGCCCGGGGCTGCTGGGCAGCCTGGCCCGCGCCCTGCACGACCAGCGCGTCCTCCTGGAGCCCTACGTGCGGGTGTCTTTCCTGGGGCAGCAGGTAAGTCCCCCGCGTCCCACCCTGCCGCGGCTCAGACCCGGATCCCGCGCTGACCCCCCTCCGCCTGTCTTCGCCGCCGCCTTAGGGCCAGACGTCCGTGTGCGGTGAGGCGGCGGCGCCCGAGTGGAACGAGCAGCTGAGCTTCGTGGAGCTCTTCCCGCCGCTGACGCGCGGCCTCCGTCTGCAGCTGAGGGACGACGCGCCCCTTGTCGATGTGGCTCTCGCCACGCACGTGCTGGGCCTGAGGCAGATCTCTCACCCCGGCCGCGCAGGTGTGCGCTTCGGCAAACTCCACCTCGACTTACCTTTGCCCCCTCCGAGCCCCAGTCGCGCCGTAGGTCCCATTCCCGACCTCAAACTTCATCCTCAGGACCCAGCTCCGCTTAGGAAGTCTTGTCCACCCCACAAAACAAACAAACAAACAAAAACCCCAAACCAAGAAAACTGCTCCAAACCGGCCCTGCCCTCTGGAGCCTCACCTGTCGCCCCCAGACTGTGAACCCCACCCTCAGCTTGGCCTCTGTTGACAAAATCCTGACCACAGCTTCATGTCCAGTAATCATTCCAGCCCTGCTCTTCCGACAAATTTGCACGCACTGAAACAAGCCGGTTCAACCATGTCCACTTACCCCAGCCCCTTGCCGCCCACAGCTCCGCCCCAATCGTGACTCCACCTCCAGGGCTTCAGGCTCCGCCCCAAGAGACTCGGGTCGTCCAGGTCCTCCCACCCTGTATAGTGCCTCGAGGGGCTGAGCTGGTTTAGAAGTGCCCCCAGGTCGTGCTCCGCATCTGCAGCCGAGCCCCTCCCCTGCTCCCACTTTCCAAGGACTTGGAGGCGATAAGGGTGTGGTTCATAGACTGCCCTAGAACCCACTTGCCTCCTGCTCCCCTCCAAAACACTGTTCTTGCTCCCCACAGCGGGGTTTAACCCCACCTTCGGCCCGGCCTGGGTGCCTCTCTATGGCTCACCGCCCAGCGCGAGGCTCCGGGATGGTCTTCAAAGTCTCAATGAAGGCCTTGGCCAAGGCATTTGGTTCCGTGGCCGCCTTCTGGTGGCTGTGTCCATGGAGGTGTTAGAAGGGAGAGCTGAACCTGAGCCTCCTCAGCCTCAACAGGGGTCCAGGTTGTCAAGGCTCACACGAAAGAAGAAGAAAGCCAGGCGGGGTCAGGCCCCACCTGGGCTTCCACAGCACGTGGCCGCCAGCCACAGTGCTGCAGGGCCTGAGATTCCTAGTGCGATGGAGGTGGAGGTGGAGGAGCTGCTGCCACTGCTAGAGGTGGGGGCTGGAGCTTAGCAAAGGGGGCTGGGCCACTTTCAGCTCTGGAGGGTGTAATCCACTTCCAGGCATTAAAACACCACGAAGGGGGTCTCAATTCGGGGGCTTGGGTGAAGAGTGTAGTATGTGTATGTTTGAGTGTATGTACACATGTTGGGGGAAGGAGGGCTGCCCAACTGGGGGTGGGCCAGAGAGGGCCAATCCCCAGGGCCAATGCCTTGGGGCTGCAAGGGGCAGAGAGGGAGGTAGGATACCTGCAGTCGCTTCTAGGCCTCATGTCTTTCTGTGGGCATTGTGGCCATGCATAGTCCCGGCTGCTCCCTGGGAGGGTGAGGGCTGACTCCAGCCCAACTCCCTTCCTCAGAACACCCTGGCACCCTGCGAAGATTTCCTGCTCTTTGGTGTGCTTTTTGAGGCCACCATGATTGACCTGCTGTGGTTTCCCAGCCCATCAGCTCCGAGATTTCCATTGGTGTGTGGCCCAGCCAACTCTCTGAGGGTCATGTTTTGAGGGTGGTCACTCTTGTTTCAGACCTTAGGCCCCTGGCAAGGGCTGTTGACCTTCAGTAAGGGGTGGGTTCTGACTTCAATTGAGGCAGAGGCAGTTGAGGGAGGGTTCTGACTCTCAGCCTGGCACCTTCTGACCCTTGCTGCTCCTGGGGTAGGTCGAGCAGGCTGCCAGGAGGAGCAATTGGGCCGAGATTCCAGGGCCAGGGAGGGAACTGAGGGCACATTGGTGGAAGCCCAGCCTCTGCTGAAGTCAGACACCGGAGCCCGGCTAGAGGAGGAAGAGGAGCTAGGAACCCCTGCTCAGCGGCCTGAGTCCATGGACAGCAGCGGGTAAATGCTCCTGGTGGCTGGAAGAAGGGTGTTGGGAGGTCCCCAAAGACCCAGAACGCCCCTCAAGCCTCTGCTTCTCTCCACCCCACCCAGGCCGTACCTGTGCTTGCCCTTTCGCCACTGCACACCATGCGTGCACGTGTGGAGCCGCTGGGAGGATCACACGTGGCACCTGCACAGCAGCAACTGTGTGGGCAGAGTAGCCGAGAGGCTGGTGAGGGCAAGGCCAGCAACCACAGGGAGACACCAGGCTATAGGGACACTGAGGACACCAAGGCCTTTGAAGGGAGCTCTCGAGCAGGGCTAATGGGCACAGCACTAGGGAGCCGGCACCTTGTTGGTGCAAGGTCAGGGGTGGGGGAGGCCAAAAAGCACAGCTTTTGGGCCAACTGAGGAAGCCAAAAGTTGGGGAAGGACAGAGATTCAGAGTTGCTGGACCCAGCAAGGGCTGGCTGAAGGAGACAGATGGAGCTACTGGGGGCTGGGCCAGTAGGGGACTAGAAAAATGGAACCACCACCCGAATGGAGCCAAAGGAGGGTGACCCAAGAGATGTGGTAGGGAGTGGGGTGGGTGGGGGTGTGGTCTACAAGAAGTCAGGATCAAGGACCCTCAAGACTCTCTACCCTCTATGCAGGACCACGGGCTGCAGGAGGTTGAGACACTACAGCGCAGGCTGGGGTCAGGTGCCTGCACACGGCTCAAGCAGGCGCTGGAAGAGCTGGTGGCTGGGAGCAGGTGAGCTGAGAGCCAGCCTTGTTGCTTCCTGTCCCCGGCCAACTCCCTGGGGGGTTGGGGGGAGGTGGGGGTGATGGAGATTCATGATGACTGTCTGGATCCAAGGGTGGCTTGCAGCTGCATTCACTCAGCACTTTATGGAATATTGGAAAGGAGATGACTGTTCCTGTCAAGGGGGCTTGATGGAGATTATTGGGGGTTAGGCTACCCCCAGATCCTCTGGTGCTTGGGCTGTCTTTCATCTCCTTTTCCCACACTCTTAGAGGCTCATACATACTGTATCCCATCTCCTCAAACCTCCCTTCCTACTCTCCTCCACACTTGTTTCAGCGGCCCCTGCATCCATCCACACTCTCTCCTTTCTGCTACAGTGAAGGAGGTGTCCCTGCTCCAAAAGCTACAGCTGTGATTTTTTTTTTTTTTTTGAGACAGAGTCTCACTCTGTTGCCCAGGCTAGAGTGCCATGGCATCAGCCTAGCTCACAGCAACCTCAAACTCCTGAGCTCAAGCGATCCTTCTGCCTCAACCTCCCAAGTAGCTGGGATTACAGGCATGCACCACCATGCCCAGTTAATTTTTTCTATATTTGGTAGAGACAGGGTCTCGATCTTGCTCAGGCTGTTCTCAAACTCCTGAGCTCAAATGATCTGCCCACGTCAGCCTCCCAGAGTGCTAGGATTACAGGTGTGAGCCACTGTGCCTGGCCTACAGCTGTGATCTTGATTTCATCTCCTCTCACCTACTGGAGGATTGAGCTCTGCAATTGTCCTTTCTCTCCTGTGTCATCAACTGGTCTAGTTGCCAAGTCATTGCTGTAACCACATAAACATGTTCTAGTCACTTTCATCTTTGACTTTCAGTCCCTGAATTCCATAACCTGCTTTAGGTACTTAAGTATTTTTCTGATCCTCTTCTCAAAAAGTTATTGGTCTCTTTATTCAATAAATATTTATGGCATTTACTATGCCAGACACTGTTTTAGGCACAAGAATAGCAGTGGAAAAGCGTTCCTGCCCATAAACCCGGAAGCTTACATTCTAGTGTGGGGAGGGGGGAGGGGGAGGGGTGGAGTCACAGATGATAATCATGTGAACAGAGAGATAGAAATATTAAAAGTAGGATAAGGATAAGTGTTAAGGGAGAAAAAAAGCAAGGACATGTTAGAGAGAGAGGTGTTGCAGTTTTAGAAGGAGTATGGAGGGGAGGCCACTGTGAAGGTGTGACATGAAGATGAAGGAGCAAGCCATGTCTGCCAGGATGTTCCAGGCAGAGGGGACAGCATGTGCAAAGGCCTTGAGGTAGAAGCATGCTTGGTGTGTTTGAGGAAGAGCAAGGGAACCAGTGTGACTGCAGCAATGTGAGCAGAGTAGATGAGGCTGGAGGGGGTGTAGGAAGGAGGATGATTCTGTTGGGCAGATCAAGTGGAAGCCTCTTAGGGCATTGTAATGACCTTGGCTTCTACTCTGAGTGAGATGAGGAGCCATTGAAGGGTTTTTTTCTCATTTTTTTCTTCCAAATCATCACCTGCAAGTACGCAGAGAGTTTTCAAAAGGAAAGAGATATGTTCTAACATACATTTATCCTTAAAAAGGACCAGTGGGGGAGGGATGGTGTGAGAGAAGCAGCAGGGCGATTACTAAAGAGGGCATTATCATAAACCAGGTGATAGAGGTTGATGAACTGATGGTTGCCATGGAGATGAGTGGCAGGAATGGATTCAAGAGAAACTGCAGCTGGCGGCACCTCGTCAGAGCACGAGACTGAGAAGGCTGTGAGGGAGGCTGGGGTGGGACGCCTGCTCTGAGGGAAGTGGCCCCAATGGTCAGCACACTCTCCTTTGACTCCCACCTGCTATGCAGACAGTTTTGCCATGGTGCTGAGCGCAGGACGATGACTCGGCCCAACACCCCGGATCGATGCTGAGGGAAACTGCTGGTGCACAGCCTGGTACGGGCCTGGGAAGGGAGTCAGGGGCACCGGGCTGGCGCCTTCCACTCATGGTCTCCTCTTGGCCTTCCAGAACCTGTTGGCAAAGCAAGGACTGTGGCTTCTCCGGGGCCTGAGACAGGGCAGTGTGCAAAAGAAGGTGGCATTGGCCAAGAAGCTCCTGGCAAAACTGCGCTTCCTAACTCAGGAGGTAATTCCTCACCTATCCTATTTCCCTACCCTGGGTACCTCTTTCCTTAAGCTTTTTGACTATTATGGAGGCCTCTCAGCTGTGTGATATAACACTTGTTCTTTGGAATGATGACAGGGCTGGGACTGTCAGAATCTCAGGTTTTGGCACCAAAGATGTCAGCATGGGAGTCTGCCCTTGGTTCTTGGTGTGCTCTTGGCTGAAGAATGACCAGACACACCAAAGTATTAATATCAAGTCTAGACTATTATCCCAGTCCTCTGTCGCCTTTCTTGGAAAAAATCACCAGCAAGGCCAATATGAGAGAGTAACCTCAGGCAGGGAGCAGTTTCACAAGAACAGGTCTTTATTGTAGAATAGTCCTGTCTCCACAAGTGGAGAGAGACAGACCAACTCAATGACTGACCCACTCACTTCCTTCTGACTTCTCAGATTGTTTCCTTTTTTTTTTTT
>VBSM01001118.1:33823278-33868083 GCA_008086735.1 Cheirogaleus medius | reverse complement strand
AAAAAAAAAAAAAAAAATTATCAATGAGATATTTTACAGTAAGGCTTTAAAATCTGGTGTGTATTTTACGTATACAGCACATGTCAATTGGAACCAGCCACATTTCAAGTGCTCAGTGGCCACACGTGGCTGATGGTGACTGTCTTGGACAGCAAAGGACTAGACTATTAACTGAAACTTGGAAAATGCAAGTGGCTTGCACAGCTGGAGCTTGAACTAAGGTTTCCCAGCTCCCTATACTGGAAGAGGGGTAGACTAAGGAGTCGAAAGGGATGGTGAAGAATCTCTGATCTGCCCTTTCATTTCAGCCCAACTTTGATGAGGATGAACTGGATGATCCTGGAGATTCAGGTAAGAGATTTGACTTTTCTGCTCTTGCTCCATCTGTCCACCCCACTACCCATCCAGATGTTTCTGATGGGGGGCATTTTTGCTATTCCCAGATGGGGTCAACCTTGTTTCTGTGGATGGGGAGGCCCATGACCAGGGTGAAGCTAAAGTTGAAGGTTCTCGGTCCCAGAAAAAAGCACTTGCCACTGAAGGTGACTGGGTGTTGGGGGGAGGGGAGTTTCCTTGGATTCTGGACATCGAACTGTCACTGAGGCCCTTGCCTCTCAGATCTACAACAGCTCCCTGGAGGAAGAGTTTAACCACTTTGAAGATTGGCTGAAAGTGTTTCCCCTATACCAAGGGCTAGGGGGCCAGGATGCAGATGGAGAGGAAGAAGGTTCTGGACACCCGGTGGGCAACTTCAAGGTATGTTTGTGGAAGGAAAGGGAGACCAGGGAGCATAGGTGATGATTCCGGAGGACAACTCTCTTACTAGGGCCTTTTCTGTCTCTGCCCACCCCAGGGCTCCTTCCTCATTTACCCTGAATCAGACGCAACGTCGTCCTCTGAGCCCCAGATCTCTTGGGGGATTCCAGAGAACCGGCCCATCAAGCTCCTGGTCAGAGTCTATGTTGTCAAGGTGAGCATCTGCAGCTCAGGCACGCCTCCAACTCCAGCTAAGGTATCATACACAAAACCTGCAGAATGAAGGCTTTGGAAGGAGCCTCAAGGATCAGAGTCCAACTTCATTTTTCAAATAGGAAATCTTAGGCACAAAGTTAGGTGATCCTCAGGGTTACAAAGCTTGTTCATGGCAGAACCAGAACTTAGAGCGTAGGTCTCCTGAGCCCTTTTGCGGTTCTGGTCCTGTAGAGTGGGGAGTGTAATTCCAGGACAAGCGCAGCTCTGCACCTCAGGCTCCAGATGGCTTGTCATGAAATCCCTTTGTACAGGTTCTCCCATTGCTGTGATTTTCATACAGAACTCAGCAGGGCCTTGAAGTTTTCTTAAAGCTGTCTCAGAATGTCGGGGGGAATAAGTGGGCTGCTCTGCCCCCTCATTCCCTATCACCAGAGCAGATGCTGTGCTTCCATCTGTTTTAAATATAGGGATTCTAAGGCGTAATTTGAAGAAATGTTCTGATGCACTCTTCTACCATAATCTAAGAATCCTAGTGCATAAATTAGATAACAGAAGTCATCTTGACCTTCTGCTTCTCACAGTATGACAGACTATATGGTATGATATAATGTATCTAGAAATGGTAGGTAAACACTCTTTGAAGTAGTAATCTCATAAGAAAGGGAAATCCCAACAGCGCGGTGGCTCACTCGTATAATCCTAGCATTCTGGGAGGCTGAGGCAGGAGGATCCCTTGAGCTCAGGAGTTCAAGACTAACCTGAGCAAGAGTGAGACCCCAGCTCTACAAAAAATAGAAAAATTAGCCAGGTGTTGTAGCGGGTATCTGTAGTCCCAGCTACTTGGGAGGGAGGCAGGAGAATTGCTTGAGCCCAGGAGTGTGAGGTTGCAGTGAGCTTTGATCACATCCCTGCACTCTATCCCAGGCAACAGAGTGAGACCTGTCTCAAAAAAAAGAAAAGGAAATCCCATCAGGCCTCAAATAAAGAGGCAACTAGAATCCCAGGGGGAAAAGGAAGACAAGTCCTGAAGCTCAGGTTGTCTTCAGAGGGTTTATTCACATCTGGCCCATGAGCCTTGAGTTCTTATAGCCTATGCAAGGTGGGGAGCCAGAATCAAGATCCTCACATGAAGCAGGACCTCAGTGAAAGGTGGGCAAGAGGAAACTTATCAATTTCATAAAACTTTAAGAAAATATTCAGTATCTTTATGAACTTGGATGTGGGGAAGTTTTCTTAATATGTAAAATGGTAAAAATAAAAGGAGACAAATGATACGTTTGATTATGTTAAGATATTTATTTATTTATTTAGAGATAGAGTTCCCCTCTGTTGCCCAGGCTAGAGTGCAGTGGCATCAGCCTAGGTCACAGCAACCTCAAACTCCTGGGCTCAAGCAATCCTCCTGCCTCAGCCTCTCGAGTAGCTGGGACTACAGGCAGGCACCACCACACCTAGCTAATTTTTTTTATTTTTAGCTGTCTGGCTAATTTCTTTCTATTTTTAGTAGAGACGGGATCTTGCTCTTGCTCAGGGTGGTCTCAAACTCCTGATCTCAAGCTATCCTCCTGCCTCAGCCTCCCAGAGTGCTAGGATTACAGGCGTGAGCCACCACGCCTGTCTGATTATGTTAAAGTTAAACTTCTGGGCATCCATAAACATTTTAAAATAAATGATAGGACTGGCCATATACTGGACTAAGGTGTTTACCCTATGTATGATCAACAAAGGGTTAGTGTCCACAATGAACTCCTACAAATCTGTAAGAAGCAGACACACACACACATAACACAAATAGACAAATCTAGAAAGAATATAAAAAGGCAATTGATAGACTCCACTGGTCAATAAACAGATAAAAATGCTAAACCTTAATAGTAATTAGGAAATGCAAATAATAATAATTGAAATCATGACAAACCAATTGTCTTAGTCCATTTAGTGTTGCTATAAAGGAATACTGGAGGATGGGTGGGTAATTTATAAAGAAAAAAGGTTTATTTGGTTCACAATTCTGATGTCTAGAACAGTTCAAGACATTGGACATCTGCATCTGGCAAGGGCCACAGGCTGCTTCCACTCATGGCAGAAGGTGAGGGGGAGCTGGCATGTGCAGAGATCACATGGCAAGAGAGGAGGCAAGAAAGAGAAAGACAGACAGGGAGGAGGTACCATGTTCTTTTTAACCACCAGCTCTCTCAGGAACTAACAGGAGAATTCACTCACCTCCCCACCAGGGAGGGCATTAATTTATTCATGAGGGATCCATCCCCATGATCCAAACACCTCCCATTAGACCTCACCTTCAACATTAGGGATCAAATTTCAACATGAGTGAAATAGTGTATGAGTATATGAGGTCTGGGGGGACAAACATCCAAACTATAGCATCAATTTCCCTCTCTTCAGGTGGCAAAATTAGAAATGTCACCAGATGAGGGTTTGGGAGGCTGTGGAATTTGATGCAGTCCTGGTGGGAATGTGTATTAGTTTCCCATTGCTGCTGTAACAAATTGCCACAAACTTGGGGGCTTAAACAACACAAATTTGTTATCTTATAGTTCAGAGGATCAGAGATTCGAAATAGGTCTTAATGGGCTAAAGTCAAGGTTTTGGCAGGGCTGCATTCCGAGAAGCTCTGGGGGAGAATCCGTTTCCTGTCTTCTTGAGCTTCCAGAGTCCACCTACGAATCTTGGCTCATGGCCCCTTCCTCCATCTTTGAAGCCATCAGCGTAGCATCTTCAGTCCTCTCTGACTCTCCTGCTTCCTTTCATTTATAAGGACCTTTGTGATCATATTGGGCCCCCTTAGGTAATCTAGAATAATACACTCATCTCATGATCCTTAATCCCACATCTGCAAATCTGCAAAGTCCCTTTCACCCATTTTGCCATGTAAGGTACCATATTCATAGGTTCAGAGGATTATTATGTGGACGTCTGTGGGGGGGGGGCTAATTATTCTGTCGGCCACAAAATACAAATTGCTATAACAACTTTGGAGAACAGTTTAGTAATATTTAGTGAAATGGGATATTTTCATAATCAATACCCAGTAATTACACATCTAGGTATAACCCTAGAGAAATTCTTGTACATATATATGAGGAAACAGATATGAATTGCTATAGCAGCATTATCTTTAATAATAAAAAATTTAGAAATAACCTAAGTATTCCTAAATAGGAGAATATATATAATGGGGAGAGGGAAGAAATTAAAAAAAGAAAACAACAATTTGTTGGTAATGTCTTATTAAGCTGGGTGCACACATGCTCAATGTATTTTTTTTTTTTTTTGAGACAGAGTCTTGCTCTGTTGCCTGTGCTAGAGTGCCGTGGCATCAGCCTAGCTCACAGCAACCTCAAACTCCTGGAACCAAGCAATCCTCCTGCCTCAGCCTTCCAAGTAGCTGGGATTATAGGCGCTTGCCACCATACCTGGCTAATTTTTTCTATAGTAAAGACAGAGTCTCACTCTTGCTCAGGCTGGTCTCAAACTCCTGAGCTCAAGCAATGCTCCCGCCTCGGCCTCACAGAGTGCCAGGATTACAGGCGTGAGCTGCTGCGCCTGGCCAATGTATTTTTAAAATTTAGTTAAAATACTCTTAATTTAAAAAGTAACATATGCTCATGATAAAAAATAGAAGTCAAGCAAGGAGGAGGGTGTGAAAAAAAAAGAAAAAGAAAATTCAAACAATACAGGAAATTATAAATTGAATAATCCCTCATACATCTTTCCAAATATTTTCTGTCTCATTATATTTTTTCTATACCTATTTGTATGTCTTAAGTATTTCATAACTAATTGAAAAGAAAACACAAGTCAGCATGTCCAACCTCTCAGTTAACTCTTCACAGTGGGATGTTTGGTAACTTCCTGCTTAACAGCTAATCTGAGATTAGGTCCAACAGGGTTAACCTTGGACTATGACGATGACGCTTCTCCCAATTCCATGCCATACCATCCCCCAGGCTACCTACCTGGCTCCAGCAGACCCCAACGGCAAAGCAGACCCCTATGTGGTGGTGAGCGCTGGCCGGGAGCGGCAGGACTCCAAGGAGCGCTACATCCCCAAGCAGCTCAACCCCATCTTTGGAGAGTGAGACTGGGCCCTGGAGGGGGGAGTGGGGGAGCATGGACAGAGGTGAATGGACAGAGGCTGCTGACACCCCCACCCCAGACCACCTCCCGGGGCATGGAGGTGTCCTCAGCTACTCTCCCTGCTGGCCAGGGTCCTGGAGCTAAGCATCTCTCTCCCTGTTGAGCCGGAGCTGACTGTTGCTGTATTTGATCACGACCTCCTGGGTTCTGATGACCTCATTGGAGAGACCCACATTGACTTAGAAAACCGATTCTACAGCCATCACAGAGCAAACTGTGGGCTGGCCACCCAGTATGATGTGTGAGTTTGGCAGGGCCCTCAGGAGCCATTCTATGTCTCTGACCAAACATGTTCAAGCTCATGTCCCCATTTGTGTCTCTAGATCCTATGATTTCATAGAAGTGAACCCCACCACCCCCACCAACCATGACATTATAGCTCAGCAGTCAAGATGTGGGCTTGGAAGTTGGGATCCTGTAACTAATATGTTACTTGACCTCTTTGAGTCTCAGTTTTCTCATCTGCAGAATGGAGATATAACATCAGTATCTCCTTCATAGAAGCACCTGGTGTACACCTTTGATTTTGTTATTGACATTGTTATCATAAGTGACGGCTAACCTGTCTCCTGTTGGAGTTATGAACCTGGATGCCATGTCTTCAAGGGTCCTCATCCCTGCCCCTGTGCCTGAATGTGTCCATATGCTGGTCCCAACTGAGGCATCCTCTGCTTCTGCCTGCAGGGATGGGTACAATGCCTGGTGTGATGCATTCCGGCCTTTGCAGATCCTGGCAGGTCTGTGCCAACGCCGTGGCCTCCCTGCCCCTGAATCCCGAGCTGAGGCTGTCAAGGTGGGCAGCAAAGTCTTTCAGACACCGCCTAAGACCCTGTCTCCAAGTACCAGCCCTTCTCTGCCGGACAGGCCGTAGGGCGCAAGATGGTAGTAGGACAAGGTACAGGGGCCCCAGGTGCCCAGTCTAGTGCGCCCACCAAAAGAGCCCACTTTCTTTAGTAAGCAGAGAAGGCGAGTTTGGTTGAGTAAGGACAAGGTTTTTAGATGGTGGGGAGAAAATGCTCTTTGTTGGTGAGCATTAAATCCCCAAAGAGCAAAAGTGAAGCCCTCAGAGCCATCGCTAATCAAGTTCCCAGAACACAGGGTGGCCCCACAGAGCAACCCGTACAACAGAGTGTGGCTGCAGAACTGAGCTCATGCCTCATAGATGGCCTGTGGTCTATTCTCTGAGCAGGGTCTGAGCAAAGGACTGCTGGCTTTTCACTGGGAAAAGTTATAGCAGCACCTTCCCCACCCTGCCCCTGCTTTTTATGTGTTGCAGATTTGCCCTCCTAGACCACGGGTTTTAGCCAACACAGGGGCTGCCTCAGCTTAGAGCTCCTACAGAGGGGGATGGGAGGAAGGTGGAAAGGTTGGGAACTGCGTGGAACCCAGGCTCACACACCTCTTGTTTCAGGTAAGGGGGGCTCCAAAGGGGCAGGTGGGGCCCCTGAGGAGGCCCAGGCATTGCTTGTGCTGCAGCGTTGGCAGGAGATGCCGGATTTTGGGATCCAGCTGGTACCTGAGCACGTAGAAACATGGCCCCTCTACCATCCCCACAGCCCAGGCCTGCTGCAGGTGAGGGAGGGCTGGAGGCCCAACCCCAGATTCACAAGACTCCCAGGCTTCTAGGATTCCCACCTGACCTGGACCCTAGGCCCCCAGGTTCCCCTTCCCCTGAGTCTTCCTCTTGGGTACCACACTGCCACTTCTGACCCTGCCTCCTGGTGCTGGTCCCCAGCATCCCCACTCCATGCTGGGCCACATACCCCCACCTCTGACTCTGCAGGTCCCCAACCCTGGGTCACCAAGGCTCAGACCTGGGGTCCCAAACCTGACCTCTATCCCAGACCCCTAAGATCTGGACCTCGGGAATGCCACATCTTAACTTTTCTATTTATTTATTTATTTATTTGAGACAGAGTCTCACTCTGTTGCCCATGCTTGAGTGCCGTGGCGTCAGCCTAGCTCACAGCAACCTCAAACTCCTGGGCTCAAGCAATCCTCCTGCCTCAGCCTCTCGAGTAGCTGGAACTAAATATAGCTGGAACTAAAATATAGAAAAACACACCACCATGCCCGGCTAATTTTTTCTATATTTTTAGTTGTCCAGCTAATTTCTTTATAAGTTTTAGTAGAGACGGGGTCTCGCTCTTGCTCAGGCTGGTCTTGAACTCCTGACCTTGAGCGATCCTCCCGCCTCGGCCTCCCAGAGTGCTAGGGTTACAGGCGTGAGCCACCGTGCCCAGCCACCTCCTAAGTCTTAATCTCAACTTCCACATCTGGACCCTGATCCCTGAACCCTCAACCTAACTCCAACCCTGGAACCCCCAGGTCAGACTCCACTTTCATCCTCATCCCCAGCATTTGCCTGGCTCTGCTCTTGACCCTAGCTCTTCTCTCCCTTAGGGGAGGCACAGCCTCTGGCCACAGGGCTGTCAGGGGAGGTGGGGTCCTAACAAGACCCTCCAGCCTGGTCCTGTGTCCCCAGGGATCCCTTCACATGTGGATTGACATCTTTCCCCGTGCGTGATGTGCCTGCTCCACCTCCAGTTGACATCAAGCCTCGCCAGCCAATCAGGTGAGAGAGTTCTGGCCCCTTCTTCCAAGGCAAGGCACATCTTGGTTTACCTGTACAAGGGTCCACTGACACCTTGGCCCCCAGTGGAGCCGGCAGAGGCTGCTGGCCACAGTCTTTTCAATTAGGTGAGTCATTAAATTCCCTTTTTTTCATAAGCAATTATGAATTGGGTATCTGTCACTTGCAGATGGAATGAGTCCAAATACCTTTCAGTAACCCCCTTCCAACCTGAGCTAGTTTGAGTGGAGTTCTGTGTAGGGTGTAGCCGCTTCAGACAGGGCTGGATACAGGTGCTCAGAAGTCAGCAGTCTGTCACTTTCTGCCTCTGGGCTCTGCTTTCCTTGGTGTCACTCTCTGGGAGTCTAAGGGCAAGGTGCTTTCTAACAGTGCCAGGCTTACATCTCAGCCAGGCCACCTGAGCAGAAATGAACATCTCTTTCCCAGTTAAAGCCAAAGCCTCAGGGCTGACTGTCATTAGACCAGCTTGGGTCAAATGCTGCTCCCTGAACCAATCACTGGTCACGGGGCTGTAATAAACTGATTGGCCAGTCCTTGGTGATGTGCCCCACCAGAATTACCTAGAGTGACAGTGGGGGTGGTGTGGTGGGGAGATCACCAGCAGAAAATCAGGGTGATGTCAAAAAACAAGGGGAAATTGATGCTGGGCAAGAGAAACCAACAGCTATCCAGGCATCCTCATGACAGCCAAGGACAAAGCCACATGAGGGTAGGGTCCAGAATGCCGCCGCTCCTCCTCTGCCCCTCGGGGAATGCAGGCTCCCACTCCTCTCTGCAGATGGGCTTTCTCTGCTAACCACTTTTCTGCACCCCAAACTTCAGCTTGCAGTGGGCTCCAGCTCTGCATCTGAGGCCCCTCCACTTGATGGTTCAGGGTCCTGATTCCAAATTTATGGGAGAAACTCAGCCCAGGCTGGGCTGGCAGACCATTCCTGGTGCCATCTGCTGTGGCTGGAGTGGTCAGTGATACCTGTGGCTGTCCCTTCATAGGGCCACAGGCATCCTGATTACCCAGCTGGGCACACACCAGGTGCTCGGTGAATGTCAGTGGCCCCTGGCCCAGGTCCTTCCTGCCTCCTGCAATACCCCGAGTGCCCCTCTCAAAGTCTGAAAACCATTCCCCAATACATCCACCAGCTATGAGCTCAGAGTCATCATCTGGAACACGGAAGATGTGGTCCTGGGTGACATGAACCCACTCACTGGAGAGATGTCAAGTGACATCTATGTGAAGAGGTAAGCCTGAAGGCCAGGCCGATGGCTGTGCAGTAAGGCGGACAGCGCTAAGCGGGGAAGGCACAGTGGGGATGGCACTAACTGGGGACTGCAAGCTGGGCTGTGGGCCCCAGGCTGAGTCCAGAGCCCTGTCCCCAGGCTCTCTATGGTGACTAGAGCTGGTTGAGTTGTGGGCCATGTTGGGTGAGGAGCGGGTTCCGGGCCTGGCCCTAGCCCCTGTGCCCACTGGCCTTGGCCTGTCCTTTTCACGACCCCAGCTGGGTGAAGGGGCTGGAGCATGACAAGCAGGAGACAGACGTTCACTTCAACTCCCTGACTGGGGAGGGGAACTTCAATTGGCGCTTTGTGTTCCGCTTTAACTACCTCCCCACGGAGCGGGAGGTGAGTGTCCGGTACCGGCCCGGACCCTTCGCCCTGGAGGAGGCCGAGTTCCGGCAGCCAGCCGTGCTGGTCCTGCAGGTCTGGGACTATGACCGCATCTCCGCCAATGACTTCCTCGGTACTGCTCAGCCTTCCCCAACCTCACCCCTGGCCCCTTAACTCCTGTCCCTTGGTTCCCTACTCCGACCCAACCCTGAATTCTGGGACCTCAGACCCTAGATCTGAACCTGTGCTTTCTGACCTAATTGCTCAGACTGCAGTCACCTCCCTTCCCAAAGTCCCTGACCAATTACAATCTGACCCACACTTAGGTCACCCTGGATGGTGACTCCTTAGCCTGTGGTCCTGGCTTTGGCAATTTGATCCCAATCCCTGGCCCCCTTCAACTGGGATCTGACCACTTGCTGGTCACAGTGGGCTATGGCGTGCCTGGTCCACATCTGTGGCCTGACCGCCACATCCTAATTTTTCATGCCCCAACACCCTGCTGCGCTGCCTCCTGAGCCCCCACCCATCAGGTCTGATCTCAGCTGTGCTCTGCACTTGCAGGATCCCTGGAGTTGCAGCTGGCAGACATGGTGCGGGGGGCCTGGGACCCCGAGCTCTGCTCCATCCGGCTGGCCCGTGATGGGGCTGCGCCAAGGTGCAATCTGTTTCGCTGCCACCGCTTGAGGGGCTGGTGGCCCATGGTGAAGCTGCAGGAGGCAGAGGACGTGGAGCGGGAGGCGCAGGAGGTCCAGGCTGGCAAGAAGAGACGTAAGCAGAGGAGGAGGAAGGGCCGGCCGGAAGACCTGGAGTTCAGAGACACAGGCGGCAATGTGTACATCCTCACGGTGGGTGTGGCTGGGGCAGGAGTTAGGCCTGAGCCTGCCGCAGAGCTGGGCCTCTGCTCCTGGTGACGCAGGAATGTCTTTTTCTAGGGAAAGGTGGAGGCAGTTTGAGCTGCTGACTGTGGAGGAGGCTGAGAAACAGCCAGTGGGGAAGGGGCAGAAGGAGCCAGAGCCCCTGGAGAAGCCTAAGTGAGTCTGCGGCACAGAGGCCGGGAGAGGGAGGAGGGGCGGCCAACAGGGGCTTCCTGGTCATCCTGACACCGCCTTCCCAACAGCCGCCCCAAAACCTCCTTCAACTGGTTGGTGAACCCGCTGAAGACCTTTGTCTTCTTCATCTGGCGCTGCTACTGGCGCATCCTGGTGCTGCTGCTGGCGCTGATCACCGTCTTCCTCCTCCTCGTCTTCTACACCATCCCCGGCCAGATCAGCCAGGTCATCTTCCGCCCCCTCCACAAGTGACTCAGCTCAGACACCCACGCCACGGTGCCAGCCCAACTCCCACTCCTGAAGTCCTTCTTGCCGGTGAGCTTTCTTTGAATAAACCTCATCACACAGGCACTGACACCTGACTGTGCTGTACAAGGCCAGCTCCTCCAGGTGGCAGAGAACAGAGATGCTCTGGGGTGACCTGAAGTGCTGGGGACTTCCTGGAAGAATGCACAGGGAGGGAGGTGGTCCATGTGCCCTGCCACAGGGAAGAATGGGGCCTGACAGGAGGCTCAGGGCCAGGAGCCTGTAGCTGAGCTGTCCCACCCTCTGAGCAGCCCACCCACTGCTCCTGCTGGTGGCTGGGTCCCTCTCACCTAATCTGCTGAGGCTTCTGCCGTTGCAGGACAGCTGAGCACTTTACATACTTCACTAACTTGTTTATTCCTCACCACCCTGAGAGTAGGCACCCCTGTTACAGCTCTCTTGCTTGCAAGTGACAGACATCCCAACTCAAACTGGCTTAAGCACAAAGGGAATTTATGGGCTTGCATAACTGTAATTCCCAGAGTGGCTGGCTGGCTGGCTTCCGGTGCAGCTTGTCACAGTGTTCAAATAATGTCACCAAAACCAGTTGTCTCTGCCTTGTGGCTCAGGTCTGCTGTCCTCTGGGGCACATTCATTCACAGACGGGTTCCCCCTTGGAACTGCAGGGTTGCCCCATGTTCCCACCCAGGAGGACAGCAAGCTCTCCTGCTCCTGATAGAGCCAGGCCTATACTGTATCGCTGTGGCCGGGGGGCATGGAGTATGTGACTGTGGGCCTCCCCTGGGGCTCAGGGTGGGACACCCACTCCTCCCAAACCATGAAAGTTCAGAGGGTGGACAGGGGTTCCCAGGAGAAATTCAGGGGAAATGGTTCCTGGTGACCAAAAACAAGGCTCACTAGAGCCAGCGCTATGACCCCCAACTTATAGATGAGGCTGATGCCTGTAAAGAGGGGGTTAACTATGTCCAAGGTCACACAGCTCTGAGGTGATCATTCCACAGCTGGATCCCAGGCTTGACTCTAGAGGTTTTGCCATCATCACCCTGCTTTTCCCCGACTATGGTCTTACATCAAAACTCCCTGACACATGACCTGAAAAACTGACCAGCTGTTACTGTCCCTGGGCCTTGGTTCTGCACATGTGGAAAGGGCTCTCGTGGGAAGCCGTGATCAGGTCCTGAGCCAGGGGCCTGATGTGAGCCCTGCTCCAGAACGGCCACTGCTACTTCCCTCCTCAGTTTTCAGTTTTGCTTCCACCTAGGAGATGGCAGAGGACCTGGCAGGACTCCTCTCTGCAGCGACAGCAAGAGCCAGCACAGGGCTTACCACACAGCAGGGTCAGTGAGTGTGAAAGGATCGGGTGACTGAGCACAGAGTGGCAGGGAGCAGCCCCAGCTTTAGCTGTCGCCAAAGAGGTGGTAAACCCCAGCCGGCACTCAGGGCCCTGTAACAGTGGCTCTGGGGTTGGCCACTCCCAAGCCTGGGGGCCATTGTGGCTCCAGGACGCTCACCCTGGAAGGTCTGCCTGAGCCGAACCCCAAAGGCCCAAAGACCACAGTGGGGGAGTGGACAGGGCTGAGGGGGTTGTCTGTCTAAGTCCCTGTTAACCAGGGGATGCCCATGTGGGGCTCCCAGAGGACAGCTGTCACTGCCTGCAGTAAGTGGCTGTGATAAGGGGCCAGCCAGCCCAAGAATCACACAGAGACCAGCGCGTATTATCACAATCAATAGATTATGCCCTAGGGCTGGGCTCACTCTGAGGAGGCGAGGTGGGGACGCTGGGGATAGAACCACAGGCCTTGGAGAAACAGGAGAAAGAGGGAACCACCAAGGGGGAGGACGACGACTACGTTGTCTTCCCCAGATCAATTTTCTTCTGGATGGCTCGTGCCGAGTGGTAGATGAGTGAATCGATGAGTCCAGCCACTGGGAGAGAGACGGGGGCTGGCACTGGCCCAGCTGGGCCCTTGACTTGACCTTGAGAGCCTTGTCACCTAACTGGCCAGGCCAGGATCTCCACTGGCCCTCAAGGTGCCCCTTCTCTCCCACCCATACTGTGCTCCCACCCCCACAGATGGCGGGGGCTCCTTACCCGTGAACATGCCCCCGATGATGGCGCACACGCCCGTCAGGAAGTGGGTGAAGGACCTGGCAGAGGAGCAGGTGGGCTCAGTGGGCTCCCCACTTCCACAGGCCCAGGCCTGGCCAATGCCCCCCGCCCTCACCTGTGCTTCTCTGTCAGCTTCACCATCATGGGTGAGAGCTCGTAGAGGACGAAGACTCCGGGAAGCCCCTGGTCACCCAACAGCCCATTGGCGACCTTCTCATGTCTGGTCACAGAGAACTGATTTGTCCTCAGCACCTGGGTTAAGAGGGGAGCCCAGGTAAGGGCCAAGTCTATGACCCAGCTCCCGCCCCATCAGCCTCACCCCTGCACCTGCCTCTTGTCCTACTGTGCCTTCACTGTGTGCAGGGACAGAATAAGGCATGTTGGT
Organism: Cheirogaleus medius; assembly: GCA_008086735.1. NCBI lineage: Eukaryota > Metazoa > Chordata > Mammalia > Primates > Cheirogaleidae > Cheirogaleus > Cheirogaleus medius. The sequence continues at coordinate 33,854,941 of VBSM01001118.1, read as the reverse complement.
AGTTAATGCTGCAAGGCCTGGGGACCACTGAAACCCCTGCTCCCAGCCTTGCCATCTGGACTTGCCCTCTGGTCACCAGCTCTTGTCAGTTTACCCATCCCAGCTGCATCTGGTGGATGCTCCCACTGGGGGTCCAAGGCAACCCCCCAGTGTGGTACCAACAAGGCCAGGACTGACTCCTGCCCCTCAGTCCCTCACACTCTACTGCTTCCTGGCCACAGCAGAAATGGGAGCAGGGGCCCAGGAAGGCTTGGCCTGGCAACCCTAGCCCAAGGGCAGTCCACCGGGAACAGTGAGGCAGACGCAGGGAGCACTGGAGGAAGGGATGGAGGTGTCTAGACAGCAGAAGAGAGAAGTGTTTTAAAACCTGCCAGCCTTGGGCCTGAACTCTGCCTATGAGGGCAAGTCACCTACCCGCTCTGAGCCTCGGGTTTTCATCCATCACATGGGGATGAGAGCGGCACTTCACCTCCCGGGTTGAAGGAACTAAATGAAGGAACTCGAGTGCTTGGCACCAAGCGGAGACTCTGACACCTGAGCTCCCTCAGACTCACCTCCCCATCCACCTTCATGTACACTGTGGGCACCACCTTCACAAAGTACTGGAACATCATGGAGGCTGCAGGGGGAAGAGAGCACTGGCATGGGTGCCTCATGGGCCTTTGGTGGCTGGGGGCTACCTCCCGGGCTGGTACCTTGGGGTGCGGTGACATTAGTGTGGTCTAGGGGGTTCACGATGCCTGGGTAGTCCTCCCCGAACGACAAGTGCTGGATGTAGTGGGTCATGTTGATCTGCAAGCAACACCAGTGCTTGAGGCCCACGGTCCCCAGGCACCCAAAGCTCTATATTACAGCAGCAGACGGGGACGCCTGGGTCTCTGGGGAGCAGAAGGGAAGGAGTGGACCTGTCTGGGAAAAGCTGTGGCCCTAAGGGGAGAGCCTGCCTGAGACAGGAAAGGAATCTCCCATTTCCCTTCTAGGAACTGCTTTTTTTTTTTTTTTTTTGAGACAGAGTCTCACTGTGTTGCCCGGGCTAGAGTGCTGTGGCATCAGCCTAGCTCACAGCAACCTCAAACTCCTGGGCTTAAGCGATCCTTCTGCCTCAGCCTCCCGGGTAGCTGGGACTACAGGCATGTGCCACCATGCCCAGCTAATTTTTTCTATCTTTGGTAGAGACGGGGTCTCGCTCTTGCTCAGGCTGGTCTCAAACTCCTGAGCTCAAGCAATCCGCCTGCCTTGGCCTCCCAGAGTGCTGGGATTATAGGCGTGAGCCACCACGCCCGGCCTAGGAACTGCTTTTCCACAGTCCATGGCCTCCTGGGGCTCCAGATCTCAACCCCAGCACTGACCCTGTGCAGCAGGCACTGGCTTTGCCTGGAGGTCCCAAGCCAGGGAGGCCCCAGACCTCCCAGCAGCACTCCCTTCCGGCTCCTATGTGTATCAAACTGAGCCACCAGAGGGATCTTTTTAAAAATGCAAATCTGATGATGCCAGGACCCTGCTTACAGTAGGCCAACAGCGTCCCACTGTTCTTAGGAGAAAGACAAGACGCCCAGCCTGGCCTAGGACTCTTGTGTAGCCTTGTCCCTGCCGACCTCCCATGCCTCGCCCACCCACTCCTGCCCTGTGGTTCCTCAGAAGTGCCACACTCCCTCCGGACTTCACCCTGGGCACTCCTGTCCAGCCCCATCCCTGCCCCCAGCCTACTCAGATCTCAGTTTAAAAGTCCCTCTTCACTTAACCCTTAGGTGGGACCCCATCAGAACATGGCATATTTTTCCACATGTGGTCCCCCTCCCGGCATGTCCCTATAGAGAAATGAAGCGGCAACCAAGTCTCCCACCCCACGTGACCCCACGGGCTCCACCTGGTACGTACGTTGTCGAGGCCGAAGCTCTGCAGGTCATGGACTAGGAGAAAGAGAGAAGGTGCCATCAGGGGGAGTGGGACCAGCCCCTCGCCCCTCAGAATCCTGGCTCAGGCCCCTTACTCTTCCCTCTGGAGTGTGGCCCGGCTGGCTCTTCTCTGACCCCATTCACCCTCCAGCCTGGCACCTCCTGGTCCTGCTTAAGGACGGCCAGATAGGGCCTGTCCTAGGCCTGTGGGAGAGCCCAGACCCCATTCCTTCCCTGACAGACACCGGAACTCCAGGCCTTCACTCCCACCACCGCCCAGCCGGCACCTCAGGAAACAAAACCCACAATTATGGTCTCATTAACTAGAGCTGACAGCAAATCACTAAGCCCCAAAGTTAGGCAGGACCTGAGAATAAACAGAATGCTATCCACACTTTCCCCGCTCCCCTGCCTCCCCAAAGTTCCCCAGGGACAGCCCATGGGCACCCTGTACCAACTGTTCCAGAACAAGTTCTTCCTGCCCTCTAACCCAATCCCTCCTGCTGCAGGAACTGTACCTCAAAGACACACACCAGGGCTTTTTATACTCAGCAGCCAGGCCAGAGAAGGTGCCAATCCCAGACCCATCCAACCTCCCCCCATCCTGGGAGGGCAGGCTGCCCCAGAAGTGGGGGCTTTGCCTCCCTGGGGGCAGGTTCACTTACTCTCCACAGCATGTACTGCAGCGTGGGGGAAGGAAGGAGAGAGAAGGGAGGAAAAGAACAAAGATTCAGAGCTTCACGATGAGAAATGTGGAGAAGGCATGTGGCAGGACTGAACATTTCTGCCTCAGCAACAGGGTCTGGCCCTGCCAACAAGCCTCTTTCTGGTCCCCTCATTGAGAGAGCCCTTCCTTGGCCAGAGAAGGGCACAAGAGGGCTGGGGGTAAAAAGAATCGTGGTCTAGGAAGAACAAAAGATCTAGAGCCCAAAAAGCCACTTTCCTAGCTGTGTGACATTGGGCAAATCACTTGCCCTTTCTGGGCCTCAGTGTTTTCCTCTGTAAAGGGCTGTCCTGAGGACCAGATGGGATCTAAGATGGGAAAATACTTGATAAACTTTACAACATGAGATTAGCCCCCCATAAAAGTCAACAAAGATGTCAGAAACTACCTCCTGGGCCTCAATTCAGCCAAATCTCTCGCCTTGGGCAACAGTAGCTTTGTGTTTGAACGTCCTTGGTTGAATATTCAGGGCCCCCTTGGCCCTGGGATCCACAGCAAGAAGCAGAGAGAATGCTCTGGCCCTACGTCCTGAGTGCCCGCAAGGCCTTGTGCCAACAGTTGATGCTGATCATCTTCCTACAATCCCAGCACCACCACCCTTTCCCTGGCCTCTTGCATTATAAAGGGCTCTGTCCCAGACCCGCTCACCTACCTCACCCCCACACACTGCCTGGAAGACCAGCAGGGCTGTCTCCATGGGACACTTTGACCCTGCTTATCTCTGTCACTGTGAGCAGCTCGGGAGCCAGGCCGTCTTCATCCCCTGGGCTCTATCACCACATGGCTCTGCACATCCCTTAACATGACCCTGACTCCCTCCCTCTCCCCTAAGCGCTTCCACTGGGCCCTCTGTCACTCGGTCATCATAAAACCCTGGCATTGAAATCTGAGCATCCCCTTCACTCTCTTGCTCCAGCCACAGCCGGCTGTTTCTTCAAGGCACTGTACCCCTTGCATACCACCTTCTTTCTATGCCCACCCCCAACCCCCCTTGGCCTGAAGAGAGGTCCTTCTTGTTCCTTACTGCCACTTCCACATCATTGTTCCTCCCTTTGCCCTAAAAATCCCCAGCTTTGAAGCTCAGGGCAAAGCTTGTTTCAGTCACCTAGAGATCCACGCAGAAGTCCCAGGGCAGTTCTCCTGCGCCACTTCTCACCTGCCCTCGACCTGACTCGGTTCCTGGTGATTCTCACACCCATGCAGATGACCCTCCCAGGACCCCCTCCTTCCTGATCTTGTGCTCTACCTACCCAAGCCACTCGCTCTGCTGGTCGTTCTCTAATAACCAAACCCCTCCATAATTTCAAGTATCCCATGTTCTAACCACCAGCTTTCTAATTTTCTCCAGCACCCCAAATCTGACACTTCTTTGACACCACACTCAGGACCTACAGTCCATTGCTCCTCCTGCCTCCCACCCACCTTTCCTCCTTTACCAGCTTACACTTTGTGGTCCGGTATCAGGATCACTTCTTTACTCATTCCTCGGACTCCCTCACCGCTACCGCACCTGGCAGCACAAACCCTCGGTGATGCCAGTGCCCTGTCTACGCTACGCCACCCCCACACAGCTGGGAAAACGAGACAACCACACCGACTCATCTCACTTTCCATTCACAGCCACCCACTCCAAGGGGGGCCCTAGCGTTGTCTGGCAATCCTGTTCCCGCAGTCCCTGCACTCTCCTGCCCCAAAGTGACCAGTTACATCTTTTCCTCTCTCAAATCGCCAACACATTCTTCCCTCTCTCCTCATTCTCAGCTGATGGCCTCACTTCCCACACCACAGAGAAAACAGAAGACTCAGAAGAGACTGTCCACCTGCTTCCACCACCCCAGCTACCAACCTCTGTGCACCTACAGTCTGCCTTCCCTCCTGCTGCTAAGTTTGGCCTTTGCACTTGTGCGAGGCACTAGATCTTCTTTCTCCTTCTCAAGGACTCCAGCAACTGGCCCTCTCTCATCTCTGCAGCATCATTTTGCTCTCTTCTGTTGATAATTTCCAATAGCATATTAACATTCTGTCATGTCACCCGCCTTGTTGAGGCCTCCCTTGACTCCACACCTCCCTCCAGCTCTAGCCGGTGTTCTCTCCTCCCTCTAGTGCAAATGGCAGTCGTGCTGTCTCTCCCCACCTGCTCCACCTCCTCACCATTCCCTCCTCCCCATTCCCTCCTCAACCCACTCCACGGTGTCCCTATCATGCCCTCCAAAAGGCTCCATCGAGGCCACAAATGATGGCCGCGTAATACATCCAATGGTCAATTCCTGCTTGATGTCCAGAAGCATCTGATATGGGTTTTGAAATACCTGTCCCTCGGCTGGCAGGACACCTTCCCCTGGCTGGCACTCTTACCTCACCAGTGTTCTTACCAGGCTCCCTGCTGGTGCCTCCCATGTGGGTGGCTGGCCACAAACAAGCCCTTTTAGCTCCCACCTCTCTGGCTACCCTCACCTCCAGGGTGATGCCATTGACTCCCACGGCTCCCTATATATGCTGAGGACTGCAGTGTTTATGTCCCCAGGCAAGCCCTTCCCCTGGACTCCAGGCTTGAATAGCCAACTGCTTACTCCACATCCTGGATGTCTAAAAGGACACCCAATTCCCATTGGTCTGAATGTGTCAGAAGCTGAACACCTGCTGTGCACCCCGTCCCAGACATCCAAATCTGCCCCGAGTCTCCTCATCTCACTGGATGAGGCGCCTTCTCACCACTCAGGCACAAAACCTTGCAGGCACCCTTGACTTCTCTTTCCTTTATCCCTTATACCCACCAGCAACTCTTCCCAGCTCTGTCTTCAAAATATATCCAGAAGCCAATCACTTCTCACCATCTCCACTGCTACGTGGGTCCAAGCCCCACCATCTTTTGCCTGGATTATTGCTGCAGTAGCCTCCTGACTGGCCTCTGATTCTGTCCTTTCCCCCACAGTCTTGTACATGGAGCGGTCGGAGAGCTGCTCACCTTTCGAGTTAAGTTAGATCAGGCCCCACTTCCTCAAAGCCCGTCAATGGCTTTCCAGCTCAAGCAGAATAGAAGCCCAAGTCCCTACAATGCCCTTGCAGACCCTACGTGACCTGGCCCCGTTCGTTACCTCTCTCACCTCACTTCCAACCACGCTCCCCTGCTCACACTGCACCAGCCACCCTAACTTTCTTACTGTACTTTGAACTTGCCAAGCACATTATTGTCTTGGGGATTTGCATTTACCATCCTCTGCCTGCAACATTTCCCTCAGACAACCACATGGATAGCTCCCTTACTTACTTCAGGTCTTAGCTCAAATATCACCCCATCAGAGAGCCTTTCCCTGACTGCCCTATTTAAAATAGGACGCACACAGTGTACCCTACAACCTCACCTCCATCATCTTTATCCTGCCTTGTTTTGGTCCTTATGACTTCCTTTTTTTTTTTTTGAGACAGAGTCTTGCTCTGTTGCCCATGCTTGAGTGCCGTGGCATCAGCCTAGCTCACAGCAACCTCAAACTCCAGGGCTCAAGCAATCGTACTGCCTCAGCCTCCCAAATAGCTAGGACTATAGGCACACACCACTACACCAGGCTAATTTTTATTTTTTGTAGAGATGAGGCCTTGCTATTGCCTGGGCTGATCTTGAACTCCTGGCCTCAAGCGATCCTCCTACACCGACCTTCCAGAGTGCTAGGATTATAGGAATGGGCCATTGTGCCTGCCCCATGCTATAATCTTTAACCTGCACAAACACCCTGTGAGATAAGTACTATCATCACCATTTTATAAAGCAGGAAACTGAAGCTCAAAAAGATTAAGAAACTTTCTCAAAGTCACACAGCCAGTAAGGTATGAACCTGGTATCTAAACCCAGGCAGCCTGGCTTCTCAGCCTGTGTCTTAACCACTGCAGCCCTGAGATGAAAGCCTGCTCTGGACCAAAGTCAAAAGAACATCAGGCAGGTGAGGGGCAGTCAAACTCGCCAAAAAGGTATCCAGTGTCTAAACCTCCCCAGCCGATGTAGGATCACTCACCGTGCACGTGGGACTGCTGGAAGCTCTTCCCAGGGGCAAAGTGGAAGTTTCCGGCCACCTGTAGGGGATATTCCCTCTCATTCTCCAGCTGTGTCCTCCCTTTGCCTCCTGAGGGCCTGAGTGGGCCCTTGGTTCACTGTGGAGCTTGCCCAGCCCAGCTGGCCCTATCTTGCTTGGATCTCCCCCAGTACCTTGTTAACTTCCAGGAAGCCATACACCTGGCAGCCTTCGTTCTTCTGCTCCTGCATCTTCTGGCTGAAGCCCTCGCGCCGGCACTGCTCAATAGTGTCTGGGTTCTTGAAGGCCCAGCCTCGACGGCGATATGCCTCCCGCACATCTTCACAGGTGTTACAGCATCTGTAGGAGAGGGGCGCCAGCTGAGAGTGTCAAAGAGGCAGGAGACCAGCGCTGGCATCTTGGGAAATAAAGCCCAAGCACTTCTGCCTGCTATTGAAGCTCTGCTAGCCTCTTCTCTGACCATCAAATGTTCTCCAAGCATGTTTCCTCAATGGCAGCAGGACTTTTAAAAATACATATTCCCGGCCGGGCATAGTGGCTCACGCCTGTAATCCTAGCACTCTCGGAGGTCGAGGCGGGCGGATCGCTCAAGGTCAGGAGTTCGAAACCAGCCTGAGCAAGAGTGAGACCCTGTCTCTACTATCAATAGAAATTAACTGGCCAACTAAAAATATATATAGAAAAAATGAGCTGGGCATGCTGGTACATGCCTGTAGTCCCAGCTACTAGGGAGCCCTGAGGCAGTAGGATGGCTTGAGCGCAGGAGTTTGAGGTTGCTGTGAGCTAGGCTGACACCAGAGCACTCTAGCCCAGGCAACAGAGTAAAACTCTTGTCTAAAAAAAAAAAAAAAATACATATTCCCATTCTGTTTAGGGTGATGAAGTTGTGGAAAAGAAAGTGATGAGTATACCACACTGTGACTATACTTAATGTCACTGAGTTGTACACTTAAAAATGGTTAAAATGGTAAATTTTATGTCACATATATTTTATCACAATAAAAACTTTTTTAAAGTACATATTTCCAGGCCCCACCGCAGACCTGCTGAATTAGCCTGGTAGGGGTCAGGACCTGGGAAACACAACAGCAGTTACCATATATTGAGGGTGTAATGATCTGGGCTGGGCCTTCCACCCCAGTGCTTTACATATGATATATACTTAATCCTTATGTGACTTGTGAGGAAGGTGTCAGTATTGTCCCTATTCACACAGAGAGGTCATGTGTCTTGGCCCAAGGACAAAGGTGGAACCCAGGCAGTTGGACTCCAAAGACCACCTCTGAACCACTCGTCTAGGCTGAAGGGCAGAGACCACTTTAGCCTCATCCCTAGGTGTGTAGCTCCCAGGCAGGGCCTGGTCAGAAAGCCTCAGCCACTTGCACCAGGATCAGTGACTGAGGAACGCACCCCACCGCCTCCAGATTCTGGGTCCGACCTCCCCCTTGCCACAGTCTGACCAAGGCTGAGGCTGATAGATGCTGCCTGATGGGAACCCTGTCCCCCCTAACCCCAGGGTCCAGCTCACTTGATGTCTTCTGACTCAGCGCCATAGCAGCTCTCACAACGATCAGGGTCCAGGGAGTCAGGGTCAAACACCGTCACTTCAACTTTCCCAAGCTCTAAGGGGAGGGCAGAGGCAGAGGCATCAGCTGGGGGCAGACTGTGAAAGGTGTGGCCCCAGCCCCTGCATGAGCCCTTTCTTTGGTCATCGGCTTGGGAATAATAAGTTATAAAAATAGCAAATACTTATACAGTGTATGCTGAGTCAGACACTAAGGACTTCTACACATATATTATTTTAATAAAAGTAATAGTAAGAAAACAGTAACAGTAAATACTAAACATTAGCTGGGTACAGGTCACTGTACTTTATATACATTGTCTCATTTCATCTCCACAATGACCCCACAAAGGTGGAGGTTATTACCCCCACTTGACTGAGAAGATGCTGAGGCTCACACATGAGAAGTGACTTTGCCCAATGCAGCCTAGTTAGTGGCAGATTTCAGCCCTGATTCCAAAGAGCATGCCCCTAACTGATTCGCCATGCTGCTTCTCCTTACACCTCTTCCTATGCACTGGCTCCCTGCGTCTTTCTACTTACTCCGTCATTATTGGTGATTTCAACATTTAATACCTTGATCTCCTGTCCACTACTAATCTTTTTTATTTTCTCATCCCACCTCAGCCACCCATTTCCACTGCTCAACACCTAGACCCTGTCATTACCAATAACTGCAAACCTTCCAAAATTCAACTTCAAGGATCTGAATATTATTACCTTTATTTTTCCAGTTCCCTATCTCTGGTATCCAGATATCTCTGGTATCTCTAGTACCAATTCTTTGACACTACTAACACTATCACCCCTTCATGTCCTCACTTCCTGCCTTAAATTCCATGGTCCTTTGTAATTATTCTCCTGCATGTAACTATAATTCACTGTCCCTCTCCCCTCATTACACAAACCCAGCAAAACCCAAACCACAGTTACATTCGATTCTCTGTACCTACTGCTTACCTGTGCCTCCCTTACAACTGCTGGCATTCTACTTCGTTTCCCCAGTCAGTTCATTCTCCCATTCTCTGAGATGACTACTTTAGACCTTTTCCTCTCTCCTTGGGCTTCCAAACCCCTTCCTCTTTCCTCAGTCTCAGCTAATGTCCTTGCTTTCAGTTTCCAGTAAGAAAAGAGAAGCAACAGAACGTCATTTGCTCTCACCACCGAACCCAGTATCTCACTCACATTCTCCTCCAGCCATAGCGTTTCTCTGCTATCCCGTATAGCAAAACTCCTCAAAGTGTCATCTGTACTTGATGTCTCCACTTCTATTTCTGCTCTTCGATCAGATTTTCATCCCTTTTCACCCTAACAGTATCGAAATTGTCCCTTTCCAAGTTTCCAGTGATCTTCGTGTTGCCAACTGCAAAGTTCAATTCTCACTCATCTTCCTGAACTATCAGTAGCTTCTGACACAGCTGCTCACTCTCCTTAAAACTGTTTCTCCACTTGGCTTTTGGGACACCTCTTGGATCTCTTCTACTTCAATGGCTATCTCTCAGTCTGTCTTCTTGGATCCTCATTTCCCGACTTCTAAATATTGGAGGGGCTCACAGTCCAGTCCCTAGACCTCTCTTCTACCTACCACATTCACTCTTAGTCCAATGGCTTTACCATCTATATGCTGCTAACTCCTAAACTTCCCAGCTCCACTCCTTTAAATTCTACCTAGTACATCGAATTCCCTCTTTAACATCACCAGAGTATAAAACAGGCATCCCAAATTTAACATGTCCCAAACCTGAGATCTCTCCTCCCCAAAATGCTGATCTTACCCAGTGGGAGCCAGCCTCCCAGATGTCTCCAAAGATCCCCACCTCCTAGTATTCACATCCTTATGTAGTCCCCTCCCACAATAAATTGGGCTGACCTGTGTAACCAGTAGTGTATTGTAGAAGTGACGGTATGCAACTTTTGAGGCCAGGTCATAAAAAAAAAGTTGTGGTTTTTACCTTGTTCTCTTAGACTACTTACAAGATCCAAGTTGGGAAAGCCGGCTGCAATGTTGTGAGGACACTCATGCAGCCCTACTGAGAGGCCCATACAGAGAGGCCCTGAGGCATCCTGCCAACAGCCACTTGAGCAAGCCCTATTTGAAGTAGATCCTCTAGCTCCAGTCAAGTCTTCAGATAACCGCAACCCCAGGCAACCACTTGATTGCAACCTCATAAGATACCCTAAGCCAGAACCACCTATCCAAGCCACACTTATATTCCTGACCCAGGGAAACTGAAAAAAACAAAAACAAAAAAAACCCAAATGTTTGTTGTATTAAGCTACTAACTTTTGGAGTAATTTGTTACACAGTAGTGGGTATCTAACATTTGCTCACTCTTCCCACCAAAAAAATCCCTTCTCTTCCTCTGGTAATCTTAATCACAAGTCATTCATTTGCTCAGGCTGAAAACGTTAGAATCAACCTTGACTCTGCTCTCTTACACTCTGTATCCAATCCTACAGCAAATTCTGTTGGTTCCACTGGTGTTCAACATATATCTGCAGAATGAACGAATGATAAAGCTTACCACCAGAGCAATCCCTAAGGTATGAAAAATCCCAGCTTTGAGGACTGTTTTGCTATGGTGGGAAACTGAGTTAATGGAGGCACTGGGGGGCCACCAAAAGAAAAGAAAGGGAGCTAAAAGTGAGTCTCCACTCTGTACCAAGCATTTTTCAATCCTACAATTCCATGTGGTCAGTACTACCATTTATTACCACTTTATAGCCAAGGCTCCCAGACTGCAAGAGACAAAACTAGATTTTAACCCAGGCAATCTGACTTGAGAACCAACTCTTAACCTTGAGCCACCTGCATTCCAAATGGGAAGAGCATTAAGGGCTGAATTTAGCTAATGGGCTGGGGAAGCAAACACTCAGAGAAGCCTGGGTCCATTTAAAGTAGTTCTATCAGGGCAACAGCACATAAGACCATCCTCAAACTTCTGTTTCTCAAACCACGATAGGAAGGATTAAGGACCTCTGGGAATGACACCAGGTAGAGTACCCTACTCAATATATATAGAGGCTAGAAACCTGGATTTCAGCCTACTCTGATTCTCACTCACTAGGGACCCTAGATAAGCCATTTGACTTCTTTAGGTCTTAGTTGTTTAATATGTCACTGAGCCTGCCACGGTCACTTGTCAGAAGTTAGAGCTCAGGCATGTCCAGCTCTGGGATATGAGACCCAGCCCCCTTCCCTGGTTACCATGCCGCTCAGCCTCTGAGCTCACGGGGATGCCATCTTTGTCTAACCGCTGCTTGAACAGGTTGTGTTCCACATCCAGCTGCTGTTCCCCAGCCACATCCATGGCATCAATGCTCAGATCTGGAAGCAGGAAGTCAGACTAAAGTACTGGGACCCAAGGGGCAAGAGGATCTGGGTTTTGAAGGAATGGGATGCTGGGACTGTTTTGGGGCAGAACAGGATTAGGAGAAGGAAGTTGTACTGGGGTCCAGTCCAGAACCTGGGCTGGAGGGGTGAATGTGGAAGCCCACATGAGAACCCTGGGACTCCCAACTCTCTCACCCATGGTGAGGTACTCACAGGCACAAGGCATGTGCGGGAAAAGTACATCAATGTTGATCTTCAGTTTATCTCCCCGCGACTTGTCCACGTAGAGCTCAGGGTGCACCTGGAGCAGGGATACCTCAGTAAGATTTGGCCCCACGCCTCTCCTTCCTCACTCCCACCCCTAAAGGTCCTACCCCTAGAATGTCAAGCCCCGCCCACACAGTAGGCCCCGCCCCTTACCTCCGTGGTGAGGTAATACTGCAGCTCGGACAGAAACAGTAGCAGCATGAGAAGACCACTGACAATGGTCACTGCAGGATGGGGAGCAAGGGTCAGAATGGCCTCTGCTCTGGTCCCTCAGACTCCGGCAGGCCGGTCAGAGTCCAGGTGCCAGGGCGAAGTTCTAGGACACCCACCTCCCCGCGACCCCTGCCCCGCTGCGGCCTACCGGTGGCGCCCCCGCAGGTCTTGACCCGGAAGTCCTCCAGAGTCTTGGGGTAGGCATCGAACTGCTTCAGCTTCCCCAGCGCCTCCATGGGGACCGGCCGGAAAGAGGACGCCAGCCGGCCCGCCCCTGCAGCCTCCCGCTTCCGGCCCGGAGCCACGCCCCCTCGCTCCTCACGCAGGCGCAGCAAAGCGCACTCCTGGCCCCACCCCACATCCGCGTTCTCTTACAGGCGGCTCCGCCCACCGATGCTGCCAAGGTCCCTCTCCCCAGCAGGTGGGTCCTATAGCAACCAGGGTGCTGGGAGGAGGTCTCTGCAGGTTGGAAATTAATAATAGCGTTAGCTTGCCTTGTGCGGGAACTACGCCAAATGTTTCAGACACGTGGAACATCTTGGAGCATCCTAGAACAGTGGTTTTCAAAGTGTCCCGGGACCAGCAGCATCATTATCAACTGACAACTGGTTAGAAATGCAAATAGTTGGTTCCCACCTACTGAATGAGAAACTCCAGGTGCTGATTCTGATGCAGCTGAAGTGTGAGAATCTCCGCCCTTGAAAGCAGGTGTGACTTTTTTATCTCCATTTTCCGAAGAAGAGCGAACTGTGGCCTGGAGAAGTTAAGTAACTTGCTCAAGATCACAGCCAATTAATGGCAGAGTCTGATTCCAACCCAGTTCTTCCGGACCTAAAGTACTCTGGGAACAGAGCTTTGCGGGTTTTTACTCAAACAACGTCCCAACGCGTCTCCTGAGTGCTGCTTCCTGGATTACACGAAAGTGCTTTCCCGGCCCTGGTCTCCTCATGGACATACTTCACCCTTCCTGGCCTAGACTCAAGTGTTGTGGAGCTTAAGCTTTCCCCTGACACGTCCCATTGTAGCCCATTGTCTCCAGGGGGATAGCTCCCACAGTAATCTAGCTGTAAGGACTAAAATATGAAAGACTTTGATTTAGGAATCCCACTTTAGGAAATAAAAGCACCATGTTGCTGGGTGGTTGTTACACCCCACAATATTGAATCTCTCCCTTCCATTCAAAGATTTATTTCTTTTTTAAAAAAAGCATACCAGATTATAAAGATATATGCATGAGATTTTTCAATGGCAAAAACCTGGAACCAACCTAAATGCTCATCAACAGGTTGAATAAATCATGGCACATTCATTCTATGGAATATTATACAGCTTTTCAAAAGAACGAGGTAGATGTACTCCTTCAAGTATATTAAGAATGTATTTTTGAAAAGAGACTAGCATGGCTTCCAGCGGGGTTGTAGTGAGCACTGCGGGCTCTGCAAATGAGGCTTCCCAAGTCTTGGACGACGTGGGAGATTCGGGGCGTCTATCGCTTTGCCACCGATAGGAATGATTTCCGGAGGAACTTGATCCTTAATTTGGGACTCTTTGCTGCGGGAGTTTGGCTGGCCAGGAACTTGAGTGACATTGACCTTATGGAACCTCAGCCAGGTGTAGCCAAGTAGACAAATGGAATCCTGTGCTGCACCCAAACCTTCCAAAAACAGAGCCTACAATCTGTGACCACCACAAGATATGTCCTGATGGCAGCTGAAATGTGATTCTGATGGGCACTTTCCTGTTCCCTGCTTGGTTTCCTTTTGTTCCCGAGTCCACTCAGAACTCCATTCTCTGGTCAGCAGTCAGGCTTCAGCTAAAGCATTGCCTCTGTAGAGTTCTGTACATAGTTCCTAAATTTCTGCAGAGGGTGATCTTTGCTCCTGTCCTGAGGAATAACAGTGGTGTTTTAACAAATATTTGAAATAAACACTGTACACAATGAAAAAAAAAGAATGTATTTTTAAGGGGAAAAAGAAGATGCAAAGTAATGTGCATTGTATGATTCCATTTTTTAATTAGAAATAATCTTATATGGGGGGATATGTATATGATCACAGAAAAAGATTTGAAAGAATTCATTCTACACCTTTGGGGGAAATTGGAGGAGGACTTTTCAGTGAAGCTAAAGGTTGTGGGTCTCCCTGAGCTAAGAGGTTGGCAGAGGACACTTGGGATCCCCTTCTTTTACCTAGGTTTCAGATTCCTGGGAGGACCAAGAATTCTATCAGAAACATGTAGTAAGGGATCTGCTGATGGAATTAAGTCTCAAGCCTAGCTTCCTTAAATGTGGTCCTTGAACTAGAAACATTGGCCTCATCTGGGAGCTTGTTAGAAGGGCAGAATCTTAGAACCCCTCCAAACCTGCAGAATCAGAACCTGCATTCCAACAAGACTCTCCAAATAATTAGTATACACATTAATGTTTGAGAAGTACTTTCCTGAATCTTCACTTTATTGCTCACATAGAACCCAAACCACCAGTACAGGAAAAAAAAATCTGAGTGGCTCAAATATTGCACTAAATTCACATTTTAAAATGTATTCATTCATTTATGCAAGCAACACTCAAACATATACACACAATGTGCTCCCTGCTTGTGTTGAGTCCTAGGAAGAGACAGCTGAAGTAGAATAGTCCTTGCCTTTAAGAAGGTCCCAGTCCTTGACCAGGTGCGGTGGCTCATGCCTGTAATCCTAGCACTCTGGGAGGCTGAGGCGGGCGGATTGCTCAAGGTCAGGAGTTCAAAACCAGCCTGAGCAAGAGCAAGACCCTGTCTCTACTAAAAATAGAAAGAAATTAATTGGTCAACTAAAAAAATATATATATAAAAATTAGCCGGGCATGGTGGCACATGCCTGTAGTCCCAGCTACTCGGGAGGCTGAGGCAGTAGAATCGCTTGAGCCCAGGAGTTTGAGGTTGCTGTGAGCTAGGCTGATGCCACGGCACTCTAGCCCGGGCAACAATAATAAAAATAACAGCTAACATTTATCAAGCACCTACTATGTGGCAGGTGTGGTGGTAGACTCTTTACCTTCATCTATATCATGTCAGCTCATCTTCACAACTACCTTAGGCCAGGCACAAAGGTATGTACCTGTAGTCCCAG
Organism: Cheirogaleus medius; assembly: GCA_008086735.1. Lineage (NCBI taxonomy): Eukaryota > Metazoa > Chordata > Mammalia > Primates > Cheirogaleidae > Cheirogaleus > Cheirogaleus medius. The sequence goes on along the minus strand of VBSM01001118.1, from coordinate 33,839,811 downwards.
CTACTCTGGAGGCTGAGGGAGGATTGCTTGAGCCCAGGAGTTTGAGGTCAGCCTGGGCAACATAGTGAGATTCTCTAAAACAACAAACAAAACAACCTTATAAGCTATATGCTATTATTATCCCTGATTAAAAGTTTTAAGTGGTTAATAAGCTAAGATCTAAACTACAGTCTGTCTTATTTCAAGGTGCGTGGTTCAAATCATTTCAATGACATAAGATCAGAACTTTGATAAGAGGTGGCACAGGGGGGTATGGGAGTCTACAAGAGAAAGTGACTGACAACTTGGTGTAGGAAAGGCTTCCATGAAGAGGAGGGACACTGGGCTGGGTGCCATGTGGCAGCCTGACTCAGGAGAAGTTAGGCGATGGAAGTCTCCCTTCTGCCCTCGTGCTTCAGTTTGCTAAGGAAGGAGAGAGGCAAGGAGAAAACTGAACGCTGACAATACATCATTGCTGCAATCCATTCTACACTCAGAACAACCTGGCAGTTAGGTGCTATTTCAAACCTGGATTTTATTCTGAGTGCAATGGGATGCCATTCTAGGGGTTCAAGCAGAAGCTTAGTTTAAGATTGTGCCAATTGCTGGATGAAGAATGGATGGGGGGTGGGGGGTGAGGTAGAACAGAAGCAGAGATACCAGATAGGCGCAATTGCAGGCTATGGAAGGAAGACATAAGCTCCTCTTGAGAAAGCAAAAATATAGTTAAGACCATGAGCTTCCATTTTAAGAAAGGATTCAGTTTGGTTTTTTTTCTTAAAATACTTTGCTGGCTGGATATGTCAGGCTAAGGTAGTGGTCCTCGAAGTGTGGTCGAGCAGAACTGGTATCACCTGGGAATTTGTTAGAAATGCACATTCTCAGGCCCCCCTAAGAAAACCTGAATCAGAAACTCTAGGGATGAGGCCCAGCATTCTGTGTGTTTTGTTAAGCCTTCCAGGTGATGCTGAGGCACACTCAAGTTTGAGAAGTGCTGGGCCAAGAAAAGGGTCTCAGGCAGATACTTTTCATTTGCACTATGATACAATCCACCCAAGGAGAAACCCTCCTACAATATTTAGAGGACATTATTTAGGTAATTACACAAGTCATAAAACAATGACCAGTGAGAAATTAATGATAAGTGTTCTAGTTCCAGCAATATGCAACTTAATCCTGGAAACCTTCCTGCTGTGAAACATCTTAAAATGAGTAGAAGGGTTAAACAACCAATTAGGCCGGGCATGGGGGCTCACACCTGTAATCCTAGCACTCTGGGTGGCTGAGGTGGGAGGATCGTTTGAGCTCAGGAGTTCGAGACCAGCCTGAGCAAGAGCAAGGACCCCCCCCCCCGCAACGTCTCTAATAAAAATAGAAAAATTAGCCAGGTATTGTGGTGAGTGGCTGTAGTCTCAGCTACTTGAGGAGGCTGAGGCAGAAGGATTGCTTGAGCCCAGGAGTGTGAGGTTGCTGTGAGTTAGGCTGATGCCACGGCACTCTAGCCAGGGCAACAGAGTGAGACTCTGTTTCAAAAAAACAAACAAATAAAAACAAACAACAAGAAAAAACCCATAGACACAGTTAAAGAGAGAGATATTGAACTGAAAGATGGAGCTGAAAAAATTACCCAGAATGAAGTATAGAGAAATAAAATCATAGATATAAAGGGGAGATTCAGATACCTGAAGAAATGGAAAGAATAAATCCAATATTTGCCTGATAGAAGTTCTAGTAAGAGCAAATAGTAAGAATGTGGGAGAGGCAATATTTGAAAGAAATGGCTGAGAATTACCCTAAACTGATGAAAGGCCTGAGTTCTCATATTCAGGAAGCCTGAATATATTCCAACAGAATAAATGAACATGTATCTATACCTAAACACCAGAACACCAAAAACAGGAAAATGTTGAGATCTGGGGAAAAAAAATGGATAGTGAGTACACAAATGTCATCATACTTTTCTCTCTAGTGTTATTCAGTGTATTATTGATTATAGTATGCTTGGGGTGATGAATATGTTCTGAGACTAGATAGTCATATAGTGGCATAACACTGTGAATGTACTAAATGTCACTGAATTGCACACTTTAAAATGGTTAAAATGCTAAATTTTATGAGTGTTTTACAATAATAAAAAAGATTATACCAGTTGATGTAAATGAAACATCAATAAAGCTTACTATGCATCTTTTCCTAGATGATTTTTGAACCTTTATATTTCAAAATAACTATAAGCACACAATATATTGCAAAAATAGTACAGAGAGGTCCCATGCATCCATCACCCGTTTTCCCTTAGTACCCTCTTACCCTATAGTACCTATAGTACATTATTAAAACCAGGAACTTGATATTGGCATGATTTAACTAGCCCACAGACTTTATTCAGATTTTTTGATGAATTGTTTTAAAAGCTATAAAATATCCAGTGCAGCTTTCCACTAGTTAAGATAAACAATTTTACTGTTCTCATCCCATCAAAGGAAATGTTTTAATTTTTTAAAAAAAATAAAATTAGTTCTGTTTTTTCCCCCTGAAACCTTAAAAACAATGCAAAGTTTTTCATTTTATTTTTTAATATCTTCCCAAAGCTAGGACTGAATTAAGGTGGCAGTGGAGATAAAGAGAAAAAGGTGGCTTTGTGATGGAAACAAATGGACTAAAACGGATTTGGGTATCATAGCAGAAGGAAGAATGAAGAATACTTGCGTTCTGGCTTCAACAACCGAGTGAAGGCTGGGACCCTCTTGGGAAGGGTTGGTTTATAGGGAACATCATGAGTTTGGTCTCAGGCTTGTTCCAATGAGATGTCTCTGGGACATCTAAGTGGAAGTCCCTTAGGCTGTTAAAGAAAGGGTCTAGAGGACAAAAGGGAGGACTGAGCTGAAGTCACACAACTGGAGAGGGGCACAACACAAAGATCATGTTTAAAGTTTCCCCCAACCCCTGTTCATTTATTCCATAAATAGCTATTAAGTGATTCTAAGCCTTGGGGATGCAGAGGTGAAGAGAGACAAGGTCGGCCCCTGTCCTCATGGATCTTATGTTCAGTGCGGGCAGTTTGGATGTTAGAGAAAGGACAGGGTGGTGGCTTTTTCCAGGCAGGCTCAAGGATGGAGGTCACAATGTGTACTTTGTGATGAGATCTACGATGTAACTGGGATGGCAGCAAGGACCCTGCTGGGAGCCAGGCCTCCCTCCTGCAGGACTAGCCTCATGTTCTCTCTCTGCCGGGGCATCTTCCATCCCACACCCAGTCAGAGACCTCTTTGGGGGTGAGCAAACGGATAGGGAGGCAGGAGATGAGGGGCTGGAAGGAGGGGTGGAAGGTTGGGGAGCCATGGAGGCTGACAGGACAGAGGGACGCTGGTGCTGCCTTTGGTCTCAGCGCCTCCTCCTTCCAGGCAGAGAAGCCAGTACGCTGGCTGCCACGGGAGCCTGGGCCACACATGAAGCGCTGGCAGATTTTTGTCCTGTGGGTCTTTTGGGTACTCATTTTATGGCTGATGGCCACCTGCTTGGACCTGACACCTGAATCAGCACTGCAGGAAGAACGGACGTACTTGGTACCATGGAGTTGTACCTGCCATTGGTTCAAACCCAGGAAGTGTGGCTGCTCTTCTGAGACCCTCAACTGCTCCTCCTGCCACCACACAGCTGGAGGATGTAACTGGTTTGACGCACGCTGCAAGAATACCAAGGAGTACCTGATGAGGACAACACAGTCTATGACCTCTGACACTGTGCTCTGGTGGCTGGTCAGTGGTCAGCCCTGGGTCCAGTCCCGTCCTCCAGCCTTACCGGGCCTCGCCCATCTCCTACCCTCTAGCCCAAACCCCTGCCCTGGGCTCAGGCTTGGTGCACCTCCCGTCTCCATAGCCACAACCCCTGCTCTCCGGATGGAGGCCTCGCCCTCCCAGGTCTGTGCTCCTTCACCCAGGTCTGGCCCCAATCTCCTCCCTCCTGCTGTTCCCAGGGCATAAACTCAGGGAGTCAGCTTGGTAAAGTGTGGACGACACTATTTAAAGTGATTCTCAGACCCTCAGCGAGCCATTTTGATTTCTCCTGTGGGGCTTGCGTGATGCTGGGGAGCCCACAGATCCTGCCTGGCTCCGGCCTGGGCAGCAACATGGACCAGTACCCCGTGGCCTTCAGGTGGGTGCTGAGGACAGGGAGGAGTGGGAAGGCCAGGCGTGCCCCGAAGTTCTATCAGTTTCTGCTCTCCTTTCCAGGGTGTACCGGCCCTGATTTGGGGCTTTGAGACAGACGTGGGGAACTAACCCACAGGGTGCTTTATCTGTCAGGAACGCCAGCGACCAAGGTTCCTGGAGGCAGCTGCTGCTGCTGCTGCAGCTTCCTGACCTGGCAAGGACTTCAGACGCTCTGAGTGACGAGGTGATGGAGTTGTTCCAGACATTCTCAGTGTGGGGACGAGGGGAGGCCACTGCAGGGGGCGACAGCAGGCACTCATGGGAAACCCTCTGAGAGCTTATTGGGGACACCTGGGGCGGCTGAAACTCCCCACCTCTAATTCTTTCTTAGATTTCAGAAGATGGCCCAGTTTTCTAGTGGCATGGGACATGGCAAAGACAAGGTGAGGGGACAGAAAGGAACAGGATGTGGCTATGGGCTGCAGAGGGGAGGGCCCCAGGTACCACTGGGGCAACTGGCTGGATGACCAGGGCCAGGGGTCATCCCTGGGGCTCATGGCTCTGCTCTCTGTCTCGCACACCTGTGCCCAGGCAAGAGCTCCTGGGCTCAACGCTCCTCCTGCCTCAGCCTCCCGAGCAGCCAGGACTTTAGGCGCACCACTGCGCCCAGCTCACCTCATGCCATTTCACCTCTGCCCTCCTCTCATACCCCGGGGAATCCTCTCTCTCCCTCCAACACGATGAGGAGCAGCTAGTTGATGCTCTCTTTTTTGGGCTCCTGGATGGCTCTGTGGGAGTGCTTACCTCACTGTGTCCCAAGTCTGTGTTCCCTGGAGAAGGTGAGCTCCACCCTCCTCCCAGCTCCTGGAGGCAGCCTGTCACACTAGATGCTGAATGAGGGGAGATGGGTAAGGACAGGAGTCTGCTTGTGACACATCCTTCTGTCATGCACCAGGTCGTCCTCTTTGGATTTGGATCAGAACAGCAAGGAAAGTGGTTCTATTACTGGGAGGATGCAAATCAGACCAACGGCTCCAAGGAGATACTGTCCCTGGATGGTACAGAAGCAGAAATGGAAGTTGTTCATCAGCTGCATTGTGTGGGCAAGCTCACCGTCCACACGTGATGCCCAGCTGAGTCCCACGAGTCCTAGTCCTTGGGCGTGAATGCAGGTGAATGTTGTGTTTACAGCAGCAACGGCAGCAGCAGTGTGACTGTGAAGACTCTCAGGGGGAATGGGCAAGAGGAAATTGTATGGAGATGAGCCTGGTGCTGAATAAAATCCTGGCCTGATTCTCTTACCTGTAAGCGCAGTGCCTTCACCTCCAGAGCTCAGGGCACACCTGATCCCCGGAGCATGAGGTGGGTGTTATTTAGACCCAACTCCATGCAAGGTGCAAACCCAGACTTTGAGTCGTCGGGAGAGGCTCTTTTTCCACGCAGAGAAGCCTCCATGTTTCATCCCCACTGTAGGGTAGATTTCTTCTCTAGTCCAGCTTTTCACTTGAAGGTTTAGCATTTTGAGGTTCTCAGGGTTTTCTTAGGGGCCTCAGTTCCAATCCTCTGCCTCCTCTGGGCTCAAGGCCCTCTGCCCACCTGGGCCTTAAAACTCCTAAATTTCTTGGCTGGTTTTCAGTTCTCTTTTCAGTTCTGGCCTCTGGAGACTTCCTGTTTTTCTTTTGACCTCTGCTCTGTATTTAAGATCATTTTTATTAAAATAATATATGGTATGTATATATGTATGCTTGTAAATTTTCCAATTAACTTGGGAAGGGTACGTAAGACATTAGCAATGGCCTCGGGGAGCAGACAGGTAAGGGCGCACAAAGGATGGATGGATATTTTCTCTTCATTTACTGTTTGTACCTTTTGGATTATGTACCACAGACCCATATTACACATTCAAAAATAAATGCAGTTTTTAAAAATTTGAATATTATGTTTTGTCTAGCAGTTCTGGGCATTTGTAGTAGAAGGATTTTCAGGTTATCTTTTAATTCATCACTTTGCTAGAACTTGAGCCCAGATTCAGTCTTCATAGCTAGCCTGTTGTTCCATGAGCTGGCTGCCTCTGGGGGAGGCCAGTGTGTGATGAGGCCAGTGCGTCCCAAGGGCAACAGCCGGTCATCTTGTTTCTTACACTGAGTGGTATAATACAGCGGAAGAAAAGGCCTCTATGGCCACTGACCATGGCACTTCTCAAAGCATCATGGACAGGGAGGGAAAGTTCAGATTCAGAATAAGTGTCTTTTCCAGTAAGGACAAATGGCTGCCACCAGGTGGCTGGGTAGTTCCCTTGGGGAGTAGCACCATATCACCAGGATTGGTTGGTGCTGGCAAATTTGGTGTTCAGACTAGCAGTAGTCACGTGAGCCCAGGTGAGGAGTCCACGTTGTCATCCATAATATAGCTTCTATTCTGAGCACTTGGCTTCTACGCTCATTGAACAAGCACTGGGGAATAACATGGGTATACTGCTTTAATTTTTTTTTTCAGTTTTCGGCTATTATCTATTGGTTCCTACTCTGGAAGAAAAACAGTTAAGCCTCTTACATCATTCTTCCCCTTTCCAGCCTCCAAAACATAGTTACCTCACCATTTTGGTTATTATGGCTTTTAAAAAATTGCTTAGTTTCCTATGTACCCATCATTAATTCTTTTTTCTTTATTACGAAATATTTCCAATTTTTATTCATAAAATTATTAATCAAAATCGTAAAAGTAGACTTACAGAGAGCCACAGGTAAACAATAAAACAGGAGGGAAATGGAATGTTCCAGAGATATTTTTGAACAGTTCCAAAGAAACAAACACTAGGCTAAAAACCTACAGTTAAACCATGGTTGCACAAAGATTACATTCATTCCTGCATTTTCTCAATAAGTTCTTCCTTGTATTTGCCTTTCTCTTTTCCAACTTGTCGAGACTTGGCTTTGCGTTCAAGAATTTTTTTCCGATCTTTGTCCAGTTTTAGCCTGGTGATAACCACCTTGCTTGGGTGAACGCCCACGTGGACGTTGTGCCATTAGCCTTCTCACGCTGCACCCGTTCAATGTAGATGACATATTTCTTTCTGTACACCTGGACTACCTTGCCGATTTGCTGACCTTTGTAGTGTCCTCGAACCACCTGGACTTCATCGTCCTTGCGGATGGGCATGGAGCGAACATTGTACTTCTGCCGCAGCTCCTTGGAGAGCGGGGACGACATGATCTTCTTGCGCACGTGCGAGGGGGCACTGAAGTGGCATTTGCGGTTTTTGCTTCGGTCCGAAGTCATGAAGGGATTGAACTTCATGGTGACTGGCGCCGCACGGATTCAGACGGCGAGCACACAGGGCCGGAAGTAGGCTGCCTTGCCGCGCAAGCGCAGAAAGAAGCATCATTAATTCTTTCCCAAACTTTGAGAGATTGGCAAATCTCCTCTCAATGTGATCAAACACATCAAATTAATCAGTTTTACTATTTTTGGAGGAAGTAGAATTTGCTACAGCAGTCTATGGAAGTAGACTGTTCCATACATGGAACTGGAAAAAAAAATGGTTATCCATATGGACAAAGATAAAATTGAATCCCTACCACATAACATATATAAAAATTCAACCCTAGATGGGTTAAGGGCTGAAATGTCAAAAACAAAACCTGCAAACTCAAGCAGAAAATATAAACCTTTTAGACCTTGTGGTAGAAAAAGATTGCTTAAACATGACACAAAAAGTACTGGCTATAAAAGATTGATAAATTTGACTATATTAAATGTAAGAATTTTTGTTCCTCCAGACACTTTCAAGTAGAAAAAACCTCAAAACCCAGAGAAGCTGATCATTATACACATAACTGAGAAAAGTTAGTATCAATACTACATAAAGAATTCTTAAACATGGCCAGACATGGTGGCTCACGCCTATAATCCTAGCACTCTGGGAGGCCGAGGTGGGAGGATCGCTCAAGGTCAGGAGTTCGAAACCAGCCTGAGCAAAAGTGAGACCCCGTCTCTACTAAAAATAGAAAGAAATTAATTGGCCAACTAAAAAAATATATATATATATATAAAAATATATATATATAAGAAAAAATTAGCAAGGCATGGTGGTGCATGCCTGTAGTCCCAGCTACTAGGGAGGCTGAGGCAGAAGGATTGCTTGAGCCCAGGAGTTTGAGGTTGCTGTGAGCTAAGCTGATGCCACAGCACTCTAGCCTGGGCAACAGAGGGAGACTCTGTCTCAAAAAAAAAACAAAAAACACAAAAAAACTAAAACTCACATTTCAGAGACTCTAATCTGCTCTTAGCAACTCATGATATAACATTTGCCTCTTGTGTTTTCTCTGTTTCCTCTGGGCTCCTTTTCTCTGTATCTTTTAGTCTCTAGTTAGGTTTTCTCACACATCTGGCAATCTTTTGCTTTCCTTTTCATTTGAAGAGAGTCACTATTTCAATTACTTATCACTGCTTAATAAACAACCCAAAACTTAGTGACTTAAACCAACAACAATCATTTATTTGCTCCTGATTTTGCAACAGGGGTAGGACTCAGCGGGGACATCTCTGTGTTCCACATGGCTTTGGCTGAGGCGGCTCAGATGGAGCCAGAGAATTCACTTTAAAGATGGCTCACTCACAGAGCCAGCAAGTTGATTCTGGCTGCGGGCTGGGAGAGTCCAGCAGGGACTGTTGGCCAGGGGCTTTCATTACCATCCATGTGGGCCTCTCAGTGTGGCCACTGGGGCTTACAGTACGGCAGAGGCCTTCCAAGAGGGACAACCCCAGAGGGAGCATTCCTAGAGGAAGGAAATAGAAGCTGCCAGTGCTCTTATTGGAGCGATGTCCAAATGTCAATGTCTTCACATTTTTCTGTTGGGTGTTTCCTTTCGATCCTCCTCCTCCACCTCAATTCTAGCCTCAGCCATGCTTGGTCTTTTGTGCTCAACCTCTCCAGAGAATAGAAGGTAGTTTCTTGTGTGAGTTGGGTACAGAGCACAGGTTGAAACTGGGGCCAACTTGCTCCTTATAGTGTCAACCCATCTTCCTACTTACAGCTCCACCTTTATTCCCATTTCACAGCTGATGACTTCAACTCCAGACTTCCTGTGGTAAGAATTGTCTTTCTTCCTATTATTAAATAAATAACCTGTTGCAGGGCACATATTAGTTTTTTTTTTTTCCATCTTGCTGTGTCTTTTTCCATTTGTCTATCTGCTATTCATCTTGGAAATGTTTATGTGCCCATCTGCTACTGCCTCTCCTCCAACTTTTCTTGTCTTTTGTGGGTTTGTGTATTTTTCATTCTTTTACTGTTATTTTTAGGAAGGTGCTGAAAACTCTATGTTTAATCAAACACTTTAGCTGCTTCCTGGGACTCTCTCTCATAGAGCTCATCTGCTACGCTGTGATTAAGACCAAGCAGCCACATGAAAGGAAATCAAGGCCCTCATACAAAAGTTCCAGCGAGCCTCCAGCCAACAGCTTTTGATTTACTATTTAGGAAGGGAGAGCAAGCTCCCCTTAGACCTTCTTCTTTGTTAGTCCTCAGGTCAGGGAGTCAATGTGAGGAATGGGACAAGAGCTGAGGATATTTATTGCAAAATAGGCACTCAGACCCTGGAAAAATAAACATGTGTCTATGGTACTATTAGACCTATGTGAGGTAAGCTTTGATCAAAACTCCAGTTATCACCATATATCCAAACTGCCACTTCAATGGCATTTTGCTTTCCCAGGAATTGATGTTAGCTCAGAACTAGTGTATGATAACCCACAAGAGTCTACATATTTCTCTTTCCCCATTTATGGATACTACAGAAAATAGCCACGGGCTTCTTGTGAATATCTAGGAAAAAGATTCAAAATATATCCTTGTAATATTACTGGAGAATTCTTCTCACATACCAATCTCTGTCTTTTAAATAATAAATTTAGTCCATTTATATTAACTGTGTTCCTATTTAAACCTTGTTATTTATTGCTGCCAGGTCTGGATAGTAGTCAGGTTCCACTCACACATGCAGCCTCCGCAGACACTCACCAGTCAGGAGGTGGGGTAGAAAGCCACCTCAACACTGCTAGGGTGGGATGGTAGCAGGCTGTGCTCACATAAGCAACTTCTGCAGATGTCTGCCAGCTGGGATAATATTCACGGATATGCTTATACACAATGCCCACTGCCTCGGTGGGGGAATGGCACCATCTTGCTGTTGCCCGAGCAAGATGGCAGGTTTCACTCAGGTAAAGTAGCCTCCACAAAGCTACTGATGGTTGGGAAGGGGAACTTCCTTGATACTGCTGGCTAAGATAGCGTTCAGGGCTCTGCTCACATAATCCCAGTCCTGGTGCCACATATAGTGAAATGGGAGAGGGGAATGGATTTTTCTCATGGTGATTGGCTGGGGTAGAGACAGTATTGTCAAAAACATTCCATCTTGCAGTGTTCCCCTTCCTAGTCCTTTGGCTAAAGAGAACAAGCTTATTTTTTAAAAATCTGTTATCTAGTAGTGTTTCCAGGTTATAAGCTTCTCTAGCACCAGGTCTGAATGAGTAAGAGACCAAAAAAAATCAGTAATAATAAAATAATTATATATTTTAACTCACTGCTGGTTTGGTCCTTGAGTCTTGAGGTTCCTAAACAATTCACCTTGTTTTCTACACCTTCCACAGGCTTGAGGTTTGTTTCAGGAATTTTGTTCAGGGTTTTTAGCTACATTCAGCTGGAGCAGTAGAGAGAAATTTTTCTACTCCATCTTCCATTCTGGAACCAGAAATCTACTCTCTTATTCTTAAACAAATACATGAATGGTTAACCGAAGATCACCAGGCAGTTGAAGAAACTTACATAATGAAAAAAAAATGACTATGGTAAACAGCAGACAAACTGACTGCAAAAGGAAAAGATCTTTCAGTGATTGGAAGGATTTCCATTTCTGGCAATATGATACACTACATATAGTGAAAAACTTTCTGTTACAAAGCATCTAGAAACACTGGGAAGAATATAAACAACATTATAAGCTTGCAAAAGGAATAAAGGAATAACACAGATGATGAATATGAAGATGGGTCTGGAATGAACAATAAAAGGAAAGTAGTCCTAGTTCATTAACAGGCTCTACAGGAAATATCATTTATCTAGTCACGATAACATAAACACTGATAGTAGGCTGACTTTCAGAATTAGCCTGTAGTTCTGTGCCATCCAACATGGTGGAGGAGCACTTGAAACGTAGCTAGTGCAGGTGAGGAACAAAATTTTAAACTTAATTTTATTTCAATTAATCTAAATTTTAAAATGAACACTCAATTCAGTTATTGGAAAACTTTCCAGTATTGTTATAACTTGGGTATGTAAATATACTTTTTTGACTATAAAATTTTATAAAATTTATAGTTCATGTATTTCTGATGAAAACAGAGTGTGTGAATTTAGATATACTCTAAGTGTAAAATATACACTGGATGTAGAACACTTTGTTTAAAAAAATCTTAATATTTTTATATTGATTACATGTTGAAATGATATTTGGATATACTGTATATATATTAATTATTCAAATTAATTTTCTGTTTATTTTTACTTTTTTAACTTTGGCTATTAGGAAATTATATATTATATCTTTTGGACAGTACTGCTATAAATACAGCATGTGAAATTTAATTATGCTTACATAACAGAATGTAGATGTTATCATCTTTGACGATATAAAAGTTCAAGTTGCCAGTGTTGGGAAGGGTAAGGGGAAAATAATTGACAAATAGAAGAGTTTAGAATAATATTCTCATTTAGAGAAAAGAGCTTCAAGTGAACTTATCTCAAAGTGACAGAATAAGACATACAGAGAGGGTAGGATCCATGTCATAAAGTTACCAAGATGATCAAGTGGTTATTACTAAACATAATGGTGTGATGCTATAGAGCAGGGATTCTAGATATAACATCGTGATATGTTGGTATAAGCATATTCGATAGAGATACAGAAGCAAATGCCAGGATAGTTAGAAGAGGCAGCCTCTAGGGAGAGGTGTCAGGGGTGGGCAAGAGATGGTGGCTACATGTAAAACCTTCCTGAACTACATTATTTACAAAAAACCCCACAACAATTTGCATGTATTTACCTTGATAACAATTCTTTTTTTTTTTTTGAGACAAAGTCTTGCTCTGTTGCCTGGGCTAGAGTGCCGTGGCGTCAGCCTAGCTCACAGCAACCTCAAACTCCTGGGCTTGAGTGATCCTTCTGCCTCAGGCTCCTGAGTAGCTGGGACTACAGGCATGCACCACCATGCCCAGCTAATTCTTTCTATGTATTTTCAGTTGTCCAGCCAATTTCTTTCTATTTTTAGTAGAGACGGGGTCTCACTCTTGCTGGGGCTGGTCTTGAACTCCTGACCTTGAGAGACCCTCCCACCTTGGCCTCCCATAGTGCTAGGATTACAGGTGTGAGCCACCACGTCTGGCCAATAACAATTCTTAAAAAGGAAAGGAAGTCAGCCCCTGGGAGGTCTGATGAGTTGTGTGCACCAAATATTCATGTTCATCAGTATGGGAAGTTCTCTCTGACCAGGAGGTTCCAGCTGGCCCTCCTGTTTCCCTCTCTGCCTCCTGCTTTTCCACCCCAGCCTGGACATTTATTCTCTCCCTCCATGCCCTCTTGGCCCCTGGCACTTGACTTCCAGCTTCCCTTGGCATCTGGGCTCTGAGCTGAGTGCCAAGGTGAAAAAGGGGCTTGCCTGTAAGCCTATGTAGAGGAGGTCACAATGTGGCCTCTGTGATGAGGTCCCTGATATATTAATAGCTGGGCTGGCCCACAAGACCCCTTTGGGGATCAGTTTCCTCAGGGAGACCACAGGACACAAGAAGTGTCATCTCTCCCTTCCTTTTAGCCTCTAGCCCAGGCCTTGTCATCACCCTTCAGTTGACAGCAGGTGGCAAAGGGCACAGAGGTGAGGTGCTGGGAGGAGGTGTGGTGTAGAAGGTAGGGAGTAGGATGGAAGCCACCAGGACGGGGGACACTGGGGAACTTTGTGGCTCTAGCCTCTTCTCCTTCCCAGTGCCAAGTGTCAGAGCCAATCTACTGTCTGCCTGGGACACCAGCATCAGGGCCAGAGATGAAGATTCGATGCTGGAATTTGGGTCTGGTGGCGGCTACCTGTCTGCTTTCGTTGTGGCTCATGGCCTCCTTCCTAGACCAGTTCTCCAGCCAGAACAATCTCTATGACATGGCGAGAACACAGCCGAGGACCTGCCGCTGTCCCAGACACTCTTCCAGAAAATGTGGCTGCTACCCTGAGGTCCACAAATGCTCCGTCTGCCTCCACATACGTGGCGAGTCCGACTGGTTTGACAGACGCTTTGATAGCACCATTGAGCTCCTGCAGAGGTCAGAAGAGCCAATGTCCTATGATGCTCTGGTATTGTGGCTGGTCAGTGCACAAACTTGCTCTCTGTCCAGTCCCTGCCCCAACCCCAGGCTCAGCCATCTGTCCGTCATGGCCCCAGACTCTAACCTTCTTCCACGGGTAGCTGGAGCCTTGGCTAAGTCCCTAAATTGTTCTCTCCTGTCCTCCCAGGGACTTCAGAGTGTCAAGTTAGCGAGGGAGATTGAGAATAAGCAGCAGCAGCTGACTAAACCACTTTCCAGACGCCCACTGGGCCCCATGCATTCCAACTGCCAGACCTGTGCAGTGGTGGGAAACTCAAGGTCCCTACGGGGCTCTGGCCTTGGCTCCAGGATTAACCAACATGACATGGTTCTCAGGTAGGTGCAGGGTAGTAGGTAGGGACCAGGCCTAAGCCTCCTCCTCCTCTAAATGCCCACCTTGCCTTCCTTCCCAGGATGAGCCAGGCCCCTGTTCAAGGCTTTGAGGCAGATGTGGGGAACACGACCACCATGCGCATTATGTACCCAGACACTGTCAGTACTCAGGACCCTGGTGCCCAACTGCTGCTGCTTCCATTGAATTCATCTGCTCTGGAGTGGTTCATAAGTGTACTGCAAAGACAGGATCACTACTGGAAGGCAAAAAACCCTGGGTATGTCAGTGATGGGGGCCATGGTAGGGGGTGACAGTGGGATCTCCAACGAGATCCTTACTGGATATTGGAGTACACCCAAGGCTTACTTGACACAGGGTTGCTGTGTCAAATAACTTGGAAATCCTCCCCATCCCTTATCAGATATCGGATGGTCCAGTACCCTGGTGGAAATGAAGACAAGGTGAGGGACCCAGGAAGGAAAACGGAAAGTGGTAGGAGGATGTGGCTGTGTGCAGCCATGGGACAGGCTTCAGGTCAGCACCCTCCTCCATCTTCCTTAGATCCTGGTCATCAGCCTTTCCTTCCTCAAGTACATCCAGGAAAGTTGGCTGGAGTACCAGGGTCCGTATCCATCCTTGGGGTTCGTGGCTCTATTGTATGTCTTGCATACCTGTGACCAGGTAAGATACCTTCTGCAATTCACAGGCCTTCAAAAACTCTTCATTCCTCTACCACTAAAAACTTCTGTCTTCCCAGACCTCAGGTTAAATCTAAAGTTTTCTGCCTGGCTTTCAAGACCCTGCATGACCTGATCTTCCTCTCTCCCGGGCTCCCTCACTAGGCTTCCTTGGGTTCCCCAAACACACTAGCTGCCTTGTGCCTTCTCACTCACTGCTCTCTCTGCCTGGAGTGCCCATCTCTTGTCTCCCAGGGGAATCCTCTCTTCCCTCAATATAATGAGGAGCAACTAGTTGATGCTCTCTCTTCTGGGCTCTGGGGTTGCTCTGTGAGCATTCAGAGTCTGTTTTCCTGGGAGAAGGTGAACTCCATTTTCCTCCCAGCTCCAAGAGGAAGCCTGGCACACTAGCCATTGGGTGAGTGTTGCTGAAGGAAGGGTAGGTGGACTTGGGGGCAGGGCAGGATCCAGCCTGCCATCTCTTGTCTTATCCCATCTCCCAGGTATCCTTATTTGGTTTTGGGGCAGACCATCACAACACGTGGTTCCATTACTGGGATGATAAATATTGGTTCAACAACAGCATGCAACATTTCCCAGCAGAACGCAAGGTCATCCTTAAGCTGCATTGTGAGGGTAAGGTTCGTATCTACAAATGAAATGGTTCCACTGAAGGCCTCAGGAGGCCACAGGTAGCCAAGGGGACCTTGGACTGTCAGA
Organism: Cheirogaleus medius; assembly: GCA_008086735.1. NCBI lineage: Eukaryota > Metazoa > Chordata > Mammalia > Primates > Cheirogaleidae > Cheirogaleus > Cheirogaleus medius. Next base: position 33,824,543 of record VBSM01001118.1, on the reverse strand, counting down.
GTAAACCCTGGATGGAGATCACTCTGCTACTGAATAAAACCCTAGCTTATTTCTCTCATTGGATTCCTGGTGGCATTAAAGGGCTACGTTCTATTACTGACTCTACGCAGCAAACATACCACCATGTGATTCTTATACAATATCTTGTCAAAAAATAAAATTAAATGAAAATGGGGAAAAAAGCAAACCCTAAAGTTGAAAACAAATCAAATGGACCTGACTGTATATTAAATTGATAACATAACCCCCAAAGAAAGAATTATTTCAAGTTTCTTTAGAACTCAACATATTGGCTATGCATCCTTTGTAGGATATTTGTGGACAAAAAGAACTACTAGAATAAAGTAATTATATTAACAGTATTAGAAACCAAATACAAAATCAGACAGGTAAAAACTCTGTCACATTAAATTCAAACTGGAAATATCATGAACTTAATTTAAACCATTTTTAGTGTGGTAAAATATACATAAAATTTACCATTGTAACCATTGTAAAGTGATTAGTGGCATCAAAGTATTAATACATTCACACTGTTGTGCAACCATCACCTATTTGAACTCTCAGTTTTCAAAGTACATTTTCTACCTTTGTTATCTGAACAGCCATAACACCCCAGAAGCAATGATCAACTTTGGCATCCAGATTTTGCTTTCTAAATATTTTTTTTCCACTAAAAGATTCCAGGTCTAGACAAGAATAGTATATCAAAACCTGGACATCAAATTTGGTACAATTTAAGCATCAAAAATAGCAATCGTCATGACTGAATCACAGTAAATATATATTAAAAAAACTTTGAGCCCATAATGATACATACTCAAAGAGAAAGAAAAAATTGGAGGTGACTATTACATCAACCCCTTACTCTGAAAACTGGTAATTAAAGGTGTGTATGTGGAGGGGGAGCATTCATCCTGTCTTTTTAGTAGAAACAATAGTTCCAGGTAACCCAATAGCCTCAGTAAATGACAGTTTTCAGTTGCTGGGTATCTAGAACAAATGTCCGCTACATTCTACCCTTTTGGCTGCCCAACAACCATACACAACCTAACAAAATGCAAATATCCCTCATAAAACTGGAAGCACATTTACCCACCTCCCTAAGGGCATCGTGGTGTACTGGGTGTCTAGAAATGAGGGAGCTGAGAGCCAGAATCCAAGAATCTCCAAAGCTGTGGGCAGTGCAGCATGTCGTTCCAGATAATGAACCTATTATGGCACCATATAAACACATTATTATTTATTTTTGTTTTCGTTTTTGT
>VBSM01001118.1:33808075-33823178 GCA_008086735.1 Cheirogaleus medius | reverse complement strand
CCTCCCAGAGTGCTAGGATTACAGGCGTGAGCCACCGCGCCCGGCCAACACATTATTATTTAGAGGAATAAAGTTAAAGCAAATCTACCAAAGAAAAATATTTAGATAGATAAGAAATTTATTTTTAACCCTATTACAAAGTTTTCCTAAGCAGTCTATCCTCAAGAGGAACCAAAAAGCTCTTCCTTTTCTCTTTCTGCCTCTTGCTTGACAACCCTGCTCTGGGAATAAATGGTCTGTCTCTCAGAGACCGGCCGTGGCACAGGGCCAACAATTTTTTCATTCCTGTCCCATCCATCATACTTGACTGCCAAGCCTTCCCTCGTCAGCTGAGCCCTGGGTTGAAAGTCAAGTTGAAAGCTTTCTTGTGACAAAGCCTACATGCAGAAACTCACAATGTGACTTGTGTGATAAGGTCCCCAATATAACTGGGCTGGCATGAAGGACTCTATGGGCATCCATCCCTTCATCAACCTTGGAGGCCACAGGACACACTGAATGCCACTGCTCCCTTTCCTCTTCTCAGCCTCCAGCCAAGCCTTTAGCAGAACATGCTCTAGGACTTAACAGGTCCATAGGAAGGCAAGAGGTGAGGTTTTGGAAGCGGGTGTGCTGTGGATGGTTGAGGAAAGGGTGGAGGCCAAGAGGCAGGAGGATGTTTGTAGAGTCTGTGATGATAGTTTCCTACTTCTCCCAGTGCCTGGTGTCTGAGTCAGCCTGCCACTTGCCATGTCTTGTCCCTTGGGCAGGAATGTAGCCTTAATGGGGTGTTTGAGGCTTGTGGGCTGTCTTGATGCTCACCTGTGGCTGATGTTTCTGGTCAGAAAGGTCCACGCTGAATGGGCTAGCTGCTACTCCCGCCATCGCTCCTGGATCCACGTGTGTCCCCCTTGACTCCACACATCCAGTATATCCACCTGGCTTGACAAACACTTTGAAAGGACCCTCAAGTGCTGTCTCTGTCCAAGATGTTCTGTTTCACACTTTTCCTGGCCCTATCAGGAGTGGCCAGTGGTTCTCTTCTGTGCACCCAGGTCATTCTGCCAGAGTTTGTCTATGTCCAGGTTCTGTCTCCCTGAAGGTGAGCTCCTCCTTTTCAGGGCTCATCGTGGAACTTTGTGACAGCGGTTTAATGAGTACTACCAAATGAACAAAAATCTGGGGCAGGGGTGGCAACCAGCCCACCTCATGTGCCAGGGTTCTCATTTGGAATTGGGCAGAGAAACTTAAGAGGTGGTCCCTCATGCAGGAAAGATAGTCATATCCAAAGGCTCCAGCATGAATCATCAAACCATATGCAACAATGGAGGCCAAGGTTATCAGTCAGCTAGAATGTGAGCCTACTCTTGGTCAGCAATAAGGCCTTAGACCCTTGCATCTGACCCACAGGGCTGGAACAGTCACAGATATAACAGAGGTTCTCATTGGAAACCAATACTGGAGGTGCAGGGGCAATGTGTGGATTATCAGTCTGGCATTGAATTTTTATGACTTCCCTGATTTCTTCACCTAACTATTTATAGTAGTCATTAAGAAAGAACCACATTTGAATACTAATTCTTGTTCCCCTCCTTGCCTCCAAATAAATGGCCATATGCTGGGAATAGGAACACCTGCACACTCTCAGATGCCACATCACACAGCCCTAGCAGAGACTCACATCTCTCCTCTGAGCCCCGACCTATTCAATATTCTACCTCCAAGCCCTGAGCCAAGCCTCAGGCCCTATGAAGGCATATAAAGAGCTCATGGCACTGGCAACAAAAGGAAAAGAAGAAGTCATAGTGTCCACTCTGAGACCAAGCTACTGATAGAATTGAGTTGGATGAGATCAGCAGGCTAGACTAGTCCAAAGCCTCACCCCTCATCCTTGCCACCATCAGGGGCCCAGCAGGGTAAAGGGAATAAAAGGGCCCCAGGGCCTTGGCACCCCGTTTTTGTCTTTCCTCCTCCTTGCCTGCTTTCTAAGTGTGGTGAGCAGAGTTGAGGCTGTGCCCCTCCCCAACTGTGCCCAGGATCACAGAGAGGGGTCCATGGCCTGGAGCACAATGGCAGCCCCTGCTTCTCTTCCCTGCCCCTCCCCAGGGCATTACTCCCCCTGCTCTGCAAGGTAGTGATTGAGAGGGCCAGAGGTGAGATATTGCAGGGGTGATAGCTAAAGGTGTCATTTGCCCCAAGGCCAAAATAAGCCAACCATGGGACCTGTCTATGGGCCGAGATGGAGCCTGCATGCAAAGCCTTGGGCCTGGGGTTTCCCCACCTCCACAAATCCTTCTGGAAGTCCTGCTGCTGGCCCAAGAGCTGCAGAAGATCTGTGGCTGCTCAACACAGCACATCTGCACAGCTTGCCTCTACCAGCAGGGTGTGTCACCTGCTTTAATCAGCACTTTGGATGGGCCCCAACTGAAGCTGCTGATGGAATTAGAGACCACTCCATCTGCAGAGGCTGGTGGGTGGTCAGTCCTGGGCTCCAGGCTGCATCCTCTCCTGGACCCTTTCTCTGCTGGGCCTCCATCTCCAATGGGGTCCACCCCCTCCCCTGTACAGGAAGCTGGGGTAAGTGATAAGCAGTCCATGTTCTCCATAGACACCAAGGCCAGGAACCTAAACCAATTCCAGCTGGCCAAGGAGAAAGTATTCCAATTGATCCCCATGCCACAGTCAGACCCTGAGATCTGACCATACCAGTCTTGTGCTATGAGTATTTGGAAGATGGGATATCCATTGATGCTCTGCACACCGTGCTCCGGTGGGGCAGGAAGGTGAGGGTGGGGAGCAGCAGCAGGCTGTGAGCCCACTGTCTTCCTGACTTGCTTTCCTGTCTCTGCAGAATGAACCAGGTCCCACTCTGGGCTTTGAGGAGGATGTGGGCAACTGAACTTCCCTGCACTTAATGCATCCAGAATGCTTATGACCTGGACAAGAACACCCACGTGCTGTTGGTGTTAACGAAGCCTCCAGACCTAGTGCGGACTGTGACAGTTTCATCGGCCAGTATGACTGGTGGAGGTCCCAGGCCTGGAGCAGACAGCCCTCAGTATTTTGGCATGAATGTGGATCTTGTTCTCCCTCTGCAGTCTGTAGTTGTACACTCTCCACCCTCGTCACCCCAACATATACCACCAACTTCTCCTTCTCTAGAGGGTAAAGTTGTGCCAGGCAGCTTTTCTGTCTTCAAGGTGCTGACAGTCCCAGGTGGGGTGGCAGATGGCAGTGGTAACTGGGTTGTGATTGATGTTCACTGCTCTAACACATGATGCACAGAGGCTTGTTGAAATAAGAGGGAAGCACCCACCAGACCCAGGAACTCCTGGGGAACAAGAACATTGCCAAGACTCCGACTCTTGTCCCCTTTCAGGCCTTTTAGATCTGTACCAACCTCTATCAAAGCAGGCAAGATTAGGAAAGGGAAAGTTTTATGAAAGGAGACCACCTCTGTGGCTGAGCTCTGATGTCCTTCACCCCCAGGGCCTGGTGATCAGCTGTACCTTCCTCGAGTACATCCCTGAGAACTGGCTGGCTGGTCAGGGACATTTCCCATCTGTGGGAGCCACTGCTCTGGTTATGCCCTGCTGTGTGTGACAAGGCAAGGTTGAGTCCTGCCAGGATGGTCCACATTCCTTCCTTCACATTTCTCCACTTCAAGTCTCTGTTTGTAGCTGAGGGAAAGAGCAGTTGGCACCTTTGCTAGCGAGACTGCATAGAGGTCATCCTACTACTCGTTCAAGGAGAGTGCACTTTAGACGGCTGGAGCAGAAAGTCATCTACAAGCTACAGTGTGAGGGTAAGAGCATGGCCTATGCTTGAACTGAAGGCCAACCCGGATCTGAATATCTGGTCACTGGGGGAAGATCCTAGACCTGGGGCTATAATGGAGGGTTGGATGGGGAGGGAAGAGCAAATAGAGATTAGTCTAGTCCTAAATAAAGACCATGCTTAGCAGCCTCTAAAATATTTCATTCACTGGAATCCCTGACTCCCAGATAGTAAGTGGGACTTATGGCCTTGGCTCAGGTAATGGTACTGTGAAGAAACTCCAAGGCACAAAACAGGGCTCCTCTGTTAGCCTCTGAGCCAGAGAACCAGAGATGGAGAACCATAAACAGAAACCAAGAAAAGTCTTGTTTGTCCCTGAGAACTCCTAGCAATAGAACAAGCCTACTCCAGGTCAAGAAAGGATTTTAAGCCACAGGGGATCTGATTGGAGGGAGGGACCAAGCCAGTGTCTCTGGGACCAGAGATCCATTTCTGGGAGTTCTGAACTGTAAGTTTTTACTAAGCATCTATTGCTGAGTTGCACATGGTGGGTTTTTGGAACAAAGCTGTAGCAGTTGTCAACAGCTCCATTTCCACTCTGTGTGGTGTGACAGGATACAATGGGGCTGAGTCCCAATTCAGTAGGTCTGGGTGAGTGGGTGCTGCTCCCAAACCCCCTCATTCTTAGCTAGGCCTTAGTTCCATCCCCAGGCTTAGGGAAGAGAAATTCCAGATTATGGCCGAGTGCCAGAGGAAGGTCACAACCTACTTTTTTTTTTTTTGAGACAGAGTCTTACTCTGTTGCCTGGGCTAGAGTGCCGTGGCATCAGCCTAGCTCACAGCAACCTCAAACTCCTGGGCTCAAGAGATCCTCCTGCCTCAGACTCCCAAGTAGCTGGGACTACAGGTATGCACCACCATGCCCGGCTAATTTTTTCTATATATTTTTAGTTGGCCAATTAATTTCTTTCTATTTATAGTAGAGACGGGGTCTCGCTCTTGCTCAGGCTGGTTTCGAACTCCTGACCTTGAGCAATCCGCTTGCCTAAGCCTCCCAGAGTGCTAGGATTACAGGCATGAGCCACCACACCCGGCCCACAACCTACTTCTTTAAAGAAAATTGTTCTTAGGCTTTGAGGAAGTTGCCAGTGACAGGTCTTAAGCCTGTGAGCTGGGTTCAGTTGACTGCCTCCACAGCCAGTCCATTAAGTGACAGTTCTGCTGCAGTCCATCTTCCTGACTGGCTTGACACGTGACTGGACTACAGGTGACCAGTCAGTTCCAGCTGATATATGCCCTGCAAGGGACACCTCAGGGGCATTCACCCAGAGTAGAAGGGGAATGAGGCCAGATGGAGCTTATGAACTTGAGACTCTGAGTTCATCCAAAGGTCAACTCAATGTTTTTGAGGCTCCGGAATTTAAGTCAAGAACACAAAAGGTTGCTCACTGTCCAAGAGTTAGCACTAGAGGCTCTCCCCAACCTGCAACCTCAGCCTCAGGCCCCTGCCACAGCCAGACCAGGCTGTCACTGCGAGCTCACCAGCACCCTAACTCCACTCCTTCCCTCGAGAGCCAGTTCTCGCCTCCCTTCCTCAGCCCCTGGAGTTCCACAGCTCTTCCAGCCAGTGCACAGAACTATCTGACTGATTAACACGTATTTGTCTGTTTTCATCAGTTGGAATGCAGGTTCTCTGTGGACAGTGACTTTGTCTTTTGTATCTTCTGTGAGCCTCCCTGTCACAGTGCACACATACAATAAATAAATTCATGCCACCTGACAGGAATCTTTAGCAAGCTCTTCCTTAATAAACTCCCTTGATGTCCTGCTGCTGCCCAGCTGCACAAGTGGAGACAGCAGGGAACTAATGCAAAGACTCAGGGTTTATTGTTGAAGGGGAAGTTGAGGGAGAAGGTGAAGTGCTAGGAAAATAAATTCTAGACAAGAGGCAGTTGATGCCCCTTGGCCAGGGCAAGGCACTCCTCTGGGTGACTGTGTAGGTACAGGCAAATGTAGTTTGCCTCATTCCCAGGTGAGTTGGGGCCTATCCAGCCTTGTAGGTTTCCTTCTTCTTCCTGGGAACGTCAGCTGACCTGGGGCTCCCAGGTAGGGTAACAGAGCCAAGCCTTTCCCTTGGCAAACCTATAGCTGTGTAGAGGGGCCGTGACACCCTCTATAGTCATCTGTCTGTGTGCTTCCAGGCTGGCCTGGGTCCTACCCAGCCTGGCTGCTACCTGGAGGTGGCTTGGGTGGGGCTGGGGCTGGCGCTGGGGCTTGGGCTGGGGATTAGTAGGACAGGCCCTAGAGATGTCAGACTTTGAGTCAGGGACTCATCCAGCTTGCGGGTCTCGGCCTCCAGGACAGTGGCCTCGGGGGCCTGGGCCACGGCGAGAAGGGAGTGGGAGAGGCTGTGGTGCAGGCCTGCTAGCTCACGGCTGGTCTGTACCGAGCGAGCGATGTAGTCCTGCTTCTGCTTCCGCTCCAAGGCCAGCTGGGCTCGCAGCAGGGCCACCTGGTGGGCAGAAAAACCAAGAGGGAGAGCAGTTGAGGGCCCTGAAGCTGTCCCAACTCTTCCTACTGTGTGTTCCCGTGGCTCTCGCTGGCTGAGCATTTGAATGAGCTCTACCACATACATGAATCTCTGAACCAGCTTTCGAGTGTTTGGGGAAGGGCCTTTGGGAATCGGAATCTAGTGATTCTCAACCCTGGGTACACATGGGACTACCCAACAGGGAGCTCAGAAACAACAAAACTATTCATCAACTTTACTGGAGGATAATTTACGTGTTAAAAAAAAAAGCCCATACCTAAGAGACCTCTCTTCCTCACCCTCATCTGGGTCCTGCCTCAGGATTGCTTCATATGAGTTTAACAGGATTCAAAGTAATAGCTTAGGTCTGGCTACAGAGTCAGGTCCTGCCAATAGTGACTACTGATTTCTGCAACAGGCTCAGAAATCAAAATTCCACACTTCTTATGACTCCTGGGCCTTGAAAAAGAGAGTGAACTTTTAGCTGAGGCCTAAGAGGCAAGAAGGCACTTCATATAGCTTCCCTGAGGGTGGCAGCTTGACTAAGCTGTGAGGCCCGGATCCTGTGCTGGGGCCAGGCTCCTCTGCCTGGTGTGCTGGCCACACTCCTGCCTGCAAGGTCCATGTGAGGGCAGAAGAGGCTGGTCTGTTCTCCTAGAATCTTCTGTCTGCTCCTCAGCCCTCTTCCTTTTCCTTTCTCTTCCTAAGTATGAATCTGGAGGTCAAGGGCCTGGACCATGCTTTCTTCCCCACTCCTGCCCTAAGCACCTGAGAGATGGAGCTGGGACTGGGGCTATTCTTGCCTCCCACGGAGACTAAAGTTCTCTGAAGGCAGGAACTACTTCCCCTCTCCCTACTGGAGGCGCACAAAGGGCCAAGCACACAGCAGACACTAAAAAAGTCTTGTTGCCTGAGTGCAAGGGAGGGAATAGGAGACAGATCCTTCCAGAACATACCTCTTTCTGCAGCTCAACCACATACTTAGTACCTGAAGAGCTCTTCTGTCCTCCTTTCCCATCCTGAGGAAGACAAATAGCATTCTTATTGAAATAGGCTTTCCCACTGTGGGGTTTCCACAGGTATCCTGCAGCTATCCTGTGGCAATCCTGGGGTGCTGGGCAAAGGTTATGGGCCAGAAGTGCCTGAACCTGTGTGGGGCACCATGGCCCTGGGGCAGGGAGAGGCCCCGTGCCAGCATAATGGACAACGCCCATGGAGACCTGGTGCTGAGTATCCACAAGGCTTGGATGGCATTTGCCTCTTGGAGGTACTTTTCTACTTAGCAGAAGTATACCATATATCTGCTTTGTGCCAGCCCTGGGATGTGAGCTAAGGATGCAGAGAGGAAGTGAGACTCAGTGTCTGCCCTTGAGAACTTTCAATAAAGGATGGGGATGGAGAGAGAGATGCTCAGCCACCACAAACATGTCCCCTTGCCAGGCTGCAAGGCTGTCTGCTGGTGGGCACATCTCAGTCTTCCCTAAACCCCTTACCCAAAAAAAGGAACTCTGGCTCCAGGAAAGACCATGGACCCTAATCTTGTAAATTCAGTACTGCAAGGAGCAAGGACGTCTAAGACATCTGCGAAGCTGTGATCAAGTTCCGAGGTGCATCAGGGGCTGGCGAGCACCATGCAACACCGAAGTGCCAGGGATCCTGATCAGAGCCCCATAAGCCCTGCTCCTGGTGAGCCTGAGGCACTAGTCTGGGAGTGGCCGATCTAAGTTCCTCAGAGGGCAGGAATGCTAGTTTTGACACCACCCTAGCCCCTGACATTGGGCCACCTTCTCAGGGCAGGGACAGACTGAGCTGTGCTGAGTGGGGCGGAACTCTGGACTGGTTGAAGCAGCTGTCCCTGCCATCCAGGAGAGGCCTGGAATATGCAGTGAGGGCAGCTAAGTTTCTGGTGGCTGGGGTTGGGCTCTCTGAGGCTGCAGTGGAGGAAAACAGTCAAACCTGCTGTGTGGGTGATGCAGTTGTGGCCTCCCTGATCTCCAGGGCCCCCGCCCGGGATGCACGCATGGAGTCCCTCTTCAGCTTCCTCCGCTCTCGCTCCACCTGCCAAGGTGCAAGTGAGAAATAAGGGCTTGGGTTGGCTCCAGGGCTGGAGTAGAGCTGCCTTCTCTAGAGGAGGCCAGTGCACCTGTGGGTGGACGTGTAAGGGGACAGCAACCACAGAAAGAGAATTGGGCTGAGGAGAGCCCATGCTATGGCAGTCATAAGTGCAAAGAAGTGCTCCTGAGACAGAGGCCAGGCCAGCCTCTCAGGCCTTTGGAGCAAAGGCCAGCAAACTTTCTCTACAGTGAGTATTTTAGGCTTTGTGTGGATCATTCCATCTCTGTCACAGCTATTCAACTATCCTACTGTAGCAGGGGAATAGCCACATGGCAATGACATGGCAATAGCAGCATAGACAATGCATGGCTATGTTCCAATAAAACTTAATTTTCAGAAATAAGCAATGGGTCAGATCTGGCCCACAGGCTGTAGTTTACTGACCCCTGCCCCAGGGGCTGCATGAGAAGTAGAGATGCAAAGGAGGGAGCTGAGGACAGCAGAAATTACTTGCCTGCTCCAAGGTGGTCTGCAGCTGGATATTGTGGCGCTGTAGTCTGCTCCGGTCAACCTCCAGCCATGCCACTGCTTGCTGCAGGTGTTCAAGCCTTTGTCTCCATGGCTGCTTCTCCTCCATTCCAGGACTAGGCTCAGCCTCCACTCCTGAGACCTGTGGGAAAGACCTGTAAATTTCACGTGGGCAGCCCTTTAGACAGGTAGGGGAACAGACAGAGGGCAAAGAGAAGAATCTGGCAGGTCTGGGCTTCAGAAAGTCAATTCCCAAGAGAAGAGGACAAGCCCCTGGACAGAAGCTCCCCCCGGGTCAACTCTTCTCTCCAGGCCCCCAGCTCACCTCTCCCAGCTGTACATCCTGCTCTCCTCTGGACCCCCGTTCTGCTCTGCTGGTCGGGCCTGAATGGTGCAGCCGCCCCTTCTCCAGAGCCTGTCTGGTGAGCTCCAGCTCATCCTGGGGTACCGAAGCGTGGAATAAGATCACACCCTGCCAACTTCAAATCCATACCCACCCCACCCTCCATCCTTATAAAAACCACTTCAATTTTCTCATCAGGTTATAGTCCTATTTTTCCAGGAGGCTCTGAGCCATTTTAGTCCAGAACCTTCATTTTATAGATGGATAAAACAAAGGAACAGAGAGGGATTTACTCAGGATACATGGTGGGCTAGCAAGTGAGACAGGACCAGTGCCCTACATCTCATTGGGGATCTCCCATAAAGCTAAGCAATAACTTGGAGCATGATGTGTTACAGAAAGAGCACGGACTCGAGTCACACAGGGCTGGGTGTCACATCACCACTTATTGACTATGATTCTGATCAAAATCTGAGCTCTCCCCGAAACCCAATTTCCTCATTTATAAAGTGACCACACGTACAACGAGACATGAATTAAGCCTTTGGATAAGTTGGGAAACCTAATGCTAGATATTTTCTAGGCACCCTATGCTCCATAAATAACGGTCAAGAAGAGAGGACAAGTGTGTGTGTGTGTGTGTGTGTGTGTGTGTGTGCAGGTTGTCTGGGGGAGAGGAAGAGCTCAGTGGTAAAAAGCCTGAGCTCTAGAGGCAGACTACTCAGATTTAATTCTAGTTTTGCCATTTACTAGCTGTGTGACTTTGGAGAAGTTATTTAACCTCTCTGAACTGCCATTCCTATACTACAGAGTAAGGACAACAGTTCCTACTTTTCAGGGTAGTTGTGGAAGAAAGTGAGAGTAACAGTGCCTGGCACATAAAATGCTTAAAATAAAAAAATGATACTACTGTGATGTAAGGCAGTAGTGTTTGGAGGGGTAAGTAGCTGAAGTGACCCTGAGCTGAGTTACATTAATGAGTGAAAACTGCTCAGTAACCTGAGAGTATGGGTAGGGAGTGCCCTTCTGCCCAATTACATACCTTACTTTCACTGTGCCTGTAAGAATGGGTCTGGAAATAGGAAAGGAGTTCCACTTACTGAGTGCTTTTCTTCCCAAGTACTTCATACATATCATCTCATTTCATACTATCATTTCTGATTTCATTGATAAGAAATCAAGGGTCAGAGGAGTAAAGTCTCTTAGCCAGGGTCACATAGCTAATAAACTACAGAACTATATTGCAAACCCAAGAACTTGGCTGGGCGTGGTAGCTCACACCTATAATCCTAGCACCCTGGGAGGCAGAAGGGGGAGGATTGCTTGAGCTCAGGAGTTTGAGAGCAGCCTGAGCAAGAATGAGACCCTATCTCTACAAAAGATAGAAAAATTAGCTGGCCATCATGGTACATGCCTGTAGTCGCAGCTACTTGGGAGGCAGAGGCAGGAGGACTGCTTGAGCCCAGAAGTTTGGGGTTGCTGTGAGCTATGATGACACCACTGCACTCTACCCAGGGCAACAGAGCGAGATATGAGACTCTGTCTCAGAAAAAAAAAAAAAAAAATCCAGGAACTTGACTCCAAAGTTCATAAATATATAACTCCTTATCCATATACTGTACTTTAACAAGAGCAGAGCTTTGTGAGTTCCCAGAAGGCGATTCTCGGGGGGGGGTTGTGTATCTGGGATGAGGGAGGAGGTTGTCTGGGGCTCAAAGGACTAGGATATAGTCAATTTCCCTGTAAAAACGGACTGGCTCTCTCCTAGCAAAAGAGATGATGCCTTTGTATGTCCAGCAGTCGATCCAACTTTCCTCACTGCCTACTCTGTGCAGGTTTGTGCTCCATGCTGAGGATACAAAGATGACTAAGACATGGTGCTTGACCTTGAGGTTAAATATTATGCTCTGAAGTCCTATCCTAAACCCACTTCCTTTTCCCCTGGACATTCCACCCACAGGAGCACACTTATTTCTAACTGCTGATGACTCCAAAGTACCTCTTGCCCCAGTCTCATCCTTTAACTTCAGACCACTTTGGGGATCTGCCTACTGGATGTCTCCCCTTGACGTCCCACGGGAAGCTCACTCCATTTCCAAACTGGACTCATTCCACTCCTCTTTCTCACACTTGCTTTTCTCCATCTCAGTGAGTAGAGATCTCAGTGTTGTCTTTGACTTCTTTCTGCCCTTTCTTTATTCTTCCCACCTCTTAGCCAATCAATTGCCTGAAGTCCTATGAACCTCTTAGATCTACCCACATGTCTCCATTCACACCCTCTTAGGTCACCAGCTTTCCCCTGGACTTCTAGTGTAGCATCCCACTTGGCCTCCCCAGATTTGCTTTTGCTCCACACAGCAGCCTCAATGATCTTTCTGAACTGTATCTCTGATCATGTCACTTCCCTGCTCCAAACCCTTCATCTACTTCCTACTAGTTACCCAGGTCTTCAGCATGACTTATAAGTCCTGAATGCTGGAACCCTGCTGTCCTCCCTTCTCTTGCCAACTCCCCTCTTTACGTACCCTACACGGATAGCCCATGTGCTCTTGTCTCCTTCCTTTCCCCTGAAAGCTCCTCCCCAACCTGTGCTTGGCTAGTTCCTTACTGGTCCCTTCAAATCTCATCTGAAACACCACTTTTACCAGGAAGGCTTTGGGGACCCACCTCCAGGAAAGGTTGGGTGTCCTTCCAGCAGTGCTTGGAGCATGCTAAACTTCCCCTATTAGGCACTAACCACACACATTACAGTTGCTTATCAACTAGACTGAGCTCTGTGAGGGACTGTGGGTGTCTTCTCTTTATATCCCCCAGACCAGCAGAGTAGCCTGAATCCACTTATGTTGAGGTGCTTGTGATCTCACTTTCTCACAAGACTCAGGATGTAGGCAGTCCCTGAGCTCAGCCAGACGGGGCTCTGTCACCTGCCCTCCCTCCCCCTGGAGTGAATTACCTGCAGCCTCTGCTGTTCTGAGTCCCGTTCCAGGACAGAGGCTTGTAGAAACATGGCTACCTCCTGCAGATTGCTGACACTGGCCTTGCTCTGGGCCAGGGACTGTGCCAACTCCTGGGCCTTCTCCCTCCACTCAATCTCCCTGGCTTCTGTTTGCCTCAGGGCTGCCTGTAGCCGCTCCAGCTCCCGCTGTAGCCTGGGCCCTAAAGATTCCAGTTTTGGAGACGGTTCCTCCACTGGGGAGGTTCTGTGGCTGTGGGGTAAATCCTCCAGGTTCTTCCTTTGCTGGGCCTCCCTCAACTCCAGGATCTCCTCTTCCTTTTGGGCTAGAGTCAGCTGTAGCTCCCTTAGACTCTGACGAAGGCCCCTCATCTCTTCCTCTTCTCTCTCCTGCCCTAGCTTCTGCTTCTCTTGGATCATATTCTCTTGGCCCCTCTGGGCCAGAGACTTCTCCAGCAGCTGCCCCTGTTCCTTCTGATGTCTCAGCTCGTCATCCCTCTGGGCAAGTGCCTGCTGGAGCTGCTGCACATCCTCCTGGTGCCGGAGATCCTGGTCCTGGATCTCACTTTCTCGTGTCCTCAGGGCTTCCTCTAGCTTCCGGGTACGTGCCTGGTGGGCATCCAGGGTGGCCTGCAGTGTGGCGATGTTGGCCTCCAGATTGCAGCTCAGTTCTGCCTGCTCGAGGAGATGCTGCTCTTTCTCCTGTAGGGCAGCCTGGGCCTTGCTGAGGGCCTCCTGCAGAGCTTCAGCCTGGCCCCAAGCAGCCTCCTCCTGATGCTGGGAGGACTGGCTTTCTGCCTGCAGAGCCTCCAGCTCCTGCTCCCGTTCCTTGAGCATCACCTTGGCCTGCAGCCAGCTGTCCTTCAGGGCCCTGGCCTCTGCCTCGTGCTCCTGTGCCTGCTCAGCGCACTGTTGCTGGAGGGCTAGCAGAGCCTTCTCGTGCTCCTGAGACTCAGCCCTCAGGTCTCCCAGCACCTCCTCCAAGGCCTGTACCCGCAGTCCCTCCGCTGCCAGCTCTTCCTGGAGCCTTCGCACCTGCTCCTTGTGTTCCTCAAGCTCTCCCTGGCGCTCCTTCAGTGTCATATGGGCTTGCTCCAGCGCTCCCTGCAGTGCGCTTGCCTTTTCCTTCACACTCTCCTCCTGCGCCTGGGCCTGCCGCTGTTCTTGCCGCAGGGCCTCAAGTTCCTGGTCCTGCTGGGCCAGCACTCTCTGGGCCTCTTCCAGTTGACCCTGAAGTGATTGTTCATTCACCTCCCTTTGCTCCCTGGCTTCCTGCAGCTGCTGCTGCAGGTCCACTATCTCCTGCTCTCGCTGGGTCAGGAGTAGGGTGGTCTCACCCACTTTCCTGTGCAGGCCCTGGAGCTGCTGCTCCAGCTGGTCCTTGTGCTCCTGAAGTTCCTGGATCCGCTCCTGCTGGCATTCCACCTCCTTCTCCTTATCACGCAGGATCAGCTTCATGTGCTCTAGGCTCCCACGCTGTGCTTTACTCTGGCCCTTCCCTTCCTCTGCCCGCTCCTGCATCAGCTGCCTCTGAGAGGCCAGCTCCCGGCCTCGCTCTCTCAAGGACAGCTTGATCTGTTCCAGGTCCTCCTCTAGGATCTTGGTCTGCAGCGTCCTTTGATCTTCTAGAACCTGAATCCTCTCCTTCTGCAGCATCAGCTCCTGGTCCCTCCTGTCAAGATCCTGAGTCAGATGCTCTTTCTGCCTGTGCAGCTCCTCGATCTGTTCTCGCTGGGACTTCAGCTCCTGGTCCCTCTCCTGCAGCTCTTGTGCCAGAAGGGTGCTGTGGCTTTCCAGTTCGTGGATCTGGCTGCTTTGCGCCTGTAACTCCTGGCTCCTTTCTTCCAGGTCCAGTGTAAGGTGGGTCAAAGCCACCCTCTGCATTTCCCTCTGGCCCTCCAGCTCTTCGATCAGCTTTTGCTGGCACTCCATTTTGCGATGGTTTTCCTCCAGTTCCAGGGCCAAGCATTCCAGGGTAATCAACTGCTTTTTCAGATCCTGGACCTGCCCTCTCTGGGACTCAATTACTTTGTCCTTCTTCTCAAGTTCTAGAAGCTGATGCTCCAAGATGTTCCTCTGAGTCTCCCGATCTTTCTCGAGCTCTTTGATCTGCTCTCTCTGCACAGTCAGCTTCTGCTCTCGCTCCTGGACGGCCATGGGCAGATGCTCTAAAACAGACCTACACTTCTCCAGCTCCTGAATCTGTTCTTGCTGCAGATCCACTTCTTGGTTCCTCTTCTTCAGGTCGAGGGACAGCAGCTCCAAAGCAGCCTTCTGCATTTCCCGTTGCTTCTCCAGTTCCTGGATTTCCCCCCGCAAGGTCTCTACTTCCCTTTCTCTTTCAGATAGGGTCTGGGACAAGAGAGCCAAATTCTCTTGCAGAGCCTTCCCCTGGGCCACCTTCAGCTCGCCCTGCTCTTGCAGAGCCTGAGCTCTCTCACGCTCACTCTCCACCTCCTCGTTTTTCAGTTTCAGTGCTGAGCGAGCTGTTTTCAGGTCTTCTTCCAGGACCCCGGCAGCCCTTGCCTGAGCCCTGGCTTCTGCAACAGATGCTTGCAGATGTTCCACCTGGGCTGTCAGGTTCTCCTTGGCTGCCTGAAGTAACTCTCGCTCACTCTGGAAAACAAGATGCAAAACCACCTTAAACTGTACTTCCCTGATACAGTCACTCCAACACTGGCCTTTTTCTTCCTTATTTTGTGGCACCAGCAGTGACATGGACCTGAGCAAAAAAGTGGTGTATTCCATTTAAGCTGATACTATAAAAGAGCATCCCTACCACCTACCACGGCTCTGCTATGCCCAGGGAAGACAGAGTAGTATAAATGAGCCATCCTAGACTCTGGTACTTTAGGGCAAGGGATAAAAATATCAACTTCAGGCTGGGTGTGGTGGCTCACACCTGTAATCCCAGCACTCTGGGAGGCCGAGGCAGGAG
>VBSM01001118.1:33774072-33791727 GCA_008086735.1 Cheirogaleus medius | reverse complement strand
AAAAAAAAAAAAAAAAAAAATTGGATGATATTCTGCAAACTAGTCACACTGGTTATTTCTAGGAAGTAAGACTTTTTCACTTTCTGAATCATTCCTGTATTGTTTTAATTTTGTACAATGAGCATGTATTACACCTTAACATGATGGTATCAGTTTTGTCTTCACCTCACTTAGTTTCTCTTGAATTTCTTCTTTTTCTTCTTGGATGCCCTTGAGATCTGCCCGCAGCTCAGCTCCAGTCTCCTCCGCTTTCTGCAGCTGAGCCTCCAGGTGAGTTTTCTTTTCCCACAAGGCTTCCCTGCTTCTCTCTGCCTCCGCCAGGTCCACCTGCAAAGCGTTTCTTGCCTGCTCTGCTGCCTCCATTCTGCTGCACACAGACTGGTTCTCCTGCTCTAACTACTGGCCAAAAAGGGAAGGGCGTACAAGGAAGCAAAGACAAATGGTTATTGTTTAGGGATCAAGTGTGAGACTGAAATCCAAGTGAGATATTAATCTATTCTCCAAAGATGAACACAGGAGTGCTTATAAGAGAGGATGAAAATCCATTCATATGATCTAGTGCGTATATTCCAGGTACTAGACAGGCTGGATGCTGGCAACAGAGATACAAAAGGCAAAATGCTGCTCTCAAAGAATTCAGAATAATGGAACATAGAACATTTCTGGGGCTGAAGGGAACAGGGGTACCATGGAGGTTCCTTACTAAAATTATAAGTTAAATTTGTAACCTATAGAGAAGATTCTTTGGGACTTAGGCACTTTAGCAGATCCTTTTCTCATGATAGCTATTATCTCACCCAATAGTATTAAAAACCCCATCTTCCTTCCAGAGGACATCGGCCCGTTCCCAGCCCTGGTGATTTGCCCTAATGCCCAAAAGTAGTTCTACTGTAGGTGTGGGAGGGGAATATTTCTAATGGCTAAGCCCAATCCTTATAGTCTTTTCTCTCCTCTGTACTGTAAATGTTCCTTTTGCTCATTTCAGAACTACATTTGGGAGCTGATCTGTCTTGGGCTGATCCATTAAGGACTCTGCCCTGCCATGGGCATCAGCTTCATCTGTCACTGGCTTGTGCTTAATCAGGGACCAGCCTACCCTGGGGACCAGGGAAATCTTTGCTCACCTGGAGAAGCTGCTGGTTAAGTTCAACTTTATCTAAAGCCAAAGCCTCATTTAAGGCACTGAGTTTGACAGCTGCTGCCCGAAGATCAGCTACCTCTGCCTTCAAGCTGTTCTCAGAACTCGACAGCTCTGCAATTGACTGTTCTGCCTAAAAACAAAGAGTGTCAAAGAGTTTTCCTGCAACAGTAAGCAGTTCACATTCCCAACACCTGCTGCTTTTCCTGCACAGCGATCACTTAACACTCCATTCCCTCTCTTACATTCTAAACAAGTTTTTCCTTCATTCATTCATTATTGAGTAGTATGACAGGAGCTCACAGTATGAATGCACAGATGTAAGAATGTATAAACAACTACAATTATAATGGCACCATAGAAAATGTAAGCATAAAGTGCTCTGGGAACTCAAAAGAGTCAAAAAAACTTGGTAGAGGAATTGACAATTAAGTTGGGTATTGAGAAATGAGGAACAGTTTGCAGTTAAAGGTGGAGGAAAGAAGAAGTCCAGGCAAAGTGAAAAGTATATGCAAAGTATTAGGGTCATGAAAGAACATGGTGTAACTGAGAATTCAATTAATGCTATGTAGAAAAGGAAAAGGATACAAGGACTTAGGATGGGGTTTTGAAATGGAGAGGCTAGAAACACAGTTTGAGGCAGATGGCAAAGGGCTTTTGTTGTTGTTGTTTTGTTTTTGAGACAGAGTCTTGCTTTATTGCCCCAGCTAGAATGCAGTGGTGCAATCACAGCTTAGTACAACCACAAACTCCTGGGCTCAAGCAATCCTCCTGCCTCAGCCTCCCAAGTGCCACCATGCCTGGCTAATTTTTTATTTTTTTAGAGATGAGGTCTCGGCCGGGCGCGGTGGCTCACGCCTGTAATCCTAGCACTCTGGGAGGCCGAGGCGGGTGGATAGCTCAAGGTCAGGAGTTCGAAACCAGCCTGACCAAGAGCGAGACCCCATCTCTAAAAAAAAAAAAAAAAAAAAAAGAACTTTAGAGATGAGGTCTCATTCTTGCTCAGACTGGTCTCGGACTCCTGAGCTCAAGCGATCCTCCCACCTCAGCCTCCCAGAGTGCTAGGATCACAGTACGCTAGGCCAACAAAGGGCTTTATATGTGGCACCACAAGGCCAAAAAGCCATTGAATAGTTTTAAGAGACTGACATAATATATGAAGTATGAAAATATATACTTTGGAAAACTTTCTAATTCCAATGTGGAGGGTATTTTGAGAGGGAGAAGACCCAGAAGGAGACTAGTAACTGAGGAAAGAAATATGAGGGATCATGGATTGAAGGGTAAGGAATGAGGCAGGCTGCATGGCTTTTCCTGGAAACACACCATTTTAAGCCACCCACCCAGCAAGTAAGGAGAGAAGGCCCACGCACCCTAGCCAGCGCTGCGGTCACTTCTGTTTGCTCTTGCCTCAGTAATTCCCCGTCTAGGCGACTTGACTCCAGGGCTTCCCGAAGAGTGATCAGTTCATTGAGTGATTCTGATTGCTTGGCTTCCAGGCCCACCAGCGTCTCCTGACTAAGATGGGAAGGAGAGGGGTCTAGAGGAAGTCTTAGGGACTGGCTATTCCCCAAAAGGCAACAGGAATATAATTACCTTTGCTATACAAAAGAATGAGGAAGTTCTCTAAAAACTGATAAGAAAAGATCTCTAAGGCATATCAAGTGAAAAAGGTATAGAACAGTATATATGATTTACTACCTTTTATACAAGAAAAGAAGAACATATGCTTATATTTACATGAAGTAGCACTGGAAAGATAAACAAGAAATCAATTACTACTGGCCAGGCACAGTGGCTCATGCCTGTAATCCCAGCACTTTGGGAGGCCAAGGCAGGAGGACTGATTGAAGCCAAGAGTTTGAGACCACTTGGGCAATATAGCAAGATGTCATCTCTACAAAAAATTTTTAAAAAATTAGCTGACATGGTGGCATGTGTCTATGTTCCAGCTACTTGGGAAGGATCACCTGAGCCCAGGAGTTCAAGGCTATAGTGAGCTATGATTGCACCACTGCACTCTAGTGTGGGTGACAGGGCAAGACCTTTTCTCTAAAAGTTAATAAATAAATAAATAATGGTTACCTATATGAAGAAGGGAAACGGGATGAAGAAAAACACAAGTGGGAGTGAGACTTCTCTGTGTGTATCTTTTTAAATAGTTTTGACTTTTCAATCATATATTATCAAGTTAGATAAATTAAATTTAAAAATATACAATTATCCCTGTGGATTTTCTGCCCTTCCCCTTGGTACAGAGATTATTCCTAGCACAAGTCATGACACACACGGCAGTCCTTCAAGTTTCTACTCTTCATGCCTATGAGCTATGTGCCAGGAACTAGGGCACAGGAGAGGAGGGGACTATACCAAAGATGAATACGCCAAATAACTGCTCCCAGTTATTTATTTACTTTTCTGAGACAGAGTCTTGCTCTGTCGTCCAGGCTAGAGTGCTATGGCATCATCATAGCTCACTGCAACCTCAAACTGCTGGGTCAAGTGAGCCTCCTGCCTTAGCCTCCCGAGTAGCTGGGACTACAGGCACTATGGGCACGTGCCACTACGCCTGGCTAACCTTTTAATTTTTTGTAGAGACAGGGTCTCGCTATGTTACTCAGGCTGGTCTCGAACTCCTGGCTTCAAGCGATCCCCCTGCCTCAGCCTCCCAAAATGCTGGGATTACAGGCGTGAGCCACTATGCCTGACACCTGCTTCCAGTTATTAAAGACCTACTATACACTAGGCTGTATGTTGACATTTTCCAAAACACTGCTCTAATCTTCCCAACAATCCTTCAAGGTAAGTATTATAAACTGCATTTTACAAATAAAGTAATCTGTCCAAGGGGCAGAGTCATAATTCAAACGAAGCTTTTGCCCAGCTCTAAAGTCCTTGCTGCTTCTGTGACATCATACAGGGGAATTTACTGATTAGCTAGGTCCATTTACTTTGGATTTCCCTTTCTTGACCAGCTAATTTCCCACAACTTCCCCATGTAAGTCTTACCCTTTAGCTAGCCCTGAACATGCTGTGAACCTTGCTGTCTCCTTTGCCAGTCTACTTCTTTAGCCATTCTCCCACTCTCTACCAATCAAAACAGGTTAAGACCCAGCTCAAAGCCTACCCCCTCCTCCAAAAAGATTTTCCTCATCCTCAATAATTAACTGTCATTCCTGTGCTCCCAAAGGACCTGGACTCATGTCACAGTTAGTTGTTTACTTGTCTGTCTTCTCCATTAGACTGTAGGCTCCTTGAGATCAGGGCCTGTGTCTTATTCATTTCTGTATCCCCCACAGTGCCTCATCCCTTATGGGTTGGGCTCAGCAAAGTCTTTCTTGACTTTTCTTGAACTTTTTATATTCGTCTTTCTGCAAAGCAAGGAGCAATAAGCTAATCTGAACCCACTGTATGGCAAGCTTCTGTGTACTCCACTTTCCAAGAGAGGGAGGTGGGTGGGAAGGGTGTGGAATTGAACGAAGGCCAGACCCAGTGAGGAGGAGACTGATCACACTTACAGGCGCTCCCTTTCCCGGACAGCCAGATGCAGCTCTTCCTGTTGCTCCTCCTTCTCGCCCTGAGCGGAGTCCCCCTGCAGCTGAAGCTCCATGTTTGCCCTTCGCAGGCGCCATGCCTCCTGCTCCAGCACCTCCAGTTGCTGCTGCAGCTCTTCCCTGGCCTTCTGCAGGAGCTCTCGCTCCCTAGAAGAAGGAGATCAGAGATGAGCAGAGATCATGGGACCTAAAATCCTTACTGGAAGCAGACATCACAGGGTCAAAGGAGAGAGGCGCCTGTTTCCTTTCCCAACATTTCATCTTTCCTTTCGAGTGGGAAACCATTTTTTTATAATTACAAAGACCCAAAACACAAAAACGTGTTCGGTAGAAACAAGCAGAACACAAAGCAAAGCAGCCCTGGGTCTCAGGGAAGGCAGGATCAGCCAACCAAAAACATGATGGGAGTGGGTAAATGTCTGGCTGAGGACTGAGAGCAGGGGTGGAAGGGTGGATGGACAGCCCATCTGCTCACTTGCTGAGAGAGTCCACCTCTCCCTGGAGGTCCACAGTCTGCCCTGCCAGAGTGTCCCGCTCCCCAGTGAGCGTCTGCAGCCGCTGTCTCAAGGCTTTGCCCTCTTCCTCCCACTGATCATGCTGCCGCTGCAAGAGGCTTACAGCCTCCTGGCAGCCTGAAAGCTGCTGCCTTAGGTCCTATGGAAGGAAAGCAACAGAAACCAGAAGGTGAGCAAGAAGGAAAGGGCAAAGGAGAGATATCAGAAGCCTGAGAGAGGGGCTGGACAAGGAGGTTAGGGGTTGATGCAACAAGGATAAGCTGAAAATAGAGATGTGACCAGTTGAGAAGACAGAAGACCAGAGGTTATTGGGCTTCTGTGGCTCAAGAGTCTTAGGGTCATCATCTCCAAATGTACAGTGGCATGGGGGGACTGAGTATACTCGGGACCCTCAGAGTTGGGGAATATGTACCCATACTTTCCCAGGGCTTTGGGTCCCAATCTTGGCATAGTGCTAAGCAAAGACTACATGCAAAGTGAAGCATGCCACTGGCACGAAAAATGTGCTGGTTATCCACAAGTACAACTGGGCAGACACAGAGAGATTCCGATGGGCACTTTGGGATATTGACAAAACATCTCATGATTGGTCAACAAAGAGAATGGGGCAGTCCAGGCTAGGGAAGTACCTAGAGCACAAATAAGTTTAGGTACTGACCCCCGATGGCTAAAGAGGAATGTTGGGGGTTCTCACCTGTGCAGCCTGGCGTCTCTGAGTCAGCACTGAACGCACCAGAGTAACAGCCTTGTCCGGAGCCTGGGAATTAAACTGGGAAAAGCTACTAGAGTCCAATTCCAAAGAGCTCTCATGACCAGAGCCTTGGGCCATATTGTCCCCTTCTTCCACCATGACCTGAAACCCAACACAGTAGGGTCACCACCCTAATGACCAAGTCCTAGAGTCCATACAGAGGACTTACACTATAGCCTGGACAAATCTGATGCTTTCTTTCTCAGGTCCTCTCCCCGGGGGGCAGAAGGATCATATCTGAAAGCAAAAAAAGGCTGGTTCCTTCAACTCCCCACCTTTAGTTACCCAACTCCAGGAGCAGCACCAAGCATAGAGCATTCTCTGAGGTGGTAATAAATGAGGAAATGAAGGACAAAGAGACTATCCAGGTAGCAAAGACCAGAATCCAGCCTCTGGCCTGAGAACTGCAGGTGGCAACAGGAACGAGGGCCTGGCCCACCAGACAGTGCTCAAACATGAATCCCTTAGTTCTAGTCTTCAAATACACTCAGAAAACTCATCCCCATAAGACCCTAAACCCAGACACCTCAGAGACTAGAAATCTAGGAATGACTGAGAGGACTGGGGAGAGGAGTGAGGCATGAACAGGAGGGTTTCCAGTACCTGGGTTATATCCTTGATCACCTGCTGTAAAGACAACTTCTCCTCTTGGGCATTTCTACTAAGAGATGCCTCATGTTCCATAAATTCTGCGTGATTTGTCTCCTGAACAGGGAATACAATAGAGCTTCAGAGCAAACTCTCAAAAGAGAACTTATAATTCCAGACCTCAAAAAAGTCTCATTCTGTCTATTCTCTCAGCTCCCCTTTTCCCTAACCACGTATGAATGCTAATTGTCATCCAAGGAGTCTAAAGACTACGAGATGTGGTGATTAAAAGTTTAGATTAAGTGATTACAAGTTCCAAATTAGACTGCCTAGATTAGAAATCTTGATCTATCACTTATTAGCTTGGTAACCTTAGGCAATTGCTTCTTTGAACTTCCTTCTCTTTAAAATAGGAATAATTAACAGCAGCTACTTCACAAGTTTGTTTTGAGGCTTAAATGAAAAAAAAAAGCATGTATTAATAAACTACTCAATCGTACCTGACACAAGGCATATGCTCAATAAATGTGAGCTGTTCTCGGATAGGAGATAGCTGCTGTCTCTGCACAGTAGATTGATGCTCGAGACCTAAGGCTAAACCAGAGAAACCTCTAGCCCCAAAGCTAGAAATAATCTTAAAGACTCAAGATCTCCTTTCTTCCCTCCTATCATGTTTGTGTTAGTGAAAGCTAACATAGACATAGACCTGCAGCTATGTTTTAATTGGCCTATACAAAATTTGAATCAATATTTATAAATTGAGAGATTTTAAATAAAAATATTACTTTTCTGGCTTCTTTCAAAAAGTTAACATATATGCCATACCCAGCCCCCATTTGTACAGGGCAACAATTTACTGAAGTTGAACAGTGGATGCCTCCTCTAGATGAGACATTTATTCCTCAGGGTCCCATAATCCCTACCACTTCTCATGGTTTCCTTTATAGTGAGCTCAGGTGTCCCCTGCAGTACTGAAAACTAAATATGACAGCACTGGAAAACCAGAATTCTTACAACTGAACCCGCTTTGCTCACTTACATTATCTGAACCCTGTGGATACCGGAATTGGCAAATTCCTAATATTAAATAAAAAGGAATCAAGAAAGCACAAACAAGTCTGGCTCCCAGTTGATCACAGCTTGGATGAGAAGATTAGGGCTGTACATATGGATGGGGGTTGGGAGCTGCCTAAAATCAGGAACCGAAAATATGTAGAGATGAAAGGAAACATGGAATCAAGCCAGAGATTCTAAGACCCAACCTTAGAGAATCCCTTGGATAACATCCCTGGCAGTTGTTAAGCCAGTGACCAAAACCTCACTCCTTCACAAGACAGACTGCTAAACTACTAAACAGCTCTGGCTGGGAGACAAACGCTAACACCTTGTAACTTCTAGCCGTTGACATTGGTTTTGCCTTAGAAAACATTAAGCAAGTCAACTCTCTTTTTCCTATAGTCAGTCCTTCAGATATGCGGAGGCAGCAACCATGTCTTCAGGGGCTTTCAAAGGGCCTCAAGCCCTTTTTTCTCTAGGTTAAACATTACCATACTCCTCAGTTGTTTCCCATATGACAGGGTTTTCTTTTTTATTTTGTTGCCTGGGCTAGAGTGCCATGGCGTCAGCCTAGCTCACAGCAACCTCAAACTCCTGGGCTCAAGCGATCCTCCTGCCTCAGCCTCCCGAGTAGCTGGGACTACTGCATGTGCCACCATGCCCAGCTATTTTTTCTATATATTTTTAGTTGACCAATTAATTTCTTTCTATTTTTAGTAGAGACAGTGTCTCGCTCTTGCTCAGGCTGGTTTCGAACTCCTGACCTTGAGTGATCCACCCGCCTCGGCCTCCCAGAGTGCTAGGATTACAGGCGTGAGCCACCGTGCCCGGCCTTGACAGGGTTTTCAGTCACTCCACAATCCACTTCCTGGTGACTCACTAATTTGCCAGTGTGTTTCTTAATATATGTGCCACCTCTCTCTGATAAGGACATACTGTATACATGTGCCACTGTAGTTTCCCTAGGAATACAGTAGGAATAGTAGACAATTAATATTTATTTAATGAATGAATGAGTTAATTAATTTTCAGATTCAGCCAAAATTTATTTTTTACCTTTAGATTATTTCATCAAGGAACATTTAACTGGTATCCTGCACTATCTGTCCATAAAGGACAAGAAACCAACAAGCCTACTCTCAACTCCTTTCCAGAACAAAGGATCATGTACCAGGATCTCCACTGTCTCTCTCAGAGCCTTTACCATCTTTTCATAATCTTCATTTTGCTTCTGAGACTGGGTCAGCAGAGCAGAGAGCTCGGTCACCCTAAAGAGAAGAGCATAGCACTGTCACCTGGGCAGCCCAAGCAGAGCGACTATGGACAGAGCGACTATGCAGCACACCCCAGCCCAACACAGACACTCCCACTGCAGCCTTCCCAGAATCCCCTGGGCACCCCCAGCCCCTCTGCACTCCCTGAATACCACATGATGCTATAGCCTTGAACTGGAGGGGAAGCAAAAAGCCACTCAGACACATGCAGCGATTTACCACATCTCAGGGCTGGAACACATGTTTGGGGGCCCGAGAGCTGAAGGAAAGCCCTGGCCCAGGCCCTTCCAGGCCTCGCTTGATCTTGAAGTCAAGCACCCTGAAGCCAATAAGAACATCAGAATTGCCACATGGGATAGTCCCAAGGTCCCTCCAGCCCAAGATTCTGACTCTGATAGTTTAAAAGGGGGGGCAATTTGGAGATGATTATGGTCAACCTTCTTGATATTAATCTCAAAGTCCAGTGAAATCACCAAATATCTCTATCACTTAACACTATTTTGGAGCTTTGTGCTTGGTATTATATGAGTGGATAAATAAATATTTCTTGAATGAATATCATCGAAGAGTTTACATGTTTTTTTGTAAGTCTTAATAATTTTATTCTCTATTGTCTCTAAGAGCCTTAACTCATTGTATGGTCATTCATTTAATTATTGTATCATTCAACAAACATTTATTGAGTTTCTACCACATAGCAGGTGAAATACAAAACACTAGAGACACAAAACTTACTAAGACATCGTCTCTTTGTGTTACAAAATAGTACTGGAATTTATGTACACCACCAACAGGTGAAGACACAATCCTAGTCATGAGGTACAAACTGAACTTTGCCTTAAGATTTAATGTGGTTTATGTTCCTGACCCTCTTGTCATCATTTTTTAAAAAACTATTTTACTATAATCCCCAAATTAAAACATCCTAACCAGAAAATAAATAGATAAATAAATAAAGGAATCTAAATAATCAATGAGATCGATGCTATAACAAGCAGGTAAAAAGACCACAGGGGCATAATAACTTAGTAGGCTACTGAGGTCAGATAAGGCTTCAAAGACAAGGTGACATTTCAACTGTGCCTTAAAGGATAAGGCAGAAAGAAAAGAGAAGGAGGCATTCCAGGCTAAGGTCAGCATGTACAATGACAGGGAATCATGGAAGAGCTTGGCTGCTCTGGGAATAACAAGTAGTACGGTGTTGATAGAAGATGGAGTCATAGCCAGCTCTATAAATCAACAAGAGAGAAACTGAGCTGCAAGATAGTCTGAAGGCAATCAGCAACAAGCCCCAATTGTGGCATCAGGTTTCAAACTAGACACCCTCTGGCATATCTCCTTTCCTTCCCATAGTAGAAATACTCTTGGCATCTCTCTTGCCTATTCCTAACCCTCTAAGGGAACAAACTTTCCCCCAGTGAACCCTTCCTGGGACTCCCAGGCCATCTTACCGGTCCTGAAGTTCAGCCTTCTCCAGATCCCCTTGATTCTTCAGCTGTATTAACTTCTGGCTTTTCTCATGGGCTTCCTTCTCCAGCTCCTGGGTCTTGGCTAGTAGCAGCAGCAGCTGGGCTGGCTCCCTCCCATCCACTTTCCCAGAGCCATTGGATTCCCAAGACTGTGCTCCCACGGTCAAGCGTAGACAACAGGTCAACAGGGACCCTGAAAGCCTCACGTGCTCAGCCTTTAGCTCTGTCAAATCTCTGAGCACAAGCAAGGAAAAGAGCAGATTCCAATAGGGACCAGGGAAGGCAGCATGGAGATCATGCCCAATGAAGCCTGAGGAGCAGGTCTGGGAAAAATCTTTTGACCCCAACAATACCAGCTCTCCCACCCACCCCACCTCCACCCCCACCCCCAATCACCCCACTGTCATAAGTCCATAATTGGTAGGGGCAAACCTTCTCCCTTCTTATCCCCACACTGACCTGTCAGTAGCTGACTTCATTTCCAGGAAGTGACGTCGGAAGGTGACCACCTCCCGCCATAGACCGAGAAGGCGACCATGCTCCCCTTTCAGGTAGCCCTTGAAGAACTGTGTGTTCAGAAACCCAGGTCATACCAAAGTGCAGAGGACTACCTTTTGACAACACAAGAGTACTGGATTCTTCCTGACTACTGGGGGAAAGGAGGGAGGGACTTACAATAAATAGCTTATGAATATCTATTCAGGTTATGCCAAGGAGTTTAATAAAGTTGGCAGTGAGAGTAAAAAGGTCAAAGGGCCTAGGACGGTACATGGCCTTCCTCTCGGCTAGATTAGAAAAGGATACACAGTAGCTACTTAACAAATTGGAGGGATTACCATATACTTATTAGGAAGAGAAAATGATATAATATACAAATCACCTTGCACAGAGCAAAGGCTCAAGAAACATTTGTTTCCTTTAGCTGTTATCTGAAAATTCCCCAGGATCCAAAACTATTGTTCTTGTTTTTTTTTTTTTTTGAGACAGGGTCTCACTCCACTGCCCTGAGTAGAGTGCTGCAGCGTCAGCCTAGCTCACAGCAACCTCAAACTCCTGTGCTCAAGTGATTCTCCTGCCTCAGCTTCCCGAGTAGCTGGGACTACAGGCGTACACCATGATGCTCAGCTAATTTTTCTATTTTTAGTAGAGACAGGGTCTGGCTTTTGCTCAGGCTGGTCTCAAACTCCCGAGCTCAAGTGATCCTCCTGCCTCAGCCTCCCAGAGTGCTAGGATTACAGGTGTGAGCTACCACAGCAGGCCCAAAACTGGTCTTTCTTCCCCATTCAATTTCAGTATCTATTCTATCTCCTTAGCATCTAGATATGCAGACCTCCAGACCAAGGGAGTCAGTCAGTAAAAGCTTTCAGGTCCATCTAAAACCTAAGCTAGTCACTTTTGCAGGAACAGAGTTGCTTTGAGTGTCAGGCCACCTGCCAGCAAAACCTAGAATAGGCAGGAAATGGCAGAACTAAGCTGAAGGCCTGAGCAGGGCAAAGCTGCCAGTATGGACAGGTAAGGATGGTCAGAGACTTTAACAGCAACTGCTCAGTTTCCATCCAAATCCTAAAGTTAACCCCTTCCAGCACTGACCAGGGCAGTGTCCAGAGTGCACAGCTCTCTTCTCACTGTTCCAGCCCCGTTTTCCCTACCTCCTGCTCCATCCGCCACTGGCTCTCCTTCCTCATTAGTTCATCCCGGGCCCGGCTCCAGTCCACTGTCAATTTTTCCACATCTTCCCGAAGGGCTTTGTTCACCACGTCAGCTTTTTCCATGTGCAGTTGAAGCTGGGTGTTCACCTCTGCTAGACTCTCACACCTGCACTAGGGAGGGGTAAAAGCAAGTATAAAATAAAGGTCTGGTCCAATCCTTGGACCTCTTGGGAATAAGATGGCAATCACGAGAATTTTCCATTGCTGGGAATTAGAGAGCTAAGGCTGAAGTCCATGGCTCTAATTCATGTTAGCCCTCAGGACTGAAGTTTCCCATCAGCCTTCTCCACCCACTGGCCAATCACCCAGGTCAGAGACTTTGGGGTCCATCACCTCTGTTGCTCCTCCTCCAAGCGGATTAGCAGATGTTCCAGGTTTGGCTCCTCTACACTTTCCCACCTCTGAGGGATCGGTCCCTGTGCCAGACAGAGAAAAACCTTATTTACCTCCAAAGAGGACATTATTCAGACCAATTCCCTGATGCTCCTTTCTATGCAGCCATGTTCTTTTATTCTTTCTCCCTTTTGTTAGCAATATGCTTCTTTTCTCAATCACTGCATCCTGAAAGTAAATCCACCGCATCCCTTGCTCCAAAAGTGAACCAATGACTTATTCTAAAAGATGGCATTTGGTAGTGAAAAGAATCTTCGACTTAAGAAGCATAAAATAAGGCCAGGCCTGGTGGCTCATGCCTGTAATCCCAACACTTTGGGAGGCTGAGGTGGGAGGCTTGCTTAAAAAAAAATGTATAAGATACACCTTTCACTAATGGCCTTTACTTCTACCACAGTAATTTTTGGACCTCGGGAAGTTAATTAACTTCTTGGAGCTACAGTGTCTTCAGCTACAAAATGAAGGTGATGTCATTTTCCTCAGAAAATTGCTTTGCAGA
Source organism: Cheirogaleus medius (assembly GCA_008086735.1). NCBI lineage: Eukaryota > Metazoa > Chordata > Mammalia > Primates > Cheirogaleidae > Cheirogaleus > Cheirogaleus medius. The sequence goes on along the minus strand of VBSM01001118.1, from coordinate 33,778,781 downwards.
TTAAATGACACAATTACAGATGCTCCTTGACTCACAATGGGGTTATGTCCTCATAAACATTTCATAATATATCAAAAGCATGTTTTCAACTTATATTTTCAATTTAATGATGGGTTTATCCAGACATCCTCATTGTAACCGAAGAAGTGTACTGAGTACGTATAGTTTCTGCATCATCACAAAGTCAAAAAATCGTAAGTTGAAGCATCATTAAGTTGGGGACCACCTGTATATGACAATGCCTAATAGCACCTGGCCTACATAGAAGGTGCTCAGTAAGTTTTGGTTCTTTCCTTCCTCTCAGAGAACTTTTCTTAGGGGAATGTGGAACAAAAGTAAATGGGTTTTTCAAAGCCAGTTCTACCCAGACAGCAGCACAAGTATAACCTTGCACCACAAAGGGATAAAACAGATAAACACTGGCTGAGCCCAGTGGCTCATGCCTGTAGTCCTAGCACTCTGGGAGGCTGAGGCGGGCAGATCATTTGAGCTTAGGAGTTCGAGACCAGCCTGAGCAAGAGTGAGACCCCATCTCTACTAAAAATAGAAAGAAATTAATTGGCCAACTAAAAATATATAGAAAAAATTAGCTGGGCATGGTGGCACATGCCTGTAGTCCCAGCTACTCGGGAGGCTGAGGCAGAAGGATTGCTTGAGCCTAGGAGTTTGAAGTTGCTGTGAGCTAGGCTGACACCATGGCACTCTAACCCGGGCAGAGTGAGACTCTGTCTCAAAAAAACAAAACAAAACAAAAAAAACAGATAAACACTGACACCTGCTGGAGGAACAATGCATCTCTTCCCTCTAATTCCACATTCGTTCCAATCTAATTAAGTAAGTCTCCTGAAGCTACATTTCCTTGTCCTTAGAATTAAGAGCTGGAATCTGACAGGCCAGCTAGGTCTAGTGAAGATATCAATGTGATAAAGCTCTTAGGGGCTGAAGAAAGAGAGATTTCTACCAAACACTCCCTTTTTCACACCTCGGCCTCTTTTGGTTGGCAAATGAAACCTAACAAGTATATTCACTGAGGGATCAGGGGGAGCATAGAATTTAGCCTCACTCACTCCAGTGGCTTCCAGCTGCTTCTCCAGCTCTTGGCACCAGCTCCGGTACTGCAACACCTGAGGCAAACAGAGCAGGCCCCGGGCAAAGGACACAGTTAGCAAAAATAGTCCAAACAAAAGGCCCCCGAGGATCTCAGGCAAACCTGCTATGAACAAGGGAACTGTGTGGTGATAGTGAGGTAAAGGCCATAACATCGTATAGCTTCTACCTGGGCATTTAAATAATACTTTCTATATGCCTCTTGTATGGGAGAGGCAAGATTATGGGCTTAGAACCTAGAAAACTTAGGGTCAGGTCTTAGCTCTAGATTAGGTGAGCAGACCTGGGCAACTAATTTAACCCTCATGAACAACATCTTTAAAATAAATACAATACAAGTACTCCTAATGGAGTACTTGTGAGCATTAAAGGAGAAGCCATGTATGAAAGCTAGGAGGTCTGGGACCTGACCAAGCTAGGTGGGCCATTCCCCTGATATGGCTCTGCTGCCACAACCCTTACCCACCTTGGCACCCAGCTCTAGGTGCCGAGGTGGGTAAGAGTTGTTCTCTTTTCCCCTCCCAAAAGGGCTGCCTCACCTTGGCCTGCAGCTTCCTCACGAGGGTTGCTTGCCTCTGTTGGGCCTCCTGGGAATTTTTCAGCTTCCGCCAGGAGGCTGCCTGATTCTCTGCCATCTGCTGCTGTAGTGCCAGCACTTGCTCCTCTAGTACCAGCTGCAGCGACTGGGGCTTCATGTTGTTCAACCCAGGGCTTCCTGTCTCCATGGGAGTGCCAGATAATAAGTCCACAGGTCCCTATGCCGCCAGAGGCTGTTTGCTCCCAGCAAGGCCTCTAACCATTGCTATGCCACTCCTCTTGAGCTAGGGACCAAAGCACGTAGTAAAATTAAAAGGACTGTCTAAATGACTCAAATTTATTCAGCAAATATTTATTAAGTCTGACAAAGCAGGGCTAGATAAAGTAAATAGGTTCCTTTACTACAAGACTCCCTGAAACCTTTAAAATAAGATGGACCTTGATCTCTAAGAGGGGACTAGGATGGCCATCATTTCCCAAATTTAATTGACCATGAGACAAGCTCACAAGACTAGTGTTTCCTGGCGTGCCTTCTGGAACTCTGCACTAAACCAAGAACTGCTGCTTTGTCATTGCCTCCCTAGTGCCTGGCACAGTGAACCATAAACATCTGTTGAATGAATCATTCAAGGTATTCTGAATCTAGCAGGGGAAATAGACACAATTACAATACAATGTGGTGTGTGCAATAATAGAGACATCACAGGAGAGTATGCGAAAACAAAGGGCACTTAACTCGGCTTAGGGGGCTATGAACTATGTGAATCATCATCACCATCACCATAGTTAATGTTTGCTGAGTGCTCCTATAGGTAGTCACTTTGTCAAGTCTTTTATATGCATTATATTTATCTTCACAAGAATCTTGAAACCTTCCAATGCATTCCCTTTACACTTCACCATAGGTACTATTATAACTCTTTATATACAGATGAGGAAACTGAGGCTTAGAAAGGCTAAGTAACTTGTACCAGGTCACACAGATAGCATTTGGCTGATGAAGGATTTGAACACAAGTAGTCTAACTTTCTGACAAAGAAAAGAAGTAGCAGGTATTTCAGGCAAGGGATCCAGAATAGAAGGAAGAAGGAACCAGTTGCAGCAGGATAGCAAACTTTCCTCCCCCACCAGGAGCTGGGCCAAAATGGGGCAACAGGCCACCCACAGGCAGGGGAGGCCAGCCTAACAGTGACCTTCAGAGATACCCAGAGAAGGGGGGTAAAGAAGAGTTCTGGGTATAGTCCAAGGTCTGCCTGTAATGGGCTCTGTGACCTCAGGCATGCTACTTCCCTTTCAGTTTCCTTGTTCAAAAATGAACTCTGAGTTTCTTAGGCCTCTAAAACATACAAGTATCCTATATCCTGGACAGGGGGGAGAGTTCTCTCATTTTATTAACTCTAAGACTCCCACCAGCAGAGTTAAGGAATATCTATATTTCCAACTACCTATCAAGAAAATAATATATACAGCAAATGCAAATCTAACATTTGCACATACACTGGGAGCTGCAAGAGCCTCAAATCCTTTTAATGCACCAAACTGGTGATTTCCTACATCCTGGCTCAAATGCCACTTCCTATCACATCCTCCCAAATGAACCCAGGAAGAGTTCATCATTTTTATAGCTATACACACACACAGAGAATATATATTCTACTGACTACATTGTATTTTATCATCATTTTTGTCTATTTTCTCTACTAATACATTAGTGTCTCAAAGGCAGGAGTTGTCTAATTCATTTTAATCATTAGTAGGTGGTCAATAATGCATAACGAAGAAGTGTGTGGGCCTCACTCCTGGAAGATCTAAACCCTAGGCCAGAGATTACAAATCAGTGGCCTGCTGGCTCTTTTCAACCATATGATGGTTTTTAAGAATTCAAATTAAGTGCCAACATTTACCATTGGGAGAACGCACATAAAAATCCATATTTCTGGCTCCTTTGGAAAACCAGAACATCTAGTGACCCTTAACCCATATTCACACAAGGCAAGGGCCAGCTGCAGTTGAATAGTGCCTGCCCCCTTTAGCTAGGGCATGTGCTCTCCAGTTCACAACAGCCTCCCCCACCCACTGCCTATTCTCTCTCACATACTGATAGCAGATTTCAGTTGTTATTTATCATTGCGATTGTGTTATTGTTTTTCTTAAATAGAGTTATAGAGGAAAACTCAGCTTACCAATTTATATTACCTCCTGGGCAACTAAAGATACTTGAGTTTATAGAGCCTGTGCTAGGCAGTAAAAAATGTGCACTAAGTAGGAAGAACAGAGTGGTACCAATACACCAGGCTGCCTCTTTCTAGCCTATGAACCAGGGTAATACAACCTTCCCCCATACTCTAAACATCTTCCTTTTCTGCCCTTCCTTTCCACCCAAGCTGTGTAACCAACTCACCGTGGCTTTGTAAAATGTTGGCTCTGCTGAGTTCTATGAAGCTCAATCTCTTTCTGCTGGTTAGAGGCACAGACCTTCCAGGAAACAGCTATTTTACTCCAGGATTAGTGCCAACACTCTACCAACAATAAGAGTAGATCCAAGCTGCTTCAGGGAAACTAAGGAGCCTTTTCTCTCCTAATACTGTGAGGGATGAGCCATGCTTTTGCACACAGTGGGAGTTTCAGAGGCCCCAAAGGCCCCCTCACCCTCCTTTGAATCCCTATCCCAATATATTAGGTTGAACCATATGAAATTGCTAATATTCACCCATTATTTTTTACCTAGAAAAATGGCAATTTCATGTAGTTCAACCTAATATATCTGTAAGCAGTCCTGCCACAGTTCTAAGAATTCTCATTAAATCTTCTTTTAGGATAAGGCTACCAGTAACATCATGCAATCTTATTTTACAGATAAGTAAACTGAGGCTTGTAGAGATGAAGTAATTTTATTTTATTCATATTTTGTTTATATGTCCCACTTATCTCAAAAAACTAACTTGAAATTATAGCAAATATACCATAGTAGGCCAGGTGTGGTGGCTCACACCTATAATCCCAGCATTTTATTTATTTTTTATTTTTTTATTTTTTTTGAGACAGAGTCTCACTCTGTTCCCTGG
>VBSM01001118.1:33744741-33765469 GCA_008086735.1 Cheirogaleus medius | reverse complement strand
TGACGCCACGGCACTCTAGCCAGGGCAACAGAGTGAGACTCTGTCTCCAAAAAAGAAAAAGAATACAAGTGAAAAATATTGTTATTTTGTTCATAGTCCCCCGCCGAACAGACAGAAACATACATACACCTACAAAATTTCCAGCTTCAGATTGTAGCACAGGTATTCACAGCCCAGCAGGAGGGGTTGACCTCTCCCAAAGGCCCGCTCTTTAGCACTCTGACAAGGTGCAGCTCCGGAGGAGCTCAGTAGGGGGAGCCATTGAGCAGTGTCCGTTGCTGGTAACTTTAATTATGGTTTTTTTGTTTTTGTTTTTGTTTTTGAGACAGAGTCTCACTCTGTTGCCCTGGCTAGAGTGCCGTGGCATCAGCCTAGCTCACAGCAACCTCAAAGTCCTGGGCTTAAGCAATCCTTCTGCCTCACCCTCCCAAGTAGCTGGGACTACAGGCACGCGCCACCATGCCCGGCTAATTTTTTCTATATATTTTTAGCTGTCCAATTAATTTCTTTCTTTCTATTTTTAGTAGAGATGGGATCTCACTCTTGCTCAGGCTGGTTTCGAACTGCTGACCTTGAGCGATCCTCCCTCCTCGGCCTCCCAGAGTGCTAGGATTACAAGTTGCTGGGAACTTTAAAAAACACAAACCTTATTTTTCTGGGTGGGGAGCAGGTTTAAAATACACACGCACACGCACACACATGCCCCAGAATGATGGCTGGGGTGAGGGTGAGCAGAGGTGGCTCTGCTCTTGCTAGGGCTCTCTGGGCTCCCATGGGTTGGGACAGCCCAAGCCCCACAGATTAGAAGGAGCATGAAACTCTGAGCCCTTCTCCCAGCCAGCCCCTAACCTGTAGGGTGGTCAGTCCTCCATTGCTGCGAGAAGAGCTCTGGATTCAGAGTCAGGACTTGGGTGGAATCCTAGCTCTGCCATTTCTAGCCATGTAAATTTGGACCGATCACTTAACTACTCAGACACTCAATTTCCTCATTTATGAAACAGGGAGGTTTTGTTTGGTTTTGTTTTGTTTTTGAGACAAAGTCTTGCTCTGTTGCCCTGGGTAGAGTGCAGTGTCTCAACATAGCTCACTGCAACCTCAAGACTCCTGGGCTCAAGCAATCCTCCTGCCTCAGCCTCCAGAGTAGCTGGGGCTACAGGCATGTGCCACCATGCCTGGCTAATTTTTCTATTTTTAGTAGAGATGGGGTCTCACTCTTCCTCGGGCTGGTCTCAAGTGATCTTCCCACCTCGGCCTCCCAGACAAGGAGAGATGGAGAGATCTTGGGAGGTTCCGATAGCATAATGAATAGGAAACCATTTTGAAAATTGCTAAGTGCTTGAAAAAAGCAAGGGATTATTATCATTATTCAGTTCACTGTTTGCTCATCTGTGAAATATGGATAATAATACTCTGGCTTTATAAGGATGTTTTGTGGGGCACCAGTGAGATAATGGATGGGGAAACATTATTAAAGTTAAAGACTCTACATAGTAGAAAGGATTGTAAAGATTATTTCCATGCCAGTGGCTCCCCAAGGCTCCCGTCCTCTACCTCAAGTTTAACATTAATATTATTGACAGGAGAGGGGGAGGCAGGGGGACATGGGGGACCCAGGGACGCTGTGTCCCAGTAATTAAACATGTCGGGACTGAAGCACTGCCAGCGGCAGCATCTGGTTGCAATTACTGGAGGGGACCAAAGTGATTAGTCACCTTTATAGTGAGAGCCAGGCAGGAACCCTGGGCTCCTCCCTGGAAAGGGCTTCTAACCCAGCTCAGAGTCCCTTTCCCTGCTCCCACTCCATTTCTCCTTGGTCCTCACACAATAACCCCTAGCCTGAGCCTCTTCCATGTCCCCAAAGTCCTAGACCATTGGGTAAGACCCCGGCTGAAAGTCAGGAATACTGTGACTTCCCCCACTACCCTATCACTTCTTCTGTTTCTGGAGGCCAGATTAGGATTTTTTGGTATAAAATGTGTTGAAGCAGGAGTTAGGCTTAAAAAGTAATTAAAAACCTTTCTGAATTTCAATTTTTTTATCTGTAAAATGGGGTACTGAGTACTTTAAGTAAGATAAAAATGCAATGGAATACAAAGGACAGAGTGGTTGGCTAAGTAAGTGCTCAAAAAATAGTAGTTATTATTAATATTTGTCAGGTACTAGGATAATCACTTTTTATGATTCATCTCATTGAATCCCCACAAAAACCCTGCAAAGTAAGCACTGTCATTCCTGTTCAGGGTTTCAGAGAGGTTTAGAGGAGTCCCAAGATCACACAATGTGTAAATAGCAGAACCAGGATTTAAAACCAGGTCCGTCTGTCTCCAGAGCCCTTGCTCTTTATCAAACCACTCACAGGGATGTCGTGATTGTTTGAATCCTTCATCTCTTCATTCATCACTTCCTGGAGCTTACAAAATGCCTAATAAGTGACAAGACAGAATGCCTCCGTTTAAGGAACTCAGAGTCCATCAGGGAAGATGTGCTACGTCTACACTTTAAAGTAGAAAATGATGATTTTTGTATATAAAGCCCAGTTAGAGATTCATTCCTTCATACAACTTGTACTAAGAATCTGTTATGTGCTGGGTCCTGTGCCGAGCACTGGAAATAACTGAAAGGTAAACGTGTTACAGTCTAGTCATAGTCTAAAGGAGGATACAGGTATGTAAGTAAATTATTATAGTTATAAGGAATTAGGTCATTTATGATAAAATGTGAAAAAATGCACAGAGTGGAAGAAATGAACTATTGGAGTAGGGGCAGAGGCAGAGGCTGGATAAACTTTGAGCTGCTGATGCATAAAGGCGCACAGAAAATGTGTGATGGTGGTTCAGGAGGAGTGTGCGCTTTCTGGGGAAGGAGGGAAGGCTTCGTGGAGGAGATGGCACAGGGATTGGCACTTGTTCAACAGGTAGATCTGAGGTAGAAGGAGGTTTGAACCAGAGAGATCCTGGAGGCCAAGAAGCCAGTTTTAAGGGAATTACAGCAGGACAAGGAGTGAGGAGAACAGGGACAGTGATTGAGGCAGTGGGGATGGAGCAGTGGGAGGAATGCCAGAGAGGACTGGTTAAGTGGGGACGAGTCTGAAGGGAAACCAAGCGTTATGAATCTGGACAACTGGAGGGACAGTCATGAATTCAGCCCTTCCTTAAAGCTCCCTGAGAGGTGCATTGGTCCTTTGAGATGGGGAGGGGGGCTTTACTGCTTTTTCTGACCTAGGAGCACTGGATGAAGCTTGGAGTGCCAAGTTATGCTGCTGTGCTCTGGAGATCAGTGAGCGCTTGGGAGTGTCACCATGAAAAGACTGGTCAGGCGCTTGAACACTCCAGCCATTAGTTCCATCTTCTTTTATTCATCAAACACTTACTGAGCTTCTACTCTGTGCCAGGCTATGTTGGGAAACCAACCTTGTGACCTTAGAGTATGAACAGATCTCTACTGGGTAGGTCCAAAGAATCTCAGATGAAGGAGGAAGCCTACCTGACTGCTGCTTCTCCCGCTGTTATCCCTCTTACAGTATGACAAGTGTTATTTCTTTTCTTTTTTTTTTTTTTTTTGAGACAGAGTCTCTCTCTGTTGTCCATGCTCAAGTGCCATGGTGTCAGCCTAGCTCACAGCAACTTCAAACTCCTGGGCTTGAGCAATCCTTCTGCCTCAGCCTCCCGAGTAGCTGGGACTATAGGCATGTACCACCATGCCCGGCTAATTTTTTCTATTTTTAGTTGTCTGGCTAATTTCTTTTTATTTTTAGTAGAGACGGGGTCTCACTCTTGCTCAGGCTGGTCTCAAACTCCTGACCTCAAGCAATCCTCCCGCCTCGGCCTCCCAGAGTGCTAAGATTGCAGGTGTAAGTCACCACATCTGGCCTAGTATGACAAGTGTTGTCATGACATGTGCAAGAAGAAGTAATTGGCTTTGTGTGGGGATCAGGGAAGGCTTCTCGGAGGAGGTGAAGTTTCAACTAAATCTCTCAGGATGAGGAGGACTTCCTCTAGTTGTGGGAGTGAGAGGAGGATATTCCAGGTGACAGGAACAGCTTTCCTCCTGGGCCTCTACAGGGCAGGTTCCCAAAAGGAAGGTGGCTTCAATACTTTAATGAGGCACTTGAGAAACCCAGGAGTCCAGCTGGAATTCAGACTTCTTCCAGAGCTGGAAGAAGAGTACGATGTGGGAAATTGCTTTTCCAGCCTCCTGCAGGGGCCGCTGCTGCCCCAGGCTGGGACTGCTGCCTCTGGACTCAGCCAGTCAGTTCTAAGAAAACTCCGAGGATGTCTTTGCTGGGGTGGTAGTGGGGTACACCCACGATCTGCCGCTATCCAAGGAGTGGGCTCAAGGGTGGCAGTGCCCCCAAACCTGAAGAAATCATCTGAGCTCAGTCACTGGCATTTGGAGGGAGGGAGGGGTGTAGTAGTGGGTACTGAGATTTTTCTGTCTCTGGGTCACCACAAGTTTATTAAAATAAAAGGGACTGTGGGTAAATGCTGCCATCTGTGCTGTCCCCCCGCCCAACACACACACACCCCAAATCAGGTCCCAGACTGCTTGAAACTGCTTTAAAAACACTCCAAGGACTTAACTGCAAACCCACACTCCCCGTGCTCCTGGGGCTTAAGATCTTTGAGCTCATTCCTGAGCATCTATCCTCAGGAAGGTGGGGTGGGCTGCTCCTTGAGGTGGAGGTGAGGACCCATGAGTCTGCACCGTGGACTGGAGGCCCCCTAAGCCTAGAGTCCCGCTGCGGGGCTCTGTGCCAAGAGTCCCTGTGAGCCATGGCCTCGAAAGGGCAGCGGTGATTTTTTTCACATAAATATATCGCACTTAAATGAGTTTAGACAGCATGACATCAGAGAGTAATTAAATTGGTTTGGGTTGGAATTCCGTTTCCAATTCCTGAGTTCAGGTTTGTAAAAGATTTTTCTGAGCACCTGCAGGCCTGTGTGTGTGTATGTGTGTGTATGTGTGTGTGTGTGAACTATTTTCACTGGAAAGGATTCAAAACTAGGGGGAAAAAAAACTGGAGCACACAGGCAGCATTACGCCATTCTTCCTTCTTGGAAAAATCCCTCAGCCTTATACAAGCCTCCTTCAAGCCCTCAGTCAGTTGTGCAGGAGAAAGGGGGCGGTCGGCTTTCTCCTTTCAAGAACGAGTTATTTTCAGCTGCTGACTGGAGACGGTGCACGTCTGGATACAAGAGCATTTCCACTATGGGACTGGATACAAACACACACCCGGCAGACTTCAAGAGTCTCAGACTGAGGAGAAAGCCTTTCCTTCTGCTGCTACTGCTGCTGCCGCTGCTTTTGAAAGACCACTCCTTTCATGGTTTTTCCTGCCAAACCAGAGGCACCTTCGCTGCTGCCGCTGTTCTCTTTGGTGTCATTCAGCGGCTGGCCAGAGGATGAGACTCCCCAAACTCCTCACTTTCTTGCTTTGGCACCTGGCTTGGCTGGACCTGGAATTCATCTGCACTGTGTTGGGTGCCCCTGACTTGGGCCAGAGACCCCAGGGGACCAGGCCAGGATTGGCCAAAGCAGAGACCAAGGAAAGGTCCCCCCTGGCCCGGAACATCTTCAGGCCAGGGGGTCACAGCTATGGCGGGGGGGCCACCAATGCCAGGGCAAAGGGAGGCACCGGGCAGACAGGAGGCCTGACACAGCCCAAGAAGGATGAACCCAAAAAGCTGCCCCCCAGATCGGGTGGCTCTGAACCCAAGCCAGGACACCCTCCCCAGACAAGGCAGGCTGCAGCACGGACTGTGACCCCAAAAGGACAGCTTCCTGGGGGTAAGGCACCCCCAAAGGCAGGATCTGTCCCCAGCTCCTTCCTGCTGAAGAAGGCCAGGGAGCCTGGGCCCCCTCGAGAGCCCAAGGAGCCGTTCCGCCCGCCCCCCATCACGCCCCACGAGTACATGCTCTCGCTGTACAGGACGCTGTCCGATGCTGACAGAAAGGGAGGCAACAGCAGCGTGAAGTTGGAGGCTGGCCTGGCCAACACCATCACCAGCTTTATTGACAAAGGGCAAGGTGAGGGGGCGGGTGGCAGGGGCACGGCTCAGAGGGAGGGGCATTTGCATGCATGGAGGGGCTTTCAGAGCCCGACGCTGCCCTGGTGGGAGACGGTGTGTGCATCTGGCCCTGGGAGGGTGTCTGGGGACTTATCTCACACATACCAGATCCCAGGCTGCCACATACCAGCGCTGGAGGGCACCTAGGGATCACCAAGTCCAATTCCTGCAAGGTGCAAAAGGGGGCACTGGAGCCTGGAGAGGAGGCAAAACCTGCCAGCTGGTGGCAGAGTTGGAGACCAGTCTCCAAGACTTGGTCACTGGGCCATGCTCTGTACCTGTGTTGCTTGGCCAAACTTCCCAAGCTCAGAGGTTTGTAGGTTTTCTCAGATGGCAGAGGGAGAAATGAGTCCTTTGGTCCCCATGGTTCTGCAACTTTGCTCTCAGGCTAGTGGGCAGAGGAGGCAGGGTAGGTCAAGATGGAAAATGAGCCATCTTAGAGCCACAGAATGATGTTTAGATCTATGGGGAGGTAGCAGACCTAAGGTCTAACTGACAATGTGACCTTGAGAAAGCCCCTTCTCACCTTGGGGTTTCAATTTCCCCATCTGTACACCTATATGGGGGTTCGATGGGGTGGTTGCTAAGAGCCCTTCAAATATGAAAACTTTACATCCTGTCCTAACCCTGGAGAATATGGGCTCCCTTCACATCTTCCTCTGCCCACCCAGTATTACTGTCCCAGCTGTTCCTCTCCACTTGCTGTGTGATCTCAGCAAGTCCCTTCCTCTCTCAGGGCCTCAGTTTCTCCCTAGTGTGAAGAGGGAGGTAGATGGCTGACTGCTAAGGTTGCCTGCAGCTCGTGTGCTCTGGTTCTGAGCCCTGTGACTCTGGCTGGCAGGGTGGGGGAGGGGTCAGAGAGTGGGAGAGGCTCCTTATTAGAACAGCCTGTAGGGGACTGACAGGGGGTGGGAGGCACCGAGGCAGCAGGCCTGGCTGAGGTGGGGGAGGTGGCCTGGCTGCCTGCCCAGCCAGGGAAAGCTGTGACCCCTTGGGGGCTCATAAAATAAGTCCTTGTGCCCCCCAGCACTAAGGGAGCTTGGGGAGGGGGAGATGGAGAGTTTAAAGACCTAATTAGTCACCTTCTAGAGCAATATATGAATGTTCCCCAATGGCAAATTGGTATTTAGGAAGGAGGGCATGCTGATTCGGAGATGCTACTGAGCTTCTCTCTCTCTCTCACACACACACACACACACACACACACAGCCTTACATTTATACACACATGCTGAATCACACAAACATATACATGTGCACACATACCTTCTTACATACATAAATGAAATCATACACATATATACATACCCTTCAAATATTCATACAAGCTCCATCATACATACATATAGTGTGTCACTCATATGTACATTAACCTTCATACTCACACATGAACCTGATCGCCAGGTAAGACACATACACAACAATCATTAGACTGGGAAGCCGGGGAAATTGGGATGTAGACAAGCGTTATCATTAACTCACTGTGTGACCTTAGTCAAGTCACTCCCCATCTCTGTGCCTCATCTGTAAAACAAGACTGCTAAAATCTCCCTTAAGAGACAGTGAAAGCAGCTCAGGATTGGGTATAAACAGGTCTAGGCTACAGTTCCGATTCTGTTGTTTCCTGGCTGGCTGACCCTGAGCAAGTCATCTACTTCTCTGAGCCTCAGGTTTCTCCTCTGGAAAACCAGGGGTAATTTTAGTGCCCACCCCACCTGTCTCACAAATGAGATGCCATGCTAGATAACAGATGGGAGGGAGCTAGGCAGAAGGCAGTTAAAATGCTGCTGCACCTCTGGTCCACATAGATCATTGACACAAACACCCACAGTCACTCAAATCCTCAGCCACATCTACAGATAAACACCCTACTTGGTTGGCTGTGAAAAAGGCTCTCATTTTGAAAAAGGCTCTGAATGGTTTGGGTTTTGGCTTCTGCCAGAGTGGGGAAGAGGTTAAAGAAAGCTCTCTCAAGGGGCAGAGAGCTGGGGCCCTCCCCTGCAGCCTCGAGATGACTGACTCCCTTGGTGAGGTTGCAGGGAATGACTTCTGGGTGTTCTCTCTAGATGACCGAGGTCCTGTGGTCAGGAAGCAGAGGTACGTGTTTGACATTAGTGCCCTGGAGAAGGATGGGCTGCTGGGGGCCGAGCTGCGGATCTTGCGGAAGAAGCCCTCGGACAGGGCCAAGCCGGTGGCCCCCGGCAGTGGGCGGGCTGCCCAGCTGAAGCTGTCCAGCTGCCCCAGCGGCCGGCAGCCGGCAGCCTTGCTGGATGTACGCTCTGTGCCAGGCCTGGATGGATCTGGCTGGGAGGTGTTCGACATCTGGAAGCTCTTCCGAAACTTTAAGAACTCGCCCCAGCTGTGCCTGGAGCTGGAGGCCTGGGAACGGGGCCGGGCCGTGGACCTCCGTGGCCTGGGCTTTCACCGTGCTGCCCGGCAGGTCCACGAGAAGGCCCTGTTCCTGGTGTTTGGCCGCACCAAGAAACGAGACCTGTTTTTCAATGAGATTAAGGCCCGCTCTGGCCAGGATGATAAGACTGTGTATGAGTACCTGTTCAGCCAGCGGCGAAAACGGCGGGCCCCACTGGCCACTCGCCAGGGCAAGCGACCCAGTAAGAACCTTAAGGCTCGCTGTAGTCGGAAGGCGCTGCATGTCAACTTCAAGGACATGGGCTGGGACGACTGGATCATCGCACCCCTTGAATACGAGGCCTTCCACTGCGAGGGGCTATGCGAGTTCCCCTTGCGCTCCCACTTGGAGCCCACGAACCATGCGGTCATCCAGACCCTGATGAACTCCATGGACCCTGAGTCCACGCCACCCACCTGCTGTGTGCCCACGCGGCTGAGTCCCATCAGCATCCTCTTCATTGACTCTGCCAACAACGTGGTGTATAAGCAGTACGAGGACATGGTCGTGGAGTCTTGTGGCTGCAGGTAGCAGTGCTGGCCCTCTGTCTTCCTGGTGGCACAACCCAAGAACCTCTCCTCACACTCCTGGAATCACAGAGGGGTCAGGAAGCTGCAGCCAGGGGATTCCAACAGCCTTGCTTACTCTCTGAGTGCGATTTGGGCTACAGGTCCCCTTCCATCCACAAGTCCCCCTGTCTGAGGACTTCTCCCCTTCTGCTGCTCTGACTGGCAGGGACAAGCCCAGGGAGACAGACTCTGACTGAAACTGAGACCCAGGAGACCATGTTTTCCAATGAGACTCAGACCACGATTCCTCCTTACCTGGGCTTCCTTGGCCTCTTGACTCTCCAGAGGGGTCTGGTGCTATCCTAAGCATCTCTTGGGAAAGCCACAGGTGCCACCTCCCCCTTGAATCACCTTTGTGCCTGGTGACTTTCTGCCCCTGGGGCAGATGAGATGCAGATTGGGCAAGGGTGGGAGAGGGCTTGGGCAGGGGTGAGGAGTGTGAGGCTGTTAGACTGTTAGATTAAAATGTACATTGATGAGATAAAAAGCAAAACCGTGCCTTAAACTGTGGCAAATTTCTTGTTTACTCTGGGGGCCCAGTGACCCCTCAAAGAATTACTGACCCAGGGAGGGGAGGTGGGTTGCCTCATGTATAAACTCAGTTTCCAGGGCCCAGTCCCCACCCCCACTCCTGGACGCTGAAGCAGAGAGTGACAGAGAGTGCAGCTGAGCAGGGCCATTGCTCACCTCTAACCCCATTCCTGTTCCTTCCAAAGGTCCCTGGGTCCCGAGTCCCATCTGCTCCACTGGGGCCTGGCAACAGAGTTAGGTTTTCTTTCCGACATTCCTTAGACAAGTATTATGTCTCTGAAATGAATCCCTAAATGAGAGGGAAATTGGGAATTTCATTTCCTCTAAAACCATCCCCACTATTTTCACTAGTATCTGTCCTGCCCCCATTCCCCACATTCTCACAGAATTGACTGGGTGCTGTTGACAGGGCCCTCTACCTCTCCACGTGGGACTCTGGGCTGCCAGGACCTCATCCTCCCCTACTGGGGCATCTCCTTTTTGCCGCTGACCACTATTCCTCACATGACCTCGTCTGTGGTCCTGCTACCTTCCAGCTTGATACCGTCGCTACTGGTTACTGCTCACCCCCATCACCTCCCACCTCCTCACTCCAGCTCCAGAAACAGAATTGGAGCCCCTGCCCTTTATATTATATGTTATGTAAATACACAACTATACATTAGATAACTAATCTCCCCTCTCACCCCAGACAGACCAATGCCAGGCACATCCTGACAATGTTTCCTGCTTGGGGCTTGGCCCAGAGTAAATGCTCACTTCCTTTTCTCAGCTAGAGTTTTTGGGGAGGACAAACTTTTGGGAGGGAAACATAGCCCTCTGCTGGGGAAATTTAAGCACCTGCGTCTTCAGGCTGAGGGCTCAGGTCCAGGTTATACCTGGCTGAAGAGACACACAGGGAGGACCAGAAGAAGTCTAAGCCTCTGTTTCCCACCAGGGGTGCCTCAAAAATTTCCCCACCCCTCTCCAGCTGGGTCTTTGATTCCTGGGGCTTCTAGCCAAAGCCGTTTCAACAGCAGGGATGCCTGCCCAGGTGTGGGCAGATCTTGTGTCCCCTTTCCTCTAGGCCCGAAACTTGGGTTGTCAGGACCTGAACCAAGAGCTCAGTGCAGGCGGCAGCCAACTTTTGAGCTGCTTCCTTAGCTTAGAGGCCATTACCTGCTGCTGAGGGGCCAGAACGAGCCTGGAGCCCAGCCCTCCCTGGCCAGGCTTCGTTGTGTTTGGCTAGTGGCAGGCCTGGGAGCTCTGGAAGTAAACACGGGAGCTGCCACGGCAGACAGAGTTCTGGTGTGTGTGAGAGGAAAGTGGGCCTGGAAGGGAGGTACCAGGGGAACCCAGGAGTAGGCTGTGGATACAGGGAGAGGAGGGTAGAAGCAGGGTGGCCAGAATCCCAAGGGCAGAGAGATAGGATGAAGGGGTCACAGGTGAGACTGGCTCCCCCATGTACTCGTTTCCTGGGCTGTGTGTCCCTGGTTTCTTGGAAAGTTTTGACAGAACTGGGGCTTCTCCCTGCCTTAGCCCATCAGATAGCTTCATGCCACCTGAGCCACAGTGTTCTTCCTGCTGAAGGCCTGGGCACTGGATTGACTGTTGTGGCTTCACACCCTAGGAGCTTCCTCCCCAACCTCAACCTGCCCTAAAGCCCTCCTCCTCAAAAAAGCTGCTCAGACTGTGAACTCTCCCCTCTTTCTTACCCAAATCATTGTGGGTGGCAACAGCCCTTCCATCCTAACCCTTGGATCTGTTCGACGACTCCTTGGAATATGCTCTTCCCTGGCCTCCCCGCTCCAGCCTCAATCATAACAAGCTGCATATTTGTATGGTACTTTCTTGCACCAAAGGGTACAAGGTTTATCTCATACTTGAGAGTTCACAAACACTCTCCCACCCATGGTCTCACAGACCTGAAGGGCTCAAAAGGCTGCACAGTTTCAAAGTTCAGTTCCATCACCACTTGGAATTAGAGGCCTTGGGCAAGTAACTTAATTCCATGAACCTTGGTTTCCTTGTTTGTTAAAGAAAAAAAAAAAGGAAAGTGGAGGCAAACAGTATTTCATAGGGCTTAAAGGCTCTCAACACATAGCTGGCACAGAGATGCCACTTAGTAAATATTAACTGTTATCATTATTGTGCCTCAAACAGTCCTAAGAAGCAGGCAGGGCAGGGACTATTACTGCCCACCACCATACATGCCTTTACAGATGAGGAAGCCAGGGAGGCAGAGTGATAACTGCAGATCTCTTGCAGGTTTCAGTGTTTTTATACCATTCTTACTACTCTTCTGGGCCCCTGACTCCCCTGACCCCAGTCCTGGCAAGCAGTTGAATCGCCTCCCTGGGTTTTGGCTCCCTGGTCTCAAAGTATCTCCATGGGGGACACACAGTGCTGTTAGTTTCTTGGGAGAAACGGCTAAGTAGAGTTTAGGGTAGTGAAAATTGAGAGGCCCTCAGGGAAGGAAAGAGGAGAGGCTTCCAGTGCTCTCCTCCCCATATCTTGGCCGATTCCACATCTCCTGTCCTAGGATCACAACAGAAGAAGCAACTTTTCTAGGGCTTGGAACTCACAACCTCAGACTTCATTCTGACTCCACAGCTAGTTCTTCTGATCAGAACACAGATGTGAGGAAGCATAGTAGGGAAGTGTTAGTCACACATGCTTGGGAATCAGGCAGACCTGGGTTCTAGCCCCTCGTTCTACCACTTTCCAGCTGAGTGACCGTGGGTAAGTTACTTAACCATCCTGAGCTTCAGCTTCTTTATCTGTAAAAGAGGATAATATCAAATTTACTGGGCCTAGATTTAGGAGAGGGAATATTCATTCATTCATTTAATCTTGGATCCAGTCATTCATTCATTCATCAACGAATATTTATTGAGGGTCTACTATGGTCCAGACACTGTGCTGAGTGTTGAGATATGATAATAACCACAATTATTAATGTTTATCAAGGGCTTATTATGTGCCAGTTACTTGTACTTAGCACTTTACAGGAATTCTCTTACCCTGCAATGATCCTGTCCTCAAGGTCTATGTATAAATGGAAGAGAAAATAAAGATTCCAAAGGATGTCAGGATAAGATAGGTTGGATCAAAGGAGATAAAATAAAACAGGGAAAACAGTCAAATTATTCATCTGAATTCATGAAACCAACTGCACCAAGTACCGAATGTGAAAAAAAATGTGATTTCACAGCTTCAAATGAGAAAGAAATGGTGTTGTAGGTGGCTGTAAACTCAATGGAGCTAAGCAAACATAATGTGGCTGCCTAAATGCTAATATATGTGTGGGCTTCATTAATAGACACGTAGTATACAGAGCTAAGGAAGCTATGGTTTTGCTTTGTTCAGTGATTTTCTGTCTTTTTCATCTGAGCCACAGTGGGAGGGGTCGAGGGGAACAGGGTAGTGAGGGGCCTAGAAACAATGCCTTGTGAGATTCATCTGAAGAAACTAGAGACAAAAAGGAGAAGAAGAAGAAAAAGAAGAGGAAGAGGAGGAGGAGGAGGAGGAGGAGTAGGTGGAGGAAGAAGATGACTTGGAGGGAACATGATCACAGACTTCAGGACTGAAGGACTACCATGGGTAAAAGAGAAATGATTGGTTTCTGTGGCTCCAAAGGACAGATCTGTGCACAAAGAGAAGTAAAGTATAGCCAACTGTTGTCATGTATTGAGCAGTTCCTGGTGCCAGGCACTGTGCTCAATGCTTTCATCCTTATTTCATTCATTCCTTGCAACCCTCTTGGGGGATAGCTACTATAATCCCCATTTTACATATGTGCTACTATACTATATTACTCCTTAGGCAGATTTCAGATGAATTTAAAGGAGAGCTTTTTAAATCTAAAGGTGAAACAGCCAAAATACTAAGTTCTCTATGGTCAAGGAGAGCTTAGATAATTACTTGAGAAACTGGAAAAGGGATTTGAGCATGGTTTAGGGCAAGAGAAAGCAGCTGAGGCCAGACAGGTGGCTCACGCCTGTAATCCTAGCACTCTGGGAGGCTGAGGCAGGAGAATCTCTTGAGCTCAGGAGTTCGAGACCAGCCTGAGCAACAGTGAGACCCCATCTCTGTTAAAAACAGAAAAAATGAGCTGAGCATGGTGGTGCATGCCTGTAGTCCCAGCTACTCAAGAGGCTGAGGCAGGAGGATCGCTTGAGCACAGAAGTTTGAGGTTGCTGTGAACTAGGCTGACACTGCAGCACTCTAGCCTGGGTGATAGAGCAAGACTCTGTCTCAAAAAAAAAAAAAAAAAAAAAAAAAAATAGAAAAGAAAAGAAAGAAAGAAAGAGAGAGAGAGAGAGAGAGAGAGAGAAAGCAAGCAGCAGTATAGGAGATGGTTGACTAGATAAATACTAAAGTTCCCTCCAATCTTGCATATTGAACACAGGTTAGAGCTCTGGCAACAGACTGGCTAAAATCAAATTCCAGCTATGCCTCTTACCCTAGCTGTGTGACCTGGGGCAAAGTCATCACATCTTTCTTTCCTTAAGTTTCCCCATATGTCAAATGGAGACAAAAATAGTTCCTATATCACAGAGCTACTGGAAGCACTGTATATAATGCATATAAAAAGTCCTTTGAACAGTGCCTGTTGTAAGCACTCAATGAGCTTTATCTACACCTACTGATAATGGGGGAGTCAAGGCCAACAAAGAAGGAATATTAAATAACATAAAAAGCAAAGAATGGGCCGGACCACGGTGGCTCATGCCTGTAATCCTAGCACTCTGGGAAGCTGAGGCGGGCGGATTGCTCAAGGTCAGGAGTTTGAAACCAGCCTGAGCAAGAGCGAGACCCCGCCTCTACTACAAATAGAAAGAAATTAATTGGCCAATTAAAAATATATAGAAAAAAATTAGCCGGGCATGGTGGCACATGTCTATAGTCCCAGCTACTCTGGAGGCTGAGGCAGCAGGATCACTTGAGCCCAGGAGTTTGAGGTTGCTGTGAGCTAGGCTGACGCCATGGCACTCTAGCCCGGGCAACAGAGTGAGACTCTGTCTCAAATAAAAAAAAAAAAGAAGTAAAGAATGATGTGAGAAATCTATGCTAGTTTAATTCAGGCAAATAAGAGAAAGAAAGTAATTAAATGCTCAAGTGACAAATGAGTGGAACAATAGAGAAAGGTGGTAGGAAGGCTTCATGAAGGATAAGGGGCTTTAGCTGTGTCCTGAAGGTTGGATGAAGTTTATATATGAGGGCTTGTCTTCATTCATTTTCTGTTGCTTTAACAGATTACCACCAACTTAGTGGACAGACATTTATTTAGTTCACAGTTTGGAGGGTGGGAAGTCCAAGAGCAGGGTGTTGGTGTCTGGCAAGGGCTGTGTGCTGCTTTATCCTCTGGGGTAAGGGCAGAGGTAGAAGCAAGCACATGAGACAGAGAGAGGCACCAGGGGCTGGACTCCTATCTCGATAACTACCCACTCTTGCAATAATGACATTGATCCATTCATGAGGGCTCTGTCCTCATGACCCAATCATCTCTTATTACCCACCTCCCATCACTGTTGTAGTGGGGATTAAATCTCCAGCACATGAATTTTTGGAGGACATATTCAAACGGTAGTAGGGTTGAAGGAAGTCATTTTCAGCAGAAGGACTATGTAAGAAAATGAACAGCAGTGAGTTTACTAAGTGTGGAGGGCATATCCTCCCATCCTTAAAATCATATCATGTTGGTGATTGTTTCCACTGACTCCATGAGAGATGGTTTCAGCTGGGAGCTGCCAAGTCCCTTAGTGATGGGCACATGAGGCTCTCCACTTGCCTTCTGAGGGATGCTGACTTGGAAAATAGAGAAAACAGAGCAGCCAGGGCCTCAAAGTTCCAGCATACCACTGAAGAGTTGCCAAAGAAGGAGAATAGTAGTAAAAATTGGTACCAGGAACTCCGTGATATGCATAATACATTCTGGATATCCAGGTTGTACTCATATAGTAAAAATGATCCTTGAAAATTCTTTAAATATTGTACTCTCTCTTCACTTAATGAGTTAAATATAACCAATTTTTCCCTCCAATATCAAAACAGTTTTTTTGATTGAGGAGCCATACAAGCAGTTGGCATGCATGTAGGGGCCATGTTGTAAGAAAAACATTTATCTTTAAACAACAGAATCACATTTAGCCCAGTGAGATGCACACAGTATGAAAGGAAGAACACAAGATCACCTGCAGAAGCAGCCCATTCACACTCCCTTCTCAAGCACTGTTAGCTGATTCTTCTTCTTTTTCTTTTCTTTTTTTTAAATTGTAAAAAACCCATAACAAAATTTACCATCTTAACAATTTTTTAATATTTATTATTTATTATTTTTATTTTATTTTTTGAGTTAGAATCTCGATCTGTTGCCTGGGCTAGAGTGCAGTGATGTCATCATAGCTCACTGCAACCCGAAGCTCCTGGGCTCAAACTATCCTCCTGCCTCCACCTCTCAAAGTGCTGGGATTACATGTATGAGCTTCTGAGCCTAGCCTTATTTTTTTATTTTTTATTTTTTATAGACAGGGTCTCACACTGTCACCAAGGCTGGGGTGCAGTGGCACAATAATAGCTCACTGTTACCTCAAACTCCTGGGCTCAAGCAATCCTCCTGCCTCCGTCTCCTGAGTAGCTGGGACTACAGGTACATGCCACACCTGGCTAATTTTTTAAATTTTTTGTAGAGATAGGGTCTCACCACGTTACCCAGGCTGGTCTCAAACTCCTGGCCTCAAGAGATCCTCTTACCTTGGTCACCCAAAGTGCTGGGATTACAGGTGTAAGCCACTGTGCTTAGCCCATCTTAACCATTTTTTAGTGAACAGTTTATTACTGTTAGCTATATTCACATTGTTGTGCAAGAGATCACTAGCACTTTTTCATCTTGCAAAACTGAAACTCTATGCCCCTTGAACAAAAACTCCCTATTTCCCTGTCCTCCCAGCCTCTGGCAGCCACCTTTGTGCTTTCTTTTTTTTTTCCCTCTCTCTTTTTTTTTTCTTTTTGAGACAGAGTCTTGCTCTGTTGCCTGGGCTAGAATGCCGTGGCATCAGCCTAGCTCACAGCAACCTCAAACTCCTGGGCTCAGGTGATCCTCCTGCCTCAGCCTCTCAAGTATGTGGGACTATAGGCATGCGCCACCATGCCTGGCTAATTTTTTTCTATTCTATTTAGTTGTCTGGCTAATTTCTTTTTATTTTTAGTAGAGACAGGGGTCTCATTCCTGCTCTGGCTGGTCTCAAACTCTTGACCTAAAGTGATCTTCCCACCTCAGCCTCCCAGAGTATACTTTCTATCTGTATCAATTTGATTACTCATGTACCTCATATATGTGGAATCATACAATATTTGTTTTTCTTCTTTCTTTTATGTTTTCTCTAAGAAGTCAAGTAAGTTAAATGGGTACATAATGTGACTTCATTGTATGTGCTGTATTTGTTGAATGAATGAACAATAACTATCTTAAAAAGGAGCTTATGATCTAGTTATACAAACAAGCATGCAAACAAATAATTTCCATTTAAAGTGCTATGAGACATGTGGAGGTTCCCCAAAAAACCTAAAGATAGAACTACCATATGACCCAGCAATCCCACTGCTAGGTATGAATCCAAAGGAAGGAAATCAGCATATCAAAAATATATCTACACTCCCATGTTTATTGCAGCACTATTCACAATAGCCAAGACTTGGAATCAACCTAAGTGTCCATCAATGGATGAATGGATAAATAAATTGTGGTAATATACACACTGGAATATTATATAGCCATAAAAAATAATGAAATCCCACCATTTGCAACAACATGGATGGAACTGGAGAATAGTATGTTAAGTGAAATAAGCCAAGCACAGAATGAAAAATCTCACATGTTCTCACTCATATGTGGGAGCTAAATATTAAAACAGTTGATCTCATGGAGACAGAGAGTAGATGAAGGTTACCAGAGGCTAGGAAGGGTAGTGGGGAGGGGGTGATAAATTGGGGATGGTTTATGGGTTCAACATTATAGTTAGATAGTCAGATATTATAGAATGAGCAATATTTAATAGCACAACAAAGTGACTGCAGGCAAAAATAAGTAATAGTATACTTCAAAATAGCTATAATAAAAGAGTGGAATTGGAATATTTCTAAGACAAAGAAAAGATAAATATTTTTACCATGATTTAATTAATACACATTATATGCCTGTATCAAAACATCATATGTACCCCATAAATATATGCAACTATAATGTACCCATAGTAATTAAAAATAATTTAAGGCCGGGTGCAGTGGCTCACACCTGTAATCCTAGCACTCTGGGAGGCCGAGGCGGGCAGATCATTTGAGCTCAGGAGTTCAAGATAAGCCTGAGTAAGAGCAAGACCCCGTCTCTACTAAAAAAAAAAAATAGAAAGAAATTAGCTGGACAACTAAAAATATGTAGCAAAAATTAGCCAGGCATGGTGGCACATGCCTGTAGTCCCAGCTACTTGGGAGGTTGAGGCAGGAGGATTGCTTGAGCCCAGGAGTTGGAGGTTGCTGTGAGCTAGGCTGATGCTACGGCACTCTAGCCAGGGCAACAGAGTGAGACTCTGTCTCAAAAAAAAAAAAAAAGAATTTAAAAAATAAGTGCTAAGAGAGCATAGCATAGAAAGAAGCTAATTCTGTCCAAGGAAATTAGAAAAGAAAGAAAGAGGAGGTGTCATTGAAATTTTCTTAATTGAGACAAGGTCCTGCCATATTGCCCAGGCTGGTCTTGAAATCCTGGGCCCAAAGGATCCTGGATGGTCCCCCACCACCCCAGTCTCCTGAGTAGCAGGGACTACGGGGGATCTCTGCTGTGCCTGGTGTCATTTAAATTAGGCTTTGGAAAAGGAAGATGGGATGGATGATCCAGGCAGAGGAAACAGCATGGACAAAGGCTATATTCTGGAAGTTTAATGTAGTAGGATATGTTTGTGTTTGGGGGGGGGCAGGCGAGGGATAGCAAGGGAAGAGGCTGTTAATCCCTACTAAGGCTGAAAGAGTTTGAATTTTAGCCTCTAGGCAATCGGGAATAGTCCTTTATTTAAAGTGGAGATATTTGTTCTTTAAGAAGATAATGTGGGAGGATATGCTGGTTTTCAGAGGCATTTTTTTTTTTTGAGATGGAATTTAATGCCTGATTGGAAATGGTTTCATCATCTTTAATACTGTTCACTCATTCATATTTTGCTATGTTTCAGAACTGACTTAGGGTCTTACGAGGATATGTAATATATAAGACAAGATAACTCAAATGTGAGCCAAGAGAAAAAGAAAACAAGGGGACAAAATGAAGTCAAGAGTAAGGCTAAAATGCAGATCATAATGCTCTATTTCTGCTCCAGGTGGATTGTACATTGGGCTCTCAGCTGTCCAATACAATGCAGGAAAAAAGGCTATTTACACAGGTCATCGCATCTATAAGTTAATCAAGCAATTGCTAGGCAGACATACCGGATAGCCATTCTTGAAAACTAACGTAACACAGTATCCTCAATTATGTTATTACAATAAATGCAAAAATAAGATTTAAAGGGTGGTTTCTCAAATCACAAAATTGTTTTTATTGCACAGTACAACAACAAGGTACAGAGAAAACAATTTTGTGGAGGCAAATGTGACACAGTACCCAGCTTTCTGCTGGGTTAGTTGATACAGAGGTCAAGGGTATGGACCGTTCTTCAAAGAGGAACAGACTTTAAAACTTGATCTCAGCCAGACACAGAAAGACAAATATGGTATGACAAATACAGTATCTTACTTATATGTGGAATCTAAAAAAGTTAAACTCACAAACAGAGTAGAATGGTTGTTGCCAGGGGCTAGGAGATGGGGGAAATATGGCAATATTAATCAAAGGGTACAAAGTTTCAGTTATAAGATAAACAAATTCTCGGTATCTAATGTACAGCATGGTTGGTAATGGATGTGTTAATTTGATTGTGATAATCATTACACGTGAATATCATGTTATACACCTTGAATACATACAGTATTTGTCACCTAAATATTTCTAAGATAAAAATAAAAATAAACTAAAAATAACCTTTGATCTCATTGGCAAATATTGTCATATAGTCATAGAAAATATATATTCTGAATGTTCTAGAATAGTCCAGTATAAAGTTCATTTTTTACAAAAGGTAATATATGAAATATTTCATATTTGTAAAAATTTTTTTTTAAATTTTTTATTTGTAAAAATTTTTAAATACAGAAATTTATAAATCAGTAAAAATTCTTGTTAGACAATGGCTTTTTGGTTTAGGAAAGCACAATCACTTTGAATGGAGATGGGTACCTTAGGCTTGATTATGCAATCCACTGGGACTAAGACACTGCCTGCCTTCCTGTCTTCTTTTTGGTTTCCTGTAACGGTGTTTTTCTGTTTTTTTTTTTCTCCTACAGGGAAAGAATGTATTACCGTGCCTCTTCCAGGGAGGGATTCTTGATCCCTGGCAGTTAACAGGGAATTAAAGAGGTTTCCTTATTTGAAGCTAAAATTAAAGCAGTTTGAATAGTTTTCCCATTGTATACACAATGAAAGCGAGCTAGAGCAAGTCCCAAAATCGGGGTCACATTCACATCTCATCTTGCCAAACCTAGAGTACACACTGGAAGTAACCTGTAGTATGATCCACAATCTATTCTCTATAAAGCAGCTGTAAAGAGCCCTTTTAAAATTGCAAATCAGATCATGTCACTGCTCTGCTTAAAATAAAATGCAATCTTCTTACCATGGCCTCCAAGGCCTCCAAAATTTGGACTCTGTCTGCCTCTCAGATCTTATCTTCTATATTGCATGCCTCACTCACTACATTCCAACCATACTGACCTTGGCTTTCCTTTTTTCTTCAAAATAATGAAGCCAATTCTTACCTCAAGGTCTTTCATGTGCTGTTCTTTCTGCCTGAAATGTTCTACTCTAGCTATCCACATAGTAGAATCGATATAACTTGCTGATCAAATCAGTTGTAGTAGTCCAGGTGAGAGAAGATAGTAGTGTGAACTAGGAAGGAGGCAGTGGAGGTTGGAGAAGAGCAGCTGGAATTCATATGTATTAAGAGATGGAACTGAGGCTGGGCACAGTGGCACACACCTGTAATCCTAGCGCTCTGGGAGGCCGAGGCAGGAGGATCACTCAAGGTCAGG
>VBSM01001118.1:33715042-33734268 GCA_008086735.1 Cheirogaleus medius | reverse complement strand
GTCCAGCTAATTTCTTTCTATTTTTAGTAGAGACGGGGTCTCGCTCTTGGTCAGAATGGTCTCGAACTCCCCAGCTCAAAGGATCCACCCGCCTTGGCCTCCCAGAGTGCTAGGATTACAGGCGTGAGCCACCATACCCAGCCTCTTCTAAGAGTTTTACAGTTTTATTTCTTACATTTAGTTCTTTTATCCATTTTGAGTTAATTTTTGTACATGGTAGAAGACTTTACTGTATTTTTTGAGCTATTTTCTTAGTGGATGCTCTGGGGATTACAATTAACATCTTAATTCATAATAGTCTAGTTTGGATTAATACTAACTTGATTTCAATAATATATAAAAACTTTGTTTCTATATGGCTCTGTTCTTCCCTCTCCCTTGTGCTGTTATTGCCATTCAAATTACATTTTTTTTTTTTTTTGAGACAGAGTCTCACTCTGTTGCCCTGGGTAGAGTGCAATGGCATCATTGTAGCTCACTGCAACCTCCAACCCCTGAGCTCAAATGATCCTCCTGCCTCAGCTTCCCAAGTAGGTAGGACTACAGGCGCATGCCAGGCAGCCCAGCTAATTTTCCTATTTTTAGTAGAGACGGTGGGGGGGGGTCTCAATCTCTTGCTCAGACTGGTCTCGAACTCCTGAGCTCAAGCGATCCTCCTACCTTGACCTCCCAGAATGCTAGGATTACAGGTGTGAGCCACAGCGCTCTGCCTTCTTGGATTTCTAAATTAATGTTTTTCATTAAATTTGAGATTTTTTGCCACTTTTTTCAAATATTTTTCTGTCCATTTATTTCCTTTCCTTCTGAGACTACCATTATACATTTATTGGCACTTTTGGTGGTGTCCCACAGGTCTGTGAGGCTGTTAAATTTCCATTTTCTTTCC
Source organism: Cheirogaleus medius (assembly GCA_008086735.1). Lineage (NCBI taxonomy): Eukaryota > Metazoa > Chordata > Mammalia > Primates > Cheirogaleidae > Cheirogaleus > Cheirogaleus medius. The sequence goes on along the minus strand of VBSM01001118.1, from coordinate 33,733,382 downwards.
ATTTCTTTCTGTTTTCTTTCCATTCCTCAGACTGGGTAGTCTACATTGACCTACCTTCAAGGTCACCAATTCTTTTGCCTGCTCAAATCTGCTGTCAAGCCCCTCTGCTGAATTTTTAGTTTTTGTTCTTTTCAACTCTAGAATTTATTTTGGTTCTTTTAAAATAATTCCTTTCTTTCTTTATATTCTCTATTTTGGTGAGACATTATATTCTTTAGACAGTTTCATTTAGATCTTTGAACATATTTGGAATAGCTAATTTAAAGTCTTTGTGTAGATTAAATCTAATGTCTTGGCTTCCTTTGAGACAAATTCTATTAATTGCTTTTTCCCCACTGTGTATGGGCCATACTTTTTTGTTTCTTTGCATGTTTTGTAAATTTTTGTTGAAAACTGAACATTTTAGATAATACAATGTGACAACTCTGGAAATCAGGTTCTTTCCCTTCCCAGTGTTTGTTATTGTCTTTTTGTGACTTTTCCGCAGTTAATTCTATGAAGTCTGTATTCTTCGTTGTGTGTGTACCCTGAAGTTTTTGCTTAATTAGCTTAGTGGTCAGCTAATGATTGAACAGAAATTTCCTTAAATGCCTGGAACCAGTGTCTCCCAGTTTTTACTGAAAGGCTCTGTGTACATGTTGAAATGCACCCTCAACACTCTGCCAGGCATTTAACAGCTCTGCCTTAACTTTCATTTCCTGCTTGTGCAGAGCCTCAAGGTCAACCAGGAATGAGAGGCATTCCCAGGTCTTTCCTGAGCATGTGCACACCTTTGGGTATGTGCACAAACCTGTGTATGTGCATGGGCCAGGCATATGTTGGAGCTTTTCAAAGCCCTTGTAGACATCTCATTTCCCAGCTTTTCCTTTAAAGGTTTTTGGTTAGCCTTTTGTTTTCTGCAACCATTATCCACTGCCTCGGGAAGCCATGAAGTCAAACAATTACATCTATTTGTTTTCAACCAGTGCTCTTGGGGAAGAGGTTTTTCACATTGGGTGAGTTCTAAGACAGTCTTGCAAATAGAGCTTTCTGAGGTAAATTATCAGACAGATTAAATAATGCCAATTCTTTGTGAATAAGGCTTTGAGGAGCATCAACCCCATTCTGGAGTTAACTTTTCTCCAGAGGAGACTAGTTCCTTTTGGTAGATATTGATATTTAGAAATCAAATCTGGCTGCTACATGTGTTCATTGCTACTGTGGTGTCATTGCCTCAAGGCCATGTCCGGACATGGGTAGGAAATATATGTATGTTTATACATGCACATAAACATATATATATATATATATTTCTTTCTTTAGCTATATATATTAAAACCCACACCAATTATTCTAAATCCAATCTAATACCACAGGGTTTATGCTACCCTTCTGCTTGCCTTATTTGTTAACTCCTTTCTCTAATAGAAACGTGACCCCTCACCCTTAATGATTTGCTCAGACTGTTCTGTACGTAATCAACATTTTGAAACTCAGATCGGACACTCCCAACAAAGTGGGAGGAGGCCAGTTGAACATTCTCTTCTTCTTCGGTCTGTAGAAGTATATTTTTGTAGCATGCGACATTGTAACTCATAAGAGAGTTTATTACAGTGTTATCTGTTCTTTGAGTATGGAATTGAATTAGTATTCATGCTATTCAGAATTTAGGCATCACTGGGGAATTACAGAGTAGATTTCATGACTATAGTAGATCTTCATTATTCACAGATTCTGTATTTGTGAATTCATCTGGTTGCTAAAATTTATTTGTAATCCCAAAATCAGTACTTAGGAAGTGTTTGCAGTCATTTGCAGATATGTGCAGAGGGGTGAGAAATTTGAGCAGCCAATATGTTGGTGCGTAGCTGTGGTCAAAAAAGTCTAGCTGAGGTCAAACAAAAACACTGTGCCTTCTTGTTTCAGCTCTTATACTATAAACAAGTGTCCTTTCATGGTCTATTTAGTGCCATTTTTTTGCATTTTTGTGCTTTTTTGGTGATTTCTGTGTTTAAAATGGCCCCCAAATACAGTACTGAAGTACTGCCTAGCATTGCTGAGTGCAAGAAGGCTGTGATGCGCCTTATGGAGAAAATGTGTGTGAGATAAATTTTGTTCATGAGTCAATTATAGTGCTGTTTGAGTTTAATGTTAATGAATCAACAATATATATTAAGTAGGGTGTCTTTCAACAGAAACACACATTATATATTGATTGGTTGATGAAAATGTGACCAGAGGCTTGTAGGAACCTAACCCTGTATTTCCCCTAGGAGCAATGGTTTGGTATTTGCAAATTTAGCGTTTGTGGTGATTTTATGGTGAATAACTAGAATTGACTACACCTGTAAAACCTTTGCTAGTTCACGAGTGAACCAAGGAAAATACTATGTATCTTCAAAAATCACTTGCAGAAATAGGTCTGTAAGTTGACTGATTAAAATGTAGTCAATGAAAAAGCAGGTAGGCTGGGTTTGGTGGCTCACATCTGTAATCTCAGCACTTTGGGAGGCTGAGAAGGGAGAATTGCTTAAGGCCAGGAGTTTGAGACCAGTTGGGGCAACATAGGGAGACCCCGCTCTACCAAAAAAAGAAAAAAAGAACTGCTATGTTAGAATGTTTTGAAATACTGATGTAAAATCACCTACAATCAACAATATGCACAGGAAATGAAAACATGAAGCCTGTCTTTAAAATTTTTGGTTTTGAAGTTTTGGTGAGGCAAAAGGCAATAAAACTAGTTCCCACTTAGTATTGGTGCACTTTATCCTAAGTTAAAGCAATAATTTTTACTGCTGGGAATGGCTATAAATGTTTTTCTGAACTTGGGAAAAGTTGAGGTGTACTAATTGTTGTAGGCCTAGTATTAATAACTGTATGAGAGAGGTAAGTACTTCTACAGATTTATATTTATAAATGAAGAATTGGGAGGGATGTGTTAATGGAAAAAACCCCCAAAACTCTGTAAAATAATTTAAAGAGGTTTATTCTGAGCTGAACACATGTAACTGGGAGGTCTGGGGCTCAGGAGAACTTACTTGTTCTGCCCAAGGAGAAGCATGGAGTTGAGGGGCCCAAGGGTGGCCCATGTTAGTAGCTACTGCTGAGTTTGGGCTACTCCTCTGGGGGGATCCTGAGTCTTCTCTGAGCCCCATGTTGGGTGCCAGAATCCTTAACAGAAAAAAACCCAAACTATAAAATAGTTTGAAGAGGTTTATTCTGAGCTGAACATATGTGACTAATGGGCTGGGGAGTCACACTCAAGAAATCTTGAGCAGGTGGTCCCAAGGCAGTTCGGCAATAGTTTGGTTTTATACATTTTAGAAAGGCAGGAATTGCAGGTAAAATAATAAATCAATACAAATCAAGGTATACATTGGTTTGGCCTGAAAAGGTGGGACATCTGGGCAGCATAGTGGGGAGCTTACAGGTTATAGTTGAGTTCAAAGATTTTTTTGATTTGTAATTGGTTACGGAAATAAAGCTTTGTCTAAAGGCTTGGAGTATTTTAAGATAAGGAAGTCTGTTAATCCAGGCAAGCCACAATGTATTAATGCAACTGATCTGTTAGGCAAATTGATGGCCTGCAGGTGACTTAACCTTTGCTCTGCATGGCCTTAAGCCCCGTTAATAATTTATTATCTTCTTGTCGGGGTGTGTTCAACTATATTTCCCTTCATGGCCAGGACCGCTTGGCCAAGGAAGGGATCATCTCAGTCTGCTTAGGAAGCTTAGGATTTTATTTTAGTTCACAGGTAGAGAGGAAAAGGACTGAGTAGAGTCAGAACCAGAAGCCAGAGTCTAAAGAGATTTATTTATTTATTTGTTTGTTTGTTTATTTATTTAGGCAGAGTCTTGCTGTGTTGCCTGGGCTAGAGTGCCGTGGCATCAGCCTAGCTCACAGCAACCTCAGACTCCTGGGCTCAGGTGATCCTCCTGCCTCAGCCTCCCAAGTAGCTGGGACCACAGGTGTGTGCCATCATACCTGGCTAATTTTTTTTTCTTTTTTTATTTGCCCGGCTAATTTCTTTCTATTTTTAGTAGAGATGGGGTCTCGCTCTTGCTGAGGCTGGTCTCGAACTCCTGAGCTCAAGCGATCCTCCCACCTCGGCTTCCCAGAGTGCTAGGATTATAGGCATGAGCCACCACGCCCGGCCTTAAAGAGATTTCTTTAAGGAAGCAAATGATCTTATAGTTTCCATCAGAGTGAAGAAGACAGTCCCAGAGGAAATTACTACAAGGGGATTAACTTGTGTGGAGCAGAGCAGTGATTCCTAAACCAGAGAATCTGAGTCAGGTTTTGAAACTGCTGAATGGAGAATGCAAAGCAGGGTTTGTAAGTATTATGAGTCTATAGGGGTCCAGTTGGTAAAGACCAGTAAAGATCAGGTGTTTAAATTTGACTAAAGAGGCCCTTGGGAGCTAGGCGTAGTGGCGTGTGCCTCTAATCCTGACTACTCAGCAGGCTAAGGTGAGAGGATTGCTTGAGCCCAGGAGTTTGAGACCAGCCCGGGCAACATAGCAAGATCCTGTCTTAAGAACATGCTTATGTGATGAGGCCCTTGGAGCCACTGCAAGCTTTTGAGAAAGAAGAGGAATGCTAGGTTCAAACCAATATTTTAAGAAAATGATTTAAGAAAATGATTCTTGCTTCTATGAAAGTTTGCTGGGGAAAGAGAGGCTTACATAATTCAGTAACAATTGTTCATAACAATGATGCCTTTGTGTGTGTGTCCCAGCATAGATTTAAGTTGCTGTGAATATACAATCCCTGTGTATGTGTGGGGTTTTTTTTTGTGTGTGTGTATGTCTTTCTGTTATCAAAGTGCTTTTACAAATGTTCCTTGCTTGGAACACTCCTGTGAGGTAGCTTTTATTATTCCTTTTCTTTTCTTTTTTTTTTTTGAGACAGGGTCTCTGTCTATTGCCTGGGTTAGAGTGCAGTGGCATGATCATAGCTCACTGCAACCTCACACTCCTGGGCTCAAGCAATCCTCCTGCCTGGGTCTCCCAAGTAGCTAGGACTACAGGCACACACCACTGTGCCTGACTAATTTTTCTAATTTTTGTAAATATGAGAGTCTCACTCTTGCTCGGGCTGGTCTTGAACTCCTGACCTAAGTGATCCTCCCGCCCCGGCCTCCCAGAGTGCTAGGATTACAGGCGTGAGCCACCACGTCTGGCCTATTATTCCCATTTTTCGTAAGGGAAAACGGAGGCACAGATTGTTGAGTAATTAGCTCAGGGTCATACAGCTGTTTGATGGCAGGTTTGGGATTCAAACACCCTTTCTGCTATACCTCAGCAGTTTCAATTAACGATTTCAATAAGAATTATTGTTGTAGGATTGGAAAAGGGAAGAACAGAGTTGATTGTGCCTTCTAATAAGAACTGATTTGAAAATATTGGCCTAAGACCAACTAGAGTCAAAATTACAGAGAAAAATTTTGTTGACATTGGAAATAACATGATGAAATTCTTCAGAAACTCTTCTAAAAGTTTACATTGTTTCTACTTGTAATTTCCTCTTGCTTTTGGCTCTGAATCTGTGGAAGTTTCATCTGATACCATATTTACATTTTTAGGAAAGGAAAATCTGATATTGAATGATTCTGGTAAATCTGTCATTGTTGGTAAAACAAAACACCAGTAACTGTCTCTCATTTGAAAAACCATTCCAACAAATCAAACCTAGCTGAAACAAAATATTTTTAGTCTACTTTTCATTTGAAATATAAGGTGCTTGTAAGTGGCCTACTATTATAGAAACAGTTACACAATTTTAGAACTGAGAGATACTTTAGAAAGCATCTGAAGGTTTAAAACTCAAATGCCTTTCTCCACCCCACCTCACCTCTGCCCCTTCCTGAGGAAATGGAGATTCAGATTCAACTTAATACTGAGCTGGACATACTGCAAGGTACATTTGTTAATTTTTTTTTTTTAAATCCTGAGAAGTAGGGATTTTATCTTTATTTTTTCTGAGAGACAACCAAGGCTCACAGAGGTGGTTATCTAATATGTAGTTTATGAACAGTGGAGCCAAGAATCAAATCAATGCTTTCTTGGTTGGTCTGAGTACAGTGGTGTTTACAACTAATCCATCACAACCAGTTACAGATTCCTTTGTTCCTTCTCCACTCCCACTGCTTCACTTGACCAGCCTTTAAAAAAATAAATTAAAAACAAAGCAAATCAGTGCTTTCTTTCTTTAAGTATGTGGCTCTTTCCACAACATGCTATATTTTAATTGGTTCAAGACTAGATCATATAGTATCAGAGCTAGAAGGGACACTGGAGATAGTATTCCCTTTACTCTTTCATCCCATAAATGAGCATGGATTCTGGACTTGGGTTCATATCCTGCTATTTATTAACTATGTGACATTGGGAAGTCACTTATTTTTGAATAAGGTTTTTGAGTCATCAACCCCATTCTGGAGTCAACTTTTCTACAGAGGAGACTAGTTCCTTTCAGTGGGTATTGCTATTTAGAAACCCAATCTGGGTGCTACATGTGCTCATTCCTACTGGGATGTCATGTCTTCCAGGCCCTATCAGGACATATGCATACATATATTTCATATCTCAGTTTCTTTATCTGTATAAACAGATAATAACAGTATACCTAAGTCATTGAGTGGTGATTGTGAGGTTTAAATATGTTCATATATGTAAAGCACCCAGAAAAATGCCTGGCACCTAGTGGGTGCTCGTAAGTATTGCTAATAATTGCTATGAGGAAACTGAGTGTCATGGAGGTTAAGTTACTTGTAAAGATCATATTAGAGTAGCTGAGTCTCAACTAGAATCCAGATCTTTGACTCCTAGTACAGTTGTCCCTTGGTATCTGTGGGGGATTGATACCAGGACCTCCCTCAGATACCAAAATCCATGGATGCTCAAGTCCCTGATGTAAAATGGCATAGTATTATTATTTGCATATAACACATATATATATATCCTCCCATATATTTTAAATCCTCTGTAGATTTCTTATAATACCTAATACAATGTAAATGCTATGTAAATAGCTGTTATACTGTTTTGTTTAGGGAATAATGACAAGAAAAAAATCTGTACATGTTTAGTACAGATAAAATATTTTTCCTGAATTTTTTCAATCTGCTATTTGTTGAATCCATGGATGCAGGGCTAGTGGCTGCAGAGGGCCGACTACACTGTACATTATTCTTGGCAAAGCATTTTCAAACAATTTGTGTATCCAGCCCTCGTTATTTCACGTAAGGTCTACAGGTCAAGTGAAGAACACCCTTGGATCCCCTATAGTTGGTTCCTAGAATAGAAATTTCCAGTGCTATGTACATGGGTATCATTTATATAATGGAATGTATTTCAGGTTTATAAAATAAAGCAGGCTTTTCATTTAGCAAGACAGAACTCTCCCTTTCTCCATTCTAGCCTTTCACTTTGGCCAAGTAACCTTTCTGAGATCAACTAATGTCAGAGGGAAAAACTGAATCTCAATCTTAGCTTGAACAGCTATTTAATCTCTCTTTTGTCTTGGAAATCAAGTTGTACACTTGTGTTTTCCCACCCTAAGAATTTATGTCCTTGAGCTGGGCTAGGTGTAGTGGGTCAGGACTATAATCCCAGAATTTTGGGAGGCTGGGAGTTCAAGAGCAGCCTGGGCAGTGTAGTGAGACTCAATCTCTACCAAAAAAAAAAAAAAAAAATTAGCCTAGGGTGGTGGCACTCATTTATAGTCCCAGCTACTCCGGAGGTTAAGGTAGGAGGGTCAGTCAAGGTCAGGTGTTCAAGGCACTGCTCTGCACTCCAGCCTGGGCAACAGAGTGAGACTCCATCTCTTAAACAACAACAACAACAACAACAACAACAGGGACTTCTGCCCTAATTTCTTCATCCTTTTCATCTCTTTGGGGCTGATGATAATCCCAGCACTGCTTACTATAAAGGGATTCAATGAAGATCAGATAAATCACTATTTTTGAAAAGGCATTGTAAGCCAGTGTGGTGGTGTGTACCTGTAATCCCAACTATTGATGCTGAACAGCCTCCGTGGAGGATCACTTGAGCCCAGGAATTTGAGGCTGTAGCATGCTATCATAGCTCCTGTGAATAGCCACTGCACTTTACCCTGGGCAACAGAAGGAGACCCTGTCTCTAAAAAAAGGAATGGCAAACTGTAATTTGAATGATAATCTAATTGCAAAATGCCAAAAGTCTGCTTATTTTGTTTCTCTCCTCAGAGGGAGCTCATGCCCCCTGCTTGAGTCAACTATTATCAGAATTAATTTAGTCCAAGGAACCAGGAATAGGCAGAAGTACATTTTATCCTTGGAGGAGTGAGCATGGGAGGCTTGGTCTTTATCCTATTTGAGAAGTTCTTTGTTCATGTGCTGCCGCATTCTGGCAGGATTTCTAAATTTAGGCATTAAAGATGAAGTCTAGAATAGTCCTGAATGCAGTAGCCTCTGTCCCTCTGGAATTGTAGTGTGCCACTCTCCTGACATGTGACTGCCTTCTCCAACTTGGACATGGTATTATGATAGAAGAATTATCTATTCTTATATATGATAAATATAATCTTCATCCTTGGTTCTTGGCACAAAGCTCCTAAAACGCTCGGAAAATGATAGGGGTGAGAGGAGTATGTTTTGTTATTTATAATAAGCCCCTTTCAACCATACCTAAGTTTATGCTAATGAGGTTACTCTTGGAGGATGGAGGCTGGTTGCCAGAGGTACACACTATGAGTAGAGGGTTGAACATTTAGCTTTTCTCACCCCCCCCTCCACCTCTGGGAGGGGAGAGGGGCTGGAAATCCAGCCAATCACCAGTGGCCAGTGATTTAATAAATCATGTCTGCCTAATGAAGCCTCCATAAAAATCCTTGGGTTTGGAGAGCTTCCAGGTTGGTGAACACATCAAAGTGTTGGAAGGGTGTTATGCCTGGAGAGGAAGCTCCATGCACCTAACACCTCCCATACCTTGTCCTCTGTGTCTCTTCCATTTGGCTGCTGAGTTGCATCCTTTATAATAAATCAGTAAACATAAGTAAAGTGCCCTCTAGAGTTGTGTGAGCTATTCTAGAAAATTATTGAACCTGAGGAAGCAGTTAAGGGAACCCCCGATTTGTAGCCAAGTTGGACAGAAGTGTGGGTAACCTAGGGACTCATTACTTGGAATTGGAGTCTGAAGTGGGGGACAGTCTTGTTGGATTGAGCCATTAATCTATGGGGTCTGTGCTCCAGGCATTAGGGTCAGAATTAAGTTAAATTGCAGGACACCCAGTTGGTGTCTGCAGAGAATGAGAATTGTTTGCGAGGGTGGGGAAAACCCCACATGTTTTCTGTCAGAAGTAAAGTGTTGAGTATAAAAAAGGAGTTTTTCCTCTATACCAGAAGTTCTCTGACCCCTGTTATTTAGAGTTTTTATGAAGGTTCATTATGGCATAATTGATTAAATCATTGGCTATTGGTGATAAACTCAACCTCCAGCGCCTCTCCCCTCCCAGAAATAGGTGGAGTGGAGGGATGGGGCTGAAAGTTCAATCCTCAACTCATGGTGGTTGGTTCTTCTGGCAACTAGCCTCCCATCCTCCAAGTGAGTTACCTCATTAGCATAAACTTAGGTATGGTTGAAAGGGGCTTATTATGAATAACAAAACACCTCTGTCACTCAGAATTTCCAAGGGTTTTAGGAGCTCTGTGCCAGGAACTAAAGATGAAGACCAAATATATGTGTCTCATTGTATTACAACGTCACAGGTATGCTCTTTACTTTTCACATAAGGAGTCTGATATAGATTCCTGACAGACAATTTTTTTTCTTTCTCTAGAGGAACCAGACTAGCATTTCCCAGTGGGTTCCAGTATGCAGCAGATTGGTACCTGTGTCTCCTACCCATGGACAGTGGGGCACTCTGTCTGGCACTTCCCAGGTAAGGTTTGTTGTTCTTTGCTTAGTAAGAAAACCTTAGTGTTTATGTGCAAATATCATGTATTTATAGATTAGCCAACCAAACTGTGTGATGGAAAAATCTCATGAGACCACTCTTGTTCTCTGTGGTGCCGGCTTTGGACTGATTCCTACAGTATGGTGTCTAGGGCGTTGCTTCTAAATACCCCAGCAATGGAACTTAGCCTAGGAGACCGTGCTACAGTCTGATGATTTTTACTGTTAGGGAGTTTTTCCAGTTATTCATCTTAGAGTTAACTTTTTTCAGTTTTCGTTTTGTAGCCATTTTGTGTCATTTTTATTTGGGGTGAGAAATATTTCTTTCTTTTTCCTTTTTATGAACATAAAATCCAATAAACAATTATTTGAGGTCTTAGTTTACCATTGACCACAGACTTATTATAATGTAGCTTACCTTGGGCCCTTTGTGAGGGATTTTCTTCCCTCCTGATTTTTGTTAATCATACAAATGATTTAGTAATAAAGGAATGAAAAATCACCTGTGACTTCAAATCTGAAAACATCAGTATTTTAATCTCTTCTGTTTTTTTTTCTAGTGTGTGCGTGTGTGTGTGTGTGTGTGTACTAATTTTTTCCTTAAGTGCCTTAACAAATATCCACAGAATTTTATATTCTGGTACTTTTTCACTTACTAGAGCAGACATTATTCTTAATGTTTAGATAGACTTAAATGTTTAGTTAATTTTAATTAAATTTAATTAAATTTTTTAATGGCTACATGATATTTTATTTACTTAGCCTTTGTTTGATATTCAAATCATTTCCCCTTTTTTGGCCAGTATAAGTCTTGATTTCCTTACCATTTTGTTAGCATATATTTTTTTCTTATTTTTAATTATTTATTCCTAGGAAGGTATACCCTGTGTCAAAGGGTATGAGCAGTTTGCCTCTCCAAAAAGTTGTTGTAATATTGCCACCAGCAATGTATGTATAATGAGATTTTCATCATTACCTTCCTCAAGTTGGGTATTTTTTAAACATTTAAATATTTGGGTAGAAAATATTACCTTGTTTTGCCTTATAGTTCTTTGTTTAGCTGTCAGGGTTATAAATTTTTTCTATGTTTATTAGCTGTATTCCAGTTTGTGAAAATTGTATGCTTATGTCATTTCTCTGTTCATCTACTGGGAATTCATTTTTCTTACCAATTTATGATATTCCTCTGTAGCCGTTAACTTTCTTTTTCATACTTGATGCAATTTTAAAAACTATATTTGTTATATATAATTTATTTATATAATTATATATAACATACTTTAAAATTTCCTCCAACTGTAAAATTTTCTCCAGTGTGTAAGCACTGCCATTCTTTTTTTTGTTTTTTCACACAGGATGTCAGCAATACACCTGCCATTCTTTTTTTTTTTGAGACAGAGTCTCACTCTGTTGCCCTAGCTAGAGTGCCGTGGCGTCAGCCTAGCTCACAGCAACCTCAAACACCTGGGCTCAAGTGATCCTTCTGCCTCAGCCTCCCGAGTAGCTGGGACTACAGGCATGCGCCACCATGCCTGCCTAATTTTTTCTATAGATTTTTAGGTGGCCAATTAATTTCTTTCTATTTGTAGTAGAGACGGGGGTCTCGCTCTTGCTCAGGCTGGTTTCGAACTCCTGACCTTGAGCGATCCACCTGCCTCAGCCTTCCAGAGTGCTAGGATTACAGGCGTGAGCCGCCACGCCCAGCCTACACCTGCCATTCTTAAGCTGTCTTGTTTGTCCCTGTATTTCTTAGGCTTCTCACTAAGCCTGGCACAGAGTAGTCACTAAGTGTATGTTGAATGAGTAAAGAATATGCCTGTAAAGAAGAGGTATCTACTTTGGGTAGTCACATAAGTATTTCTTTTCAGAGTTGGGCTGCGTTCTATTACTTTTTGTACAAAATTTTAATAGCATTTATCATATAGTGCAAAATCATTTGTTTTTTTATATATATGTAGATGGTAGGAGGAGGGAAATCATTATATGAATCCCTAACTGTGCCCTATTCTTTGAATCAATAAACATTTCTTGAGCACCTAATATGTATGAGGTACTTACTGTATTAGGATCTGGGACAGCATTATAGGAAAGAATTTATGCAGATAACTCACGGTGGTTTATCTCATGCTGACCAAATGTAATTTTAGTCAATGTAAATAAACTGGACCTTTTGTCATATTGACTATAACTTACTGGCATATATTCTCATCTTTGAGATCCCCCACCTATATGGAAACTTCTGCTTTAGAATGGCATCCTCAGGTATATGTCTGATAGGGAGGCAGATTTGGCTCAGAATGAGGGAGAATTTTGTTAATTAGAATTGTGTCTAATGGAATATATGGGCTGCATTTTCACATAGTAAATTTACTCTTACTGGAAATATTCAGGCAGTGGTTGGATGATTGTATGTCAAGGGCCTGACATAATGGAATCCTTCATTGGATGAATGGTAGTATCAGATGATCTCTAAGGTAATGTTCAATGCTATAATCCTATTATCATTTTCAAAGAGCTAGGGACATTGTAGTCTTACCTCTCTGTCTTTGTTAAATAACCTCTTGAAGTTGTGTCTACTTAAAAATTTTTTCCCCTTATTTTGAAATAATTTTAGACTTATGTAAAAGTTGTAAACATAGTAGAGTTCCCATGTAACCTTCATCTGGTGTCCTCTAATGTTAATCTTACATAACTATAGTGCAGTTATCGAAACTAGGAAATGAACATTGAAATAATACTATTAACTAATTTATATACCTTATTCCCATTTTTTTCACTGATGTCCTCTTTTTGGGCTAGAATACAAATCCAGGATCCCAGATTAAATTTAATTGTATATGTTCTTAGTTTTTTCTAATCTGTTACATTTTCTTTTTCTTCTCAAGATTTTGACACTGTTGAAGAGTACTAGTCAGTTATCTGTACAGTGTTTCTCAATTTGGGTTTTTCTGATATTTTCTCATAATGAGATTGAGGTTTTGCATTTCTGGCAAAAGTGATGTTCCCTTCTCAGTGCGTCATGTCAGGGATATGTGATGCCAACATGTCTTATTACTGGTGATATTAACTTTGATCACTTGGTTGAATTTCTGTCAGGTTTCTCCTCTATAAAGTTAGTATTTTCCCTTCTGAAGAGATACTTTGAGACTGCAAATATCCTGTTTCTCATACTTTTGCTCACTAATTTTAGCAGCCATTGATTTTTTAAAAATGATATGCTAATTAATTAATTTTTTATTGTGGTAATAGATACATAACATTAAATTTACCACCATAACCATTTTTAAGTGTATAGTTCAGTAGTGTTAAAAGTATATTCACATTGTTTTGCAACAGATCGCTATAACTTTTTCATCTCGCAAAACTGAAACTCTATGCTGTTTAAACACAAATTCCACCACCCCTCCCACCACCCCAGTCCTTGGAGACTGCCCTTCTACTTTCCTTTTCTATGATTTTAACTACTTTAGATACTTCATGTGAATGGAATCATACAGTTTTTTCTTTTTTTTTTTTTTTTAATTTCCTCTTAAGTTTTTTCTTTTTGTGACTGGCTTATTTCACTTAGCGTAATGTCCTTGCTGTTGATCCTTGTTGTAGCATATGATAGGATTTCCTGTTCTTTTAATGCTGCATCATCTTCCATTGTGTGTGTGTGTGTGTGTGTGTGTGTGTGTCTATACACACACACCACATTTTCTTTATCCATGTGGGTCAGTGGACAATTGGGGTGCTTCCACCTCTTGGCTATTGTAAATAATGCTGTAGTGAAGGTGGGTGTGCAGATATCTCTCAGAGATCCTGCTTTGAATTCTTTTGGATATATAACCAGAAATGGGATTGCTGGATTATATGGTAATTCAGGCGATGGTTCTCCACTGCAACAATTATTACTGTGGTGTTTGCCTAATGATTTTCTGTTTCTATCATTCCTACATTTATTAATTGGAATTCTACTGTGAGGAAGAGCTGTCACTTCTTCCCCATTTATTTATTCATATCAGTATGAGCTCATGGATATTTATTTTTTTCTAAGAGTTATAATCCATTTCTGGTTAGTTATTTTGTTGATCAAATTGTCCCAGTTTTGGCTATTGGGAACTCCTTCAAGTTCCTTTCTACATGCCCCCATCATTTTTTGAACACTCCCTTATTTCCTGGCACCACAGAATGTTTCAGGTTCATGTTGTATTTTCTTTGCCCTAGCCCTAGATTCAATCATTTCTCCAAGGAGCTGTGGTTCTTTTTATTGGAGAGTAGTATTTGGAAATCAAGATCTGAGTACTAAGTGTGCACGAGCCTGTGTTGTTGAACTCTACTCAGCTTTTTGAAAGCAGCTAGCTATAGGGAACAGAACATAGCTTTGAATAAATATTCTAGTCCTTAATGAACTTTACTTCTTTTTGCTTTAGTGTCCTATTTCTAAAATAGGAAAAAACAGTATCTACTTTACAATGTTATTGTGACCTAACATAAGTAAAACATCAAGCATATAGTACTGGGCATATAGGAGATCTTCAATAAGTTGTAATTGCTATTTTTGTTGTTATTTATGTTCATGCTCCTTGGGTAAGTTTTCTCCTCACTGTATAAAGTGAAACTTAAAAAAAAATTGTTCTAAAATTACCTTTACCAAGTTACAGCCTCTCTCTTGGTCTTAGTTTCCTCATCTGTAAAGTGAAAAGGTTGGACTAGAAGATCTCTGAGATTTCTTCCAGCTCAAGTGTTGTTATTTTAAGTGACTCCTTAATTCTTCAGTTGCCTTTTCTCCAAGCTAAACAGCCTCAATTCATTTTAACCTTTCCACTAGGACCTTTTATTCATCCCTTTGATCGTTCCTGTGGTTCTTTTTGGACCTTCTCCAGGTTGTCCTTCTCTTTGAAAAAAAAAAAAATCCACCTAGTTTTTATTGAGTACCGACATCATGCCCAGAATGGTGTTACGCATTGGGACAGAAAATAAAAGTAGCATAAGATGGGCTGTGCCCTGGTGGAGCTTATAGTTTTGCTAAAAGGACCAGACACACCCACCCATGGTATTCAAGAATTACTTGAGTCCATCCCTATCCCCCTTTTTCCCTCTCTCTTTCTCTCTATTCAGGGAGGCCTCTTCACTTTCAGGACCTTTTTGGAAGCAAAAAATAAGGGTGAAATCTTATTAATATATTCCTTATAATCCAGAGCTGTCTGCAAAAGAGTTTATCATTATAGTTAATAGGTCTTTACATTTTTATTATGCAGTATAGTTTACACATCTCTTTCACTTGCATTATTTAATTGGTTCTCAAAACAAATTTATGAGATAGGCAGTGCTGGAGCTTCAACTCAAGTCTTCTGACTCAAGTCTTTTTTTTTTATTGGTAGAGACAGGGTCTCACTATGTTGCCCAGGCTGGTCTTGAACTCATGGTCTCAAGTGATCCTCCTGCCTCAGCCACCCAAAGTGTTGGGATTACAGGCATGAAACACCTAGCTGGCCTGACTCAGTGTTTTTCTCTTTCCATTACACCATGCTTTCTCACCTCTGCCTTCTCATTCTTCCTTCTTCTCCATTCTGCTCTCTTCTCTATGAAGTCTTTTCTAATGACTCTAGGTCATTATTTTCCATTTCCAAATTTCTGTTTACACTGTCTGTACCACATCTTTAAGTATTTTTGTACATTTTATTGGAGTATAATAAAAATATAGAAAAAGGTTTAAATCATAAATGTACAGCTCAATGAATTACTAGAAAGTAAATATAACCAACATCCAGATCAAGAAATAGAACATTAACCAGACTCTGGGAGGCTGAGGCGGGCGGACTGCTCAAGGTCAGGAGTTCGAAACCAGCCTGAGCAAGAGTGAGACCCCGTCTCTACTAAAAATAGAAAGAAATTAATTGGCCAACTAAAAATATATAGAAAAAATTAGCCGGGCATGGTGGCACATGCCTGTAGTCCCAGCTACTCGGGAGGCTGAGGCAGAAGGATTGCTTGAACCCAGGAGTTTGAGGTTGCTGTGAGCTAAGCTAACTCCACGGCACTCTAGCCCGGGCAACAGAAGTGAGACTCTGTCTCAAAAAAAAAAACACAAAAAAAAAAACATTACCAGAACCACAGAAGACTCTTTGATCCCCTTCTAGACACTCCCCCCAACCAAGATTAGTCTTCACTTTGAAGACCACAGATAATTTGCCTTTGAAACATACAGTATATAATCTCTTGTGTTTGTCTGCTTTCATTCAACTTTGTTTTAGAGATTTGCCCATATTGTTCTTTGTAGTAATAGTTTATTCTCAATTGTATAATATTTTATTATATGAATATACCACAGCTTATCCATTCTTCTGTTGATGAATATTTGGATTGTTTCCAGTTTGGAGCTTTTATAAATAGTGCTGCTGTGAACATATTTATACATGCTTTTTAGTGAACATACGTACACATTTCTGTTGGGGTGTTTATTTAGAAATGGAATTGGTGATTCTTATAGGACATACATACATTCAGCTTTAGTAGTTACTGCCAAATATTTTTTCAAAGTGATTGTACCACTGTACTCCCACCAGCAGTTTATGAGAATTCTAGTTGCTCTACATCCTTGCCAACACTGGGGTTTTCTTTGTTTGTTTTATGGTGGACGACCTTTCAGCATTTTAAAATGTGATATCTGGTTCTGTTTCTTGTGTGGTAAGTCTTTCTCTTTTTCACAAGATTATGAGTTCCTTTAGAATAGAGATTCTAGCTGTATCCCAAAACCTGGCACAAGGGCTGGCATACTGTGGACCATACAGGTTGGATGAATGAAGCATATATGTATGGCATGTGTGTGGACAAAGACAGGAAGGAAATAATCAGAAATAAAATTTGTACAGATGATAGGATTTATTCATTCAACAAATATTTGAGTGTTTCCCATTGTATTTGATTCTGATAATATACCTACTTATTAACCCTCATGTATCTTTTTGGTAATGGTGTTAGAAAATAAGCAAGTACATAAGTAAATAAAGATACAATTATACATTACAATGAGCACCACCAAGAAATGAACAGGCTACTACTATGGTAGAGAATGATGGGATGGTAAGAACCTGTTTTTAGATAAGGTGGTTAGAAAAGGCCTCTTTGAAAAAATGACATTTGAGTGTTTCAGGGCATTTTTTCTCTTTTACAAAAAGTTATTTTTTGATATCTTAACAAAGGAAACATTGAGATCTTTGAGGCTTAAGTGAATCTTTTTGAGGGGGCAAGAGCAAGAATGGGTAGTACAAAAGAGTTTTAAATGTCTGTGTTTATAGCCGGGTGTGGTGGCTCATGCCTGTCGTCCTAGCCCTTGGGAGGCTGAGGTGGAAGGATTGCTTGAGCTCAGGAGTTTGAGACCAACCTGAGTAAGAGCGAGACCCCGTCTCTACTAAAAATGGAAAAATTAGCTGGATATCATGGCATGAGCCTGTAGTCCCAGCTACTCGGGAGACTGAGACAGGAGTATTGCTTGAGCCCAGGAGTTTGAAGTTGCAGTGAGCTATGATGATGCCACTGCACTCAATGGGGGGTGACAGAGCGAGACTCTCAAAAAAAAAAAATCTGTGTTTATATTATAGATATGTGTAGGTGTGGGAAACTAGATATTGTCCTTGTTACTATATACGTAAGTGCTTCAGTAGTTCAATATACTGTAAAATGTTAACTTATGAATAATGGTAGGACAGAAATACAGCAGGTGGTGGGACAGGCATGGAAGTAATCCATTAGTTATTCCTGGAGCTATGGGGAAAGAAAAGGATCATATAACCTGATAGAAGACGACTCAACCCAAAGCACAGCTTGTTGAAACTGCTGTTGGTTGTGTTCTTTGAACCAGTTTAAGTGCTTTGTGTTCTGGATAGACCATTACATTGATGTAATGGGAGGTGTTCTGTGTTTAGTCTGTGTTTTACAAAGCCTACTTGATACTTATGAATTAAAGCATAAGTGTCCTTGAGACTGACCAGAAGAATCCTGACTAATCTTTTCATATCCTTGTTTGGAAAGAAAAGTAAATATTAATAGTAACATTTCACAGTTAGAAATTCTTTTTTTTCTTCGTTAGGACTAAAGAAAAAAATCATTTTTATTCCATGTGTTCCATTTTTTCTTGGAATAAACCAAAATTGAAGGGTTAACCCTGTTCCTATTCCCTCCCACCCTTTTTTATTGTAAAGATAATACATTATAACATTACTGAGTTTGGAAACTAGATTCTTTTTTTTTTTTTCGGATAGAACAATAAACACCTTTATTACATGAACTAAGACAGGACAGAGGAGGAATTATTTGCCTTTCCGGGCCTTGATTTTCCTCAGGTAGAACTCCAGCTCCTTGCCCTCTAGCACATAGCCATTTGCTCGGCCACACTGGCCTGGTCTGGACGCAATGCATGCGAGAAGCTTGCCCTGCTGAA
>VBSM01001118.1:33692038-33710423 GCA_008086735.1 Cheirogaleus medius | reverse complement strand
CCCGCCTCGGCCTCCCAGAGTGCTGGGATTACAGGCATGAGCCACCATGCCCAGCCTTGGATGACTGAGAGCCCTTTTCAGCAGTGTTCACTCAGAAATTTATTGCTAGATACTTGAATTGGATTGCACTAGCAAATTTCTTTGATTTGTGTTTTCACATGTATTTGATTAGGGAGTTAAACGTCTGCATCTCTGTCTGTATCAGTAGTATCAACTATCTTTTCTCTGTCTTTTTCTTTACTGTTTTCATATATCATTCCCATTTTTCTACAGTCATATTTAGGATTTTAAATGTAGCTTTTCCTTACCTATTTGAGTATCCTGAAATAACCATTCTTTTTCATTATCTTTTTTTTTTGGTGAAGCAGAGTCTCTCTGTGTTGCCCTGGGTAGAGTGCAGTGGCGTTATCATAGCTCACTGCAACCTCAAGCCCCTGGACTCAAGTGATCCTCCTGTTTTAGCCTCCTGAATAGGTGGAACTATAGGCATGTGCCACGACGCATGGCTAATTTTTCTAGTTTTAGTAGAGACAGGGTCTCGCTCTTGCTCAGGCTGGTCTTGAACTCCTGAGCTTAAGCAATCCTCCCACCTTGGCCTCCCAGAGTGCTAGGATTACAGACATGAGCCATTGCACCCCACCTGCATTATCTTTACATAGCAATATCAGGTAAGATAAGGAAAACATTTACCAAATTCAGCCATATGTCACTGAATAGGTGGTTTCCATATTAGCATTAAGCCAAAAAGTATTCCTGTTGTGAAGGACAATGACAAACTGGAATGTATTGAAAGGTGGGCAGTGAGCCTTGTGAAAGCTTCAGAAACTGTGTTGAATAAAGAATGGTTGAAGGAAATAGGGATGCTTAGCCTGGAAAAGAGAAGACATGACGGTTCTTCTCAGGTTATTTGAGGTGCAAATGTGAAAAAAAATGAAGAGACTTAATCTGAGGTATTCCAGTGGGCAAAATAATGTTTAATGGATGTTACATGAAGGAGATTTAAGTTGACCAAAACAAAAATCTAACAAGAATTGTCCTCCAGTTGGGTAGGTAGCCTTACAAGGTCATCGATCTTGTTTGAACAGGGGCCCAGATGATTGACCATTAAGTCAAGAATGCTATAGAAGGAATTCCAGTACAAAAGAGAAGCTTCAAGTGACTAAAAATTCCTTTCCAACTCTCACATAGCTGTTAGTGCAAACCTTTTACTAGATTCATTTTTCATCTTGTAGGATAATACAAAATGCATCAGTTAGTGGGAGAGCAGATTTTCATTTCCTAAAGCTGTTTAAGGTACTCTCTTTTTACTCAAGTAGACTGACAAAGTCTTCCAAAGTTAGAATGAAATAGACATGAAGTCATCCAAGGACCAGAACAACCTTGTATTGACTGGTTGGAAATTTAGTCCGCCTACCTCTGTAACTTATATTAACACATGATTCTTGAAAAGGTTCTTTCCTCAAGTTGTTATATCCAGGCCATGAGTGATGGTCTTAAGGGACTTGCTTTAGAGATTTGTCCAGGAAAATGGCTCACCAAAGTATAAAGACTTGGCTTTGCTGCAGGAAAAGTGAAGAACTGTAAAATGCTCCTGATTTCCACAGCATGAGCACTGTATAAATGCACCGGCCAATCTGGTGAAATCTTCATTGTTTGTAATGGATGCTTTTTCATGAACATGTTGTGGAGAAAGCTTCCTTCTCAAGGAAAGACTTAGGCCTTGGAGGCAAGTCTGTCTTTCTTAGGCAGGGTGATTAATTATGAACCTAGAGGACTTTATATATAGGAGTCTGAAGGAAATTGTAAGGTTAAAAAAAAGATCAAGAAATAGGTGATTAGGAGTTTTAATTAAAAGTATAAATTTGTCTGTAGTTGAACTGGGCCTTATTGCCCTCCATTAGGGTGAGGATTTTTGTCTGTTTTGTTTAGTGCTCTATTCTCAGCATCCAGATCAGTGCCAGGCACTGAATTAGGTACTCAATAAATTACTGGATGAACTGAAGAGCTAGGACAGATGTCCTAAACTCCCTGTCTCAATGATATGAATAGGTCTGTTAAGGCCAAAATATTAGAATAATGATATCATTAGGATATCATTAGATTGGTGATGTTACAGACAAATGCTTCCCAAGATGTGATCTGAGGACAAATACTTCCAAGAACTGCAGGTGTTAACAAAGTTAAATAGGCTTCTTTTTTTGTTTGCTGATATAGTGAATTATACTGATTGATTTGCCAATGTTGAATCAACCTTGCATTCCTAGGATAAATTCCACTTCATCATGATTTATTGTCTTTAAAAAATATTGATGGGCCGGGCGCGGTGGCTCACGCCTGTAATTCTAGCACTCTGGGAGGCTGAGGCTGGCGGATTGTTTGAGCTTAGGAGTTCAAGACCAGCTTGAGCAAGAGCGAGACCCTGTGTCTACTAAAAAAATAGAAAGAAATTAGCCAGACAACTAAAAATATATAGAAAAAATTAGCCAGGCATGGTGGCGCATACCTGTAGTCCCAGCTACTTGGGAGGCTGAGGCAGGAGGATTGCTTGAGCCCAGGAGTTTGAGGTTGCTGTGAGCTAGGCTGATGCCACAGCACTCTAGCCCGGGCAACAGAATGAGACTGTCTCAAAAAAAAAAAAATTGATGGATTTAACTTGTTAATATTTTGTTAAGGAATTTTGCATCTGTGTTTATGAAAGCTATGGTTCTGTAGTTTTGTTTTCTTCTAATGACTTTGTTTTTTTGTTTGTTTGTTTATTTTGAGACAGAGTCTCACTCAGTTGCCCGGGCTATAGAGCCGTGGCATCAGCCTAGCTCACAGCAACCTCAAACTCCTGGGCTCAAGCGATCCTGCTGCCTCAGCCTCCCGAGTAGCTGGGACTACAGGCATGTGCCACCATGCCTGGCTAAATGACTGTTTTGATATCAGGGTAACATTGGCCTCATGGAAGAGCTGGGAAGAGTTCTTTCCTCTTGTTTTCTGGCAGTTTGTGTAGATTTGGTATCATTTCTTTATATGTTTGGTAAAATTCTCTACTGATGCCATCTGGGCCTGGAGTTTGCATTGTGAGAAGATTTCTAGCTACAAATACAATTTGTTTAGTAGATACAAGACTATTTGTGTTATTTATTTTATGCTAGTGAACTTTGGTAGTTTGAATCTTTCAAGGAATTTGTCCATTTCATCTAAGTAATCACCATCATTGGCCTAAAGCTGTTTGTAATATTTCCTTATCATCCTGTTAATGTCTTTAAGATATGTAATGATGTCCTCTCTCTGATTCCTGATATTGGTAATTTGTATGCTATCTGTTTTTGGTTTGTTTTTTCTTGATCAGTCTGGCTATAGATTATCAATTTTATTGATATTTTTAAAGAACCAGCTTTGGCTTCTTTGATTTTTTTATGTTATTTTTCTGTTTTTAATTTTATTGGTTTCTGCCCTTTATGATATTCTTTATGCTTGCTTTTAGGTTTAATTTCCTTTTCTTTCTTTCTTTTTTTCTTTTTTGAGACAGTCTCACTGTGTCACTTGGGCTAGAGTTCTGTGGCGTCAGCCTAACTCAGAGCAACCTCAAACTCCTTGGGCTCAAGTGATTCTCCTGCCCCAGCCTCCCCGGTAGTTGGGACTATAGGCATGCACCACCATACCCGGCTAATTTTTTTCTATTTTTGATAGAGATAGGGTGTCGTTCTTGCTCAGGTTGGTTCTTGAATTCCTGAGCTCAAGCAATCCTCCCACTTCGGCCTCCGAGAATGCTAGGATTACATAGGTGAACCACCGTGCCAGCCTAATTTACTTTTCTTTTCTATTGTTTTACCATGGTTTTTGTTTAAATGTGGGCTTCTAATGCTGATTTACTCCCTAGATAGGCATATCAGATTTCCATTTGTCATATGTTCTGTTTTCCGCTATATCCTATGTGAAGTTTAGACTAAAAGCCTTGAAAACATGACAGATAGCAAAACAGAAAATAAAAAAATCTTAATTACATCAAAGACATAGTCCTTCCTTAATTTGTTCTGCCTATCAGAGATCCTGTTTTTTTGTTTGTTTTTTTTACACAGTAGAGAGTATGCAAAAATATGAACATTGTATATAGTATTGGGTATAGTATATCCTTGGTTACTTTGAACCTTAATATCGGAGCTCTGCTAAATTCGATTGGTTTTTCTTTACTTGCTATGTCCTGTTCAGTCTGTGCATATTTGTTTTTAGTCTGTGCATATTTGAGTTTGTAACTTTCCTTGTCATTTTAACACCTTAAGGACCGCTCACGAGTTTTCTCCTGTTTTGCGCGTCATCTGTTAAGGACTGCTCACGAGTTTTCTCGTTTTTCACTGTAGTTATGATGATTTAAATAACATGCAGTTTGCCCAAAAATGTGCAGTCCCTGGCGTATGTCTTAGAGATTTCTGTGTGGTACGAAAGGTGTTAAGAAAAATAAGCTCCTACAAGTCTTTTGTTGATGTGCTAATTTATTTAGTTATATCCTTTTTTTTGAGATAGAGTCTTGCTCTATAACCAGGGCTAAGAGTGCCATGGAGTCAGCCTAGCTCACAGCAACTTCAAACTCCTGGGCTCAACTCCTGCCTCCGCGTCCTAAGTGGCTGGGACTATAGGCATGTGCCACTATGCCTGGCTAATTTTTTCTATTTTTAGTAGAGATGGGAGTCTTGGTCTTGCTCAGGCTGGTCTCTAACTCCTGAGCTCAAGCAATCCTCCTACTTTGGCCTCCCAGAGTGCTATGATCATAGGCGTGAGCTGCCGAGAGGCCTGTCCCCTTGTTTTCTTTTCTCTTGGCTCACATTTGATTTATCTTGTCTTACATACTGCATATTCTTGTGAGACCCTTAAGTCAATTCTGAAACATGGCAAGATATGAATGAGTGAACAGTATTAAAGATGATGAAACCATTTTCAATCACTAGCACTCTGGGAGGCTGAGGCAGGAAGATTACTTAAGCTCAGGAGTTTGAGACCAGCCTGAGCAAGAGCAAGACCACTCCTTTTCTATTAAAAATATAAAAAAAATTAGCCAGATGTGGTGGCACTCCTATAGTCCCAGCTACTCGGGAGGCTGAGGCAGGAGGATCACGTGAGCCCAGGAGTTTGAGGTTCTTGTGAGCTAGGCTGACACCATGGAACTCTAACTCAGGCAACAGAGTGAGATTCTGTCTCAAAAAAAAGAAAAAGAAAAGAAAAAATAATTTTATTAGTTTAAATGAATTGCTTAGACCCACGTTTGGACCCTTCCTTCTAGTTTAAGAAATATGAGATTCTGTGATCCATGTCTGATGGCACTAGAACATCCACTGGTCATGTTTTGAGTTTGGTTTTATTTTCTTTGTCTAGAAGATTAAGATTGCGGCCCTGCGCATGTATACTAGCTGTGTGGAGAAAACTGACTTCGAGGAATTCTTTCTAAGTAAGTTATTATTTGACAGTTCTGAAAGGAAAATTAATCTAGTTTTCATTTTTATGGTTGTGTCTTAATAGATTTTTTAAAGTCACTAGTGAAACAATATTCTTGCACAAAGTGTATAATACAAATTATTTTTCTCCTTTTGTTTTTACTTTCTTTTTTTTTTTTTTATTTCAGTATATTACAGGGGTACAAATGTTTAGGTTACATACATTGCCTTTGTACCACCTGAGGCAGAGCCACAAGTGAGCCCATCCCCCAGACAGTACACACTGCACCCATTAAGTGTGAATGTATCCATCCCCTCCACCTATATTTTTTCTCCTTTTTTTAAAATTAATTTTGTGTGTGTGTGTGTGTGTGTGTGTGTTTAGAGACAGAGTCTCACTATGTTGCCCAGGCTGGCCTCAAACTCCTGGGCTCAAGCAATACTCCTGTGTCAAAGCCTCCCAAGTAGCTAAGACTACAGGCACATGCCATCTTGCCTGGCTGTTTTTCTTTTTTTAATAGAATAACCAAAGACCAAAAGAATCCTATAAATAAAACATTTTAACAATTTTGAAAAAAACTTAAAAATTTATCTAGTAATTTGACATTATCATGCTTCTTATCCACATATACATCTTTTTACAGAAGAGTACTCATAGTGAACATATCCTATTTTACATTCTGGATGTTTTACTTAGCACTTTGATGAACTTTTGGCCAATCATTCCTCCTTTGTTTTTAGTTTTTAATTGTTTTAGTTGAATAAATAGAATAAGGCTGGAATAAGCATCATGATTTTTTTCTTTCTATTAAAGGACTATTGGGTCAAAGGCACATATAATTTTATTGTTTATACCCCATTTCTAAGGGAGTTTTACTGGTTTAGACCATCCCAAGCAAGCAGTTGATTATACCAATACAATATTCATTTTGTTGCTGTAAATTGTTTTAGTTATTAACAAAACTAATTAAAGGAGGTACTTGTAAAATCATTGGGAGAGATTAAATCATTTCCAGTTTCATAGATTTTTGGACTGAAATATATGCTATATACTTCTATGGTAACAACCATATCCTCAAAGCAACAAACATCTAACCATATACACTTGTTATTTTTCTCTGACAACAAATATTTGTATATAATTATGTAAACATCACTGAAGAAAGCTAGAAGCAGTTTTGATTATTTAATTACTATTTTAATTTTTTAAAAATGAAATGCAGGTTGTTTTGTTTATTTTACCATTCAGCAGATTGATATTAGAAACTTAAAATACCACACTGAATTTAATTCCAATTTAGTATCTGCCTTTCATTTCTTATTTATTCATAGCCAACTTTGTTAACTTCTAAGAATTTCTTATTTTAGGAGAAATTAGTCCAAAGGGAGAAAATATCCTTCCTTTAGCAGATGAAACTATTAATATTAGAAGCTGTCTTTTTCTTAAGTACTTTCTTGAATCCATGTGCTAAGTATTTTTCATCAGATCTTTTTAAAACCTTATCCTCAGATATCTATTTAGTATTTGATTCAATAAATAACTCAGAAATTTATTATAATTATTTTGAAAGGATGTTTACTGGCTATCTTTGTCTTAGTTAACTCCTCATTATTGAAGGTTTTTGAGTTAATATTATAGTATTGAATAATAAGACTACTGTTTTTACATATTTAGTTTATATATCATATTTTAAGTCAAAGCCTGTTATAAACTACTTATAAAATTTAAGAACAGTTTATGAAAATCATAACTATTATATACTAAGCTCACATTTACATAGTATGCTTTTACATTTGTCTCATTTAGGAGTTATAAAATTTTGTAGGGTAGGAAGGCTTGTATTGTTTTCATTTTTGTTTTGTTTTCAGAAACAGTTGACGCTTAGAAAGGGCTAAGTGACTCACCTAAGGTTGCTTAGCCAAGCCTTGAACCTGTGTTGTCTGGCTTAAAATCTAGGGGAATTTTCCATTATAACATATTGCCTGTGAATGAATATAATTGCAAATTAGAAATTGTAATTCATCTTAATATTTTTTGTATTTTATTATATTTAAATGAGAACTACCTCTGTGAGAAGTTCTATTAGTATTGGAAACTGATGTTTATACCTACTAGAGAATGTACATCTCTGTGAGCTTTGTCCTAGCTTTGTCTTTGAAGTAATTACCTAGGGAGGCAGTAAAATATTCAGTGACACCACTCTTCAGGTTTTCTTTTTGAGACAGAGTCTCACTCTCTTGCCTGGGCTAGAGTGCCGTGGTGTCAGCCTAGCTCACAGCAACCTCAAACTCCTGGGCTCAAGCAGTCCTCCTGCCTCAGCCTCCCAAGTAGCTGGGATTACAGGCATGCACCACCAGGCCCGGCTAATTTTTTCTATTTTTAGTTGTTTGGCTAATTTCTTTCTATTTATAGTAGAGACGGGGTCTCGCTCTTGCTCAGGCTGGTCTTGAACTCCTGACCTCAAGCAATCCCCCCACCTCGGCCTCCCAGAGTGCTAGGATTACAGGCGTGAGCCACCACGCCCAGCCCACTCTTCAGGTTTTCTAAGACTCAGTTTGAGGATTTCCTTTTAAGACCTATAGCATGTTCTTTGTATTATGTTCCTGTGTGGTCCATCTTTGTCATTTGTGTGTAGAATGAGTTCTACAATCAAACCAAAGTGGTTCCAAACTGTGTTTAGTGAATAAAAAGGGAGCAAATCTGGAACGTACCATCCAGAGGCAGATTAAAAAAAGTTTATAAAATAATGTGACTTTCTTGTGGCTTGGATTCTAAAGAGTAGGCCAGACAGGTTTGAAATAGGGAATATTGCTTCCTAAGATTACACCTTTATAGTGGTCATTGTTCACTTGGATTTTTGATATTTTAGGCCTTGACTTTTACAGTCCCGAGAATTCAGTTTTAAAAGGATAGAGTCTCAGGCTAGTGTTACCCTCACCCACCCCACCCCTAATATAAGTGAGGCTGGTGCTATTTCATGAAGATTGTTTAAAAATAAGTTGTTTACTTATTCTTTGTGAGTAAACAATAATATCTGTTAGCCTTTTGGATAGGTGCCTATAAAATGTCAAACTTACAGACTCTGTCATCCTCAGAGCTGAAATGTTTAAAGGTTTAGATCCAGAGAGCTAGATATTGGGAATTCTGAGTGGTAAGTTACCTTAGCAGCCGATTGTTGCTTCTCAGATGTTCTAATGATGTCTTTTGTGTGCCATAAATGAGCGTGCCACACTTGGGCATGCAGCAGTTTGCTGACTAGTCTTTTGGCGACCAGTTCTGCTATGAAGAGTACTTTGAGCAGAGATGGCCAGTCAGTGAAGCTTGTGTTTAATGCCACCCTGTTGTCTGTAGACTGCTTTGTCTTAACTCTTGAGACCCTAGAGACCTTGTAGAGAAGCCTCCTTAATCACTAAGTTCTGAGTCAGTGGTTGAGGTTTATCACTTTATTTACACAATCTTAAATAATTAGTGAGATTTGTTGGAGATAATTAAAACCCTATTATTTAAATCATTCACTGAAAACAATAGTAAATATTTATTGAGTACCTATTAAATAGTAGCCATTTTGCTAAACATTGTATGGGCCTTATCTCATTTAATCCTCATAAAAACCTTACAAGGTAGGTTATCTTGTTTTTCCTATTTTCTTTTTTTTTATTTCAGCATATTATGGGGGTATAAATGTTTAGGTTACGCATGTTGCCTTGCCCCCCACTTTCCCATTTTCATAGAGAAGAAAACCGAGGCACTTGGAGACTAAGTAACTTTACCTAGCATCATGTAGTGAATGAGAGGTAGAGTCAGGGTTTTGAGTCAGGCAATCTGACCCCTTGTTAAATGAACAACTCTGTTAATACTGCTTCCCCATAACAGTAATGAATTATTTAATTTTATCCAACTTGATGTCAAGAAAGAAAGTGCCTAGCTTCAGAAAATGAAGCACTGAATATGCATTGGAGTAAGAGTGTGATTGTGGCAAAAGACTCTAACAGGTTTTAACTTTGAAGTGTTTAAACACATTTCATTGAGCTAAAGAATCTGCTGTATTTTTATGTAGCTTACAGTCAACATTGATTGGTCTTACTTTTTAAGGGACACCAATGGGTATAGGGACTCAATCATATGCCAGCTCTTTTCCCATCCTCAGCCCTGAGGTGACCACCAGAAGGGGAAATTGTGACCCAAGTCCAGCTGCTGGCCTGTCTATCTGTGCTTTCCAGCTTAAGAACTGATTCCCTCTCTGAGAAAATTGGAAAGGCTCCTGGAGGCTGCTGAGAAGCTTTGATGTAGAGGTAGCAATTGAACAGATTGTCCTTTAGAAGCAGCCAAATTTCATTTTCCAGATTGAAAGACAGACTTCCAAGAAAACTTTTCTTTTTAATGTTTTGTTCTAGCATCCAAAAAGACCCAACTTCAGATCCGGGCTTGAGAGTTTGTCAGGGCTATTCTCGTTCTAGGTGGAGAGTGGTTGGCCCACTCTCAGATGGCATGTGTCTTAATAGCTGTATGGCTGGCCAGGCCAGCCGTCACCTCCCTTCTGCTGGGCTCTGAGAGGAAGTCCACTTGACAGCTGCTAGGCACCTCCTAGTAAGCTCACCAGAGTATTTTGTTATCACTTTGTGACAGACCTGGATTCAAACCCAGCCCTGCCACTAGCTTGTTAATATTGTGGCTGCCCTCAAATTACTTAGCCTTTTTGAGTCTGTTTCTTCATCTTTACAATGACGATTATCATGCTTCTTTCCAGGGTTAAAGTGAGGATTAAGTGAGATAATGTATTGACATGACTAGCAGTGTACCTGACATGTAGGATGGGCCCTTAGTGTGCATTAGTTTCTGATATTAGTATTAAAGAGGCAGTAGACTAGTGATTAAGAACATGGTGTCTGGAATCAAGCAGATCTGAATTTGATCCCAGGTGTCTCATTTCATAGCTCTGTGACCTTGAGCAGCAGTTGTCTTGACCTAAGAGTCAATTTTCTCTCCTGTCAATGGGAGTAATATCAGTGCCCACCTCATAGGGAGGATTCATTGAGTTAATGCATGTAAAGCACCTATTATAACATCTGACACACAGTAAGCCAATGATGAATTACAGCTCTTTATTATTATTGGTGCTGTTAGTATACCTCAAAGGGGTCCTGCCCTGTGTTTTATCTCCTAGTGACCCCTGTTTGTTATCTATCATTCAGTACATTGTGCACCTCACTGATTGCTGAAAGGCCGGGGATAGCATTTCTTTCTTGAGTCATTGCTCCAAAAGACAGACTTTACCATAAGGACCCAAATTCTTCATTGATTCTCTTTTTTCTTCATTTTCTTGCCATAGCTTTTCTCCCTGACATGTAATAAGAGGGCACATCTAGTGGAGGACCCCTCATCCAGCCAGAGGCTAGTCTTTCTTTCTTTCTTTCTCTCTCTCTCTCTTTCTTTTCTTTTTCCTTTCCTTTTTTTTTTTTAGAGATAGAGTCTCATTCTGTCACCTAGGCTGAAGCGCAGTGGCATGATCATAGCTCACTGTAGCCTCAAACTCCTGGGCTCGAACCATCCTCTTGCCTCAACCTCCTGAGTAGCTAGGACTGCAGACACACACCACCACACCCAGCTATTTTGTTTTTTGTAGAGACAGGGTTTCACTATAATGCCCAGGCTGGTCTCAAACTCCTGGCCTCAAATGATCCTCTTGTCTCAGCCTCCCAGAGTGCTGGGATTACAGGTGTGAGCCACTATGCCTGGCTCAGAGGCATTTCTTAGAGATCTGAAACTTGAAAGGCTTGGATGTCTGAACATAGACCTAATCAGTGGGACCTGAAACCAAGGAGAAGCCCTTCCCGGTTTTGCCATTTCTGGGGGGTGATGAATGGCCTATCATTAGATTTGGTCTGCTTTCTTATTCAGCCATGGCTCCCCAGAGCCCCACTTTTTTTCTCCTGATCATTTCTTTTGGGCAATTCATTCAATACAACTATGTTCATAGCACCTTAAAGAAAGAAGACAGGAAAAGGACCCTAGAAAGACTTAAACTTCTCAGTGGGGCTCTGCTGAAAAAAAGCTGACATGAAAGTGGGGCAGGCAAGGTGGTGTTTGCCTAGCTTTTCAGAATTTGAGCCAGGAAGAGAAAATACTGTAGAATCACATAGAAGTTGGAAGGAATCATAGAGATCATCTAGGCTACATTATATTAATACAAAGTGAGAGTACTGAGACTCAGAGGGGAGAAGTGATTTGCCCAAGGCCACACAACAAAGTAGTAACAGGGCTAGAACTAGAAGACGGGTTGTCTGACTGAAGTCAGTACTCTTTCAGCCCATGGCGTTGCCCTGTGGTTCACTGGCCTTCTCTGTGATAGCATAATCAGAGAGCATTGTAACTGCCATATATTTTAGTTGAACAAATTCCTACTAATATTTAAAATATATATTGCCTCCTCTAAACCCTCACATACTTATACTTTATTGTTATTTTCTAGGGTGTCAGATGCCCGATACATTCAATTCATGGTTTCTTATAACTCTACTTCATGTCTGGTAAGTGAGCAATTAGTGAAGTCACCAAATGTATTTTTTTTTAAACACTGCTGACTTGTAAGCTATAGCCTTCAGCAGGGCTGATTATATGAAATGGCAGTTGTTCAGGCATAAAAAACTGTTCCTTTCATTTTAATAACTGGTGTCTTGAAGCACATTTTTATTAAAAGGTCAAAGCATAGGCCCAAAAAGAAACTAATATTTGTAGGATTTTTTTTCAAAGAACACCTAACCTCGTGAACAATGCTATCAGTATCTCTAGGAGACTCTGTGAGCTTGGATGGAAAGTTCTCTCGCTTTGGCTGTTTTAGGAAAGTTCACATTTACGTAAAAGTGGTTTGAATTGTGAGAATCCGTGGTCATTTTCATTGCTGGTCATCAGAAACCTATAACAAATTATAGCACTGACATTTATGCCTGTACCTCTAAAATGTGCATATGAGTTAGAGTCATGCCAGGTTTGTTGCATGTAAAAATATTTAACACCTTAAATAGTATATTTTTTCTTCAGCCGTGAAATAAGTAGCCAAAAAAAATCAATTTTTCATCTAATGTTACACAGTATTAAAGGTCAGAAGGATATAGGAGAGTTGTTGAAGTGGGGGCTTGGGAATGTATTTATTGAACTGCCAGATCTTGGGAAAGTAAATTCTGGAGAACTAAGTTTACTACTTTGACCATAGTGAGTATCTGAGGAGCATGGGATATGGCTGTCCTGTCAAAAGGCCCCTTGTTTGAGGCTACCTTCAGCTGAGCCTTTGCATCACAGCACTGACTACTATATAAAGACTTTTTGGTTTTGATCATTTCTGAAACATTTCTTCTTCTGTACTCATATAGTCACTGAGTTTGGCTAAGGGGCCTAAGGTTGCAGTTTATTTTATGCTATTTTTTTCTAAGCCAGTAGTTTATTGAGTGCACATATGTCCTGGGTACTTTGCTGGGAACCAAGCATAATTCTAAAGAAGCTCACAGTCTAGTGAGGGAGATAAGATATGTGAAATGGTCAATTATAAATAGGAATGGCTAAGTTTTATAATAAATATGAATAAGTAGTACTTAGAGGATCACAGAGGAAGCTACAAACTCTTACTAATTCTGCGTATTCTTTGAAATGTGCCATGTCTTTTAGTCGGGCAGCTGAGAAGGCACATTATCTTTCTACTGTCTTCATGGTGAAGGTTAGGGAAAAGGGTTCAGGAAGGGAAGCTGGATATACTGAGGAGAAAATTACTTTTCAAGAGAGGAGGACTGCAGAGGTGGCACAGTGGAATTACTCACTGGAAAGGTGGGAGGGTTGAGAGAAGGCTAGCCTATTCCCAGAGGAGCTCAAAGATAATATTCAGAGCCTGTATGAAAGACTCTTTATTGCCCATATAGCTAGAGGTATCAGAGTGTTAGAGGGAATGGATGGCAAAGTAAAATATATAATCCCTGTGACCACATCCCAAGGTCAATACCTGACTAATAGCAGCTGCGAGAACCTTGAAACTAGTAGTTCTTTAAAGTTTCCAAACTGCCTGCTGAGTCTTCCTTGCTGAGGTTGGTTTAATTTCTTAGGAGTGGGATCTACCATTCCCAGTTAGGGAGGGGAAGGGAGACTATGTGCTTCATATCAATGCTATCAATGCTTGGTCTCCCTTCCACTCTTCCTCTCCCTTAGTTCTGATGATCTGCAGGCTTTGGTGTAATGAATCAGAAGCTTTTCAATTTGAAACTCTTACTAAGGACCTACTGTGTGTTTAGGACCATGGGGCATTGAAGAGAATGATATGACATGGTCTGTATCTTCAAGAAACTTAGTCTAGTGGAAAGCAGACACAAAGTACAATTGCCTATAATGGATGACAGGGAAATGCTGTGCCCAAGGCATAAGCAGATGCTGTGGAAGCACAAAGAAGTGTAACTAAATCTAAATTTGGTGGGAGTGGGGGTTTGATGGATAAAGAGTGGCTCTGTGGTAGAGGTGACATTTGAGATGTACCAAGAAGGGTGAATAGAATTTCTGTCAGAGAAAGGGAGGGCATATCAGGTTGAGGGAATAGTGGGAGCAAAGACAGAACATGTACAAAAACATGGAGTATTTGAGGGCAGCCAGCTGTCTGACGTGTCAGGGGCAGGTTTGTGGAGCAGGGAAGAACTGGAGAACTCTCTCTTTTAAGGAATAGAGGGTGTTAGGAGGAGTGACAGATCCACCCCAAGTCTGTGGAGGAGCTATGTTCCAGTCCCTGTTCTCTTAGCCTTAAGCTCTAGGAGGGTAACTGACAGATAGCCAGATTCAAAATTTCAGAATTCTGCAAACTTGCTAGAGGTACAGGGAATGAAATATTTATTGGAGGTGGTAGTATGAGGGAGAGGTGGGGAGGCTTAGAAAACAGTCATAGAAGTAGAAATAACCCTCCCCCTCAAAACAAAAAATGAGACAAATTCCTAATAAACAAAAATGCACTGGTGACTGATATTTCAGAATGCTTGCTTGAGTTCCCAAAGGTGATGTTTCCCTGTTGACTCTTAGACTAGGGACACCATTTCTCACATCCTGTTAGTTCCCTGGAGGAAGTATTGATGTTTCATTTATCCGGTCTTTTTTTTCTAATTCCATGGTTTTTCTGTGGATTGGGATTTAGGGACAGAACACTCTCCAGTTCCTAGAAGACCATTATCAGTTTTGTATTCATATGAGCAGCAATGACTGTGTCTATTGTCTTTGCTGAACAAGATTAGCATTGACTGTGGCTGCTGAAAAAGAGAGGCAGTGGTCTGCACTGTCCAGCATCCCCATGTGGACTTGATAAAAGCAGGCCTCCCCCTCTGCTCCCTATCTTGTCCAGTGGCATTGTACTCACATGAGAAACCTGGGAGTCCTCCTTGGCTATTGAGTTGCTTTCCTCATTAGTAATTATAACTACCAAAGTAACTAATTAAATACTTATTAATAATACTATTTAATATTAATACTATTTATTAATTAAGTACCTGCTCATTCTTAAACACGGATTCATAAAATTATAGCATTTATTCCCTAATCAAATCTATTGTGTGTAGCAGACAGATTTGTTCCCTGCCCTCATAGGGCTTGAGCGAGAAGAGGGACGTTAAACAAATCATTAATAAAATAACAACTGTTATAAGTGCCATGAGAGGATCTATAAGGCTCTGTGTGGGAAGAGGAGTACGTAATTTAGTGGGGAAGTGGGTCAGTCAGGGAGTGCTTCACTGAAGAGGTGACATTTACAGATACCTGAAGGATAAATACAAGTTAGCAAGTGAAAGAATGGATGAAAAAGCATTCCAAGATCTAGTGGTTTTCAAACTTTTCACCAGCAGAGTCCTTTTTAAAAATGAAATATTATGCTTAGCCATAATATATAAAGATTGCTACTTGGATTGAAGGAAGTCAGAATGACCTGCTCACTTCACATCTTCATAACATGCCCACTGAAAAGAGAGCTTAAGTAGCTACAAGGAAACTGAGAACAAAGTTAAAAAATCACAGATCTAGTCCAGTTCCCTCATTTTATAAATGGGGAGATGGTTTTAGCAATTTTAAATGATTTGTCACAGGCCACTTAGCAGTGGAGGATCCAAGACAAATCCAAATCTATATGAACTGCTTCTTCTGCAACACTTTGCTTCCTTTCTGAGTGTCCTATTTGGTGGTTGGGGGGATGGTGGTTTTTTCCACCCAATATGAACAGCATAGGAAACATTCACTGACCAACTAATATATGATGGGCACTGTGTTTCATGGCACTCACTATCTGTTGTCTTGGGAGAAGCAACAGGTAGACCTGAAAGTAGCACAGGTTGATATACAAATCATATGGGAGCACAGGGGAAGAGAATTGCCTGGGGATGATCAAGGAAAGCAATTGCATTGGCCTTGTGGGATTGGAACCAGAGGACATGGGGTTGAGGAGTTATGGAGGGGGGAGGGGGGAATAAGGTGTTGTAAACTACTTTTTAAGAAGTTTCAAATGAGAAAAAAAGATAAGGTGATACTAGAGGGAGAAACAGGGTTGTGGGGGGAAGCATTTTGTTGTTTTTTATTTTAAGATGGGGGAAACACTGGAATGTTTTTATAAGTTGAGGGAAAGAAGTTTTGGGGAAAGAAGGAAATAAAGTATGGGGGTAGGAAGGGGTTGGAAAGCATACTGGTGCCAGTCTCAGTCCAGCCAGAGAACTGCCCTGGCAGACACTGGCAGCCTCTGCAATAGGTTCTCTTTAAAACTACCACAGCAGTTTTGACGTAGCTGTAGGGCATTCGGGCTCCTGCCGGATTCCAGCAGCTCCAAACCTGCTATATATGGTGAGCCCTGGCCATGTGCACATCCTCTATCTCCTTCCCCCAGCCAGAGTTGCATTGTTCAAACACCCACACATTTAGCTTTATTGCCCAAACCAAAGGCCTATGCAGCAGCATTTTACCAACATTGCATAACCTAAGTGCACTGGTACCTGCTACCCAGGAGCGTGTTCTTTATAGTGGATTTGATAGGCAAGCCACAGGTCAGGACCAGCTCTTGGAGGAGGCTCATTGTCGGGTGATATGGCTTCAGGAAGACCTCACCCCACTTGTCTGTCTGCCCACAGACTGTCCTGTGACCCTTATTCTCCCCTCATAAGGGTTAGGCTTCATGGGGAGGGAATTTGGGAAACCAGGTGAAGCTAGCCATGTACACAGCCCCGGGAAAGGGTCAGCCTGCCAGCTCTCAGATCAATAAACTTATTCATTAGCACACTGCTGGGACATTAGTGTGGCCATCTAGGCTGTGCTTTCTTGGCCTTAGCTGGTGACAGAGGAAGGGAAACAACCTGCATGAGAGTCCTCTTTGGGATTCCTTTATAGCAGCCAGAGTGACAAACCTGCCCCTGTGCCCACTAGTCTTCATTGAATTCAAAATCAGATCCACTTTAAGCAGCTTATAAACTACCATGTGGCAGAAACAAAGCCAAAACACAGCTGGCATTGTCAGAAGGCCCAAATGGAGCGAGTGAGACAGGATGCTCAAAGCTGCCAATACATTGCAGGAGGTCAGCATCAGGAATAACAGGAATTCTTCCCTCCCAGGTTTAGGCTGAGAGGAGGAAATCATGGGTAGGAAACTCTCTTGTTACTTTTAACTCTGCAGACAGTGTTGTCTTCCTACTTGTCTCATTTAGCAGGAAGAGGTTCTGGGTGCTGTGCTGTCACGGATTGGGGGAAATAGTGTGGGAAACCCTCTGGCTTGGGAGGAAAAGGGGAGCTGAGGCTTCATTCCAGCTCCTCTCTTCTCCACTGTACAACTTTAAGTTACTTAACTTCCTTAGAGCATCAGTTTTCTCTTCTGTGAAATGGAGACAGTTATAATGGATAAATGATCATTAGATTGAGAGAGAGAATGAATACAAATGCATCTTACAGTGACAAGTGTCATATTAAAGGACTTAATAAATGGTAGTAATCATTATTATTATTTGCCATAAGGCAAAATTGATATCTTCAGCCCTGTATTATTTGAGATTTCTGGTCAGTGAGTTTTTCTTCCTTCGTTCCCTGTCTTTATGCTTGCCTTTTAGAGATACTAGGGAGCCGTCAGACTAAGGCTTGGACACTCCTTTTTTTCTTTACTTTGCTAGCTGGGTTATTGCCTTCCTTATATGTAAAAGAGATCAGTGTTATTTATGAGCCACTGGAATCACTGAGAGACAAGGATTGTACTGTGAGCCTTAAAACCTTGATAATAAATTGTGGGTTTAAGAGCATCATCAAACTTGGGAGGAGCAACTTGAGTTGTTCCTAAACAGACAGTAGTAGTTTATGTACAGATTAAGTCTATATTCAGAGTAGGTTCTTAGTAAATACTTGTTAAATGAATGATTAAATTAATTATTCCATATGAGAGTTTTTTTAATTACTAGACTGCTTCTTTTTGAAGTTTATTTTGCATTCTTAAGGGCAATTTTTATTACGTTTTTGCATGGAAGTGTGTCTTCCCCTCCACCCCACCCCCTGCCCTTCTTGGTTCCCCCTGCCCCCAATAGAGCTCTGAAATTATGATTTTGAATCAGTGGCAAAATGTAATTTGTCCTGTCAACATTTAATTTAGGCATTTAATATGAGGAAATTTAGAATTTGTTTTATTCATTTTTCTTTCTTTCACCTTTCAACATACTTTAACATTTTCTGAATGATTTGGGATGTCCTGACAACTCTTAAATGTGTTTTGCTAGACTATCATCTTTGAGTTGCACTGGGTAGGTTTACTCTGTCCTGTTGAACTTTAATTCTTGTGCTATTTTTTCTGTGTGTCTGTTTTAAATAAAAAAAATTTTTTTTTTTTGAGGCAAGATTCTCGCTCAGTTGCCCCTGCTAGAGTGCAGTGGTGTCATCATAGCTCACAGCAATGTCAAAATCCTGGGCTCAAGCAATCCTCCTGCCTCAGCCTCCTGAGTAGCTGGGA
>VBSM01001118.1:33668253-33679713 GCA_008086735.1 Cheirogaleus medius | reverse complement strand
AGCAATCCTTCTGCCTCAGCCTCCCAAGTAGCTGGGACTATAGGCATGCACCACAATGTCCACCATTATGCCTGGCTAATTTTTCTATTTTTAGTAGAGATGGAGTCTTGCTCTTTCTTAGGCTGGTCACAAACTCTTGCATTCCTTTCTCTACACAGGTTTTCTACCCCCATTCCTTAAGAGGTAACAAGAGTTCAAAGAGTAGAGGCTTTAGGCAGTTTTCCAACTGATCAGGTGGCATGGGTGCGTGCAACCAGGTTGCCAGTCTGATGGCTCTAGTTGCCTGTCCTTCTGAGTGGCACACTGAACTCACTCCATTTTGGGGGTTTCTCTGAAAGAGAAGTTATAACCTTTCTGTATTTGAAATTAAATGAATCATTAAACTCCTAATAATATACTTGATCATTTTTCTCTTATGGCCATTTTTACCTTCAGTTATAGATTGTGAGTTTCCTGAGGTCTAATTTGTCTGTCTTTGTATTGCTACTGTACCTGAAATGGAGCTTTGTACATAATAGGCATTCAGTAGATGTTTGAGTGAATGAGTGAGTGAGTGAATTTGATCCCCTTTTGTTATCTTCAGTTTACCTTGTAGAATTTATATAGGAGAGGAATAGTGACCTAATTCCATTTTTCAAAGCCCTGGCTGCCTCAGGGCACTCACAAAATCTGGCCTTTTTGAAATATCCTTACTTAAGTACTCATGCTGAGTACTCCCAATTCAGCTCATCATTTCAGAACAGTTTACCTCTCCAGCCTATCATGTTTCTTTTTCCTCCAGTCTCTGGGTGTCTTATTCCATTTGATATCTTTTGTTTCATAGTTATAACACAACTTAGAACTGTATGCATTGAGCATAGCTAAAGCCATTTTCTAAGCCTCCTTTTCAGGGGTCACTAATACTTCTCCCTATGTAAATCTCACTCAGGAGATGGATGGGATAAATAGCTCCATAAACCTGTTTCCTGTCTCACTTCTGATGTCATCACCACC
Source organism: Cheirogaleus medius (assembly GCA_008086735.1). Lineage (NCBI taxonomy): Eukaryota > Metazoa > Chordata > Mammalia > Primates > Cheirogaleidae > Cheirogaleus > Cheirogaleus medius. The sequence continues at coordinate 33,678,720 of VBSM01001118.1, read as the reverse complement.
AGTCCAGTCTCCCAAGCTAGAATTCTTAGTCATCCTTAACTTCTGCCTCATCCTCAATTTCTGCTTCATCCTCTGCATCCAGTTGGCCTGTAGGTTCTCTGTCCAAAATATCTCCAGAATTTATCTTGTCTTCTGTTCCATTGCTTCATGGCACTCACCATCTCTCCTTTATTGCAAATAGCTTCTGAACCATATAATTCCCAGACATTCCCTACTCTAAAGAACCCTCCCAACCAGACAACTGCCAGAAATGTTCTTTATAAATCCCACTTCTGATCATGGCCCCCTTATGTTAGAAATCTCTAAGGGCTGTCATCACATATAGGACAAAATTAAAACTTCTTAGCAATACTTATAGAACCCTTTGTAGTTATGTAAGGAGAATGTGCTTGTTCTTAGATGATAGATGCTGAAGTATTTAGGATAAAACGTTTTGGTATCTGTAAATTAGCTTCAAATGGTTTAGCAAAAGGAAAAAAGGGTGTATAGATATATGGATAGAGATAAAGCAAATGTTGCAACACACTAACAATTCTCAATCGAGATTATACAGGTTTTTACTGCATTACTCTTCCATCTTTTTAAAAAATTTTGAAATTGTTCAAAGTAAAAAATTGGAGGGAAAAGAGAAATTCACATTCTGGCTCCAGCCCAGCTTGTAGTCTAATCTCCAACAAACCATTCCCCTCTTTCCCCCTAAAAAAGTTCATGTGCATGCATAAACATGTTTCCCTCATGCCAGACTTTCTCTGGTACCATAGTATGGCATGTTCTTTTATGCCTCTAGGCTTCTGTTTTTGCTGTTCCCTCTGAAGTGGTCTCATCTCCTGTCTACTCTGCTCATGGCACTATAAGACAGTCAGATAATAACCTCCTCGAAGAAGCTTTTCCCAGCACTTGCCAATAATATTAGTACATCTGGCCACTCCTTCCTCTGTATTAGTGCAACACTTTGCTCAAATTTCTGAGATAGAATTTACCATGGTGTGCTGTAATTATTGGTTTATGTAGGTCACTCCTGTTAGATGGCATAAGGATCCTAGGATCTTTGATGTCTTCACAGTGTGTCTAACATGGTCACTACTCAAATACTTGTTGGTTGAACATAGGTACTTGCTTCTGTTGTTAGCATCTGGCTAGCACTATCTCCCAAATACTGACTTAATGATCCTCCCTGATCACACCCTGATTTGATTTTTCTGATTGCCCTCCCCCTTAAAAAAAAAGTTAATTTTTCCCTCCTTGCCCTGCCTCATGGGTTCCCTAGTTCTCCCTTCAGTTATACTTTTAATCTGTTTTATAGGACAGATGAACCTTAGAATGTTAGACTGAGTGCCTCAGAGGTTCTCTAATTCATTGGTTCTCAAATCTTTGAAGAGGCTCTGGTGTGTGTATTTTGAAAAATATCTCCCAGAAGATTTCTGATGCACATATCAGATTAAGGACAATAGATCTGGTCCCACCCTCTCATTCCTATGGTGAGGAAATGGAGGCCCATAGAACTTAATTGGCTTGCCAGTGTCATACAGCTAGAAAATAGAATGAGGACCAAATAGACTATGCTGATTCCCACCTCAGGATCTTCTTTACTGTACCACAATACCTTAAGAAAAAAAAAATCCCTTCTCTCCTATCTTTTTACCAAGGACTGCCAAAGACCAAGAGGACAGCTATTCTTGACTCAGGAGGCATTCCATTTCTTTGGTGCACTCTCAACCCTTTTATTCAGAATTTCTAATCCAATACAGCAGAGGCTTCCTACTCAACAGGACTAGTAGAGCTTAAAGGGGGGGGAAAAAAGGCAGATGAGAATGTTAACAATGTTCTGAATTTGTTTCTTTCTCCAGAATTCAGAATCTGAATGTCTCCACATTGTCTGAATTTGCCTTAGTTGATTTTACAATTATTTTTCAGAGACTTCTTGGTTGTGTTTTTTTAAGAGTAGAGGAACACTGAAGCTGAACACAGTGCTTGGAGGGGCTGGGCAGGGAGACTAACAAAGGCGGTATTATACTGTGCACAGCAAAGCCAGCAAATGAATTCAGGAGACACCTAGATGTGTTTCTAGAGGAGGGCATGAGGGGGAAGGGTCTGGTGAAAAGGCAGAAAGGTGGGATTAAGATAAATTAAATGGGGCCAGCATGTTGGATAGGGATAGCCTCTTCCTATTCCATTGCTTCAGATTTCTCATTCTGCTTCGTTCAAAAGTTAAAACTAATCTTTATCATGTACCTCATAGTCACCCTCTCATTCCCCACTCTTACTTAGGAAAAAAACTTAGTTTTAAGACTATTTCAGCATGGCACAGCAGTGTTTATTACTTGAGTGCTACATTTATTGGATGTTCCTGGGGAATCTTAGACTGTTAAAACTGGAAAGGAATATTGAAATAATAGTCCAGAGAGTCCCAATGTGTGGTCCCCAGACCACCAGCCTCAACATCACCTGAAAATTTGTTAAGAATGCAAGTTCCTGGGTCACATCCTGGATCTTCTGAATCAGAAACTTTTGGCTCTGGAAGAGATGAATGTAAGTTAGAAACTGAAGAGTAGAGCTCAGGTCTCCTATTTGCCAGCTCTTACTGCTCTCCTTGGTAAGTGGAGCAGGGTCTGGGCATGAGCTAATGACATGTGAAAGTTGAGGATTTCAGCATAATTCAACAACAGTTCCTCAATAGTAGTAGCTAACATTTATTGAGCACTTTCTTTTTGCCATGCACTTTGTAAACACCATTTGAATTTTGTAATATCTTAACAACAGTCTTACCTGTGAGATAGGTAGTATTTCTAGCTTCATTTTACAGGTAGTATTCATAGCCTCTTTTTACAGATGAGGAAACTAAGGCTCAGAGAGTAGTATATTGTTTTTCCATATCAGCTGTAACAGATTAACACAAACTTGATGGTTTGAAATAACAGAAATTTATTCTCTTACAGTCCTGGAGGCCCGTAATCAGTTTCACTTGGCTAAAATAAAGTGCTGGCAAGGCTGTGCTCCTTCCGTAGGCTCTAAAGGAGAATCTTGCCCCTTTCAGTCTCTGGTGGCTATATTACTCTAATCTCTGTCTCTGTAGTCACATTGCAGCCTTCTCTTCTTCTGGGTCTAATCTCCTGCTGCTTCTGTCTCTTATAAAGATTTGTGTGATTGTATTTAGGGCCCACCTGTGTAATCTAGGCTGTTCTCCCCATCTTAATAGTCTTCATTTAAGCACAGCTGCAAAGTCCTTTCTTTCTATATAAAGTAACATTTACAGGTTCTAGGCATTAGGGCATGGATATCTATTGGGAGACCATTATTAAGCCTACCACAGTCAGGCATTTTAACCAGGCTTACACAGTAAATGTGGGATCTTGTGTTGGACCCATACCTGCCAGACTCTAGAGCTCATGATCTTAATCACTACTCTGTACTGCCTGAACAGGTCCTGACCAAAAACTATGGTTATAGCATCAGCATTAAGATTTTTAACCAAAGCGTTGTTTCCTTCCTCCTTTAACTTCTATAATATTCGCTTGTCATGTAGCACTGAACCTACCTTAACTCCTACATTGTATAGCTCTTTCCACAGTCTCTGTTCTCTTCCTTTTACTGGAGGGCAAAACCAGGGCATCTCGGTATGTTGGTCCTAGTGCCTCCAGTTAGATTATTAGCTCCTAGAGAGCAGAGATTCCATTTTTAAAATGGAGATATAATTCACATACCATGAAATTCACCATTTTAAATGTGCTTTTTAGCAGTTTCACAATGTTATGTACCCATTACCACTAATTCCAGAACATTTTCATCACCTCAGAAAGAAACCCCATGCCTATTAGTAATCACTCCCCATTTCCCTTTTCCCCCAACCCCTGGAAACCATGACTTTACATTCTGTCTATTTTGGGCTTTTCATATAAATGGAATCATATTCTATGCAGCCTTTTTTGTTTGGCTTTCCTTTCACTTAGTATAGTGTTTTCAAGGTTCATCCATGTTGTAGCATATTTCAGTACTTCATTCTTTTTATAGATAATCTGTTGTATGGATATACCCCATTTTATTAACGGTTTATCAGTTGATGGATATCTGGGTCATTTCCACCTTTTGGCTTTTGTGAATAATGGTGGTGTGAATATTCATATACAAGTTTTTGTCTGAACATATGTTTTTATTTTTCTTGGGGATATACCTAGGAGTGGAATTGCTGGGTCATGTGGTGACTCTATGTTAACTTTTTGAGGACCTCTGATATTGTATCTTTTGTCAAGTTATTTCAATTCCTAGATGATATCCATTGTTCTTCATTTATAATGTAATAACATTATCACAATATGTAGTCTTAACTGCCACATATTTTACCCATGGTTTTAGACAGTAATAAGAAACGACAGTGTGGTATAACGGACGTTCTAGCCAGGCCAGCCACTCTCTGGGTAAGCATAAGTCAAATCACCACCTCTCTGGGGAGGAGAGTTAGATGATTTCTTCATTCTCTTCCAGATTTAACATTCTGCAACTCTGTGAAAGTCTGAAAAGCTAGCCTTGTGTTAAATTCTCGAGCTTGTGTTCTGTTTTTTTAGCAGTTCATCATTCTCTGTCTGATTTCTCTTCCCAGACACAAACAAGGTTTTACCTATCCATCCATCCATTTTATTGTGGCCTGCTAGCTTCCAGGTACTATGCTAAGCACTGGAGATACAAAGATGGCTAAGGCATTGTCTGTGACTCTAGGAGGAAAAGACAAACATATAAACAGATAATTAAAATATTAAGAAATTATAATGGTTTACAATTTCTGAGAACACCCAAAGGAGAAAAGCTTGTGGTAGATGACATTTGGGTTAAATCTTTTCCCATAAGTAGCTGTTTGCTAGACAAGAAAAGAATTCCAGGTAGAGGAACAGTGTGGATAAAGGCACAGAGTGGTGCAAGAGGGCAGAGAATGTTTGGCTTCGTTTGGTGACTTTTTTCCTTCTTTTACTGCAATAGTGAAAGCAGATTCTTTTTATCCAAACTAGCTCCATTTTGAGATCCTTCTGTGTGTCTGATATTTATAGAGTCATCAACTCAAGGGTCTGCAAAGTAACATACTTTGTCATAAGTACTGGCCACAAGTAGATCTTCCTTATTTTTTAAGGGTGCTTCAGAGTCAATTTCTGAGTAAGAAAGTTCAGTGAATGGTTGAGGAGTCTTGATCAAGATTTGGGTTTTCTCCATAGCACAGTTCAGTTTGGGCTCTTGCATACACCCCCTTGTTCCTCTAAGGGTTTTGGTTACATAAAAGTATCAGGAATGTAAAATTTTACAATATGATCAGCACAGCCCAAACTAAATCTCTAACCTTTGACTAGAAACATACATGGAAGGCTTTGTGTTTTAAACTGCCCCATTCCCAGCCCCCCAGCCTTCATGAGAGGTCATTGTACAGCTCTTTCCATGGTCACTGTTCTCTTCCCTTTTACTGGAGGGCAAAACTAGGGCAGAGAAATAATTTTTATTCACTTCTGAAAGGTTACAGTAATAAAGAAACTCTTGTTAACATCAGAGAACGTTGCAGCCAAGAGTTTTCACAGTCTGGCATTGTTTATTTTACATGTAATTTGGAACCTTCTGCACTCTTAAAATATTGGCACAAAAATGTTTTAACTCTTGAAGTACTTCATTGTACACAGCAGTAGTGTGGTGTTAGAGGGGCAGCAGAACTCTGGAGAGCTGTTTGCCCTGTTTCTGTTGGAGAATGAAATGGTATAAGCATATGTATGTGTGTACGTATGCAACAAACACACTCACTCGTGTATATATGTGCCTCTCTGCACTGAGAATTAAGAACTTTCTCTGTCCTGATGAACTTACATGCTTCCCTTTAAACGATGAAAATGGTATAACAATCCTGCTTTCCTTTTGCCATGACTGCCAGAAAGTACAAGCTTCCCTTATTTAGATATTTGATATAATTATTCATTATCCTCTTTCTCACCCCTCCCCTGGCAACTTTATTACTTTACTCTTTTCTTTTACTTTTAATTTGGTTGAGATGTATACTATGGGCCAAACTCTGTGCCAGGCATTTTGCAGACATCTCATTTAATCCTTACAAACTACCTTGTGATAGAGTTGGGAGTATTACAACTAAGTAGAATTGAGGGGCAGAAAAATTAAAGGACTTGGCTGTGGCCACTATAGTAAGTCACAAGCCCAGATCTGACCGATTTCAGAGTCTTTGCTTTAAAAAAAAAACAACAACAAACTTTGCTGTTTGGGCCATAACACAGACCCCTTTGTTATAAGCCAATTTGAACCTTTTTTGGAAGTAGGTAGAATATAAGTAATAATGAATGAGTACTTTGATGAACTAAGTTACTCATTGATAGGAGCACAAGTCACTAATGTTAAATGAGATAATACAGAGAAGTACCTGGCTTCATCTAAGGGTTTTTGTTGTTATTGTTTTGTTAGATTGAAAATTAAGATTTGAAAACAATCACAGAAGGATGTCATGAGTTAAATGGGAAGAATGCTAGGCTGGGTGTTAGGCATCTGTAGTTCAGGCTCAACTTTGCTCCCCAGAATTTGGAGGACCTTTTCCTTCTCCCGTCTGTTTCACATTCTGTGGGCTTAAAATAGAGCTATTTATTGACCCAGCACTTGCTAAGACCTAGGCATTCCCCAGGACTGACCATGTTCTCTGTAACCTGTCTGGTGTGAGGACTGTGGCCTGCCTGCTGCCCCATAAGCTCTCCTTTCTCCAAATCTGACACTTTCTTCCTTGGCCGCCAAAGTAGAGCTTTGGCCACGCAGGCTTGCTACCACCAGGTGAGCTCTGCAGAGCTGTCTCTAAGCCATGCCCTTCTCCAGTAGAGGGCTCTTTCCCCTGCAGGAGTTCCACTCCGGCTCTGAGAAGAGGATGTTGTGCTGCATGTATACCATGGTCACCATGCCTGTCCTTCAGGCTGTCGACCTTCTGTTAAAGCCAGCCAGGGGATCCTGTACCCTGTGATCCTGATCCATTTTCACTGCCCTGCAAAGGAACAAGGGCTCCGGACCTTTCAGCAATTCTTTGCCCACAGAGAGCTCTGTTCTTTTTTGGAAGACACACCTGCCTTTGGCTTCTTGACCTGCAGGATCTATCCCTATGATGGAGAATACAGATTAGTACATGTATGTGCAAGTCTGGGCCAGGGAAACAGGCCATTCACCCAAAATCTAGTGAGGGCCCCATTATGTTTTGATATCTACCTCTAAGGTAATGTCTTTTTTAGCATTCATTGCTAAAAAGTTTCCCAAGCAGTTACCTTCCATTACATGGGCTTTGGAGCCAGACAGACATGGGTTCTAATACCTGCTCTGCCACAATGTTGCCTTGAAACCCTGGGCAAGTCTTTTTACCTGTCATTGTCTCTATTCCTTACTCTATAAGTCACACCTAGTTTTGGGACTTAAACAATATGACTTAGTACAGTGCTTGGCACACATTAGGCACTTGATAAATGGAAGCTATTGGGGTACTGTATTTGGACCTTTTCAATAGCACCTAGCATAAGCTGCCTTATTTTGAAAGGATTTGTGTATGCATCTGTCACACTGCACTGGATTTTGGCTTTCTGGAGGACAGAGATCAAATCTTTCATCTTTCTATCTCCTGTTCTGCCAGGCATGGGTCAAGTGCATAGCAGGCACTCAGTTGATGTTGGCTGAATACGTTAAGATGACTTGGGCAGGGCAGGGGGGACATGAATGCTTTAGTTTCTCCATCTGTTCCTGGGGAAATAGTAACCCCTTATTTTGGAGCCTTTGAGGACAATTTAAAACGATATGTGTGAAGTGTTTGGAGCCCTTTGAAAGGAGGGTACTGGAGAAATTAATGGTGTTTTTGCTGTTCTTGGGAAAGCCCTTTGTGGTTCCCAGTGAATAAATTACTTGGAGTGAGTTTTCTAACACCTCCTACTCTGCTCTGTTCACTGTGGCTTTTTTTTTTTTTAATAACTGTCTGCTGTAATGCTTCTTTGCCCGTGACTTATAAAGATATATATTTTTGGTGTTGGACTTTTGACCCCTTTCTGCTCCCAGGAGAGAAATTTCTATGAGAATAATAAAAGGTGTAAACTGTGTGTGTTGCCCCTTTTCTAGGCTTTTGGGCAGTTTAGCTTGGGGTTAAGAGTCAGCAGGCTTGTGGTATGTGTATGGTCATGGCGCAAGTACGAGATGATTCCTGGTAAGCACTCAGTGGCCTTCTAAGCATCTCCCACTCTACTCCTTTTCATCCCTGTCCCATGCCCTTTTGCTAAGATTCTTCAGATTTCAAATGAACCCTGTTGTGTTTGGCATTTTGAGTATAGATATTTGTGGCTATACTACCCTTTCTTTCAAAGACAAGGTGTTAACTATCTGTTGTGCTTTAGGTCTCAAAGTGAGTGGCCTGCCAAAGAGCCTCCCTCTAGAGGAAGGAGAACATGGGAGAGTTGAAAAACCACTTACTAGTCTTAGAGCCAGAAGAGTAGGGAATTAAACTTGGTTCTTCAATTAACCAGCAGATTCAGGTGAAGAGCCTAGACCAGGTTATTTCTAAGGGCTTACTGGCTTGGAAAAAAATCTATAAGTTAAAAATTTTCCAACCCAGGTTAGAATTTATAAAAGTGAATAGCAGTTTGCAAGACCTTCTATTTATTTTCCAAGTGTCTCTTGCCCTATAGCCCTGAAAGAACTGGCTCCGTCCCTAATATCCTCAGTAGGCTCAGAAGAGACTAGAGAAGTGTGGGGACAAAGGTGGGCTTCAGAATGTACTAGGGTTGTCTGGGCTGAAGCAGTGGCTGAATATGGATGTCAGAAGAATCCCACTTGGTGACGATCCTCAGGGACTTTGTAAAGGAGGTCCATACTGTCCTGGCTGATGGCAGGAAGCCCCAGCCAGCCTGGCCCTAGCTGGTCAGAATTGCAAAGCAGTCAGTGTTTATATTTTGTGTGATCTCTCTCCTAATCACTTCAGTGGCCTGCAAGCTCCTAAAGCTTGGCAGCCACAAAGATGATCCTAACTCAGCTCTTTCCAAGTGAGGACACTTCGTCCTGGCAAGGAAAATGGCTTGTATGGGGTCACATATTAGTAGTAGCAAAGCAGAGACTGAAACTTGCTTCTCTTGATTCATTCTGTTGCTGTTTTCATTACATGATACTGTCATCTTTGCTGTTCTCTGGAGCTATCACCCACATCATCCATTTTGTCTTACTAGGAAAAGCTTCCTATCTCACAGACCTCTTTTGATCCTTTTCTCTTAAGGTCAACATTCCAATGTCTAGCACAGTGCTTACCACGTAACAATCCTTCATCAAATGTTGAGTGGTGGGTGAGTGAATGAACTCAGTCTCTATTCCTAACCCTTTTCTTAAAATCAATTCTCTGCTGCTACCTTACCTGACAAACTAATTCATGCTAAATTGTTAATGGATGCTATTAATAATAGGATAATGTTTTAATGATCCCAGATAACATTTGCATTTTAATGGGAGCTTTCTGTAATTAGTGTCTTTGAAAAAAGAAGTGGTTGCAGTAGTAAGATATGCAGGTATTGTGAGGAGCTCTTGGGGTGAGGCAAGCTTGATGATACCACACATGCCATGTCCTATTAAGTGGGCAGCTGTCTGCTCTTTTCTCCTGTGGGTTAAACCCCCCAATGGATACTACCAGGGGGCAGTGGCCCTGCCAAGATCTGAGTGGTTATGTGAATAAGTTCTGGAGGTTAAAGAGGCAGATCCAGGAGTGAGTGAATAGAGTGAGATGTTGATTGCAGCTGCCCTGGATATGCCGGGATTATTTCTGGATCCATCGGTGAGGCAGCTGTAACACTGCTTTCTCCTCTCATTTCCCCAGAACACTGGGTGAGTGACCCTATGGGCTTGGTTAGAGCTGAAGGGACCCAGCTGGAATGGAGGGACTTCTTTCTCCATGTCTTTTGCTGTCTGTTTAGTTAGTCTTTCTGAGTGTCAGTGCTACTTGACATAAATATGACATGCCTGGTTCTCAAAGAGAAGGAGCCTTTCTTTAGAACAACCACGATCAGAGCTTCAGCTGTCCTACTGGTACTCAGAACTAGTCTTGACCTCTCACCTAAACTCACTGTGGGCTGCTTCTCTGGTCCTCTTGCCTCTTGACTCTCTTCATCTCAGATTCATTCTGCAAATTGTTCAACAGCCTGGCTAATCTTCCTGAACACTGTTTATGTCAAATTATTAATTACACAGAAACCCACAATGACTTCTCAATGCCTGCTAGATGTGCACCATACACCTTAGTGTGTCTTTAAGGCTCTCTGCAATTTACTATCATTTTATTATCTTTTCTGCCTGTAGAACTTTTCTTCCGGTCTCTGCTTGTCCGTATTCCACTAACTCCCTCCAGAAATCCCGGAAATCTTCCCTAATCACTCCAGATTTACATTTATGTCTTATTCTACCAATATGATTGTAAATTTCTTTCTTTCTTTCTTTTTTTTTTTT
>VBSM01001118.1:33647128-33668153 GCA_008086735.1 Cheirogaleus medius | reverse complement strand
GGGTCTTGCTCTGTTGCCCAGGCTGGAGTGCAGTGGTGTAATCATAGCTCACTGTAACCATGAGCTCCTGGGCTTCAAATGATCCTCCTGCCTCAGCTTCCAGAGTAGCTGGCACTATAGACATGCACCACCATGCTTCGCTAATTTTTTAATTTTTTGTAGAGATGGGATCTCAATATGTTGCCCAGGCTGGTCTCAAACTCCTGGCCTCAAACCATCCTCTCCTCTTGGCCTCCCAAAGTACTGGAAATAGGCGTGAGCCACCACACTCAGCTCTCCTTGTAAATTTCTTAAGTGCAAGGATCATGAATCATCCTTTGAGTAACCTCATGGCACACCGTAAGTACATAGTATATATTTTTTATTTGATTTAACAAGTAGTTTTCTTGTATTGCAAGAGGCTCCAAGGGAAGAGTAGAATGAAGTAAACATAATCCTTTCTAAAATTGACATAGGTGGTGAGATATCTGTGCCAGGTATATGGTCAAAGCACATTCTGAGTAATATTTTCTTTCTTTTTTCTCTTTTTCTTTCTTTAGATAGGATCTTGTTCTGTCACCTGGGCTAGAGTGCAGTGGCATAATCATAACTCACTGAGTTTTCTTCAACCTCAAACTCCTGGGCTCAAGTGATCCTCCTGCCTCAGCTTCCCAAGTATCCGGGACTATAGGCACATGCCACCATGCCTGGCTAAAATATTTTCTTGATGAATTTTCCTATTTGCTTGCTCCTTCTCATCCACCATAGTGGTGCGGAACAGAAAGGTGCATACGGAGGTGTGATGCTTCTTGTTCTCCTTTCCTCACAGTGCCCCGATGCTCTACATCATTATGAAGAGTTCACTCAGTGCCTGCTATGTGCCAGGCATTGATCTGGGGATACAGATGGGACTAAAAGGTGGCTTTTGTCCTCCAGCATTTTTAGTGAAGCTTCCAGCAAACATCCCTTGTTCTGTCCCTGAGTGGTTTCTACTACCTTCGCATCAGACCTTGCCAGTTCTTGACAGCAACAGGCTACCAACCTGTCCCCACAATTATACCCCATATGTGGCACTGGGCAGTTCTTATCTTAGGGACCTTGAATGACAGAATTAGGGCAATAACACTAATTTACCACCTGATGCTCTGTATATTTTATTCGTTTATTATGTTCCCTTCTCCCCTTTCCAGAATGTATGCTCTAGGAGTTCAGAAATTGTCTCTTGTTTACTGCTATAGCCTCAGCTCCTAGAATAGTGCTTGATGCATGATTACCACCGAATATACATTTGATGAAGACATTATTGAATTTATTTCCTTTTAAGTCCAGTAGCATTATTAATTTGTGTGTTAAGGATTGTTTCATTCATTCATTTATTCAAGGAACATTGTCTCTCATCATGTGCTAATCCCTAAATGCTGTTGGTAGAGGATATACCAGAGAGAAGTGATCTTATAGAGCTTACAGTCTAGTTTATGCCAAGAAGAGAAATGAAATGGAATCTTTCCTAGGTTCACTTCCAAATAAAATAGACAAACAAGTAAGATATGAGTTCACCTGCTGTTTTGTTTTGTTTTTGCTGCAGGCTTCCTACAGAAGCTGTCCCAGAGCAGGACTGAGTATGATGGAAGGATGGGGTAGGAGAGAAGGCAAACCCCCAGGTGCTTATGAGAAGGCTAGAGACTTTCAGGTCCTCATCTCCAAGTGGGTGATTGGGTTAGGTTTGTAACCTTTCCAGGGCAGTATCACAGAGTAGTTGAGAGTGTTCAGGCACTGAAGCCAGACAGTTTGGGCTCAGAATCTGCCCCAGCCTTGTGATCTTGGGCAAGGTCTCTGTGCCTCAGTTTCTTCTCTGCAAAATAGGGATAACTATGATACCTACCCTCACATCTTACAGCATTGTAAAGGTTAAATGACTTATCACATGGGAAACTCTTTGAACAGTACCTAACAGTGAAATAGCTGTTTATTGTTATTAATTTTATTACTTCTTATTCAGCATTTTAATCTCATATGTTAACGTAAAAAGAGAAAGGAAAGACAATATTGCATAGTTTTGATAGGAAAACTAAGATTCAGAGTGATTTGTCTTCCAGAGTCACAAGGCAGGGAAATGGGGCTATAGGGGCCCAAAATATACTTAGAGTTCAGTATGTTTCCTAGGCCTAAGTTGGGGCTTGAATACAGATCACCAAAAAAAGCATCTCTTTAACAGGTACAGCATTCTGAGTTTTTCTCTTTCCTTTGGATAAAATATCCTTTTAGGAACATTTTACTGTAAAAAAAAAAAAGAAGACCAAAAAACAAAAAAGAGAGAGGATTTTAATTACCCTGTAGAGATGGAGCCACTGTCAGAGCTCACAAGGCCAAGTGTCAGTTCCATTTTAGGGAGTATCTGAACCTCCCTCCTTGCCTTAGCCTTGACCTCCTCACCACTAGAGTGGGAGTGATCATATCACTTCTACCTGGAATCCAGCCTCAGCCATTCCCAGGATACTTCTACAGGATTCTATAAGCTATCAGCTGAATGGCAATTCTGTTTGAACCTTAAAAGAATCTTGGGGCTGGGCACAGTGGCTCATACCTGTAATCCTAGCACTTTGGGAGGCTAAGGCAGGAGGATCACTTGAGGCCAGGAGTTTGAGATTAGCCTGGGCAACATTGTGAGACCCTATCTCTATAAAACATAAGAAAAATAAGCCAGGCCAGGCACCTCTGCTTACTCCTATAATCCTACACTTTAGGAGGCTAAAGTGGGAGGATTGCTTGAGGCCAGGAGTTTGAGACCAGCCTGGGCAGCAGAGCAAGACCTTGTCTCTAAAAAAAAAAAATTATCTGAGTACAGTGGCACATATACCTATAGTCCCAGCTAGTTAGGAGGCTGAAGTGAGAAGATCACTAAAGCCCAGGAGTTCAAAGCTGCAGTGAGCTATGATCAGGCCACTGCAGGCTAGCCTAGGTGACAGAGTGAGATCTTATCTCTAAAAAAACAAAAAAAAATGTTGGACTAGGAGTCAGAAGACCTTGTTTCTGTGAACACTTTGACCATTTAGTAGTCAAGTGGTAATTGGGTGAGTCACTTGACCTTTATGAGCCTTTGCTTCCTCCTCTCTACAGCAGGGAACAACCTTTTTCTCGCATTAACATTGGGTCAGTACTTTTGGAAAATGTACAGTTCTGAACAGTAAGCAGTAAGAAACACCAGTGAAAGACAAACATTGTGTAAAATGAAAACAATGAAAATATCTGCTTTACTTTTTAAAACTATAGACTTTTGTCTGACCTGCTGTGCCCAGGTGGAGTCACCAGTTAACTTGTGTGACTTGGTTCATTACAGTGGCCCTGCCTCTTTTGCTCTCTGTCACTGTGGAGAAGGAGAAGGCAGGGCTATTGGATGAAGGGGCTAGAAACCTCAAGATTGGTAAGGGGCTAAATGTTGGATCCTGTGACAACATGTGACCTTCTAGGCAGCGTGATATCTGTTCTAGGATCACTGAGTGGGAAAGGACTCTGAGGTCGGTGATCTCAGTTTTGCCTTTAGGTCCTCTAGGTTGTTTAATTCCTAAGCATCCACAACAAGTGACAGTGAATGCTTTAACTCCCTTAGCAAAGAACTCACTACTTGTTAATTATCTATATTCATCTGTTTGACTTGTATGTCTGTGCATTTGAGATGGTTCGTAGTGATGGGGAACAAGCATCCTTATAGCTTTCCACTGTACCCAGTCTGCCTAAATTTAATAGAAAATCATTAAAAAGCAGAGTTGTGCCCGCAGGTTTTCTGTGCTCATAAATGCAGTCATGAGGCTTAGGGTGCAATTAGGAGCCTACAAGTGTCTCTGGAAACCTGAGTATGTCAGCATCTTCTTGCTGACAGTAATCAGACCTCATGGCTGCAGAGAGAATGCAAAGGACCCAGATGAATGATATCTACTGACATGTAGTGAACAAATTACTGGAAATGGGGCTCAGGCTTCTAGGCCCTGGTGTGTTATACCCTTGCTCCACTGGAGACGCCTGCCGGGCTCCAACTAAATACACATCTTGCTCATATTACATCTTATCCGAGTAAGATTTTCCATTACCACAACATAGGAGACATTAAGGGCATGGTGATTGCTAAAATCATACGAGACTGGTTGTTTGCACTTGGTGCTGCCAGGGTCAGAAAGTCATCAGTGTACGATTGCATATAACTGTTGCATTCTTTCTTCATCTTCTTTCTTCTCTCTTCACTTTCTTCAGTGAGGTTTGATGATGTGCAAGTCGCAGCCTCACCTTTTCTCTTCCACACCCACTTGATAAACAAATCCTTTTGAGCCTGCCATAGACATTTCTTATGAAAGCATTCCTTCCTCTCTATTGCCACTTATATTGATTCAATTCCTTACCGACTCTTAACCTAGACTATTGCAGCAGCCTCCTCTGGTATTCCTGCCTCTGGTCCTTTCCCAACTTTATGGTCTTTACTTCTAGGGTTACTTTGTGAAAATAAATGTCTGTGTAATTTCCCTGTGCTTAGAACCCTTCCTTGTCTCCTTCATGTGGCATTCAGAACCATTTACAATCTAACACAAACTGCTTTTCCAGCTCTGCCTTCTGCTTCTTCCTACCATAAGCTCTTCGTTACGAATTTTCCTCTGAAAATGCTGTACTTGTTTACCTCTCTGTGGCCTTACACATACCATTCTTTCTGTCTGAACATACCTATTCACCTTTTAATACCCAGTATAATAAATGTTGTCTCTTCTCTGAAGCTTTTTGACCCCCACACCATTGCCATTTTTTACATACAGTGTGCTAAGTGTGTCTTCCACATGAGATTATGAACTTCTTGAGGACAAGTACTGTGTTTTATTCATTGAATTTTTATTCCCAGCACATGCCACAATGCCTAGAATACAGTAGGCACTCAATACATGCTTATCAAACATGTATAAGGCAATGTAGAATTCTTCACTGAGACAGCTTATAGTCTAACAAGGAACATAAATTTCTTCATGAAACTACTGTACAGAATGGGATGAGTAACGTAAGAGAGGCTTTAATATACACATGATTAAGTCACAGATTTGAAATACCTGTTTGAGAAAAGCCATTTGTAATTGGAATTTGATTGTTATAAAATATACACAAGATAATATTTTACCATTTCAACCATTTGTAAGTGTACAATTGAGTGGCATTAAGTATACATTCACAGTGTTATGTAACCATCATTATCTATACCTAAAACTTTTCATCATCCCTAACAAAAACTCTGTACCCATAAGTAATAACTCTTCCATTTCTCCTCCCCTCAGCCCCAGGTAGCCTCTGCTCTACTTTCTATCTCTGAATTTGCTTAAATACCTCATATAAGTGAAATTATACAGTATTTGTCCTTTTGTGTCTGACTTATTTCACTAGGTAAGATGTTTTCAAGGTCCATACATGTTACAGCATATGTCAAAATTTCGTTCCTTTTTATGGTGGAATAATATTACAAATCGTCCATTGTATGTGTATACCACATTTTGTTTATTTTTATTCATTCTTCTGATGATGGACACTTGGGTTGTTTCCACCTTTTGGCTATTGTAAATAATGCTGCTTTGAAAATTGGTGTACAAACATCTATTCGTCACTGCTTTCAGTTCTTTTGGGTATATAGTTAGGAGTGGGATTGCTGGGTCATAGTGTAGTTCTATGTTTAGCCGTTTGAGAAACCACCAAACAGTTTTCCACAGTGGCTGTACCATTTTACATTCTCTTCAGTGATGCATGAGGGTTCCAATTTTTCTACATCCTTACCAACACTCAGTTTTCTTTTATTTTAAATTATAACCATCCTAGTAGGTGAGAATGAAATTATCTTTTTCTTACACTTCAGGTAATTGTCTTGCTAATTGGTTCTATTAATGACCATCAATAAAGTAAACTGTTTTCATTTTCCAAATCTTCTGTTTTACAACCGAAACCAAAGCCTGGGTCGAGTGTGATGGCTCACGCCTGTAATCCTAGTGCTCTGGGAGACCGAGGTAGGAGGATCGCTTGAGCCCAGGAGTTCGAGACCAGCCTAAGCAAGAGCAAGACCCAGTCTACTAAAAATAGAAAAATTAACCAGGTGTGGTGGCGTGTGCTTATAGCCCCAGCTACTTGGGAGGCTGAGGCAGGAGGATCGCTTAAGCCCAGGAGTTTGAGGTTGCAGTGAACTATGATGATGCCACTGCACTCTAGCAAGGGTGACAGAGTGAGACTCTGTCTCAAAAAAAAAGCCTGACCAAAACTTTCCTGCACTGGCACTTGTTGACAGGCCGTAAGCCTTTTCTTAAACTTGGAAGTATAAACAGAAAGGTACCTCTTAGAAAATTTCCTATTATTCTTACATAGCACTTGTTATAGAGCAGGCAGGGATCAAAGGTCTGTTTACTTCAGAGTAGTTGGCTTTTATCTTGTTAGAGTAACCAGCAAGAGAGAGAAATTCAGTTCCACACTTAGTATTTTCTTACTCTGATAATGTGAAGTTCTCTTTCTATTCAGTCAGAGGTCTCCTTTTTTTAACCTTAGACTTCTATGTAAGCTGGGCATGGTGGCTCATACCTGTAATCCCAGCAATTTAGGAAGCTGAGGCGGAAGGATCACTTGAGGCCAGGAGTTTGAGACCAGTCTGGACAAGATAGCAAGACCCTATCTCTAAATAAAGTTTATTTAATTAGCTTGACATGGTCGCACACTCCTGTGGTCCTAGCTACTTGGGAGGCTAAGGAGGGAGGATTGCTTGAGCCTAGGAGTTTGAGGCTGCAATGAGCTATGATTGTGCTGCTGCACTCCTGCCTGGGTGACAGCGAGACCCCATCTTTAAAAACAAAAAGCTTCCATATACATATTTTGATTCCAGATCCTGAACTCTACAAAATGGTGGTACAGAGGTGTGTTGTTTAACTCTGGGGACATGTTCTGAGAAATGAGTCGTTAAGTGATTTTGTCATTGTAGTAACATCATAGAGTATACTTGAACAAATCTGGACAGTATAGCCTACTATACACCTAGGCTATATAGTGTAGCTCCTAGGGTACAAACCCGTAAAGTATGTTATGGTACTGAATATTGAAGGCAATTATAACACAATAGTATTTTGAAACACATCTAAACATAGACAATGTATAGTAAAAATACAGTATTATAATCTTATGGAACCACTGTTGTATATGTGGTCAGTCATCGACCAAAACATCATTATGTGGCACATGATTGTAATGGAACTAGAGGTGGTCTGGAAACTTATTTTGGTACAAGAGATTGATTTGATAGGGGTTTCAGAGCCGTGTGAGGACAGACTGAAAAGACAGGAATTGGGCCTCCTCAGGCTAGAGGAGAGTTGTGTTTGAAAACCATGAAAATAGCAGTGGCATGTACATAGACTTGCTCAGCCTCTCCCTGAATCTTTGTACTTGAAGAGCTTCCTTGAAATTTGTAAAAGTACATGGATACCAGTACTATACAAGGTAATTATGACAGACAGTGTCATATTGATTTGTCTCACTGATGTGTGTCAAGCAGTATGCCATCTTTGCCCTCAAGGAGCTCACAGTCTAATGCAGTGTGTCTGTGTGTTAGGGGATGGTCAGCCTATAAATAAATCATTAAAATAGTACAGTAAGTATTCCTGGTGGAAGTATTAAAACCCATGTGAAGGAAAAAGCAACAGGCTTTGGAAGACTTGAAAATCTTCACAGAAAAATGAGGTGATGCCTTTTCTATAAAATGAGGATAAAAATACCCCCTTTTTAGGATTATTGTGCAGTTTAAAGAGACAACAGTTATAAGGCTTTTAATACAGTTTCTGGCACATGGTAAGTATTCACCAAATGTTAGCTGATACTATTAGTTTTTAATGAATTGATGAATTCCATTGATTGTAATCAACTGAGACTTTAGCTTATTTAAGCAAACAAAGGATTTACTGGACGGTAACTAAGACTCACAGAATGAAGCGTTTAACAACAGGCTTCAGGAAGAAAAGATGCAGGGCAGCTAAGGGATCTTAGTATTAGTAACAGGAAGTTATATATAGTGTCTTTGGGGTAATCCAAATTTAGCTTCCTTTTATCTTTGGTTGTTTCTAGTCTAAGAAGCAAGAGTCTGACTGGTTTAGCATGAGCTATGTGCCCATCTCTGTGATGAGGAGACAGCATTCTAAGATCAATAGCTTGCTAACCCATGTGGAATGGGGGAAGAGTGGGTCCCAGATGTAAGGAAGTGGTACAAAGAGAGAGTTATAATTATCTCAGATAGTATCAGGGTACTTCTAGGATCTGATCCATTGAGGCTAATGATGGAAGCAACCTGACCAAATCATGGAACAGCCTCTGGATGTTTCTTTTGGCCATGGAACCTTTACTGCTCTAGCCTGTGACCAGTGCCAACACATCAGGACCATATCTATCTGACATTCTTCATTGAAATTTCTCTGATTCTCCATGTTCATTCTTAAGTATGGTAGCTAAAACAAAAACTTTCAACTGTTACAATAAAAGAGGAAAGAAAACTTTTTGACCTTTGTGTATGGCTTTTTTTTTAACATGTCCAATTATGATTACCTTTTCACATTTCTATTTCATCAGTTCATGAGAGAGATTTCTATTACAGAATCTGAGATTCTATTACATCTACCTGGTCAAACCCTTCTTCCATCCTGGTATTTATTTATTTATTTTGGTATAGACATCATACTCTGCATTTGACCTTGTTGAATCTCATCTTGTTTTTAGGAGAATTTTTCCAATAATTTAGAGTCCATTTTACTCTTGTTTTATAAAGTACAGAAATTAGCCATTTTAGCTTTGTGCTTGTGTGATTCTCCCATTTCTGATATGACTCATCAGAATCAGAAAGCTGTGATAGCTTAGGAAATACACTAGATTTAGGGACTTGCCATCTGAGTTAAAATCCCTACCATTGCCACTTACAAGCAGGGTGTGATTTGGCTGCAAGTCACTTAACATTTTTTGAGCTTGGGTTTCCTTGCTTATAGAATCAGGACAACAGCAGCAGTAAGGCTGTGAGCTTCTGGTTGGCAATAAGATCATAAAATGAAAACATTATCTAATCAAATGCAATGTATAAGCATTGTTGTCACCACTATTGTCAGAATTATTATCAGTACAGATTTTTAAGTAGTCCCCCAGATTGTTTCCCTTAGGACTCTGTACCATCAGTGCTGTTGTTAAAACAGTGACACTTTCAAGCTAGGTGTGCATGAGACTTGTCGTGTGGATGCTATAAAAAGCTTCCAGAAATCATAGTAGATTATAGCTGTTATATTCCCCTTATCTTTATGTCCTGATATAGAAGAAAATTAAATTGGTGTGATAGTTTGATCTTCTTAGGACCTTAATGTACCTTATCAGCTGCTTTTCAATGTGATTATGGACTTCCTAATGTGTTTGAATGCCTTGTCAACTGAATGGATGACTGGAGTTTCCAAGGACAGCCATCTTTTCTCTATTGGCTATTTTTCAAGCCTGAGGAAAGTACTCCAGTACATTGTGACCATTCAGAAATCGAAGGAAGGCTGCTGGTTCTGCAGTCCTGCCTGCTAACCATGTACCTACCTTGTTTTTCAGGACGTTATCAGGCTATGCAGGTTTTGAATATGTAGATCCCAAGCAGCAAAACTGAAATTTTCAAAATAAATAAGAAAAGGATTTTTTTTTTAAAGGCATTTCATGATACAGCAAGCTTCCCTTGTGCATTAAAAGTTTGAAATGAGGCTGGGTACGGTGGCAAGCGCCTATAGCTCCAGCTACTTGGGAAGCTGAGGCAGGAGGATTGCTTGAACACAGGAGTTTGAGGTTGCAGTGAGCTATGATGATGCCACTGCACTCTACCTGAGGTGACAGAGCGAAATTCTGTCTCCACACAAAAAAAAGTTTGAAATGGATTTTTAAAAGGATCACCTTATGCCTTGTTTAGGTTGGCCTTTCATCTCAACTGGAACATGCTTTACTCCAATGTTCATATCATTTTCTAAAAAGAGAAGAAGAAATTGAAATGTCTTTTCATGTTTTTTATTTATTTATTTTATTTTTTTCATCTTTCCCTGTCCTGAAATAATGCAATTCATGTTTTATTAATTTTTCTTTTCTTCTTAGTATTAACAGTTTTCTCTGGAACTGCCTAATATGTGCGCACACGCACACACACACTCACACACACACGAATTCTGTTTGTATTTTGTGATCATTGCTAAAATACCTTCAGTCGATCTTTCAGTGCAAGTAAGTGAATAAATAATATGTATACTTTTGTATTTGATCTCTCCATGTCCCCCTTCTCTTATTTACTTGTACCCTGTTTCTGTGTATCTCACATAATATTCCATAATGGGCTGATTTCTAACATTAAATTTACATAGGCTAGCTGATGTTCAGTGTGCATTAACCTATTGCTACACAATGACTGTACCACATGCTGTTGGTACTGCAGAGTGTTGCTGATGGCATTACTGTATGCTATCAAGACAACTAAAACATGACCTACAATCTGTTGCATTGCATTGTTGCCCTATGATGAATTTGATATATTCCTCATGCTTCAGTCAGCAACTCTAGCCATGCTTTGTTCATTCATTCCAACAAATTCTTATCAGTCTGCTGTGCTATCAACTTTGATTCATCAGTAACCTTAAAGCTTACTCTTGCCTTCATCCTCATCATTTCTTGTGTTTTCCATACCGACCTTCTTCCATTCTCCCCTCCTCCCAGCAGGAGAGAAGCTTGGCTACACTAGAGATGTCTGACATCACTGAAGACTTATCTAGTGGCCTGTCTCTAGCTGCCACTGGAATTAGGAATCTCTGAGTTGTCTTTACTCAAGACCACATTAGCACTTCTTAGCTTTGCCTCTACAGATAACCGGAGGTGTGGGGCACATTAAGGGGCACTCACATTCTTTATAGTGTTTGTTCCAACATAGATAGGAGTTAGATTGCTCTGTGTTCTAATCTTGACCCCACTATTTCCTAGCTCTGCAGCTTTAACTTTCCCAAACATCAATTTCCGCTTCTCTGAAGGAGGTAGTAATAGTACCTGTATCAGAGTCATTGCAAAGGATTAAGTGAACAAATATGTATTATATAAAGCTCTTAGCACAGTTCTTGGCACTTGGTAAACAGTGAATTATGGGACCTATTTTTAGACTTGAATCACTTTTGGGCACCTGTAGACTGGAGAGAGGGGAGGCTTTGTAGAGAAAGTGATTCGTGAGCTAAGTCTTAGAGGATAAGGAGTTAGCATCCTTTCTGTCAATGGACAAAGTAGGAAGATTCCCAGCAGCAGTATGACTAAGAGATAGAAGAAAGCATGACATATCTGTGGAAATTGTACATAGTTTACTCTGACTGAAGGGTGAGATAAAAGTGGGGAGATGAGAGGTGGTGAGGCAGGAAAGATAACCAAGAGCAGAGCATGAAGAGCCTTTTTGAGCTCACGGAGGAGTTAAAATTTGATCTCCCATAGGTCTCTATATCCACATAGCCTGGTTCCTCTGTTAAGCAGTCACATAAATGTCTTTAAGGGCAGCAACAGTGAAAAAGGGGAAAGAGGGTAGTGAATTGGCCTCAAATGAACTGGCATCTCTTTAAAGCTAATATTCCTCCTCGAGAATGCTACATTAATTAAACATGTGCCTTGCAAGATTCATTATTGCTTTACTTGTGTTCCCTGTTGGTTGTCTCATTCATTAATCTGCTGATTAGTAACCTTGAACTCTTGTATCCCCCCTCCCTTTTTTTGCATTCCCTTTTTAATATGCTATGCTGTTCCCCCTGGGACATAAACTCCAGGACCCGTCCCTGGCCTGCTCATGTTTGTTTTCTTTGCCCCTTGTGCCTGCCTCTGCTATAACATTTGTAGTATGTGTTAAGTAATCCTTAAGGTAACATTTTTATTATGTCATAAAAAGTGCATGGCAAATATATTATAACTCATGGACTTTGTTTAAAAATGAACGGATAATTTATTGAGTGTGTTACATGAACCTTGCTCCCCTCCCCATTTCAGCAGAGACCTGCTGCTCATTTAGCCTAGCCTCCTATTGAGTGATCCCACCCTGTGACATGCTGGGAAAGTAGACCCATGGTTGGCTAGAAATGACATCATAGTTTATGTACTCAATAAAAATTTAATTAAGTCATTAGGAATTGCAGTCATCATTTAACCCTCTGATTTCTTCTGTTTAGTTTATTATTAAACATTCAGTAATACCAGTCACTGAATCCTGATGGCTTATAAAATATCGACATGAATTTTAATAGCTTAAATAAATGGGAAAATATGAGTAACTGATATAAAAGGAAACTTTTCCTTGTGGTGGAGCTATATGTATGGGTTTTTATAAACAAAACATTATGGAAAGAATAAGAGATTAATAAGAGACTAGCCCAACACTATCTGGGAGGAGTTTCTCTTCTGCTGGGTGCATCCATGTATTCATGGGCAGAGGTCTCCATATAGAATGATCTGGCAATGGAGAGATGGGGAAACAAAAGTTTAAATGAGGGAATAAAATCCAACAAGGGTATACCAGAAGGGATATCCAGCTCCCTCTGGCTGCAGGGATGGCTAGAAGGGCCTGGCAGAATGAGTCCAGTAGTTGAGGAAGCTGCTGTCACTTGTCTTCACCTGTTGCCTGCAGATCATATGTCCGCACTGATCGAGCTTCCACCCTCTTCCAGGAAGGGCCCTTTCATGATCTAATCCAGCCTGGGTGATGATATCTGAAAACCATTCCTAGCAGCTTGCCATCTCTCTGCTGGAGGTGAGGGGGAGAGGCAGCATACAGGTCACTGGAGTTAGAATATAGGACTAGGAGGTTGAGGAGCCCTGCTTACAAGGAACTCAACTCCTGTGCTCCTTTCCTCCTAGGCAGTAGCCAGCCAGAATGCAGGTGCGTCCCAGGAGGAGAAAATATGTTTGTATGTACATGGCCTTGCTGGAAAGCAAAAAGTGAGGTTTGCAGATTTATATGTTGGTGATCTCTGGAAATGCCCTACAAGATAGTGAAGTAGGAAAAGCATTCATCCAGAAATCAGCTTCTAATCCTGGCTCTGACACTAACTTGATATGTGACCTTGGATAAGTTTCTTGTCCCTTTTGGGTCTCAGTTCACCATTTCTTCAAGAGTACTGAGCCAGGTGATCTCTGAGGGCCCTTCTAGCTCCAAAGCTTAATGGCATGATGCAACACATAAACTAGCTCTGCTGGGAAATTTCAGTGAATGTTTTCCTCTGAGAGGTGCCTCTGATGCTGTCCTTTTGTGGCTCTGATTCTTCTTGCAGAGGCAGGAGAACAGTTTGTATGGGAGTAAGCCCCAAAATAGGTATCTAGAGGTCTGGGTTGTAATCTCATCCTCACATGACAGAAAGAATGAACTCTGGCTCTGGTCTGTTTCTTGACTCCTCCTTTTACCCCAGCCCCTTCTGGAAGATGGGGCAGTAGAAATTTGGCAGTATATGTTTCTGAAACTTCAGAAACATGGAAAGTATTCAGCAGCAAAAAAAGGAGAAGAAGAAACTCAAACTCACTGCTGTCACTGGATAGAACATGCTATGCATGGTACTCAGGCTCTTGTAAGGATTCAGTCATCACCATGCCTGTCTCAGCCCCTCCTCTGGGTTAGGCTCTGGACCAGGTGTTGGGGGTGCTGAGATTAATCAGACATGGTTCCTATGACCATTAAGTAGCTCCCAGACTAATGGGAGAGACAGGCATACAAGCAACTCTAAGCTGTGTTGTGTACCCAGAGGGAGAAGTATGCACAGAGAGCTATGAGAACACAAAGGATGGATGGCTAATGTGGCCTGGGTTGAAGATGGGTGGGAAAGGTCATGGTTTGCACTCCTACCTACATCCAATCTCACATTTTCCAGACTTGAGCTTCACAATTCTCTCTTCATTTTTGAAAAGTATCCATGACTATAAAGTATTAGAACTGGTTTTAGTTTTATATAAACAAACCAGAAGTTATTACTTGCATTTGCAGAACACTCTGCAGTCTGCCAAGGCTTTCAGCATACATTGTTAAATTAATGAATGAATACATGCTAACTCATGTGCTCTTCAAAACAGCCCCGTGTGTATGGCATTTAAAAGATACAGAAATGGCCTCAAAGATGTTATTCGACTTGCTCAAGATCACATCCTATGTACATAGCAAAACTATGCCTTGAACCCAGGTTTTCTGACTCTAAATCCAGATCCTTTTACCCTTTCTGCCTTTATTTAGAGACCAGTTACAAACCACAGGATAAAATTACTTAGTCTTTGATTTGTGATCCAAAGTAAAAATTTGTTTCTGGTGGCAGGAACCTTGTAGAATGTAAGGAAAGGCAAGTCACTTCACCTGTCTGAATTTCTCAGACAGTCACCTAGGGTATTAGTGACTATAACATATATACCTCTCTGAGTTCTGGTGACAATCAGATGAGATGATGTCCATAAAGCACGGGGCCCATGACAGGTGCTCAGTAAATAGAGGAGATGACAGTGGGCATGGTGGTGGTTGGGGTGGTTAAGCACAAATCTTACATAAAGTTCCAAATGATTTTTGGCTGTTTCTAAAACCTGTCAGTTTAAATAGTCCTTACTCTATGTTAAACATTACACTGGCTTTCTCCTGGGCTTCCAGTGAGAAATAAAATGTGGATCCTGCCCTCCAGCATATTATACTGTCTGCAGGTTTTGACCCTATTGAAGACATTCAGTGAACTGCACGCTAGTCTTTGAAGGCCCTCTTGGCCATTCCTTGAGAGGAGTTCTACCAGGGTCTCAGTGGTCTCACTGGAATAGTATTTCTAAAACAATCTCTTGGTCGGGTGCAGTGGCTCAACCTATAATCCTAGCACCTTGGGAGGCAGAGGCGGGAGGATCATTTGAGCTCAGGAGTTCAAGACCAGTCTGAGCAAGAGCGAGACACTGTCTCTACTAAAAATAGAAAAAATCAACTGGGCATAGTGGTCTGCACCTGTAGTCCCAGCTACTTGGGAGGCTGAGGCAGGAGGATAGCTTGAGGCCAGGAGTTTGAGGTTATAGTGAGCTATGATGACACCATTGCACTCTAGCCGGGTTAGCAGAGTAAGATTCTGTCTCAAAAAAAACCAAACAAACAAAAAATAATCTCTTAATATTAACAGTCTTACTACTTCAGAGTTGCCCATCTTGTTGTTCCCTCCTCTTCATGGCCTCAGAGACCCTCCTTTCTCCACTAGCATCTCACTCACAATCCTACCCCGCTCCCTCCTCTTCCCACTACTCACAACTTCCTTCTTTTAGTTCTTTCACCACATAAATCTCTTTTGAGTGGCCCTTAAGACATTTTCTAACCTGGTCCCAACAAACCTTTCCAGTGTTCCTGCCCATTCACCCTCCCTGACACTCCCCATTTTCTTTCCAGCCGCTGCACCTTGCCCACTTTGTTTCCTCTGACAAGAATGCTGTCTTCCCCCCCTCACTCTTTTCTGTCAAACTCCTTCTCCAAGGTCCACTCAAATGTTACCTCCTAGCAAACTCTTCCCCAGCTCCCCAAAGCAGAGGTCATTTGCACTGAAATCTATTTATGACTCAGAGTGTTTGGAATAGGATTTGAGGCAACACATTGTAGTGTAATTGTTTTTCATATGCCTATTTTCCCATATTAGACTATGTGCTCCTTCAATCAAGAAACCATTTCTTATACTTTGTGTTCATAGATCTAGCATAAAATCAAACATGTAATTGGGGCTCAGTTCATTAAACTGACTGTTTTGTGTAATTTGGGATCAAAACCTTAAAGAAGTTAGCAAATTGGGGAGAATCCTGACAGATCAGAGAATTGGGAATGGACTGGCAGTTTGACTTGTTAGGGGCCCTCTCTCTGTTCTACTAAGAGTCTGTAACAGCTAAGAGTCAAAGATCATACTTTTTGGTTTTTTCCTTTCTTTCATACTTTTGTTTTTGCCATTTGTTTCTGTAGGTTAATTCCTATATTCTGAAGAAGAACATGCTCATGATGACGAATAATTTCTATGCAGCAATTTTGGGATATGATGAGGTAAGATCATTTACCCAGCCTTAGGCAGAGCAGTGGCCTCCCCCAACAGAGACTTTTGATGAGAGCCCCTGAAGGAAGCTTCAGAGATCATCATCACTGCCTGCCATTATTGCTTAGTATTTATTTCTTCATCTTCATTGACTAGGCAATTAGAATGAATGTGCCCAGCAATTTGCCTCGTGTTTGGCAAAGAGAGCACTATCTAATCTGGTCATATCATTCAACTAGTCAGCATTTATTGAGTAGCTGCTGGGTGCTGGATGTAGGGACAAAGGCAAATCAGACACTGTCTTAGTCCCAGATGCTCCCAGCAAGAGAAAGATATTCACTTGGAAAGACAAGTTATATACTTTTTTTTGCTTTAATTATAAAAGCAATACACACTCATTTTGAAAGTTAGTAAAACTAGCTGGGCCCAGTGGCATGCGCCTGTAGTCCCAGCTACTTGGGAGGCTGAGGCAGGAGGATCATTTGAGCCCAGGAGTTCAAGGCCAGCTTGGGGAACAGAATGAGACCCCCCCACTCTATTTAAGAACACAAAAACAAAAAAATGTAAAGCTATATATAAGTTGAAGTGGTTGATGTGGAAAATAGCCCATTTTCTTTTCTGCCCAATTCCCTAGAGGAAACTTCATTACTAATTTATTTGGTGTTCTTCCAGGTGTTATCTGTGCATAGACAAGCACCTATATATGTTCTTTCTTTATGCCTCTGCACTTTGCACTATTCTGCAACTTGCTTTTTTCACTGAACAGTGTATCTTAGGCAGCTTTCCACATCAGAACATTTAGATCTATCTAATCTCATCTTTTTTTTTAAATTATAAAATATATGTAACATAAAATTTACCATTTTAACCATTTTTAAGTGTGCGGTTTAGTGGCATTAAGTATATCTCCGTTGTTATGCCACCATTATCACCATTCATCTCCATAACTTTTCTGTCTTCCCAAACTGAAACTCTGTACCCAATGAACAATAACTTGTTCCCTCCTCCCCCCAGCTGCTGGCAACCACCATTCAACTTTGTCTTTATGAATTTGACTACTCTAGATAACGTCATGTAAGTGGAATCATACAGTATTTGACCTTTTTGGCTTATTTCACTTAGCGTAATATCTTCAAGTTCTGCCTGGTAGTTCAACAAGCACCCTAGGTAACTCTTAAGAATAAGAAAGTCTGGGAAATATACTAATTACCTTGACACTTTTAGAAATACCAGTGCCTAGGCCCTGTCCCCCAAAGGTTCTGATTTAATTGGTGGAGGTAGGCATCTGTAGTTGTAAAATTTCCCCAGGTGATTTTAATGTGTAATTCTAGAACAGTTTTTCTTATATTTTAATGTGCATGTAAATGACCTGGAGACCTAGCTAAAATTCAGATTCTGACTCAGCAAGTCTAGAGTGGGGCATGAGAGTCTGCATTGCTAACAGCTGGAGGTGATGTGGGTGTAGCCATTTTGCAGACCACACTTGGAATCACAAGGTTCTAGAGTTGTCCAGTACTAGCCACATGTGACTATTTTGATTTAAATTAAGTAAATAAAAAATTCAGTTCCTTAGTCACACTAGCCACATTCCAGGTGTTGAATAACTATATGTGGCTAATAGCTACTGTATTGGACAGTGCAGATATAGAACATTGCCATCATCACAGAAGGTTGACAGTGCTATTGTACAGCAGCCTTTTCCTAGAATCTTGCTTGGATTGTGCCACCTCCCTGGACACTTTTGGAACCTTCCTCTTTTCTACTACATGAGGTCCAAATTGCTCCATGAACTTCTAGGCCTTCTGTGAACTTTTCCCATTGTCATATGCCCTATCCACCTTTATTTCCCATTGCCCTCTCTCTGAGTTAGGCCATTTCCACTGCCCCACAAACATGCTGTGCCTGGTTGAAACTCTACTGGACAACAGGATGTTGAGGGCAGTCGCTGAGTCTTAGTTATGTACTATAGGGCCTGGCACCTTGTAGGCACTCCCTCAGTAAATGTTTAGTGAACGAATATTTTCTTTTGCTTAGAACATCCTGTAGCTCTCCAAATCCTCCCCACTCTTAAAGGCCCACTTCACAAAGCTTTCCCTGATCTCCTTAGATCTTGTGTTTTATTTTGAATTTCAATACCTATCCATCTATTCATCTATCCATTTAATAGGTATTTATTGTCTACCATGTATGATGCATTGGGAGTATGTTGGTGAATAAAACAAACATGGTCTGGTTCTTTCCCAGTGGAGCTTACCTTCTTACTGAGAGTCAGTAAACAAGTAAATAAGCAAATAAATATCTAATTACAAATAGAGTGCAGTGATAGAGAATGACAGCAGGGAATGACTTACTGTGGACCAGGAAAGTCTCTCTGAGGAGATGTCATAGAATGAAGAGGCAGCTGTGCGCAGAGTATGGCTTGGCATATGACTATGCAGTTTAGTGTTTGTTCATTCTCCAGGATTTTATTCCGTGTTGCTGGTAGATGTACATTGGCTTTATTCCTTCACCTAGCTTACAAGCTCCCCAAGAGCTCAGACCATATTGCTGTGATTCTGTGTTCTTAGCATCATGCTAAGCACATAGTGGTGTCAGATCAATCTTCAGTGAGTGAAACTCTGCCACTCTAAACCCTTAACCAGAACCTCTATAACCAGAACAGTCCCTTTGGCTTCCTCTCAGTCACTCTAGACCTAAGGGTCTTAATTTCTGAAGGATGCTTCTTCCTTTAAATCAGCACCCAATTAAATCGTGGGGAAATTGTTATGCACCCTGATGTTTGGGTCCCAGAGACCTTTTTTTCCTCTTCTGCTTTCTTAGTCAGAAATTTGCACTCTCAGATTACTCTCCCATTTGTTTTCACTGACTTACTAACAGTGTGGTGGAAAGAAGGCCAAAGTTGTTTGTTTATTTATTCAGCCATTTTTTTTTTTTTTTTTGCACTCACTCTGTGCCAGGTAGAGTTCCAACTAGAGCTAGTCAGTCACCATCTCCTGACCTCATCAGTACATGCTGGTTCTCGTTCTACCACCAGTTAGATAACCTCTAAGCTTTAGTTTACTTATCTTTCAAATGGGGATAATAATATCTGTTCTACTTGGCATACATAGTCATTAGGAGCCAGGTGTGTGAGGAAACCCTGATAGTCTGGAACAGTCAGGTTGTTATCACTATTAATGAGTTTTGAGTCATCCTTCCCCTATGGATTTGCTCCTTCCCAGCCATCTCACCCACTACTGAGGCCTCCTGTTTGCAGCAGGCCGTGGCTCACAGGCTTTCCCTGTCCTGGGCTATGCTCATTCTGTAAGTCCCTAAGGCCCCATAACACCCTCTTTCACTCCCATTCCTTCCCATGCAGCACATGTGGGTTGCTGCCAGCAGCATTCCAGCATGTGACTGGGCACTGCAGACACAAGCAGGCTGTTGTGTTAACAAACAGCTTGGAGAATGGTGATGTGCCTGAGCTTGTCCTTGGCTCCTGTCCCATTTGCCAGAAGCTGGTTTTCCTGACTCAGCCATTGTGCCAGGACAGTCTTAAGCTGTGGAACTGTAGGAGTGTTTATCAGAGGGCATTTGGAACAGGTGGAATGTTTTTCTACCAAACTGTCAACACCCCTTACTGGACATGGCCCTTTCTGGCAGTGGACCTGGAGCCAGACCTCATATACCTCAGTGCCCAAGAGGCCAGATCACAAGATAATGCCGAATAAATGATCCCAGGGCTTTGTGTAATGTTTACCACTTATAGATCCTTTCATGGCCAGTATCTCTTAATGCCCTCAATGACTCCGTGGGATAGGTATTGTTATGCTTGTTTAACTCATGAGAAACTAAAGTGTAGGCAGGGCTAATGGTTTTTCAAAGGTCACACAGCCATCAAGTGACAGAGCTGACCTTTGAACTCAGGTGCTGTGGCTCCCGGTTCCCACTGTTGTTTTAACTGTATCCACAGCTGCCTGCCAAAGCGTGTTCCTAATTTCTGCATCCAACATATTACACTTAAAAAACATAGTTACACCAGCCTGAGCAAGAGCAAGACCTGTCTCTACTAAAAATAGAAAAAATTAACTGGGCGTTGTGGTGCGTACCTGTAGTCCCAGCTACTGAGGCAGGAGATAGCTTGAGCCCAGGAGTTTGAGGTTGCAGTGAGCTATGATGATGCCACTGCTCTCTAGCCCAGGAGTCAGAGCAAGACCCTGTCTCACAAAACCAAAAACAACAAAACACCTTCATATTATCTTATTCTTATAATTCAAGGATACTATAAGTAGAGCAAGTATTTTCATCTCTCTTTGGTGAGAGGTGAGAAGATTAAGACTCAGGTTTAGTGAATTGTCACCATCACTGAGCTTGTCAGAGGCAGAATTAGGACTTGATCTGCCTTCTAACTCCATGTCAGCACTTTGGTTCCACACACTAACTTGGCACCTGGACAGAGCAACTTCTCCAGCCCTTTCCCTTCAGTTAGCTCCACCCAGGAAGCAAGACCCTCACCCCTCCCTCTTCTAGAGGTCCAAGCTAGAAAATGGCCTTGGCTGGTGGCTGGGGCTCTATTTAGCCTCTATGATCTTTGAACTTCCCAACAGATCCCTGTGCCAGGAGAGGCAACATTAGGCATACCCACATGCAAGCTCTGAGCATTGCCCTCTGTGGCTCCTGGTAGTCCTGTTGAACAGCCTGTTCCTCTACTTAGGGAGAGGCTAGGCTAGCCATCACTAGCCCAGAGTTGGGTGACAGTGAAGACAAGTACCTGGCTCCCTTCCGCAAAGAGCCAGTTTCCTTTGCACCAAGTGAGAGAGTGCAGTCCATACCCACTTCCATTCCTGGGAAAAATGTATACTCTCAGTACTCTCAGCGCTTCCCTGTGGACAACAATGGAAGTACTACTACTACTATTTCTCTTCTTGGCCTCTCAATTGTTGCCTGAGCCATGTCTGGGTTGGTTGGCCAGACTTGAGTCCCAGCTTTTTTTTTTTTTTTTTTTT
>VBSM01001118.1:33607714-33647004 GCA_008086735.1 Cheirogaleus medius | reverse complement strand
GCTGGTCTTAAACTCCTGATCTCAAGTGATCCTCCCACCTTGGCCTCCCAGAGTGTTAGTATTACAGGCATGAGCCACCTCGCCCAGCCGAGTTAGTCTCAGCTCTTTATCACCTTGACCAGTGACTTGGTCCCATGTTCTTTCTCTGTATAAAATGAAGGAGTTGGATCAGATGCTCTTGTAAGACCTCTTCCTGCTCTACCATGTAGCTGCCCCATTTCTCTCATAGCATTTGTAAGGTCCTTCTGAGACAATGCTGTGGTTGCTAGCATGTTCACAATATCTCCAGCTTTTGTATCAAGGCTCTATGATACTCCTCAGGAGACCAGTTATACTCTGTGTTCCAGGGGATCCTTTCAGATGATCATGGGCTGGCTGCTGCCCTCTGGAGAACCTTCTTCAATCAGAAATGTGAAGATCCCCGGCAGCTTGAATTGCTGGTGGAGTATGTGAGGAAACAGGTGAGCAGCCCTTCCCCTCCCTTCTAGAGTCTCCTGGACAATGGGTCCTCCCTGAGGTCTATGGATGTTGGCCTTTCAGGGGTTCATAGGAAGTTGAGTTACCAGGAGCTATTCTGATGATGCAGCAGACACTGATGAAGAAAGAGTACCTTCTGTGTGTCCAACCATGAATTAGGCCAGGTGTCCGGGAAATAGGAATAGAACAGAGGAAGAGAGCAGGTAGTCTTCTGCCTTCAGAAACTTTGAGTCACCCATTCACTAGACACTTCATTGCCTACCGTGTGCCAGGTGCTGTGCTAGGTACTGGGCTCACAGAGTCCTGGAAGATATAACTATGGAGTATAATGGCAGCCACCCACTGTAGTCCCCTTCTCTATCTACTTGGAGCCCTGAGATTTGTTTTCTGCTCCTGACTTCTAGCAGGACTGAGCACCAGCCAGCATTCCATAGTCACCCCTAGCCTGTTCCCACTTGGTGTTCTCCATGGTCAAGCAGGGTCCCTCTACTTCAGTTCCTCACCCCTCTGGCTCTCCAGGGCTACCTGATACCAAAGCTTCTAGGAGAAAGCTCTGCAGTGAGGGCTGCCAACTCCATAGCTTTCCTCAAGTCCATGGAGAATTAACTTCTTGATCACTCTGCCCCCACATCCTGTATTGATAGGGAGCTCATACTTTATAGATGAGTGAGCTGAATGGCAGGGTTGAAGAACATAGAGTGTCTCCCAGTGAGTCAAGCTGCACAGCTGGCCTAGGACCCCAAGCTGGGTGATTCATGTGGCCATTGGAGGTCTCAGCTGCTACAGATAGGTCATCAGCTCAGGCTGTCTCATGAGTCACACTTTTGCTTCATGGGCCTGGGCCCTGGAGCTAAAGGGGCCTCACCCCACAGTTATTCTCTTGTTCACCTGTGTCCATGGCCTTCAAAGCCTCCAACAGCCTAGAAAGGGAAGGCTAGACCCTAGCTATTGAAAAGACAGGACCAATAAGACTAGCTTGTTTAATTGCTGGAAAAGCCACATACTGGGTGCTTTTCAGACCCACAGGGTAGAGAATCCCAGAAGCCAGGATTTCTGTTTGACCACTCTTCAAATCTGCCAGAACCAGGGAGAAGGCACCTCGGCCAGAGGGCACCACCCACAGAGAATTCTGAACTCCACACTGTTGACTGGACTCACCCTCAGACAGGAGTAGCAATTGGCAAAGCAAATGCTATGTTTGCTGAGAGACCTACCCAACTTTCCCATCTGGCATGGTGGGCTTCTGCCAGAGGCCACATGACAAGGCACAGCTGGGACCTCTCTGAGGTGCCTCGAGGAAGGGGATGCCACAACCAATGTCCTTATAAGAAGTCCCCTATGGTCCCAGTGAAAGTCAGGCAATGGGAAAACAGTGATGGGGCTCTTAGGAAAGCAGGGAGCTTTGATGGGGACCCGGTTCTGTCAGCAAACCTTTGAGTACCTACTGTGCCAGGCACTCTGTTGGGAAAGCAGAGATTAATGAGGCTTAATCCTGCTCTTGAGGAACTAGCTTATGGTTTGGTGAGAAAGCCTTTTAGGCAAATGTCTCACCCTGGGGTAAGTCAGTGTGTGGTGTGGTACAGGAGGGCAGAATGCTGTGCAAGGCCAGCGAAAGGACAGGCACCTTCCCAAGTGGATCAGGGAAGACCAGGAAGCTGGACCTGGAGCAGATGCTAGAGTCCTTTATCATGGTGCTGCTCAGTGCGGCTGATGGCCCAAGATGCAATCAGAGGATATGCTGAGGTTTTCAACCCAGGAGATGGGCAAATTGGTGGCATTCAGGACATAAATGGAGTCACTCTAAAGAGGAGTGAGCTTTAGGGAAGACAGCAATTCAGTTGAGCTTCTTACCCTGGAAGAGATGGCAGTGCATGTGGAAATCTAGACCTGGGATATATGTGAGGATGGAGTTGGGTTCAAGGATCAGCAGCCTGGTGATGAAGCAACAAGAGTGAATTCTTGGAAGAGGGGGATGACCCAAAGCCTAACATGAAGCCTCCTGGGCCTGGCCTCCCTCTCCTCTGCTGCCAAATGGAGCCTCATCTCTTGAAATCCATTGTTGACTCCTGCTCTGAACCAGTTCTCACCCTAGATTTTGCCTGCCTACTTGCAAGCATTGCTCATTCTGCTGCCCTCCTGACTACCAGGCAGCCTGGGCAATCCTCTGAGAGTCTGCCTTTGTCTCCTGAGACTCAGGCATGCATTAGGTCATGCTTCCCCTGCAGCTGCTCCTGTTCTCCAGCCAGGTGTCTCCTCTCCGTAGGGAGGGTCCTCCACCTAGATTCCTTGGGCAGGCCTGGGAGCTTCTATATGCCAGACGGCCTGGAGGCTCAAATGGGAGGAAGCCGAGAGGGGGCATGTTCACTGTCTTCATATGTCAGAACAGCCATCAGTTGTGGGGAACAGAAGGAAACAGCACTTGGTCTCTGCAGTTCCAGAGGGAACAGGCCATTGGTGAGAGTCATAGGAGAGCAGCTGTGAGTTGTTTGGGATGATGACCATTGTAATGGCAGAGCTGTTCAGGGTAATAGGCTACCCAAGTTGTCCTAAAGGGGTGATACTGGGGCCCACTGACTAGAGTCAGGCCTACTAGAGGACAATAGAGGCATACATATTTTTTAAACGTTTGGGAGACTAGCACTGTACATATGCCATATCATTTTATCTCTACATGTGTTCTATATGGTGCGTCTTTCTATCCCCTCTCTCAGACAAGGGAACTTAAATCTCAAAGAAGGGAAATGGCCACTTGGGTAACACCACTGGGAAGGGACACAATCAGGATTCTTTCACACAGTAGCATTGGATGGAGGTGGACAAGGTGACCTTTGTAAGTCACAAGGCCTCACTTACCGGCCTGCAAGAGCTTTCTAGAGAGGGTATATCAGGGGGTGAAATGTCTTTGGTGTGTGTGTGTGTGTGTCTTTCCATTCAAAGGTATGGGGAATTCCCTAAAACCTTCCCCAGTGACTTCTCTGAACCACCTTATTGAAATTATCTGGAATATCAGAGCTGGAATGGTCCGAAACCCCCATGTGCCCCCTCCCCTTCCTCTCCTTTGGGAGGCTGGTTCCTATGCCACCTCACATCTGTCCTGCCCTTGTCCCTTTCCTTGCTCTCCCGGTTGCAGTTGCAGTACCTGGACTCCATGAACGGTGAGGATCTGCTTCTGACAGGGGAGGTGAGCTGGCGCCCTCTCGTGGAGAAGAATCCTCAGAGCATCCTGAAGCCCCCTTCCCCCACTTACAACGATGAAGGTCTTTGATGGACTGGGCCCTCCAGACGGCTGGCCAGCTGGCTTAGAGGAACCGCCAGGAGAAAAGTGCCTCTTTGGCCCAGGACCCCGCAGAAAGTGGCCTGAACTGACCTTTGAACAGCATCTGTTAAATACCTGGCCCCATTTGTGTTGAGTTTCCTCTCAGTGTGCCCAGGAGTCTGATCTGGTGGGGTACAGTGCTGGGAGAACCCCTAGCTCTTCTGGGGTGTCCTCTCCCTCAGGTGAAGCCCCAAGCAAGACCTCCCCAGCACACACTCCCCCAGTCCCTTCAGCAACATGTGATTGACAGCTTTTCCCAAAGGCCAAGGAAAGGATGGGGGTAGGTTAGAAAGGGGACACCCCACCATAGGCCTGCTGTGGGCCTAGGAGCAGTTGGTGATGCTGCTGAGTCAAGATGGGTAACCATACTTTATCCCTCAGCTTTGAGCCATGGGGTTGAGATGGTCATTAAAAGAAAGAGACTTATCTCTGCCATAGCTCTTCTTTATTCCTGGATCTTTAGAAACTTATCTGAGATGATGGATGCCATAAACTGAGGAGCACCACCCAGCTCAGTTAGAGACAGGGTGAGGGGAAAGGTCAGGAGGGTCTCTGCTGCTGCTCTTGCCTCTAGTTCATGGAGATACGTCACTGTTCTGGCCAAGGCACAGCCTGTCAGGCCCATCCTCTGGGACCCAGGAGGCCTCTGATGGCCAAGGGGCTTGTCACATCCTAAGTCATTTGGAAGGAGACCTCAAGAACAAAGGTCCCTTTGTCACCCCTAGTGAACTGAGTGAAAAACATGCTGTTTTTCCTCTCTTGGCCTCCCCTTAGATATTGGGGAGAAGAGAACACTCTTCCTGGCTTAATTGGACCATCCCAAGTCACAGCCTGCACCCAGCTTTCTGCTCACTTCCCAACTTCTGGAGTATGTACTGCAGAGTCACCTTGGTCTGAGTACCTGAATACCAGTCCCCTCCTCCCTCTGAGTGTGCACAGGTCATTTCTTGGGGGATTTTCTTAAAGTGAAGAAAGGGGGTGGGGAACCATATTGCCCCTCCCTCCCCCATCAAACTTCCTTCATTTAACTTGCTATAAAATGAGTCATATAAAGAAACTCTATATGGGTGAGGTATATCCCACTTCTGTGAAAACATTACAAATCAAACCGCCTTCTCTCAGTTTATTTAAGATGCTTTTGTTGCGAGTGGAGCTCTAGAGTGAAGCCTCCTGTGTGTGTGTGAGATAATAACACCTTGTAACTCATTACAGCTGGGCACTATTTACATAAACCAGAGCTGAGCCAGGCAGGAATTTGCTGATTAATTTATTTTTAATGGAGTGAAGTATACCATGCACCAAAATAAACTTTACTGTGTGTACCTAACTGCTCCTGGAATGGATGGAAAAATTAATGGAACAGATTTTGGCTCCCAACTCTACACACTAATTCATATATAAAAGTTATTTGAGTGTTAACCCATTTGTTGCCCAGGGCAGCTCCCCAGCCACAGATCCCAGCCCACAGCACCAATTCAGCTACTGGGCTTGCTTTAGAATCCTGGAACCTCAGATTTGGAAGGAACTTTAAAGGTCATTTGGTCCAGCCGTGGTCCAGAACCTGACTCCCCTTCTTAACATCCCAGTTGGCCTATGTTCATGCAGGCCCTAGCTGAGTCCCTCCAGCAACTGATGGTCCCTTCCTGTATAGCTGAGTCCTGTCTCCACAGGACTTGGTAATCATCAAACATAGCAACTCATAATATGAATCTTTGTTTGAAAGGATTACACCAGACAGATCATGTCTATAATGCCCCAAAACCCACACTTCCAGGCTGTCAGCATTTTTCACTGATTTTGCCAATCTCCCTCTCTGTCAAGATCAATTCCAGGTTCCTTGGAGGCTACAAGGCAGTTCTTAGTTTGACCCTTGCCTCCATCCTCCATTCTACACTTTTTCTTTCTTTTCTTTCCTTTTTTTTTTTTTGATTTTTTTTCCTTTTATTTCATCATATAATGGGGGTACAAATATTGTTAGGGTTACATACATTGCCCCCACCACCCTCTTCGCTTTTTTTTGAGACAGGGTCTTGCTCTGTTATCCAGGCTGGAGTGCAGTGGTGCAATCATAGTTCACTGTAGCCTCAAACTCTGGGGTTCAAGTGATTCTCTTGCCTCAGCCTCTCGAGTAGCTGGGACTACAGGCACACACTACTGTGCTTGGCTAATTATTTATTTATTTATTTTTGTAGAGACAGGATCTTGCTATGTTGTCCAAGCTGGTCTTGAACTCCTAGCCTCAAGCAGTCCTTCCACCTCGGTCTCCCAAAGTGCTAGGATTACAGGTATGAGCCACTGCACCCAGCCCCATCCTGTTTTTGTGAGTCTCTAACCCATTTCTTCTCTGAACCACTTGGGGTTACCGAAGAGACCACACTATGTGTTTCCTCTACCTGGAACTGTCATCCCTCCCTCTTCTGACTAAAAAATTCCCAGGCTTCCTCAAATCTCACCTCTCCTGTCCACCCGAGGCACAGGCACGCTGTGCTCCTGCAGTGCTCTCTGCATTGTGAGCTGCTTCCACGCAAAGTGCACCCTGTGCAGAGATGGTTCACTTGCTTCCCAGTGCTCAACAGTGACTGGCTCATTATCAGCATCAGCATAGACTTTGCTAAATGTAAGAGTGACTAAGTCGCTAGTCACCATCAGTGCAAGCCTAACCAAAAAGCCCCCTTCTGGACCTTTTTCTCAGTGATACCTATAGTTGAGCTTATTTTATTTTAACAGCTCAGTATTAATATTAAGTACTTCCTTGGGCCTTAGCATAGGAACTAAACCCAAAAGTTCATTTCCATAGCTAAATGTTTTCCTAATGTAAATTGTTACTATACAAAACAAGTGAAGGACATGATTTCTTGCTCTCAGGGAGACTACTCTTTAGGGATAATTTTGTCATTTATTTATACTTTGTGTACCTCTGGAAAGGATCACAGAAAATTAAGAGACATGATTATAATAAAACTGTAAAACTATTAAAGTTTAAAAGATAAAATGCAACTATTGGGAGGGAAGAGAGATTAGCAAAATTAGGCTGATAAACTACTTTCATTAAGCTTTTTTTGGTAATTTATAAATATTTTTAATGCATTGTCTCACAACAGTCCTGTTAAATAGGTATCGTCCTTATCATTTTTATTATCCGTTTTATACAAGTGAGGGAACTAAGGCTCAGAGAGGTCGAGAGAGAGAGTTATCCAGGTTAAGAAGGGGCCAAGAGTGCCCCAGCCAATCTCTGACCCCTGGGCCCCTACTCTGTCCCCAAATCACTGCTTCCCCCAGGTCAGCAGGAAGATCCGCAATTGAGTTTAAAGCCTTGCTCTGAGCTTCCTGGCCAAAGGTGGAAACAAGAAAGCCTTAGGTTTATAGAGTTCCTATTGTCACATAAAAGGAAGTATTCTTATTCATCAGAAGAAACAAATGTCTTCCCTACTCTTCAGAAAAGAATGCATTATAAAGGTTTTCAAATGAGAAACACTGAGCAATGTAGTGAACAGTACCCCTAAGACTTTGGTTTTCCAATCTAAAAATTTAAAAATAATAAATTATTGCTATTTCTTATATCTTTAATCTTTTCTTTAATCTTAAACTGAGATTAAAGCCCAGACCACTTCAGCCAGTATTTTTTTGAGTTTCTGCTCACTGCCAGATATGCTTGGTATTTTCACGTATCATCTCATTTATCTCATCCAGTGATCATCCTGTGAGGTGAGTATTCTCAAGCTCTAGTTACAGCTGAGGGAAGTGCCCAGATTTGCCCTGCGTGCACACTCAGGTGGCTTTGCTTCTAGATCTCTAAAGGGAGTTTGAAATGGAGGAGGGGGCAGTTGTGCTATGGTTAAAAACCAAAAAAAACCTAAAGCAATATTCCAGGCTCCTGGGCTTGTGTGTGCACATATGCACACTAACTGTAAAAATCACTACAAGGGGGTTAGAAATCAGAAAACCCTGAAGGCAGTCAGGACATAAAGATGGGCAAGGTTTTAGGTAGGTGGACAGAAAAACATGAAGTGAGGAACTGCCCAGGTGAAGACACAGAAAAGGAAGCTCTTCAGACTCAAGTGGGCCAGTTGAGTCAGTTGCTAAAGGAAGAAAAGGTTGCAGAGATCAGGTGGGGCCATGAACGAGGATAGCCTGGACAGCTCATCATCTGGCAGGAAACAGAGCCACCGTGCATTCTCAGTGAGGACTGTGGTGTGATGGCAGCAGGGATACGTGACCTTGGCTCAGTCAAGAAGGGAATCTAGCCATGTAGGCTTGAGGCCCTGGGGAGTGATAGTGGGAATTCCAAGGGAGGTGCAAACCCCAGAGACATTTCAGAGAAAAACTTCATCAGGACTTGATGCCTAACTGCACATGGAGCCTGAAGAAAAGGATTAGTCACTGAGCTGTCCTGGGGTCAGGGCATGGCGATGTCTGGTAGAAGATGGGAACAGGAAAAGAAGAATCCTCTTTGTATTATGTTTTTTTCTTCAAGTGATAATTACAGTACCCATCATGCAGTAGGGAAATAGAGAACCAGGTATGCTGAGAAGAAACCACTTACTGGTGCAAGGTGACCCCATAGCAAAGCTAAATAATCTAATGTCTTCTGAGACTTACTTCATTGCTTTTGGTTTCATCTATGGGGAGCCAGTCCAGTGGAAGATGCACTTTAGACCATGGAGATGCCCCAGGGAGGGCAAGGGCATATGGTAGGACTGGACCTTAGAGGATAATGGGGACTGAGGGGCTAAGGACATTGGCCTTGTCTGGGGTATAGAAATCATGAAACTGGATGAGCTCCAAGAGGTGAGGTAGCCCAGGGACTGGGTTGGGGGTGTGGGGCTGCATTCACAGTGGTGGTAGGAAGAGCAGGAACCAGTGCAGAAGGTGGAATCTGGGCTGGAGCCAGGGGAGAGGAGAGCTTCCAGGAGGAGGAGACTCAGTGCGGCATGCTGGGAAGAAATGGAGGAAAAGCAGACAGGAGCTAGGAGAGCAGGTAAAAAAATCCAGGCAGTTTGCAGGAACTTGCTAAAGATGTATGAGGAGGGGGAAAGAGCCTGATTAAATGCAGAGCACTTGGTGGAGTAGGAAACTTCCCTTGAATGTTAGATGTTCTTATTAGATCCTTCTGGAAATGGAAGCCCTGGTCTTAAGAACAAGGGCCTGGCTTTGGAGGGGCAGAGGGAACCCTTTCCTGAGACCAGATATTGGGAAGACAGATGAGGGGGGACAAGGGATTTCTGAGGTGAGGGCTGAGGGGGAAGGAAAAGCTCCTGCCAGCTGGTCTCAGTGCCCAAGGAATCTAGAGTTTATTAAGCACTGGGTGAAGTGGAGCTAGCAGGTTTGTGGGCAGAGAACAAGACAGTCTCAGAGTATCTGAACTCTTCCCTTGGGAGCAGCCCTCCTGTACTTGCCCTGGTTTCACCCACTTCCCGCCTTTTCCCCATGGTGTCCACCATGGCTTGTCCACGTTATCCACTGAGTTTGGCTTTGGGGGAGGCCAGACCTCAGACCCCTGGCCCTGACTCTCCCCACTCATCCCTGTCTGTGTGCTGAACACCTGTCAAAGGTTTTCTGTGGCTTCCAGGGGACTAGGACCTAGACCCTCACCAGGTCAAGGGCTCCCCTCTTTTCTATTGAGGGAAGAATAAAGAGAAGAAATCCTAGAGATCCTGGCTGGGGGGATCTCCAGGAAGGGAGCCTTCAGGCACCGACATATGTCAACAAGTGGTAGACTACAGTGTTAGTGCTAGACGGCCCTTGGAGACCTCCATCCCAGCCATCTCGTTTGACAGGTGGGAAGCCAAGGCCCTGAGAGGCCTCACTCCTGGTTTCACAGTCGGAAACCAGAACCCATAGGCCTGTGCTGGCCTGCTCTTCCTCTTTTTCTCTCTCTGTGTGGCCAGAAGGTGATCTTTCACCTCCCAGGTCACTGTCTGGGAGAGAGCCTAGTTGAGGGAGTGGGGACATGGTTCCTCTGAGGTTCCAGAATGGGTCATAAGATCTAAACCTTAAGCACTTGGTTTATACCTCAACTTAATCCGTGGTTTATAATTATTTATGAATCTATCTTCCTTACTAAACTGTGAGTTCCTCCAGGGCAGAGACAACTCTTAGTCATCTTTGGGACCCCAGTGCTGGCCTAAAGTAGGCAATAAATCCATGTTGGTGGATTGAATGGACAGAGGGAAGGGGTGGGATGGGTCAGGAGAGGTGGCTGCATCAGTAGTGGGGGCTTATGGGGCCAGTAGATAATACCTCTTTTTTCCCCTCCCAAGTTCAGAATGAATTGAGAAATAAGACAAGACATAAGAGGCAGACAGAGGGACACCAGAACATTGACTTTACCAATATTACTGATAAAGCTTTCACTCACTGGTCAAATGGAGTTGCTAATATCCTCCCCTCCTCCGAAAAGGCAGATCTCTCTCTTGCAGGGGCAGGACCTCCATCCTCTGTAAGTTTACCATGTAGGTAGATGAATGGAGAAGGTGCTACCTTTGCCTACAGCAGAACCAAAAAAAAAAAAAGTAGAAATCCAGAAAGACTTGAGCCCAGCCCCTTCCCTACGTCAGTGAGTGAGGCAGAAGTGTTCCCCTTACACCTTCCCTCCCCTTATGAAATCATGAGGAGTGAGGACATGTCTCCCACTGGGATGGGATGATGTGGATGGGTGGCTAGGGGGGTGAGGGGAGGATGTGGGGAAGGGTGAGACCCCATCGTCGCAGTGTCTACAGTTTAGACCCAGACCCAGTGCCTTTCCTAAATAGAATGCCAAATCCTTACTCCTTGTGGCCCAGTGGGCCTAGAAGGGTGTGAGTGCTCATCTGTGTGATTGTGTGTGCACAGTGCAAAAGGGACTATGCCTCCTGTGAGCGGGGGTGGGATAAGAGGCCAAATCTCAGAGGCAGCAGTGGGACCAGCCATACTCCACTACTGTGGCCCTGGGCCATGTAGGCATGAGGGCCAGACTTTGGTCTGGAAGGGGCGGGAGACTGACGAGGAGGAGGGTCCTCTGGTTGCTGCTTCACTGGTTTTTATGCCCTCACTGAGCACCTGCCCTTTCGCAACTGGAAAAGCTCTGGACTTCAGCGTGTGCTGAGCTGCTACAGCTACTCTCAGTCTGGCACCTGACATAGATTAGCACATTTATTCCTCACAACAGCCCAGTAAAGGCAGTGGTGTTGGTCCTGTTTTACAGACTAAGCCACTGTGACTCAGGGAAGTTGTGATTGTTCAACTCACCTATTAAGTGGCAGAGCCACTGTTCCAACCAGGGGGTCTGACTCAGTCCAATGGCACAACCACAGCCCCTGTGTAGGACCAACCCTGTGTCCCCAGCCCTGGGGTATTAGGATGAGATAAGAGCTCAGAATAGTGACCTCCTGAAGACCTGTGTCTTCTGGGAGGCTGGTGCCTTGGGCCACTCTCCCCATCAAGGCTGCTTCCAAGTTATCCAAAAATACCACTCTGGAATCTTCCCACCCTCTGTGCCATCATCTCTATGGTAAGAGCCCCGCACCTTAGCAAGGCCTCAAGGCTCTCCATGGTATGGCTCCAGATAGCCTTCCCATTAGGGTCTTTCCCTGCACCACAGCCCCCACCCTCCTTCCTTGGGCATGTCCTTGCCCTCTTCCTCCAGCCAGGAATGCCCTGCTTGCCACTCTGCACTTCTTGAAATCTTCCTCATCCTTTACCACTCGTCCCCTTATATCTCTGCCTCTTAGGTGGCTTTGCCTTGATGTGAGGGTCTTGGGCACTCTGGCTCCCCTACCAGCCCTGGATGCACCTCTGCTGGAATCCTGTCTCCCCTGACCCAGAGTTGCCAGCTTCTGCTCCACCACCCCCACACAACAGTCACCTGCCCAGGCGCCACTCAGCTTGTGAAAGACAACAGACAAGACTAAATGGCCCCTAGGATGGCTGAGTGAAGCCAGGCAGGCATCTGACACACCTCCTGGACAGGAAAATAGTTTCCTTCCTCTTAATAATAGTCATTATGGGGCCTGTGCCCAACACGCTGCAGCCAGGAACTGGGCTTGGGTCTGTCTGGAGGGCTCCCATCACCCTGGGCTATCACCCTTACTCTACCCCTAAGGCTACTCTGCCCACAGGGAGGGCTGCATTGGGAAGGGCAGCTGGTTCTACTGCCGTGGGGGATTGGATTTGATTTACCCACTGTTATTTTCAGGATGTCCGCTGCAACCTTTTCCCTTCAACTCAGTCTTCCCACCCCTACCCCTCTCAACTGAGCCCCCTATACACACACATAGTACCACAGTCCCAAGTTAGAGTCCAGGACTACCCCAATGCCCAGACACTCATCCACACACAGGTCCACATACACTGACATGCAGCTAGGTACGTACAGACAGCCAAGCAGGCACACATGCACAGATACAGTTCTGCATAGGTATATGTATATATATTTAGTTGAATCATATAAAATTACCAGTCTTCAGTGAGTTTTTTTAATTTACAAAAATGGAATCTAGTACAAACTTGGGCATGGAAGGAAGTATACAAAAATACAGAGCCAAATTTGTACACCCATGTTCAAGAAGCATTATGCACAATAGCAAAAAAGTGGAAGCAACCCAAGTGTCCATCAGTGGATGAATGGATAAGTAAAATGTGTTATTGATATACACATACAATGGGATATTATTCAGCCTATAAAGGAAGGAAATTCTGACACATGCTACAACATGCATGAACCTTGAAAACATTCTGCTAAGTGAAATAAGATGGTCACAAAAAGACAAAAGCTGTACGATTCCACTTACATGAGGTATCTAGAGTAGTCAAATTCCTAAAGACAGAAAGTAGAATGGAGGCTGCCAGGGGCTGAGGGAGGGGAAAATGGGGAATTAGTGTTTAGTGAGTAAAGAGTTTTAGTTTTGCAAGATGAAAAGAGTTCTGGAGATGGATGGTGGTGAGGGTTCCACAATAAAATGAATTTACTTATGCCACTGAAGTGCACAGTTAAAAATGGTTAAAATGGCACATTTTATGTATATTTTACCATAATTAAAAGATACAGAGAGGCAAATATATGTGCCATGAAGTAGACTTACACACTGAAAGATAAATACAGTTAACTCAGTCACACACCAACATGCCTCCCTCCCCTTCCAACCCAGATAAGGACCTGATTCTTCCTTTCAAACAAATCTGGAGATAAGGCCCTAATGAGAGCTCCTTGCCCTCCCACGGGCTGGCTTTGTTTACCTCCTGCCTCTCCTGTAGCCTCCCCACCCCCAGGGAAGGGCCTCCTTAGAATGACTGGTGTTCCGATTTCTGCCCCTGCACCCAGGAGAGGGTGGGATGGCCCAGCATTTCAGCTTCTGGCCTGTGACTCACCCATGCCCCCCCTGGGCCTTTCATTTCACCTCTAGACTCCTCAAAGACAGCCCCAGCTCAACTCAGGGAACTTCTAAGTCCTCCTATCCCCCACTGCATGTGCAAAGTTCTGTGGACACAGAAGAACCTATATCCCAGACATGATCACAGACCAGATAAACCAAGTGCAGTCAGTACTAAACAGGGTTGTGAGACA
This sequence comes from Cheirogaleus medius, assembly GCA_008086735.1. Classification (NCBI taxonomy): domain Eukaryota; kingdom Metazoa; phylum Chordata; class Mammalia; order Primates; family Cheirogaleidae; genus Cheirogaleus; species Cheirogaleus medius. The sequence goes on along the minus strand of VBSM01001118.1, from coordinate 33,633,670 downwards.
TGGGTTTAAGTCTCCTGCACTCCCTGCTGTCCTCATTGGACCTCATCCCTCTGAGGTGGTGTCCACTTCTGCCAGACCTGCCTCCCATCTGCAGCTGGATCTGCTGACCCCCTTCTCCAGGGCAAAGCCTCTCGCCCATTCTTCTGAGGACAGACTGTACATGCTCTAGGACTTTGTCCCTTCTTGGGGCAGAGATCAGAAACCTGCTGGCCCTATCTGCCCCCTGACCTTACAGTGTGTCTGCCCATCCTCTGAAATAACCTTTCCACCTTTTAATACTCAGCCCTAGAGGAGGAGAGGAAGGCTGGGGTCTGGCCCGCACCAAGTCAAGAGCATCCCTGGAGTTGAGGGTGTTCCATCTGGAACAGCATGTCTCAGGGGTGGGCCTCAGCCCACTGCCCCAGGTGCACCAGACCCTAGGTAAAAAGGCAAGCTCTAAATGGCTACTCAGACCAGACTGGATCAGGGTGGGGTGGGTGGAGCCCGGGGGATCTGCATTTTAACACTTCCCAGCCATTCTTGGGGTGTAATGTTACAGCCACTGCTCTAGGTCCTTGGAGGATGGCCTCTGGGCAGGGGTGGGGGTGGGGCAGGGGGCTGTGAGCACCAGTTATAATCCTGGAGAGTGACAGGGTGATTGTGAGGGCAAAGAGAGGCCTGGATGAGGGACAGACAGATGTTTTTGTTTTTACTCCCCTCCTCCCCTTCCCAGAGACAGGTATTGATGTCCTTGGTGGTTCAGTGTGACACTCATTCAGTTCTTATTTAGGGCCTGTGTGCATGTGGGCCAACAGGTGTGCTATCCATCATGGTATGTTTGGGGTTATGGCCAGTCTCTAAATGAGTGTTTGGGCCAATTTATGTGAGTATGTTTGATCAGAACATGTGATCTGCCTGTGTTGGCCTGTAGTCTATGTTGGTCAATTGTCAGTATATCAGTCAGCATACCTGCCTGTGTGTTCATGTCTTTTCCTGGGTGTCTTGAGTCATTCATCCACTGTGGAGTATGTGTGTTCGTCCCTGAGCAGGCACAGGCCCCTCTGGACTGTAATCTAACCTCCATGGGTCCCTGGAAGGTCAGGGTTTAGAGACTTGCTAGGAGCTTGGTGGCCATATGGCGGTGTTGCTGGGGAGGGGCAGGGAGGGGAGGGGAGGAACAGGGAGGGGAGGGGAGGCAGACAGGAGTGTGCACTAAGGGCCTGGCACTGCCGCTTCTCTGGGCAGGCGAGTCCCAACACAGGCAGACAGGTGGGGCTGACCTGACAGGTTCCAGAGGCCAGGGGCAATGGGGCGGAGCATGCCTCTGACTTAGGGTGGCAACGGTTTGAGGGCCCTGCCACACACGGAGTGCGCAGGCAGGAGGCGGTTCTGCTGATACCTTCTTCCTGCTGCAGCCAACCCAGCGTGCAGGCATGGGGCCTGCCGGTGGGTGAGGCAGCCAGGTGGGCAGGCATGTTCGGAGGCCTGGGAGCCCAGGGCATGGCGGGACCCCTGCGGGGCCGGGTGGAGGAGCTGAAGCGGCCGTGGTGGCGGGAGAGCTTGCCACTGGTGCTGCAGCACAGCGAGGCAGCCCGGCTGGCAGCTGATGCCCTCCTGGAGCGAGGTGAGGCTGCCTACCTGCGGGTCATCTCTGAGGAGCGGGAACTGCCCTTCCTGAGCGCCCTGGACATTGACTACATGACCAGCCACGTGCGTGGGAGCCCTGAACTTAGCGAGGCCCGGGGGCCAGGGGCCTCGGGGCCTGACTGCCTCAGCCTGCTCTCCGAAGTGACCTCAGGCACTTACTTCCCCATGGTCTCCGACATAGACCCCCCAGACCTGGACCTGGGCTGGCCTGAGGTTCCACAGGCCACGGGCTTCAGCCCCACCCAGGCTGTGGTCCACTTCCAGAGGGACAAGGCCAAGAACATCAAGGATCTGCTGCGTTTCCTCTTCAGCCAGGCCCGCACGGTAAGGGCCTCATCTCTTCATTCATTTCACAGATGTGGAAACTGAGGCCTAGGGAGGGAAAAGAGACTAGCCCCAAGCCACGCAGCAACTTAGGAACAGAATTGGGACTCCAACCTCTGGCACTACTAGATCACAAGCTCCTAGAGGGTGGGCACCTGTCTTACTTACCTTGGCAAACCCTCGCTCTCAAGAACATGATGGATGAGCATAGAACAGGGCACAGGCCTCAGGTATTCCACAAAACCCCTGAAAATGCACACGAAGTTGTGCTTGTTGGAGGAAGGGGTCCTCACTACATCTTTCTTGGGAGATGGTCCATGGCCTTCATCAGATTCTCCAAGTTTTATGATCCCAAAACTAAGAACTTCAACCATGGAAAACGTCTGAGCCACCCCTTGACTTACAGAGGAAGAAACTGAGGCCAGAGAGGGGCTGGGACTTACAGAGGGAGGTCCACTCAGTCGGTGGAACAGAGCTCAGGGTTCTGGGAGAGAAGGGGTCTCTGACTCAGGTCCAGGGCCGCAGTCAGGGTCCCACTTGCTGGCCCATGTCCCCAGTGGCTCCTTACCCTCCTGCACTACCTCTTCAGCTGGGCCTGAGGCAGGGGAGGGGTGCAGGTGCAGGCTTCCTCAGCACGGCCTTGGAGCTGGGCTCTTAGCTCAGAACCAAGGAGGAAAGAGCAATGGAGGCTGCTGGGCTGAGCCAGGGGGAGCGGTGCAGGAGAAAGAGAACCGGGAAGGCAGGTAGGGGAGGGCAGCACCTGCTATGGATCCAGCCCTACACAAACATAGCTTCACTCCTAGAGCCCCGGCCTCTGACTCAGGAGACGGGAATTGACAAGATGACCCCTGGCAGGATTTGAGGTTGGGTTAGGTTCCTGCTGCAAAGATCAAGTGCCAGGATGCTGGGATCCCACCAGTATCTCCAGAGCCTCCCTGGCAAGCCTGCTTGTGCCCCAGGCTGGGGAGGGCCAGGCCTGATTGGCATCAGGAAGGGGGTTATTAGTGAGGCTCTTGCTGTCATTGTCACCCCTGCCTCTTTGATCTTTCCTGCCTGTCCTTGTTCCCCCAACCCCTGGCCAGCCTGTGCTGTGAACTAGGGCATCCTGCCTCCTAACCCCCAGTTATACCCCAGCACTCCAGGCTAGGAGCCAGGTTCCCGCTCTGGGCTGTCACAGACTCTGAGCAACCTTGAGAAATGCTCCCTTTCCCTGCAGCCCGATGTCCTCATTTGTTAAGAAGGCAGCGGGAAAGGAACATTTATTGAGCTTGTTGTGTGTTGAGTATTTTCACATTTAATTCCCCATAACTCAGAGACGTAGCTGTCATTATCTCCACTTAACAGATGAGGAAGTTGAGGCTTCCAGAGGTGAAGTGACTCTCCTGAGGCCGTATCCCTAGGAAGTAGCAGAGTCCAGGATTGCACTCAGTTCTGTCTGCCTCCAGGGCTGGATGCTGTGCTGTGGCCCTGCCTGGGAGAGGAAATCCTCACAGCAGATACAAGCAATGGGAAGAAGTGTCAACTGGGGGCTTGAAGGTGCCAGGGCGGGTTCATGGACCTCTCTGAGGCAGCCCCTTATATGGGATGGGGGCACAAGCCCCAGCCTAGCCCTCAACTGAGGAGGAAACTTGGTTCCACTTGGTATGGATGTAAGTTAAGTAAGGGAGTCTGTGAGTGTAAGGTTTCACACCAGACCTCTGTAGCTTCACAGGGAAACTGAGGCAAGGCTGGAAAAGGGCATTGAAGACTCCAGTAACTGGTTTACAGCTCTGATCTCTAAGAGGGGAGCCTCAGACAGATAGTCCCTGGGTCAGAGCAAGGGCCAGAGTTAACAGGGAGAGCACAGGAACTTGCCTGGGATTTGGGGGCTGGGTTCTGTTTCTGACTCCTGTCCCCCTCTGGGCCTCAATGTAGAGTGAGGCTTTGGACTAGCACAGCTGATCCACAGACATCTTTGAGGATCTGGTGACAGATAAACACCCATACCACAGAAAAATGCACACAAAAACTTTCAAACAACTAGGAGTTCAAGATGGTCAGGTCTCACTATGCCCAAGTTAAAAGTCCCTGGGCTGGGTCATTGCTAAAATCCCTTCCATTTCAGTTCTTGAAGGCTCTGGCCTCCTTATTTCAGTCTAGTGCTGTTTTCCTGGGACCTGGCCCCTGCCCCAGGCAGGGCTGAGTTTTCACACCCCTAACCTCCAGGTGGTGGCTGTAGTAATGGATGTATTCACTGACATGGAGCTTCTGTGTGACCTTATGGAGGCCTCGAGCCGGCGTGGTGTCCCCGTCTACCTGCTCCTGGCCCAGGAGCACCTGAAGCACTTTCTGGAGATGTGCTACAAGATGGACCTCAATGGGGGGCACTTGCTGGTCAGTGAGGACCAGGGACAGTAACCAGGGGTTGGGGTGGGAAGGGGAGCCAGCCGGATGGTCAGTGGGCACTGGGGGTAAGTGGGAGTGGGGGACTGGGCTCCCTTAGCTATCTATGCCCATGGGGCACAGACATGGCTAGAGCCCCACTCTCTCAAGGTCACCCCAACCTCCCTCCACCCTTGGCCCAGAACATGCGTGTACGGAGCACATGTGGAGACACATACTGCAGCAAGGCAGGCCGCCGCTTCACCGGGCAGGCCCTGGAGAAGTTCATCCTCATCGACTGTGAGCAGGTGGTGGCGGGCAGCTACAGGTGAGCAGTGGAAGGAGGGGAGAGGGGCCTGGGGCTGTGCCACTGGCTGATGAGGGCACTTGAGATCCCGCAGCTTTGAGCTTCCCTCCATTCATCCATCCCTCAGATTCAGACTGAGCACCTGCCGTGTGCCAGGCATTGTCAGGGTTCAGGATAGCATAGGGGGCAAGTCAGTCCTGCAGGAGCTCACTCTAGTGGAAGGATTACTTTAGTGCCCTTGGCATTGAAAATAACTACTGCATGTTGGAACTGTAGGGACTTCAGGGAACCTCCCCCGGCCCATTTTACAGAAGGGGAAGTTGGGGCCCTGAGAGGCCAGCCACGTGCCCAAGTCTGCTAAGCAGGGCTAGGATAAGCAGAGACTCTGGAGTTGGAGCTCTGTCCCTGTCACTATGAGCCCTCATGGTGGTGGAGTTTGGGTCAGTTTCTGTGTATACTCCCCTGGCTGTGACCCCTGCTGAGCCCCAGGGTCCTGCACTTAGTCTCCTGACCCCACCTTCTGCCCCCAGCTTTACCTGGCTTTGCAGCCAGGCCCACACCAGCATGGTGCTGCAGCTGAGGGGCCGCATTGTGGAAGACTTCGACCGGGAGTTCCGCTGTTTGTATGCGGAGTCACGGCCTGTGGAGGGCTTCTGTGGTGGTGAGGAACCACTGTCTCCCCGGGCACTGCGTCCTCCCCCAGAGGCCCTGGGCTTTGGGCCTGGCATCCCAAGCCCCATGTCCTCCTCACCCTCCAGCACCAGCCTCAGCAGCATCAAACGCTCACCTCTCATGGGCCACTCCTCCTACCTCGCTCTACCAGGAGGCGGTGGCTGCAGTGACATGGGTATCGGGTCCTCGTCCCCCAGCCCTGCTCACCGAGAGCCCAGTGGCCAGCCCTCCCTGCACCGCCAGCTGTCAGACCCTAACCGTGTCTCCTCTCCTGGGCTCTACAGGGCCAACCTGGGCAAGCTGGGGGCATACCCATGGTCCCAGTCCTCCCCTGCCCTCAACCACAATAGCACCAGCCCATTGACCCTGGCAGTGGGGTCACCTCTGATTCCCCGCTCCCGCCCCCTCCTCCACTTCCCCCGGGGTGTCCCAGCTCTGTCCCAGCTCCCAGAGAATGGGGTCTTAGGAAACCAGGAGCCTAGCCCTCCACGAGGTCGCTGGGTACCTGGGAAAGCCCTGGAGCCAGTGGAGGAGAAGAAAGTATCTCTGAGTCAGAGCCATGGCCAGCTGGATCTCCTTGTCCCCTTCCCCAGAGCCCGAGAAGCAGGAGACCCTGACTCTGGGGTTTCACCAAACTCAAGGTCCCTTTGGCCTGGCGAACAGGCCCCAGAGGACAGAAGGTTGTCCCCAGACCAGGGCAACAGCCAGCTGGATCTCCTGCCCCAGGCCCAGGGTGCTGGGGGTACCCCTGAGTCAGGTTCCCTCAAGCCTGGTGATCAAGTCCCAGAGGACAGAAGGCTGTCCCTAAACCACAGCCATGGCCAATTGGACCTCCTGGTACAGCACCCCAAGGCTCGGGGCTCCAGAGCACCCCCTGAAGCCAACTCCTCATCCAGGCCTGCCAAGCAGGGTCCAGATGAGCGACGACAGACCCTGGGCCACAGCCAGCTGGATCTCATCACAAAGTTCGGCCCGTTTCGGGTTGAGGGGCCTGGGCCCAGTGGTCTCCCAGGACCAAGCCCTGCTCACATGGCTGGAGTGAGCTCTGGGGAGAAGCGTCTGACTCTGGGCCACAGCAAGCTGGACCTCATCACCAAGTATCATCAGTTGCAAGGTGCCAGGCAGGGGTCTGAGCCTGGCCTCCTTGAGGGTCCCACAAGTGGCCATCGCAATGGTAATAGCAACGACCTGTTTAGAGATGAGAAACGGCTGACCCTGGGACACAGCAAACTGGACCTCATCACTAAATACAACAAGTCCAAGTTCAAGCTGCTCCGAAGTCGCTTTGAGTCCTAGCTCCTCTATCCACTGAGACTCTGAACTTGCTCAGGTCCCAAACTCTGGGGAAGGGAGGTGTCTAGAAGCTCAGGTCAGACACATACACAGAATCACAGGAAAATGAAACCCACAGTTATTGGGTGTCTATTGCATGCCACTATGCTGGGCATGTCACACCAGGTACTACTTCTCATTCTTCATTCTCACGACCTCCTACAAGATGGACCTCTTGTAGGTATATTATAGGATAATAGATGTTATCCCCCTTTTTTATAAATGCAGAAGCTGAGGCTCAGAGAGTTTGAATGACTTACTTGGAGTCGAGTCCAAGTAACTGGCAGAGTAGAGACCTACACCTGTGTCTTTCTGGCTCTGAAGATTGTCTTTTTTGCACAGACATGATACAATATCCACAATTCACATGTCCCCTTGCACACAAATATGCACATTACAGAAATTCCCCAAATGCCCATTCCATATATTATACACAGCCCATTGACAGGGTACATATCCACAAACTGCACACCTACAGCCACACACACAGGTCCATGTGAGAAACCAAACACTCAGCATTTTAGTTGTGGGTACTCAGTAAATGAATGGCTAAATGAATGGCTACACAAAATACCTGCATTCAGTGTACACTGTAGACCCCTTCAGGATCCACAAACTATAGGCCTATAACCCCACACATACACACATACACACACACCCCAACCAGTATCTTCTTGAACCTAAGCTGTTTCCAGCCCTGCACAGGGCATACCATAGGGCTGACAAATGAATCAGACTCAGACCCAGGGGACAAGGACGAAATGCATAATCCATTTGGAGAACAAGTCATAGCTGTATCAAGTTAAAGGCTAACCAGTGACAGAGGGCAATAGAAAACAAAGGGCAGAGAGTCATGGGGATGGTGGAGTGGTCAGGAGGAGGCAGCCTTTGAGCCAGGCCTTGAAGCATGAGGAGGTTTTGGACAGACAGGTGAGCGAGGAATTTTTGGTACAGGGAACCATGTGAAGAGATGTCCAAGAGAGGACTGAGTGAGTGAGTCTGAGGTGAACTGGGGAGGACAAGTGGAGCATGTGGATACTGAGACACAAACACACACACCCTCATCATCATCCTCATCCTCATCTTGCTGAATGTCTCTTGAAGTATGGGCTTTAACAGGTTGTGAGCCCTTTTTCTGAGCTCACCGCCTGCCTGGAACAGTATGCATGATACAAATCAATAAAGGCAGACATGACTGTGACCCAACAGCAGCCTGGTGTATCCTGAGCTATGTGGAGTTAATGAAATGGACACAGGGGCAGGGGAAGAGCACCACTCAGGCCAATTATGGAGGGCCCCCTGGAAGAGAGTGAATGGCCAAAGAAGTGCTTTTGGGGAAGGGGGTACCTGGGACTCCAAGCCCTCTTTGCTCTCACTGTGACATTCTGAGAGGCCCTGGGGCTTTTGTAGAGTCTACAAAATGTGGACCAAGTTCATCCTGTCCAAGAGAGCTAGGCCCTTGTCTGACCATTATCCCAGGGGCAGAAGGTGGCTGCTGAGTGAGTGATAAAGGCCGTGCAAGAGACATCGTGGAAGCCAGTCAGCACTCTCATCCTTGCCCACCCTGAACCCCTTTCCCTCCGACCTCTCCCTAAGACGCTGCTTCATCCATCCTCCCTTCTCTCCAATACCTTCTTCAGCCTCTACTTCTCTGGCGGCGCCTCCTTGCCCAGCTTCTTTGTCCTGGTTTCACTTCTCCCTCCTGGACACTCTCTCCCTGGGTGACCTCATCCACTCCAGGCTTCAGCCCCTAATCTCATTCCTCATTTCCAGAAGAATGAGACTGGGCTCCAGATCTGAACTTCTATCCCTCGGAGCGGAGCTGGACTCATCACTTCCTCAAACCGGCCCTTCCTCCTGTGGCTTCATTTCAGTAAATACCTCTATCATCATCCCATCTTCTGCGAGACACCCCTGGCTCCGCGTCTCCTTCGTGCTTCTCATGAGACCAGCCGCAGGTCTAGGTCGATTGTAGCTCCCCAAAAGCTCCTGAATGAAGAATGAATGAATGCACGCACGCACGTAAGCTGGGGGCGGGGCCGCGTCCGGACCATAGCAACCATAGAGTCCTCCTAGAGGCTGGAGGTAGAGGGGCCGCGTGCGTGGCTGGGTGCGCCGGCCCTCCCGGAAGTCTCCTGGGCGGAGGCGGAAACGGAAACATTTTCAGGGAGGCGGAGGGTCTGTTGTCGCGTGTGGAGCTTGCGGTTACTGGGTGAGCTGGTGTGAGGGAAGACCAGAAGGATCAGCTCCGGGCCTCAGGTCTGGAGTAGTGGGGGCTGGAGGATTCAGGGCCAGAGAGCCAGAGGGGCCCAGTGGGCGGGACCCAAGGTCTGAGAGGCCGAGAAGGGCGCGGTCGCCGCGGGGCCAAACGAGGGAGAAGTCGGGTTACGTGGGAGGGGATCCACCGGCCCTGAACTCTCATTCCCTGCTCTGCGGCCCCCAGCCTCATGGCAGTCCGAGCGTCGTTCGAGAACAACTGTGAGATCGGCTGCTTTGCCAAACTCACCAACACCTACTGCCTGGTGGCCATCGGAGGATCAGAGAACTTCTACAGGTGCGGCGGGAGCCCGGGGGCTTGCGGTGGCGGGGAGGGGAGTCGGGCACTTCGACAGAGTGAGGGTACCGGCCCCTCAGCCCCGTGACCACCGAGCCCATATCCCTACAGTGTGTTCGAGGGCGAGCTCGCAGATACCATTCCCGTAGTGCACGCATCCATCGCCGGCTGCCGCATCATCGGGCGCATGTGTGTGGGTAAGACAGGTTGAGGGTGCCGAGGGAGGGAGTGGAGCCTCCAAGTACATTATTCATACCCTTGGAGGGGACCCGTAGTGACCTAGGAATTTCCAGGCTTTCATCCATTATCTTTGGGGACTGTAGAATCTCTGTGTTGGGTAGGACCCAGTCTAAGTGTCAGCAGATCAGGGGGGCAACCTCTGGCAAAGGCTTCTAAATAATAGTAATAACATTAATTGTTTTCACTCTTATTCTCATTCCTTCTTCACAAACACACTGGGAGGTAGGGATTATTGGCTCTGTTTGACAAGGTAACTGAGACTCAGCCTAAATGACTCACCTAGTTCCACACCTAGTTTAGAGGAGGATTTGTATCTCATCTCCCCCTGCCACTGACTGGGCAAGTTGCTTTCTCCTCCTGAGCATATGTTTTTGCCTCTGTGAAAAGGACTAGCTAAGATTCTGGGTCCTCCTGCTCAGTTATATTTAAATCCTAAAGTCCTCTTACCACATCTCTATCCTACCTCCCTGCCTCTCAGTACTGTTGACTCTGACCGTTGGTCCTTTCTTTAAGCTGGATCTGTCTCCTTGTTTGATCTGCCACTCCTGTTACTTGGTTCTGTTCATTGAGGTCATACAGAAGTCTGATTATTTTTTACTTTACTTTTTTTTTTTTTCTTTTTCGGTAAAAACACCCTGATCTCTAGCCATGCACTTAGGACTTGAAGCAAGCTCTGACAGAACAAGGGAGAATTTAGCCTGGCCCTTGATGTATTTTATGATGGTAGTAACTTGAGTTCAGAAATTGAGTTGTGGCCTTGCAAGGATAGGCAGAGGTTTAGCCGTAGTTGTCACGTGTATTTGTAGTTTGTTCATTCTTGTTGCTGTATATGTTTTGTATAAGTATACCACAATGTATTCTTTCATTCTGTTGACAGTGTGCATTCGGGTAGTTTTCACTTTGGTCTGTTAGGAATAGTGCAGCTATTTTTTTAGTGAACATTTGTACATATTTCTATTGGATATATAACTTGGGAGTGGAATGGTAGAGCCACAGGTTACGTAACTATTCAGTGTAGTAGATGATGCCAGATAATGATCTGAAGTGGTTGACCAATTCATACTCCTATCAGAGTGTACGAGAGTTTCAGTTGCTCCATATATCTTTACCAACACTTGACATTGATGGTCTTTTAAAAAGTTTAGCTAGTTTTGTAAATGTGTAGCGTTGCCCCACTTTTTAGTTGCATAATGTGCAACTAATGCCAGGAGCCCTTCCTGTTAGTTCTACTCCCTCCAGTTCATGATGGTAAAGTGGGCAAGGTTTTTTTGGACAGACTCCTGGGCCATCTCTGGCCTACCCAGTGGGACCCCTGGTCCCCCTGGGTGTTGAATGTATCATTGGGCTGGAGGATTGGGGTCTGGGCCTAAAATTCTCCTGGGAAAGCTGATTGGGCTGGGCTTGGTTGTATCTTTAGTCCCTAGGGCTCTGCAGACATCTTGCATATTCATGATCCATTTTTGCCCCATCTTCCAATTTGGGTCTCTCCAGGGAACAGGCATGGTCTCCTGGTGCCCAACAACACCACCGATCAGGAGCTGCAACATATTCGCAACTGCCTCCCAGACTCAGTGCAGATCCGGCGGGTAGAGGAGCGGCTCTCAGCCCTGGGCAATGTCACGACCTGCAATGACTATGTGGCCTTGGTCCACCCAGACCTGGACAGGGTGAGGCAGCCCAACTTCACCCAAGAGTCATAGGACCATCCTACTCAGTGGTTATCCACTGTTCTTTCCTAACAGGCAGGAATTGGGGGTATCTCTTGTGGTTTCTTTTTATATATGGCCTCTGGAATTTCAGGCACTCATTAGAATAATAATAGAGGCCTTCCATGGTATAATCAGTGTCAAAAAGAAGCTGGGGAGGGTATTAATCCTTAGGATCCGGAAGTTTGATCCATCCAGTCCTGTAGCCTGGGCCAGGAGGTCTGCAGCCTGGGCCAGGATAAGTGATTGATAGTTGAACTTTTGACTGTAAGTTAGAGGGGAAAAGGTGACATGGAGACCAGCCTCCAGAAGTTCAAAGCATGCACAGATAGTAGGGGCTCCAGAGCTGGCCTAAACTCTGCTCTAAGTTGTACTCCTTCCTTTCTCTGGGTAAGGCTTTCATATGAGGTATGTAGCAGAAAAATGAAGGGCTCAGGGAGCCAAGCCTGGGTGATTCTGGGCATGGAGAGCTCTGGTTCTTTGGCCTATAAGTTCTGGGACCTGAATACAGTACCTTTGGCTGACAGGAGACAGAAGAAATCTTGGCTGATGTGCTCAAAGTGGAAGTCTTCAGACAGACAGTGGCTGACCAAGTACTAGTAGGAAGCTACTGTGTCTTCAGCAATCAAGGAGGGCTGGTGCACCCCAAGACTTCAATTGAAGACCAGGATGAGCTTTCTTCTCTTCTTCAGGTCCCCCTTGTGGTAAGCATTCCTGTCCTCTGACCCCTGTCACCTACTGAGGCAGATCCCTTTGCCTAGTGTTTGGGAATCTGGGTCATTACCTACCACAGTTTGGGATTGGGGCTGCAGGTCAGGGAGCAGGGTTTGGGGAGAATCCTCATCAGGGAAGGGAGAGACTTTGGTGCCATGATCCACAATGAGCCCATCCCTTGGCAGGCAGGCACCGTGAACCGAGGCAGTGAGGTGATTGCTGCTGGGATGGTAGTGAACGACTGGTGTGCCTTCTGTGGCCTGGACACAACCAGCACAGAACTGTCGGTGGTGGAGAGCGTCTTCAAGCTAAATGAAGCCCAGCCTAGCACCATAGCCACCAGCATGCGAGATTCCCTCATTGACAGGTATGTAGGGGGTGGTCTTTCCTCTCTTCTGCCCAGGGCAATGGGCTCACTTGACTTTTGAGGGTAGGGAGAAAAGATACCTCGTAGAATGGGAGCTATATTGTGTTTATACTGGTAGGTTTTCATATGAGAATGTATCTGCACACTGCTGAGCAGTCACAGGATACAGTCAGCAAATATTTCATGAGCATCTGCTAATCCTCATCTTGGAAGACTCACCTCAGTGTCCCCTATCTAGGCAAGCCTTCCCTATGGTTTTTCTTATTTGATCCCTAACCACATTATTTTGCAGTTTTTGTTTGTCTGTATGTCAGTATCCTTAGCCAGCAGCCCAGGGCCTGAGAGAGAAGAGAGCTGTTTGCTGAGGGAAGGTGGGAAGAGTACTCTTAAACACTGAAGAGACCCTAGATTGCTACAGGAGTGTTTCAACTGGTTGGGGGTGGGTGGTATTGCATCAAAATCACAATCTGGATTTTTTTTTTTTTTAAAGACAGTCTCACTCTGTCATCCAGGTTAGAGTGCCATGGTGTCAGCCTAGCTCACAGCACCCTCAGACTCCTGGGCTCAAGAGTTTGAGCCTCCTGCCTCAGCCTCCCAAATAGCTGGGACTACAGGTGCTCACGCCTAGCTGATTTTTTGTTTCTATTTTTAGTTGGCTGGCTAATTTTTTCTATTTTTAGTAGAGATGGGGTCTCAGCTCTTACTCAGGCTGGTCTCAAACTCCTGCCCTCAAGCGATCCTCCTTGGCCTTGGCCTCCCATTGTGCTAGGATTACAGGCGTGAGCCACCAGGCCTGGCCAGCAGATCTCTTTTTCTGCCTGGTATTCATGGCCTTTCATGTTTAGTTAGCACTAATAATTAGGAAGAGTTCTGGCCCCAGCTCTGGCATGGGAGCACTGTGGTCTGGGCATATCCCTTCCCATTGCTGCACCCCCTTGTTCCCCTCTTTGATGTTCAGTGAACTTGTCCTCTGAGGCTTTAGTTTATGAACAATAACAGTTTGAATAAATTGTTGAGTGAGTTGACCCACCTAAGTGGGGAAGGAGTTAACTTTCAGTCTTTAAGCATTAAAAGTTCGAGACTGGGCTGTGACTCATGGATGCAGTCAAACTTCGAACCAGGATGGGGCTGGATGGGGCTCTGAGTGTGGCCCTTCAGGGCTGAGCTAGAACAAAGGCTCAGGCGTGAGGGTGGAGGAAAGCACCTTGAGAGTGGAGGGTGAGGTGTGCTCTGTGCAACAGCTGCTGACAATGCTCTTTCCTCTCTCTCCAGCCTCACCTGAGTCACCTTCCGTGTTGTTCTGTGGGCTCCTGGCTCTGGACTTTGGCTCCCTCTCCATGCCCCACCCTGTCTGTACCAGATGCTGGCAGGGAGGTGGCAGAGAGCTCACTGGAACTTAGTGGCTGCGCATCCAGGCCCTTTTCACCTGTGCCAAAATCCCGAATCCATCGTTGCTCCAAAAACCTGTTATGTTTTGCTGGCTGTCAGGCCCTGTGGCTCCTGGCTGAGGGTTCTGCTGTCTTGTGTCACCTCATTAAAGCACAGCTGCCTCTGGCCATTCTGACTGTGATGTTTGGGGGCCTCAGCCTGTGTGCAAATTGTCCCAGGGTCCTGGGAATATTGGATGGGATGGACACACAGACCCTAGTTCCCCAGTCTCCACACACGCATCCCCCTCTCCATCATCAGGAGGATGGAAGGATACATCCTGGGCCAAGAGGAAGAAACACTTGTAGTTCTTCCATATATCACCCAACTTCTGTCCCAGTGTTCTCTAGTCTTCAAAGGATGAGAATCTGTTCCAACTTTCCCCTGGGCTGGTGTGAGGACCCTGTGAGAGCTTTGGGGCACCTGGCTTCAGGGCAGTCTTGTCTGACGCAAGGTGGATGTTGGTTGCTGGCCGCCTTGCGTGGGTGGGCGAGGAACTGTCCGCTTCTCAGGGCCTGCAGCACCGGATATTGCGGGCGGCGCCGCCGTCAGTCCCGGCTGCGCGCGGGGTGGGGCTTTGGGGCGCGGGGCGGGATTGGCTGGCCGTATTCGTTGGGCCCCGCCCCCGCCAAAATGCCTAGTTTACACTGCGGTGGCCGGAGGGCGAGGTCAGTGCGTGATGACGTCTTCGCGCTGGCTCCTCCCAACGCATGAGGTAGGCTCTGAGACACCCGCGGGTGCAGCTGCGCCAGGTGAGGGCAGGGCAGGGCTGGGCTGGGCCGTGTGGGGCGGGAAAGGGTTCCTAGTGGGGTTGCCTCGACCCAGGCCTGAAGGGCTTCTCTTCTCGCAGACCATGGGGACTCAGCAGAGCGTCCCGGAGACCGCACAGCCCCAGCCAGCGGCACCGGAGGGCCCGGAGCGACCCCGGCCTCAGCCCCAGCCCCAGCCCGAGCCCAGCCCGTGGGGCCCGCTGGACGACGTGCGCTTCCTCATCGCCTGCACCTCCTGGTACTGACTCTGGAGGATGCCGCCCGCCTGCTGCCTCCTGTCGTCCTTGCCTGCCTTGGCCCACGCCCCTGTGTCTATCTTACCGCCCCTCTCCCACCCTCAGTGCTCTGGAGACCACGGAGAATTCGAAGAGGTCGGCTGGGACTGGAAGCCCCCACAGGGCTGCCTCCGCAGCCTCTCCCCCAGCCTGCTTCCCAGCCTGCACCCAAACCCAGCTCAGACCTTCATGCACCCCCTCATCCTTTTCAGCTGTCTCGGTCCTGGGGCGTTCCTCCCTGTCACTGTCTTCCAGTACCAGGCCAGGGCTCCTGACCTTGTCCGCCCCTTCCTGCTGAGAACCAAGCTCATGCCTGTGTCCCAGGTCATGGCACCATGTGCCTTGACTTCAGAGATGCTCTTGCCACAATGACCCTCCCCATACTCCTCCTGAGGGGGATTGCTCCCCTATCCTGGATCCAAATGAGGCATCATCACGCTGTATTCCTGAGACCTCAGTAACACTGGGCCTCCATGGCCAGCCATTTGGAGAGGAGGGACATCTGATTGCTGGTCTGGCAGATGAGATTCATGGGGCAGCTCCCAGACACCCCAAAGCACCCTGTTCTCCCAAAAGCTTCTTAAGCTCACTCTTAGAACCTGATCTTTGATCCCACGTCCCAGGAAAGTGACACATTCTGTATTTCTGTTTTATTTAGAAATGATTTAAAAAACATTATACAAAGGCTGATCAGTTTAAAATGTGACTGACACTGAAATGCTGTGATGTTCCCCAGGATGAGGGGAAGCTGGGCTCTGGGGCCCCCAGTCCTTTGCCCCTCTGTCTATCTGCCCTGTCCTGGGGTGGTGGACAAACAGATGACAACAGGCAGGAGAATCTGAGATTGGAAGCCTTTAGGCTGAGCCCTCTCTGGGCCTGGCCCCACATCCCTCGTCTGCAGCCTGGTCTGCCTGCCCCATCCCCTGCTCTTTCTCAGCTGGCCTAGGTAGTACCAGGAGCCAGCGGGGAGCCTGGCGGGAGGTGGGGGGTGCCTAGAGCTTTCAAGAAGTGAGAGCACCAACCTGAGGAGTGGAGAGGGACCAGCAAGGGAGGCCAGGAAGAGATGGATAGAGGAGATACTTCTCATCTCATCTCAGACCCTACAGGGTCCACAGATGGGGACATGAGACCCAGCCAACCCACTGGATGGCCTGGGCAAGTTAACAGAACCTCTCTGTGCTTCATCTGAGGGCATGATGAGAGTTACCCTCGGCCTCCCAGGGCCTACAGGAGTTTCATGTGAGTGGACAGGTGTGAGCTAATAAAGTGCTTTTCAAAGTATAAAACACTGTACAAACCTATGAATCACTAATATCTCTGCAGTTGTTCCCTGCCTGCCCCAGGGAGCCTGCCCTTGGCCAAAATGAACGAACAAGGATGACAGGGGACACAGTGGACCCACATAGGCGCCTCTGGAAAGAGAGATTTTGCTTGAGACAGCTTCCAGGGCAGCAGGAGTCCCTGTCTGTGCTACAGGGTAAGCTGACCCAAAGCCCAGGAGCCACAGGGTGGGGGCATGGCCCATGCAGGCTCAGAGGGCGGGGTGGCAACTGGGACCCTGCCAGCACCCTGAAGACTGCCTGACACCTCTTTTTGGCTTTGGCAGAGAGCCAGCGGGCATTGCTGAACCCATTGGTCTTGCCTAGGGCTCCTCAGTGACAAGCAGGACTACCTCTGCTGGACTGGGGCAAGGCAAGCTGAGCCCTGGGAACCCTGCCAGAGACAGTGAAGGGTGGGCCAGACAAGGTCGAAAAGGGAGGCCCCTAGGCTTGGGGCTGCTACCAGTTGAGGGTGCCCTTTAACGGAGAGCAGTGCAAGAAGATGGCCCCTTGAGCTGGGTCAGCCAGGGCCAGGGGGCGAGCTCTGCTTCTGGGCCAAGAGACTGAGTTGGCCTCAGGGTGGTCTCAGAGCACTCCAGAAGGCTGTCCTGGGCCCTTACTCCCAGGCCCTGCCAGTGTTGGCTCTACAGCCATCTCTGCCTCAACTAGTCAGGCTGAGCCCCAGGTCACAAGTGCCAGGCTAGGGTAGAGCTGGGGACAGAGCAAGAGGGAGAGGGACAGGGATAATGGGAGGGAGTAGAGGACAGTCACAAACTTGGATTGGCCTCCAGAAATGGGGTCAGCTTCTGCCCCAGCTCTGTAGCCTCATGAGCAGGGACCAGCTCCTGGGGTGTCTGGGCGCTAGAGTGGCCTTAGCAGCACCTTGGTCCTTATCACCTGGGGGAGGGCCGCCACACTGGCCTCATCACCAAGACAGTCACCTCTAGTTCACCTAATGCCTCAAGCAGCCTTTGCAAAATGGGACTTTAAACAGTAGTGACAGGACATTTAAATACGATGTGACAGCTGGGTCCTTGTCAGACCCAGGTGGGCCACAGCCCTGCCTGCAGCATGTGACCCTAAGTCCTGGGTCTCGGAGGAGACCCTGACAAGTGGAACAGGTTTCCTGAGGGGTCTGCTGTATGCCAGCAGGGGAAACCCAGGCTTGTTGCCCACTGTGTCAGCAGCAGGGTCCTGTAGCCTTGGAGGACAGTGGGGGTGGGGGTGGGGTGACATCTGACCAGCAGGTGTTGGCAAAAGGGGACGGGGACTGGTGGCATCTCCCAGTTGGGCGATGAGAGCTAGTGCTGGCTTCCCACAGAGGGTGCTGGGTCCCAGCCAGGAAGACACCACAGGATGCAGTGACCACAGGGGCTCTCCTGGCATGGTCCCTGCCTCCTGGTGAGGCCTGGCTTACTCCCTTGAGTAGAGAGTACTTTACCCAGGACAGAAGGCTGGCAGCTTGGTGCCAAACACCCACCCTGGGGCACAGCCCCCATCGCTCCCTGCCCCACGCTCAGCCTAGGCCAATGCACCCACCACTTCAGCTGTATGACCCGGCCTAGGGCCCTGCTGGCCCCGGTGGGCAGTGGCCAGAGCTGCCCCTCAGACCCTGGTGAGTAAGGGCCTGGCTGGCCAGACCGAGTGGACAGAGAGGGCTCTGGGCTACTCACACCCACTCCTGTACTGGCCGCTTATAGTAGGTGACAGGCTGAGGGCCTGCCTTGTTCTTGAACTGGAAGATGGTGTAGACCAGCACCAGGATGCAGAGGGACAGGATGCAGGGGATGACCACAGCCACGGCATTCACAGAGCCCGGCATGTCGTTGATGGTCACCATGATGTCCACGTCGTCCTGGGGCAGCCGCCGCTCCTTGCGCCGCTCCACCTCCTTCTGGTTGCAGCCCATCCAATCACGCAGGATGTTGCGCGGGTAGCCTGGCTCCACGCTCAGTTTCTGGTTGTCAAACTTCCAGTAGTCCCGGCCTTTGTAGAAGTAGGTATAATCTGCAGAAATGTGGCCCAGCATCACCACTCCCAGACACCTGCTCTGGCAGCGTGAGAGGGGGGGACAGGGTGCTGGGGCAGCGAGGGGGCCGGGCCATGCTTGGCTGAATCGGGCCAGTAAACAACACAGCTGCAGCTGCAGGGAAGGGCACCCAGGACCTGGAGTGGCCACCTGTTGTCTCAAAGGTCCTGGGAAACCACTGAGAGGCTTTAGGTAGAATTGGGACATGTTCACTTTGTGCTACCCAGACAGGACCCTTCTCAGCCTGGGGTCACAGCTCTGTCACACTGTGCCCACAGGCCCCTTACGCAGGTCCCGTCAAGCCCCTAACTTAATGCTTGGACAGCACTGTCTCCCTAGCTCTAGGGCCTCAGTCTGGCTCCTGCTTGAGCCAAGGGAGGCAGGGAGCAAGATTTCTCCTTTTGTTGACAGCAGACATTGCCTCTCTGTAATTATGAATTATTTTGGCTTAACATACATCACAACACAGATGCAGGGTCTTTGGGACCATTGTGGGGGAGGGAGAAAGAAGTTTTTTAAATTTATGAGACATTTCCCATGCTCCTCCTGGAGGCCTGGTGGCCACCAGCCCCCACGGCTGCCATCAGGCTCTCACAGCCCGTCTCCCCACCAGACTAGGAGCTTCTCGGGAAGAGGAGCCAGGCAGCCCTGCCAATCACTCCTTGAGCAACCACCGCAGGGCTCCAGCAACAGCATCCACGGGGGACAAAGCAGCTCATTCAAATGCTCCTCATTGGCCAGCTCCCCACCCTGGCTGGGACTTTCATTGGTCAAGGTCCTTGATGTCACTTGTCTCTGAGGCTCCCCCAAAAGGGAAACCACGTGCGCCAAGCATCAGGTAGACAGGAGAGCCAGCAAATAGCAGCTCTGCCCCTGTAGCCACTGGCTTTCTTATCAGTGACGCCTCCCGGGAAAGCCCCCCTCAGCTGTCTCTAACAAGGGCCCTCCGGCTAGTCGCTCTCTCACAGCATTTATTTCCCTTATAGCATTTGTTGCCACCGTATTTGTTTTCTGCCACTAGACTGGGAGCTATGCAATTCTTGTTCTCTGCCACCTCCCCAGCCCCCACTACAGAAGCTGGCTCTCAGTCATTGTTATGCAGTGAATGAATGAATCCTGTCATTCTACATAAACTGAAATGCACCAAGATGATGATGATGATGATGATGATGATAGCAGCTAAAACTTATATAGTATGGATCGTGTGCTAGGCAGTATTGTAAGTGCTCTACATAATTTTGCTTATTTAGTCCTCACAAAGCCATTATATAAAGGTAGGTACCATTATTATCCCCATTTTATAGATGAACAAACTGAGAAGACATATTAGTGACTTGCCCAAACTCATAGTAAGAGGTGGAGATGGTATGGGAACCCAGCTAACCTGGCTCCAGAGTCTGTGCTTTTGACCAGATGGAGTATTTAGCAACCACTCATGGATGCCCACTCTGCACTTGGCTGGCCTGGCTCCTCTTCCTGAGAAGCTCCTAGTCTAGTGGGGAGAGGGGCTGTGAGCACCTGATGGCAGCCGTGGGGACTGGTGGCCCCCCTGGCCTCCAGGAGGAGCATGGAACATGTCTCATAAATTAAAAAAAAACCTCTCTCTCCATCTTCCTGCCCTGAGGCTGTGTGCAAAGCTGCCTTTGAACCACCCATGTCCATCCCTGCTTTTCAGATCTGATAACTCGAGGAGCCCCTGGAGCACAGCTGAGGACCACTGTTTGAGAAATGCCTTCTTAAGGAGTGAAGTCAGTCTATGAAAACATCTCTCAATTGTGAATCATTCTTGCAGATGGAAAACTGTGACTTGATCTACTGTATGGACATGGCTAGACATGAGGCACCATGTCTGCCACCAGCTGGTTTCTCAAACCTGGATGCCCTGAGTGTTTTTCCACGGTACTGATGAGAACCACACAGAATCAGCTCCCCCAACCCCGCCGGCCCGGCCCTTACGTACAGCCTTCCTTGCTGATGAAGGCCCCCTGGGGGGCTTGCGGGATGCCCTTCCACACGGTGATGGGCTTGGGGTAGCCGGGGTCCGTGGCCCGCCGCTCCTCGCTGTAGCGCCAGTACCGCTCGCCTTTGAAAAAGTAGGTCTTGCCCACAGGCTCCCAGCGCAGAGCCGTGTCGATGCCTTCCCGGGGCAGACAGCTGCCCAGCTCGCCCAGGCTGTGTGGGTACCCAGGCTCCACCGTCACCTCCTTAAACACCCAGTACTTGTCACCTGTGGCCAAGAGGAACCTAGAGTCACCCCTCCGCCATCACTCAGGGCCAGAGGTGTGGCTGGTGCTGCTTGCCCGGCATCAGAGTGTGGGGGAAGGAGAGCCCTAGGCTGGCTTGACTCCCTTGGCCTTTGGCCGGGCAGAGCTTGGGGGCAGGAAGCCAGAAGCCAGTCATGGATCCTGGATGCCTTGCCCTATGCCGCCCGGGCTCCGTGCCCTGCCAGCTTTCCATGCAACATGGGCCTCTCCTCTCTGGTGATCTCGGCCACTCCTACTTCCTCAACCTCCACCAGTGACACCAGCTCTGGGGCTCTCCTGTCCCAGACACCCTGACCCCCTGTGGCCTCCCAGAGCTTCTCATCTGCACTACAGCAGCGCTCCCTCCTCATTGCCTTCTGTCTCCTAGGTCCCCAATAGGGACCCTCATCTTTGACCCTCTCCTTCTTTCCTTCTCTCAGGAAGAGGCCTTCCGAGCCTCCTCGCAGCTCGCCTGGCCCTCCGGCATGGATGGTGCTCTCCCCTCTCCTGGACCACCTCAGAAACGGCCGCCCTCCTCTGCCCTGCCGTGTGGAGCCCTATGGCTCTCTGCTGGGCAGAAACACTCAGTGAATTTCCAGCCTTGGCCTAATGGATCCCGACCACATTCTGGCCTGGCAACCAAGCCTCTTTGGGATGCATCCCCACGCAACTTTCCAGGCCACTTCTCACAGGTCTCATGTGGCCATCAGGTGGGTCTGCTAACCCTTTGTACAACCACGCATGTCCCACCACGGCTCCTTTACCCAGGCCGTCTGTCCCTCTGGAGTGCCCTCCTTGCTTCTTACTAACTCTCTGAATTTCAGCCATCTTGGGCCTGGCCCAAGTCAGGATAATTGTCGTGAAACAACCCAGCACGGTGCTGGGCACAGGATGGGCACCTTAGCCCCCTCTCCTCTCCCTCCCCTGACCTCTGCAGCCCGTGTGACCTCCCTCTGGGCTCTTACAGAACTGACAGGATGGCCCTCCATGGAGCACTGAGTGGTCTTCAATTGCCCATCCCACCCTCTGCTTCATGTGGATGAAGCCTGAAGCCTGTCACCCTACCAACCTTGGCACGTACAGACCCTCAACAATCACTTCCTGACTTGATTTCCCCAGACTGTGCATCACCTGCCTGCGGGGATTTGTCCTGTTAGAGGTCTGTGTCTCTTAGGGCTAGAAGGGTGGTTGGAGGGCATCTGCCTCCCACTCTGCCTCTTCCAGTTTAGATGGGAAAAAGACCGTCCCAAGAAGTGCAGGGAACTGTTCCAGGTCCCACAGCACAGGCTGCATTACCTTTGAAGAAGACGAATCTTCCATCAGCCCTTTCGTAGGCTGCGTCTATGCGGGCAGGCAGGCCCTTCCAGAACTGCTCGATCTGCATGGGGTAGCCCTCCTGCACCCGGTTATTGCGCAGGCGCCAGAACCAGCGATCCTGGGAGGAAAGCGGGGAGAGAGGCATGTCAGGCCCTGCCTCTGGACCCAGTGATCTCAGCCCTGGGGCTCAGGCCCCAGTAATGCCACACCTTCCCTGCACCCAGCTTTGCAACCCTCCATGAGTCTGTCCATCTACTGCTTCTAACTTTCTAACCCTGTGAGGAAGACAGGGTGCTCCTGTGACCCTCTTCATTTGAGCCTCCGGATGGCTCTTGCTGCCTGGCAGTTCTGAGACGGAGCAGACAGGCCTGGTGCGGGAGAGGGGGTGCGAGGGAGCTGCAGAGGGTGCCTCCCAGGCCTGGAGTGACCACGTGAGGGCAGCCATGAGTCACTGACGTCAGCTGGGCCAGTTCTCAGCAGGGTGGGAAGCACAGGTTGGTCAGCGAGACTGGGCAGAGCGTCCTCCTTGGGGCTGGCTCCAGCCAGCAGGGCGAGGACCTTGGGAGGACTGTGCGTGGGAATTCCCTCAAGACCTGGGTGAATTCAGGTTCCTCTGCTGACAGCTGCGTGACCCTGCGTGACCCAGGGTCTCACCTGCAAGTGCAGGCAGTAATGGAGGATCCAAAGAGGGATTCTAGGCAAAGTGCCCAGATCAGTATGGGGCACAGAGTCCGTGTTGGATAAACAGCAGCGAAATAGGCCAAGAGTCCAATAAAAACCCCTCCTCTTCTAACTGGTGCCCTGTCTCCACCGCAGCCCTTGGCCAGGAGGCAATCTAGACAAGGCCTGTGGCCTCCCAGGACCTCAGGTTTCTTACGTGTAAATGGGGATAAAACCTAGACTTGCCTATGAACGGTTCAGTTGAGAGGATCAAAGAAAAATGAGTGTAGAAGAAGGAATGTGATTCATAAAAGATGGTACAAAAGCTAGTATTTTTAAACGATGTTTTACATAGCACTTTCGCATCCAGTTTTTTAACCTTACTTTTCCTTTTATGACTCTGCTAAGTCCATCTGAGATATACAGAGTCTTAAGAAAGGCCAAGGGACTGACTGAGAGTCACTCTGTGAGGGGCTGGACTGGGGCTGACCCACGTCTGCTTCTTGCTCAGGGCCTGAAGCTTGCTGGGGAGGACTCCTCGAGGGGTGTGAGGCAGCCCTCCTCACCCAGAGCGATGGACACACGCCACCCAGATGCCCCTCAGCTAAAGGCTTACTGCCCCGGCGGCCAGGGGTGTGGCCAGCAGGGAGTTTTCTACTGTCAGTCCCTCTGGGGACAGTCTCACCTTCAGAGAGCCTCCCTCAAGTTCATGCCCTTCCTCTTCCAATGGCTGAGGCAGGGGGTATAAAGTTCCAGCCTCCCAGGGACAGGCCACTGTAGCTGCAGAGCTCCCTGCAGGGGCGGCCAAGTCTGCAACAGGCCTACGTTGCCGTGTAACTTCTCCCTCTGCTGGGTCCTGCTTCAATCTCCTCCTTTCCACAGATGTTGATCCCAAAGGCACCCCCCAATCAAAATCCTGTGTTCCACACACCCACTCGGAGTCTGCTCCCTGGGAACCCAACCTGCAGCGCTCCAGGCAGGCTGCCGCCCGGTTAGCTTGTGGCTGAAGTGACAGGCACAGGACAGAGACGAGAGGTAGCCTGGCCAGTAGCAGCCTCTCAGGCCCTGGTGGGATCTGGAGTCAGACTCAGCCACCACCAACCCAGCCCCTACTCCAAGCCTGCCCTCTCCATAGCCGGACACTCATTTGGTCTTCACACATCCTTTGTTAGAGGAATGACTCCCCCAGATTTCAGATGGAGAAACTGAGGTCCAGAGAAGAGAGGCAGCTAGCTCAAGGCCACAGACCAGAAGCCAGTCTCCAGCATTTCCCAGCATTAACTCCGGGAAAGTGCAGCATCACCAGTCTTTCCCCTCCCTCTTGGAAACAAGTTGAGTCACTAGGCAACACCAGGAAGAGACCCCATGTCCTGGCCACTGGGCCAGGTCCTATGCGGGCCCCACAGCAGCCTAATTTGGCGGGGGGGGGGGTATGGGACAGGGGAGAGTCAACTGGCCCCACCTTAAACACAAACATCTCGCCCCGGAAGAGGGCCACGGTGTTGAAGTTGCCGTCACAGATGTTGGGTTTGGCGCCTGGTGTGGATGGCCGGTCCCCTAGCGGTGGCCGAGGGGGCCTGGGCTGGCGCTCATGCTTCCTCTCCGACGGTGAGTGGATCCTGCGGACGGGGAGTGTGGGGAGTGGCCTCGTGGGCTCCAGCGGCTCCGCTGGGGGTCCTGGAGAGAGGGGCCGCATCTTAGAGAGGAGCCAAGCTGTTCCCTGCCTCCCACGGCCACGGCCGCACCATCCCCCTGGCAGTTCTGAGACAGGTCTGCCACATTCCACCTCCTGTCCCCTCTCCCCAGTGTGGCTCCCCAATCCTTGAGAAAATAGATGAAAATCAGCATTAGAAGGGAACTCTCATCTTTCCACCCCAAACCTAGTATCTTCTCTTTTTTCTCTCCTGTTACAGAGTGAGCGTGTCCTTCCTTAGAGTCAGTGTCCCATGCACTCTCTCTCTGCCCCTCTTGACACACACTAGTCCCGCTTTCTCCACCCCTCTTCATTCTTTGTCCCACCCCAATGCAGCTTCTGCCCCGTCACCCACTCCAGCTGCTCTGTCAAGATCACCAGTGACCGCCATGTTGCTACAGCCAAACATTACTCAACTCAAACTTGGATGAGCATATAAATCGCGTGGGGTTCTGGATAAGGTGCAGATTATGGCTTAGAGGGCCTGGGGTAGGGCCTGAGCGTCTGCATGTCTTCCAGTTCTAGGGTGATGCTCATGTGGCTGGTCTGAGGCCCACACTTTGAGCAGCAAGAGCATAGACACAGTTGCCTTGAGACACCCTCCTCTCTTTTCTGGGGCCCTGTACTTTCTTGTTTTCTCTCCTTCCTCGTGTCTGTTCCTCCTCGATCTCTTCTGCTGGCCGCCTGTCCTCATCTGTCCCACACTAAAGGTCGGAGTGCCCCTAGGTCCTCTTCCGTCTCTACATTTTTGTCCCGAGGTCAGTGTTTCTCAACTTGGGCTGCATATTAGGGTCACAGAGGGAGCTTCTAAACTCTGTCTGCTCGGGAGGCACCCAGACCATCTAAAACCAGATCTCTGGGGGTGGCATCCCAAGGTGGTTCCAAAGGGCAGCCAAGTTGAGAATCGGTACTCTAGGTGGTATCATCCAGCCTTATGGGTTTAAAGGCCATCTGTATCAGAGCCGTCCAGTAGGACGTTCTGTGACGCTGGAAATGTTCCTATTTACAACATTCAGTGAAGTAGCCTCTAGCCACAGCTGCAGGTGGCCACTGAGCACTTGAAATGAATGACTAGTTCTTAGTGTGACTGAGGAACTGGAATTCTAATTTAATTTAATTTTAATTACTATAAACTTAAATTTCAATAGCCACATGTGACTAGTGGTTACTGTATTAGACACCAAAGATCCCAAATCAATATCCCAGCCCAGATTTTTAGACTGACAAATCCTGTTGCCCCACAATTACAAAAGCCAGAAACCTTGGGGTTATCCTCGACCCTCCTTCCTTGCCCTCACCCCCACATCTGATCTGTCAGCAGATCCTGTCCCTTCTACCTTTGAAATACCTTCTGGCACCTGCTGCCCCCACCCGGTGCTCTGCTGCCCCCTCCGTGCAGGTCAGGGCTTTGGATGGGGCATCTCCTCACAGGGAGGCCTCCTCCTGTGCCGCAGCCCGGGCTGTGGGCGCCTGTGCTGTGTTGACAAGCCTTTGTGCAAATAAACCGGTTGTCTCATCTCACCTGACTTGAGCAGAACAAGACCTTCACATACCAGGGTGAACTGAACTGGGAGAGAGGCGAGGTAGGAGGCCCTTCATACCTTATCCAGACAGCAGGAGCTTCTCATTTTTTTTTCTTTTTTAAGAACAAAGCTCTGGTTACCATACTCATCACATTGTGGACCTCCCTGGCTAGGGGTGGGACTCTGAGGTGCTCAGTCACCATCTGGCAAAGGACGGAGGCAAGTGCTGGAGGTGAGAGGGAGGTGTGTGGAAGGGGCGGGTAAAGAAGAGGGCATGGGGGGCTCTGTCCTCGACTTTGTCCTTCCCCATTACAGCTCAGCCCCTCCCGAGGGTGCTGGGGGAAGCCTGTCCTCTCTGGCCAGGCAAAGATGACAGAAGTCCTTAAAGGTCGGCGCACAGTCGGAGCCACAGCAGCAGTGCGGAGGATGGCAGTGCTCCCCACCCCGCCCCTGCCCCCGACAGGCAGAAGGAGCAGGGCCCCCCCCCACCACACAC
>VBSM01001118.1:33596001-33607614 GCA_008086735.1 Cheirogaleus medius | reverse complement strand
GCAGGGGTGGGGGTGGCGATAAGACGAAATCACTGTAGCTGCGGCTGGGGGAGGATTAGAGGGAACAGGCCCCGAGGCAGGGGGAGCAGTGGGGTCAGTCTGGAGGCCCATCCTGGTCCCGGGGTCCAGGTGCAAGTAGTGGGAAGAGAGTCCCGGGAGAGCAGACACAGGCAGCAGCGGGGCCCCAGGGACAGGCTGGGGCAGCTCTCAGGCAGCAGCGGGACCTCAGCTCCAGAACTGAGCTATTGGCCAAGATGGAGGCCGAGGTTCAAGGGCAGGTGAAAACACAATCCAGGTGGAACTGAGGCACGGCTGGTGGTTATAAGCCTGAGCCCCTGAGCATGGTGCCGGCGCTGCCAGCTCTCCCCCTGCAGCTTGGTGAATTTGGCCAGTGGGTCTACCTGAGCCTCAGTGTCCTCACTTATAAAATGGGGATCATACTTACCCCACTGGGTTGTGTGAGGACTGAATAAGATAGCTTAACGTGCGGGGCGTGGCACTGAGTGGTAGCTGCTGTTGTCATCCTGTGTAGGAAGCTTGGTTACGGGGAAGCCCAGTGACCAGAAAGGAAGCACAAGGCCAGTGGGGTTCCAGCAACCAGATCCTCTTAAAGCCAACTCCAGAGAGCTCCTATATTAGGCCTGTGACAGGGCCAGGCCTGACTTTGGGGGGATGAAGTAACCCCAGCTTTGGCAAACGCCGGGGGCAGGGAGGTGGGCAGGCCGTTGTACTGACAGTCCTGGCTCCTGTCTGCCCAGGTACAGACCTCTGCTTGTCTTGACCTCTGGCATCCGTTGCCCCTTGAGCCCTGCCTCTTATCTCCTGGCCCTAAGGCGTGTCTCAGCACATTCCTGCCACCTCTGAGACCAGAGAAGGTGCCAGGAGTCCTATTGCCCACTCTGGCCCCAGCGTCACTGGCAAAGTAGCCCTGTCCGAGCCCAGCAGAGGGCCCCAGGAGGGTCAGATGGGGGTTGGCATTGTTTGGCCTTCCTGGCTAAGATCTTGGGAAAGTAGAACCCCCGTGGGGTAGACCCAGGCTGCAGGAAGCGTGTGCCTGCAGTTCTACCGACACCACCAGTGTTTTCAGCGAAGCCTCCTTTGAGCAACAGAAAGGAAGGGGGATGGGTAAGATCAGTGCAAGGTTGGCCAAAAGCCTGGGGCTGGCCTTCTGCTGGCGAAGGGCGAGCTGGCGCGAGAAGGCCAGGCCGCCCCCAGCTCCTTCCTCAGGCCCTGGTCCTCTGGCAGCAGGGAACGGTGAGCTCATCTCTGAGCTCCATCCCAAAGAAAGGCGGCTGCTAGCGCCAGCGGAAGGCAGCTCCGCTTCCTGGGGTCCAGTCCTGGCTCTGCTCCTGGCCTGTCCCATGAGCTGGGACAAGCTGCTCAGGGCCTCTGTCTCCAGACCAGGCTCTTCCTCGGGAGCCATCCATGGGGATCTCAGCTGGGGACTGGGGAGCAGGGCTCTGAGTACCTGGGGAGGCTCTAAACCTTTGTCCACAGCCTGTGTCTACTACTCTTCTAGCCTCTGTGCCTGGGTCTGCAGAGAACAGAGTAACTTCTTAAAGGAAAGAGGCCCATGGGTTGGGTCCAGGGACCAAAAGGAAGGGCAGAGCTGGGAGCCAGCCTCCTGCTGCACAGAAACCCCAGAGGCCTCTGGGGGAGCTGGAAGCAGAGGGGCAGGGGCCTCCCCGAGCCTGTGACCTGTGACGGGAAGGCCAAGATGTGAGGATGAGGCGCCGCTGTGCAGAAGACCCCAGTGCTTCTCGGGCGGGAGGCTGTTAGGGGCCTCACTCCCCAAGAGCGTGAGAGGCAGGGAAGTGGAGTGGTCAGGAGTGCAGTCTCTGGGAGCCACATTGCCTGGTTTTGAATCCTGGCTCTGCCATGTCCTAGCAGTGTGACATTTAAAATCTCTTCCTCTGTAAGATGAAGGGAACAATGGCACCTTCATCATAAGAACAGGGGTGAAGATTAATGGGGCAAGGCATGTAACGCGTTCATCCGCCTCCTGGCACAGAAGTATTGCTCTTTATTAGCAAGGTCATGTTGAGCTGTGAGGAGCAGCACCCCTGATAGGGAGTGTTCCTGTCAGTCCCTGGGCCTCCAAGCAAGTCCCCAGTGGTCTCCTCAGCTACTCAAGTGGACCTTGTCTCTGCCCCATTCCCTTCTCTTAGGACCTCCATATATGGTGATTCCCATCTCATCGACGCCCCCAGACCCCCAAGGATTATAGCATTTCCTTTTGCCTCTGTTCTTCTGCCAGTGCTGTCCCCTGCACCTCGAATAACTTTACTCCTTCCAAGTTGAGCTCAGTGCCTCTCTTCCAGGAAGGCTTCCTTGGTTTCCCAGACAGCAGGGCATGCTCCCTCCTCTGCACTCTCTGGCATTGACTGCCTTCTGCCCCACATTATCGCTGTGCACTCTCATCCGCCCCAGGACTGTGGGCTCCTTGAAGGCGAGCTTTGTGCTTGACAGGGCAAAGTGACAGCACCCAGCATGGAACAATGCCAGGAGCTCAGCATTTTTCCAAGGGTGGTCCTTGGATCACCTGCAGCAGAACCAACTGTTAAAAATGCAGGGTCCTGGGTCCCACCTGTCTTTGCCACTTTCTAACTAAATTTCTTTTTACTTGTTATTCATTTTAATTTCTTTTTTGAGATAGGGGTGTGGGGGGGTCTCACTATGTTGCCCAGGCTGGTCTTGAACTCCTGGCCTCAAGCAATCCTCCTACCTTGGCCTCCCAAGTAGCTGGGATTCCAGATGTGAGCCAGGTCAAGAAATTCACCTTCCTCCTCTGTAAAATGGGGATTATAACTGCTGGCCTGCCTCCTGGGGGTGGGGGGAGAGTTAGTGAGGTAAGCGTGGAAGGGCTCTGCTCTGTGGAGAAGGGTACGGTCATGGCAAGTCTTCCTGTCTTGTCACCTCCCCTACACAGGAGCGGTGCAGGGCTGGGCTCCCTCCCAGCAGAGCTTAGTGACTATCTGCTGACTTCACTGCTTGACTCATATGAAAGAAATGAGGGCAGAGGACGCCTGAAAGTAGCCCCAGAAACAGGCTTAAAAGTCTGGTGGCTGAGCTCGCCCCTCCACACAGACTCTAGTTGGGGGTGGGGGGACGCAGAACCACTTTGGTGACCAGCGGTTCTCCGGGGGAGCAGGTTCTGATTGGGGAGGTTTGGATTGGCACATGGGTAACTTTTGTTTCAGTCCCCAGGTGAATTATATAATGGTTGGGTTGGGCTGACACAACCTGAACCAAATGCTCGACCGTAACGTCACTAAAAGTGGGGCAACCCGCATGACACGTGCTTCCCGATGCGATGACCAGGAAGTACCAGCACCGCCTAGGAAGTATCCTTCCCAAAAACGTGAACCTGAATCTGGTCAGGCCTGTGGCTCTAATTAACAATATTCAGGAATTATGGGAGAGAGAGACACGTTAAAAGTGAACCTGAATCTAGTCAGGCCAAATGACTGTCCTCGGGACACACGAGCAGTTTGTTCAGCAGCTATACAGAGGGAAACGTGTTGGGGGCTGTTTTCAATTAAAAGCACTTTAATAGACATGTCAGCCACGTGTGATGTACGAACTTGTTTGGATCCTGATTCAAGCAAGACGTTTTTGAGGTAATTCGGGAAAGGGAACACAAACTGGGTATTAGATTTTAGGATATGGTTAATTTTGTTGGGTTTGATACTGATTTTTTGGTTATGTTAAAAGTAAATCTGTTAGATGCATACCAATGTGTTTACAGGTGAAACGATATCATGTCTAGGATTTTCTTTGAAATACATCAGCCAAAAAATAAAAGTGGGGGTGGGTAGATGAAATAGGAACAGCACAATGTTGATAGCTGCTGAAGCAGGTCAGGGGACCCAGGGAATACCATTCCCCTTTCTTTTGTGAGTTTGAAGTTTTTCATAATGAAAGATTAGATAAAAAGAAAGCAAATCATCAAAAAGTTCCCAAGAAACTCCACTCCCTCCCTCCCTGAGTCTATGTGGAGATTAAACGAGATAATATACAGGTGCTCAATAAATCTTAGTTCCTTTCCTCTCATTCCAAAACCTGTCTTTGGGCCGTCTGTGGCGTTCCAGTTCACCAGCCAGGGTCTATTGTTGCGGTTATGAGCTGGGTTTGGACAGAACATTCTTGGTTTTCCGGAGCAGAGCAAAGTCCTGACTCTTCTCCAAAGAAGACAGTAGCCATCTTAGGATTTCTATCAGAATTGGCAGTCGTTCACCAAAGATGGGGTGGGACAGATGCGAGGGGTGCTGGGATGGTGCCTGGCCACAGGTCCCAGGTCTTTCCCACACACACCACCAGTGCTTGGGACTTGGGGGCTGGGCCCAACAAGTTCTCCAGCAGCAAGTGGGTGTGTGAAGTGCACACCCCCAGTACTGGGCAGAAAGGGAGGACGGCGCGGTGGGAGTGTCTTCCCAGTGCCTCGTTTGGACAACAGCCTTTTGAAAATTCATCTGTCTTTATCAGGGATATAACTAAAACCTTATCAGCTAACAGTGCCTGGCACATAACAGGGCCTCAAAAAGGTTAGTTCTCTTCTGCTCACACCTTATCAGTTAGCACAGACAGCCATTCCAAAAATAAGACTGAGATAAAGGATAGGTACTCAGAAGGCCAGGAAACACATCCAGGACATAGGGAAGAGACACCAGGACAAAGGAAGTGGAGCTTGATAGGAAAGGGGACAAAGAGAAATTTAACAGGTTGATAATTTTGCCCAGGCTGGGCCTTGGCCAAACCATCTCCTGAACCAACCTTTGCCAGATAATCCCTGATCCAGGCAGTGATATGAAGTGTCCTGGAGGAGGCGACCCCCAAACCCCCGTCTACAAACACCAGACGTGGCCTCTGAGGAAATGGGCCTTGGAGCGTCTGCGCTCAGCCTGAAGCATCACTGAGGGCAGGAAAGAAGGATGCCCCGTGTTTCCCAAACTCGCCTGAGCTTGAGTCTGGGAGGAGTCCCTGGGAACCGCGTTTGTAAGGAGCACTCCAGCTGGCTCTTATGATCAGGCAAGTTGGGGAAACTGGGAGTTTAGATAGTGTTTCCCAAGGTGATCACCGATATCAGAAGCCCCTGGGAATTTATTAGACCAATTGCAGATTTCCAGGCCCTACTTCAGACCCAGAGAATCAGAATAGCAAGAGGTTGGAGCCGGAATCTGCATTCTTAAAAATGGTTTCTAGGTGATTTTGCTGTGCCCTGCAGTTTGAGAATCATGGAAGCTTAGCATGGTGGCTCCAGGATCATAGTGCCCAGGTTCAAGGCCTGATTTCACCATTCAGCAACTATGGGACCTTAGGTAGGTTACTGACTGTTTCTCTATGCCTCAGTTTACCTAGCTGTAAAATGATGATAATAATATTTATTATAATAATTTAATATCATTCTATATTATATAATTCAATGACATATTACTTAATATATAATTAAATTTAATCATTTAGTTTTGTTATTATATATTTTATATAATCATTTCATTATTATATATTTTATATAATGATTTCTTGGCATGGGCCTTAGAACATTAGCATAACCACTAATTGTCATCTATTATAATCTTTTTTTTTTTTTTTTTGAGACAGAGTCTCACTCTGTTGCCTGGGGCTAGAGTGCCGTGAGCTCACAGCAACCTCAAACTCCTGTGCTCAAGCGATCCTCCTGCCTCAGCCACCCGAGTAGCTGGGACTACAGGCATGCGCCACCATGCCCAGCTAATTTTTTCTATATATTTTTAGTTGTCCAGCTAATTTCTTTCTATTTTTATTAGAGATGGGGTCTCGCTCTTGCTCAGGATGGTCTCGAACTCCTGACCTTAAGTGATCCTCCCGCCTCGGCCTCCCATAGTGCTAGGATTATAGGTGTGAGCCACCACGCCCAGCCGAATTGTCATCTATTATAATCTAAAAGCCAGAATCCTCTGTCCCTTTTCCTCCAGACCCCAGCTGCATTTTCTTGGTACCTCTGCTCCAGCCTGTAATAGAGTCTGCCTGTGACAGGGTTACTTAAATGCACACATCTGTCTCCCCATCTTGATGCTGGACTGCAAGAGGGCAGAGACCGTGCCTTTTTAATTTTTTTTAATATATAAATGTTTGGCTCCCCTGGGCTTCGCAGGACTCTGCGTCATGTTGGAAGGGACCTTAGCGAGCACTGAATCTAGCCCCTCACTTTGCAAATGGAAAGACTGAGGGTTAATTATTTGTCCTTTGTCACATAGCCAGGTAGTTGAACTGAGGTTTCAGCCCCAACCACCTTCCAGCAATACCATTTGAGCCCTGAACTCTTCATCTTAAAAATGGGCATGATAATGTCCATTTGCCTATTATGTACTAAGCAAGTGTCTTGTGAGTGAATGCTAACAAAGAACTCTTTGGCAACCTGGATGATATTGTTACAATTGCTGCACAGAATTGACTCTGGCTCCAGAAATATTCACTGAGTCATGGTGGTGCAGGCAAATTATCCAAGGATGCTAGAGTAATTATGGGGCCTGTTACCTGTGAAGTTGACATAAAGAAGAGTGTCTATCATCTCATTTGTAAGAAGGCCTTTGACACCCTCATCACTCAGGCCAGAGCCCACCACTTTCAGACCCCACTTTCAGCTTTAGTGCCTTTTTACCTTTTGCTTCAGCCTCTGATCCATTGCTTTATCCTCTTATTCATGGCTTAACCTCTCCTTCCTGCCTCA
This sequence comes from Cheirogaleus medius, assembly GCA_008086735.1. Taxonomy (NCBI): domain Eukaryota; kingdom Metazoa; phylum Chordata; class Mammalia; order Primates; family Cheirogaleidae; genus Cheirogaleus; species Cheirogaleus medius. Next base: position 33,600,905 of record VBSM01001118.1, on the reverse strand, counting down.
GCCCAATTAGACCATCTCCTGAGTGATGTGACCCATCTCCGTGGCCCTGGCCCTGGTGGATCAAGTGTTAAATATTATCAGAGACCACAGTTTCACCCTCTTAGGTTCTTGGTTCTTGGACAAGAAGCTCTAGAAAGCAGGAAACTCATCTATGGTGTCCTCTAAGCTCTTCCTCAGGGCTTCTTTCCCAAGAACTGAGCAACCAAGACTACCCCTGTCCCCTTGTGGCCTTACCATCATGGTTGGCATTTCCTAGCGTCCATGGCTCGTCCGAGTCAAAGTGAGTGTCTCCTCCAATCCCGGGGCCGGGGAAGTAGGCATGGGCCAGGAATCCCCCTTCCCCATCAAATGGGGAGCTGTCGCCATGGAAACCAGAAGCAAAGAAGATCATGATGTCTGCCTCCTTCCGGTCGCTTTTGATCTCATGGTATGGCACCTCTTCAAAGGTCAGCGGGGTAACCTTCTGCCACACATCGAAAGCCTGGCGAATAGCTTTCCGCGTGTCTAGCTCACCCACCTTTGGGGTGTAGTTGTGAATGCTGGTGAGAGAGGGAGACTCATTAGCGAGGAGCAGACAGAGACTAGCAGAGCTAGAAGCAGCATCCAAGACAATAAGGCCCAGTGACTTTCACATTTTGAACCCTAGAATCTTGCTGAGCTGCCCCAGGGGTCGAAGAAGAGGTGGAGTGGGCAGAGCTCTGGATCCCCGCCCCTGCCTCAATCAGAATAGCTTTGCTTTAATCAGTGTTTTATATTTGATTTCCAACAAAGTTTGTGTTGAATAAAAGATTCCACTCCAATCTGTAGAAAAGATAAGTTGGTAGATAGCATTTTCTAAAAAGTTATTTTAAAAATATTCAAACAGTGGAGAGGAGTTTAAGTGAAAAGTCACTTTAGAAAAATCTTTGGCACCAACTACTGCTTGTCTACCTAGAAGCTGGTATAGGGCAGTATATGATTTAATCTGTTATAGATTTAGCTATTTAAGGTTACTGTGTCCATATTGCATGATCCACCACAAAAGAGCATCACTACTCCTGGGTGCTCTGCCCTGTGAATGCCCGGGGCATGGATTATTCTACCCATTCCATAAGTAAGGAAAGTGAAGCCCAGAGAGGTCAGGTGATAAAGTTAAGGTCAGAGTTGGGACAGAACCCAGTTCTTCTTTCTCTTGGTCCGCTCTGGATTTTTAGGAGATCCAAAAGTCTATCCAGTTTCTAACCCAGACTTTTCTTAAGTTTCCTTCTCTTGTTATATTTCTGAAAAAACCCTGTTCTGGTCTCATCAGCTTGTCAGCAGGAGAACCCTTAGTTTAACTCTAAGGATCTCTGTCTTAGATCCTGCCCCTGCACCCAGGGGATCCACCCAAGATGATAGAGCCTTGAAAGGTACCAAGCAGCACCCACCTGAGCCTGCCCTGTGCCTGGCCCTTGCCCCAGCCCCACTCTGAATTCTGGTGTCTGAGTCTGCTTTGGTGGGCACCATCATCTCTGCTCTTGGTCCACTAGTCTGACCTGGAGACTCCCAGACAGTCAAGGAATGACACTACTGTGATTCAGGTCCTTTATACTCCTTGGGAAACAACTGGAACTCTGTTGGGAATCTCAGGTGAAGTCCATGAGGCTGACCTTGGGTCGGGAGGGCATCCGGGTTAGAGGAGGTGGGGTGTGGCAGGCAGTGACAGGGAGAATGAATGAAGCCTGGTTCTTTGTCACAGTTGAAACTTACCAAATAAGCCGTACTCCACTTTCTGTAACCTAAAAACCATAGGCATCTAAACAGACCACAACTAATGAGCCCCCAAAGGACCAAATAAACCTGAAGTAGGAGTCACAGCATCCCGTGGAAGCCACAGGGAGGACAGAATCATAGGCTCTCAGCACCTGGTCCTAATCACCAGTGTGAGCTACAGTGTGAGCCTCTGAGACTCAGGCCAGGAAAACCAGAGTGAGGGGGAGTCAGAGCACCTGTAGGTGATGTGTTTTTGCCTCCACTTCTGTCCAGTCAGGGCATAGCGCTTGTTTCTCCGCCTGCGGCTCAAGTGGGGGTGATCAGGGACTCCACATCGGGGTTTCTTCATCCACCTGGGCAGAAGGAGGAGACACATACACACGCACCTATATACACAGGCTGTGGTCCCTGAGCATTCCAGGAGGCACTGCGTGATCCCCAGTCCCAGTCTGACAGGCAACGTGCAGCCTCAGCCTACACTCTGGGATCCTCGCTCTGAAGGGCCCCGACAGGAACATGATTGGCTGATCGATTCATTAATTCATGCACTTAAACAACCAAATGTGGAGAAACAGTGCTGTATAAAGACTGGGAATCAAAAGACAAGAACTTGGTAAGTTCCAGCTCCATTCACCACTAATCACAGGGCCCCAGGCAAGCGACTGAACCAAGGTGAACCTCAGTTTCCTCATCAGCAACATGAGAATTATGATTCTTTGCTATTTCTAGGAAGCAGTGAGTCTCAAAGGAGGGAGTATGTGTGAAAATGCTCTGTACGTGCAATTAGAACACATCACTCCCTGGTTAAAAGCCACCAACGACTTCCCCAAACACTAGAATAAAATCCAAACCCTTCATTCCAGCCCACAAAGTCCCACGTGATCTAGCCCCTGCCTTCCTGTCCAATAACATCACCTTTATCCCCTCACATCCTATGCTCCAGCAATGGTGACCTTCTTGCTGTTCCTTGAACATGCTAAGCCTTGTCCCACTCCGGGTTCTTTGCATTTGCTGTTCCCGCTACTTGCAATGTTCTTCCACTTCAGGTGGTTTGTTCCTGTACTTCATTAAGGTCTCTGCTCAGATGTCACCCCTTTGGAGAGGACTTCCCTGTCCACCTTATCTAAAATAGTCCCCCCTCCCCATCCCATCGCTATCTGCTTATCCTGCTTAATTTTTCTTCATAGCGTTTATCACTCCTTGCAATTATATTACGTATTTGCTGCTTACTTATTCTTTGTCTCTCTCTCCAAATTCTAAGCTCCATAAGGACAGGAACCTTGCCTGTGTCCCCAGGGCTGGCACAGTGCCTGACACAGAAAGGGTTCAATCATGACTTGTTGACTGACTGAATGAATGAATGCATAAACGAATGAATCAAAACTACCCAACAGTAGAATGGCAGAGCATGGAGGGCAGCAAATTCTCTCTCACTGTGAGTGTTCAAGAAGTAGCTGAACAGCGACAGGACTTGGAACATAATTCTCTGCAGCACTTATCACATTGTACTGTGATTTAAATGTCTCAGTCTGTCATCTCTAATAAATGGTAAATTCTTTGAGGACAGGAACTATGTCATATTTATCACTGTGTCCCCAGAAACTAACCCAGTACCTGGAACTGAGTAAATCTTGATAACTGTTATCAGGTAAAGTTACATGAGGGAACAGTAAGCCTGGGACATCACTGGAGATTTTTTTTTAAAAGAGGCCAAGGTAGGAGACTTTGAAGATCATGGCTGATTGGGGTCCTGCATTTTATGTCCATCCCTGTGCTGGCCTAATGACCAACTCACTACACTACAGCATGGGATTGCTGGGAGGGAGGCAGTCTGACCTCGTTTGCAGTTAAAAGCAGTTGCCATTGGCAGTGTAGGGAAAGAAGACAGAGACTATTTTAACCAAATGTCAAAAGCCCCTCAAGGGAATTAACTAGGTCTTACTACTCTTCGTAGGCTCCACATTGCCTAGAGAATGCCCCATACTCAAAACTTAATAATAAAAGGTATAATAATAGCCATACCATGCATTGGTATAAACATTTATAATTTTCACAATGTTCATATGCATTTAAAATTTTTGATTCTCAAGACAACTCTGTGAGGTAACCAGAAATTATTATTCCCACTATATAGATGAGGGGAAGATACAAGATAAATCAAGTAACTTGTAAAACATAGAAACAGCGAGGCAGGACTGGAACTTAGCTGAATGAATACAAGAACTGTTAATTAATGCAATTTAACAAACACAGCCTGGAGCTTTTATGTTTTCTGTCAGTGCTTAGCACAAGGTTGAGCTAGAGGAACCATGCTGTTGACTGACTGACTGAATGAATGAATGAGTGTGTGCCTTTCCCAAGGTAGATGTTCAAAAATCGTACTTTAAATTGCTACTCTAGCTTCCTTTTACTAACAGTCCCTGGGGAGAGAACCAAGAGCCACCTCTGCTACTGCAAGGCCGAGTTAGACCTGGAATGGCCCCGCAGGGAGGAAACAGGCCCAGAGAGAGGCAGCCGTAGCCCAAGGTCCCAGAGCTGGAGCTGGAACTCAGGTCTGTAAATTCCACCCCAACGTCTCAGGTCTTGGGTTAGGCGTGAATGGCTTCCTCCTTCGCGTGCTTTCAGACCACCGCTCCCCGCCTTCCTAAGGGCAGAACTGCAAGTGGGAAATGCCATCCTTTCCCCTCACATTATTCCCTCCGCCTCCTCCTCTCACCGTGCACCTGCCACTCTCTGAACCCTGTCCAGCAGGCCTGGGGCTTTCTGGAATGGAGTAAAACCCACGGCCAGGTGGTGCCCCAGCAGCGACACCAGCGCTCCTGCCCCAGGGTGCGCCGCCACAAGGCCTGCACACAGCCCTCAAAATAACCTCCGCTTTGAAAGGCGGCGGGGCTCTCTTTCCCCAGCGAACTCGAGAGGCCGCAGGGCCAAGGGATCCACTGTATACCTGACATCACAGGAGCAGTCAAACGTGTTAGCTCAGAATTTCACAATCTCACAATCAGAGAATCCTAGGGATAGGAAATGTTCACCCAGAATTTTAGGATCCTAAAACCCCAGACTCGCCAAGTTGTTTTATTTATTTATTTATTTATTTATTTATTTATTTATTTATTTATACAGAGTCTCACTCTGTTGCCTAGGCTAGAGTGCTGTGGTGTCAGCCTAGCTCA
>VBSM01001118.1:33575771-33593340 GCA_008086735.1 Cheirogaleus medius | reverse complement strand
TTAATTTCTTTCTATTTTTAGTAGAAACAGGGTCTCGCTCTTGCTCAGGCTGATTTCGAACTCCTCACCTCGAGCAATCCTCCTGCCTCGGCCTCCCAGAGTGCTAGGATTATATACAATCTTTATTGCTAATCTCTCCTAAAAAGCAAGCCATTATAAATAACTATAAATGAACAAAACATTGTATTATTTTATTTAAATATAAACAATATGTGCATAGAAAAAATCTAGAAGGGTACACATACAAATTAATATTTATGTAGGAGAATTCCTTGTTTTTAGGAAATACACAATGAAGTATTCAGGCTTACATAAGGGTGCATGATGTCTGCAACTTATTCTTGAATGGATTCAGAAATACATATGTAGAGAGAGACAGAAAAAGAGAAAAGAGAAAGATAGATAAAGCAAATGTAAAATGTTAACAGTCAGGGAATCCGGGTGAAAGGTGTTCAGGAATTCGTTTTTCCTATTTTTGAAAACTTTTCTGAAAGTCCAAAATGATGTCAAAAATTTTTTTAAAGAATTAACCGTGATAGTCTTCTTTGGTTACAGTATCATGGGCACTTCTTTTCTTTTTTTTTTTTTTAATGTGCTTTTCTGTTTTCTGGCTTTTATGCATAGAATTTTTTTTTTTTTTTTAAGGAGAAAAAATTTATCAGGGCAAGAGACTCTGAAAGAAGCTTGAGTGATGGAGCCCAAACAAGCACCAATGTGAGGGATTGGTGGGAATTAATGATGATTATTCCCTCCAAAAAGCAGGAGGGGATGGAAACCTGAAGAATTGAGAGCATCAGGAAATACCTGTGACATCAATTGGCAAATGAGGAAAACATCCATGTATTTCCTGAGCCCACAAGCATTGCTGGGAGCACTCCCATATGCCCGACTCGAAGCTAGTAACCGTTTCCCAGCCTCAGAGGGTTATCCTGAGCACCAAGTGAGCTAATGAAGGTATGACTCCCTTCCTATCTACAGCTTTTGTTTCCTGTTTCTATATGAACAGGCTTATTGTGGCTGTGCCTTTTATTATCATAAGTCAGATCAAACCATTTTTGGAAGCAGGCAGAGCAGAAACTATAAATAAGTTATTTATTTCACCAAAGTTGACTATAACATCTTTACTGCCTTGCAATAAAATCCATCTGACGATTAAAAATAAAATTGTCAAAATAAAAAAGCCTTAAACATCCACAACAGAGTAACAACCTTACCTCTCTCGCATTTGGTATCTAAAACATGTTTTTCATTCTGAATGATGGCACGGAACATCAATACTTCTTGCAGTTCCCCAAACATCGATTCTCTTTCATGCCTTTGTTCGTGTTTTTCCCTCTGCCTAGTATACTTCTTAGTTTGCCAAAAATTTTTCACATTTTAAAGTTCAACCCATAAATTACCTCTGGAAGGCTTCCTTGACTTGCCAGGCTAAGTTATTTTCTCCCTCTTCTGCGCTCCCCAATCCCCCACCCCCCCACTACAAGTATTATAGATTTTATAATATTGGGCTCTAATCTTACTTATCAATCTCCTCCAGACTCTAAACTTCTCAAGGGAAGGGTCCTTATCTTATGCATCTCTGTATACCCAGTGCCCAGGACAGTGCTGGACACACAGTAGCCATTTATTACATCCATTCGACAAGCATTATTGAGCACTTACTACATGCCAGGCACTGCGCAAGGCTCTAGAATACAAAGGTGAATAGGAACTCACAGACTGACAAGTAAACCCAAAATAAAAATATAGTGCTAAAAAGCAGGAAAGTACAGAGTTCTATGGGAGAACACAAGGATTCTTATCCACAGTGGTGGGGGGATAGGGAGAAAGAGGAATTCAGGGAAGGCTTCCAGGTGGAGATGGGAATTGAGCTAACACTTAAAGGACCCAGCACGTGCAATCGCCTGGAAGTGCTGCAGAGCATGGCACACTCGGAGCAGTATTCAAAATGGCTCAAAGTTTAGGGGGTGGTGGCAGTGAGTAGAGGAGCTGGAAAGGAGGGGAGTGGAGAGAGACGATATATAATGATCAATTCACAGAGTGGAAAAATTACAAAGAGTCACTTGCAATTTGACTGTGGCCTAGGATCAGCCAAAAAGCTCAAGGAAGACACCTGCAAATGGAAATGACAGGGAAACTGACGAGTCACCCCTCTGTTAATCTATGCGCCCCAACTTCTATTCCTGGGTTAAGTCATGTCATCAAAGCATCCGGGCCCCGTACCACGTTCTCTCAGCCTCTCACAGCCAGAATGTCACCTTATGTTCCCTTTATGGAAACTTTAATTAAAAACTTTCGGATTTGAATAAACAGGGTGGTATAGTGGGAAAGAGACATACAGCCCTGAGATCAAATCCTGGCTTCACCTCCTGGCTATGTGGCCCTGGGCAAACTGAGCTTCAGTTTCCTTATTTGTAAAATGTAAATAATAGGCCAGGGGTGGCTCATGCCTGTAATCCTAGCACTCTGGGAGGCCGAGGCAGGAGGATTGCTTGAGCTCAGGAGTTCGAGACCAGCCTGAGCAAGAGCGAGACCCCCGTCTCTACTATAAATAGAAAGAAATTAGCCAAACAAGCAAAAATAGAAAAAATTAGCTGGACATGGTGGCGTGTGCCTGTAGTCCCAGCTACCCGGGAGGCTGAGGCAGGAGGATCGCTTGAGCCCTGGAGTTTGAGGTTGCTGTGAGCCAGGCTGATGCCACGGCACTCAAGCCCAGGCAACAGAGTGAGACTCTGTCTAAAAAAAAAAAATGTAAATAATAATTCCTCCTCCACAGGGTTGTTGTGAAGATGAAATGAATGAATACACCTGACACCTGACACTTAGCAATCACTCAGAAAGTGTTTGCTATCCTTTCGGATGGTGTTTCTGTTACTTTTGTGAAATCGAGGTGGAAAACAGGGTTTGACTCCTCTGCCTTTTGAAATCTAGTCATTCTGCCCTCCCACGTGCTCCCTGCACCAGGAGCCTGTCTGCGTGGGTCCCACGGAGGGGAGTCCATCTTTCACGGTCAGGTCCATGGACATGACCATCCCTCACGGAAGACGGGGAGCACCACTTAGGGTCTGGGGCTGTGAGGACGTCGAGAAACAGTGGCTAAAGTCAGCTGTATACTTTTCACTCTCTCACTCACCTTTCTTAGGACCAAACACAATCGCTTTCTACAAGACTTTAGCTTGAAGAAAACGCTTTCCCGACAGGAGAGTCTGTTTGCTGTAAGGTATACAGAAAGAAGCACCGGGCAGCCCAATGCTTTTCCCTTGTGGCCTTTTTTGCCAGGAACCTGTCAGCCAAATTTATGGCTTAAGCGTTGAGCACAGGGATTCTTGGAAGTAACTATGACTTCTTTCATTTTTCAGGCCACTAAGTTATGTTTCAGCCTTAAAAGACTTACTTACAAAACATGTTTTAATCTGCAAGTTGCCTCATGCCATTCCAAAAAGAGGTGTGGTACAAATCTAAAATACATCCAATTCCTCCCTATCTGTCAACAGACTCTATTAGTTCTCTAGAAAGTCCGACTAAGATGAATACGGCACTGGGCACTGGCGATGGAAGGGCCTTTGCACAGATACTGCTGACAGACCAGTCAGCCAATGCAGTACTTTTTGAGCGCCCACCTCTAAGCTAGCGTGGAATTTAAGACTCCTCTCCCCTCTGGCCCGCACTCCTGCTTCTGGTAGGAAGTAGGAAACAGGGAACCTTCCACATAAACCCACTTCAGCCTTCTCAGGCTTTGGGGAATGAAAAGTAGCTCCTTGTCAGTGAAGGTCTGGCAACCTGGTTTTACCCAGCTCCTCTTCTAGGACACTCAGTCCATCTCAGCAACATCAGGCTCTAAGGACTCGAGTCACAGGCAAATGTCTGGGTCAGCACCAAACATTGGAGTGGACCAGACACATGGTGGGGGTGGGACGAGTGTTAGTGCCTTCTCTGGGCTCTGCTTCCCTCCCAGGTTCACTGGGGACAAGCCTCAGGGCTCAGGAGCAAACTCCTAAGAGGGGAAATAGGAGGAGGAGGGGCTGGTCAAATGACAGCATGTGAGCCAGGGCATAGGACATTGAGATTGGACCTGGCAGAGAGAGAGAGAGCGTGTGTGTTAGAGGGTAGGAGGCTAAGTGAGATGCATTATGGGTCTGACCATTCCACCTTCCAATGCTTAACCCTATCTCTGCCACTCTCTAGCTCTGTGACCCAAGCAATCCTTTTCCTTCTCTGGGCAGAAGCCCCTGAGGCTGGAGCAAGTGTTCCACACACCAGTCACACCAATATTCCAAACACTCCCTGCCCGCTGACACTTCCAGGCTGTTTCTGCTGCCTCCGAAGCCTATTCTCTTTATGCATGTTAGCAAACTCCTACTCATCCTTCAAGGTCTAGCTCAAATGTCACCTCCTTTGTTAAACCTTCCCTAGTTCTCCCCGGCAGAGCTAGTGGCTGCCCTCGTTACTCCTGTTGTACTTTGTACACACTACTCTGAACACGGCTACCATAATGCATCATATCCATTGGTTGATATGTCTGTTTTCCACACTAGATTGAGTTCCTGGGGACCAAAGACTGTGCCATAGTTATTTTTGTATCTGTTATAGTACTTAGAACAGTGCCTGGCACAATAAATAATCACTGAGTTCATGAATGAATGAGTGAATGAATGAACAGTTGGTCTAGGAGGCACTGCCTGGGTACCAAGGAAGGGATTTCATCTTGGGAAGGTTTAATGAGTACTACACACCATTAAAGCACGAAGCACAATTCCTGGTATCTATTAGAGGTTTCAAAAAAACATCTGCTGAAATTCAATCTATTGTGGTTTGACTTCATTGCTTGATGAAGCAATAGGTTCCTCTGTATCATTTGAAAAGAAGATAAAATCCACTAGCAGAAAAAAAGCCCCATTCAGTTTTAAACAGAATGACCTTGCTTTCATCTTTTTACACCTGGATCCATTAATCAATCACCAGCCACGTCAGATCTAACCTTTACAGCTCAGTTAACCAACTCTAAGATGTCTGTCACCCTTTAAGTGCTGAAAGAGGTGTAAACCCAGAGGAAAGTGAGAAAAGTCTGAGTGCTAGCAGGGACGGAAATAGCTGGGCTGAACCGAAGATGTGGCGATTGCAGACCATACTGTGCCATTGGTCTGCCGGCCCGAAGGCGGGATTTTGGTTCCTGAGAAGCCAAAGCTGAGACATTCAGGAGTGGTGGCAGGGAAAGGAGAGAACAGAGAATGACAAGGAGAAAAAAATGTGGACGGAAGAGGGACAAGAGCGGCAGACAGCAGAGGCGGTGGTGAGATTAGAAGTGGCGATGAGGGTGGCGGGAGGTAGATCACAGGCAGGGCTGCCAAGTGCTCCCGGAAAACAGAGATGGCCGTGGGGAGAGCAGGGGAGGGCACCAGTTGAGACAGCACGGTCTCCAGCGGGGACTGGGGAGCATCGCTCCTGGGTCGAGGTGGGGGCCTCCACCAGACCGTGCAGGCCTGGAGAAGAGCGCGAGAATGCTCAGGACCAAGTGTGTGATCAGACATGAAGGGGACATGAAGTCTACAAAGGAGGACCAGGCAGGAAGGTGTCAAATGTAGAAGCATGGGCTAAACGAGGAAGAAAGAGTAAAAGATACTAATTAAAGAACTTGGGCAACCGACGTCATAATCTAGGGTGATGATGTGGGCAACAGGAACAAGACACTGGCCTCAGCATGCGTGGGAGTTTCAAGTCCAGGTCTAGGGCTTTTATATGTAGAGGGACAGGGACAAACTGGAGCTTGACTACGGGAGAGCGGCCAGGAGAGCGAGGGGACCATGTCCTGGGAGGACGGATGAGGGATGTTTAGGTTGCAGAGGAGAGGGAACATGAAGGAGAACATTCTGCTTGGTACAGAGGGCAAAACTGAGACCAGAATGAGAGATTGCAGGACATAGATCTTGACTCATTATAAGAAACAACTTTTATTTATTTTATTTTTTTAAGAGACAAGGTCTCACTTGTCACCCAGGTTAGAGTGCAGCGGCATCATCACAGCACACTGTAACTTTGAACTCTTGGGCTTAAGCGATCCTTCTGCCTCAGCCTCCCCAGTAGCTGGGACTGCAGGCACACACCACCACACCTGGCTAATTTTTAAATTTTTTGTAGAGATGGGGTCTCACTATGTTGCTAAGGCTGGTCTTAAACTCCTGGGCTCAAGTGATCCTCCTGCCTCAGCCTCCCAAAGTGCTGGGATTACAGGCGTGAGCCACCGCACCCAGCCCTAAAACAACTTCTTAACAGAGATGTTCGAATTATAGTAACCATGATAATAGCTACCATTACTAGACCGCCTACTGTGTTCCTGGCACTGTGCTAGGCACTCTAGAATGCAACAACTCCCCCGCCCCCAGGTAGGAATTATGATCCCCGATTTGCAGATGAGGAGACTGAAGTTCAGAGAGGCTAAGTAATTATAGTTGGCCCTCCATATCCACGGATGTGGACCCTGCGGATGCAGAACCCGCAGATATGTAGGCTCCACAGGACCTGAGCACATGAGGGCTTGGGTATCCATGGGGCCCTGGAACTTATCCCCCATGGATACCAAGGGACGACTGTACCCAGAGCCCCAAAGCTAGCAAGTGGCAGGATTCGGGCATTCCATGCTGTGAGGCCATGGGACAGGCAGCCCTTTCCCCTCCCAGGACTTCTTATACCTCACACCCCTAACGTGCAATGTCTTACCTCACATGAGAGAACTCAACGCCCTTGTGCTATGTCAAGGGATGGCACTGTCACCTGCCCCGTTATCTGAGCTAGCAGCCTCACATGCCCCTCCCCTTCCTGCACCCCCCACATCTAGTCTTTTACCCCAGAACAGCTGGTTCTGCCTCCTAACACCAAATGTTTGGTTCTGTCCATTCATTCATTCCATGAATAGTTATTGAGGACCGACTGTGCAGCAGGCGCTGTGCGCGAGGGCTGTGACGCTGAGCACGAACACCCTCGTTACTTGCCAGTTATAGTCTAGTGGGAGAACTGCTGTGAGGAACAAAGCAGGTGAAGGAGATAGAGAGTGACGGGCCAGGGAAGGTCTCTGAGGAGGTGACATTTGAGCAAGAGGCCTGGACGAGGGGAGGGAGTAGGCCACGAGACTTCTAGGAAAAATGTTCCTGGAAGAAGGAACAGGAAATGTGAGTGTCCTGAGGTAGCTTCAAGGGCTTTCCGTCTCTTTAATCCAGGGCCTTTGTGATTTGGCCCCTGACCCTTTGTAGCCTCTTTTGCCCATTCCTCGCCTAGCATTCCATGTTCCAGTGAGTTCCGTTGCTTCCAAACCCTGATGTCTATTGTTCCTTCTCTCTAGCTCACTCTCCCCCTTCTCTCCAGCGAAGCCTTCCTTATCCCCTTACATCTACACCAGGGGTTCCTCCTGCATCCCCTGTCCAGGCCCCATCCTTCTCCTTGCCACAGTTCTTACTGCACTGCATTGTAATCACATGTTCAATTACCTGTCTCCTCCTCCTGGCTACAAAATGCATGTCTGTCCTTCTCGCCATCGTAACCCCAACGCCCAGCACAGGGCCTGGCAGGACCGTGAAGAAATGGACATGTTATGTTCAGTATCGCCTATAATTTACTAAGGCAGGAAGTATGTCGCCCACTTAGAAAAGCCTTCTAGTAGCACGGGCTCAATAGCCAGCCTGCGCCCTCTGTGCCTCGGCTCTGCCACCATCTCCAGGTCCTTCATTCGTACATCGCCTTGGCCCATCCTAATGTGGGCAGATGGCCCATCAGCAGTGTCAGCCCTAACATTGAGATTCCATTGTGTCACTGTATACCAGCGTGAAGGTGGCCTAAGGTCATCCTTCCCCACCCACTGCTATGTAGCTTAGTCCCTATAACTGGGTTTTTTGCATCAGTTTCTCTGTCTGGCACTCAAGTCCTAAGCTGAGATCGTTATGACCCTAATATGTTTCCTAGGGTCTCAGATTCCCTGCCTGGTTCTCAGCCTCCTCCAGAGAGTTAGACAGTGCTCCCTGTATACCTGGGAGTGGGATGGGGTCTTATCTGAAAAGACAGGTCACTTGGGACCAAGATGCCGCCACACACCAAATATTGCCTAACTTTTCTCTTTCCAAATGACCTAACTTCTTCAGGCGAGGGTTGTGCCCAGGCACTGTGGCTCATGCATGTGATCCCAGCACTTTGGGATGCTGAGGCAGGAGATTTGCTTGAGGCCAGGAGTTTGAGACAAGCATGAGCAACACAGCAAAACCTCATCTCTACAAAAAATGTAAAAATTATCCAGGCGTGGAGGCACGTGCCTGTAGTCCTAGCTACTGGCGTAGGTAAAATAATGGCCCTTCAAAGATATCTACATCCTAATCCCTGAAACCTATGAACATGCTACCTGGCAAAAGAGACTTTACAGATAAGAATAAGTTAAGGATCTTCAGATGGGGAGAGCAGCCTGGATTACCCAGGTGGGCCTAGTGAAATCACAAGCGTCCTTATAAGAGGGAGGCAGGCGGGTCAGCATCAGAGAAGGAGATGTGAGACAGAAGTGGGGGTGGGAGTGATGCCCCTGCTGGAGGGCGCTACAAGCCAAGGACTGTGGGTAGCCTCTAGAAACTGGAAAAGGCAAGGAAAGGATCCTCCCCTAGAGCTTCCAGAAGGAATGCAGCCCTGCCAACACCTTGATTTTATGTATGTATGTATGTATTGAAACATGATCTTGCTCTGTTGCCCAGGCTGAAATGCAGTGGCACGATCATAGCTCACTACAGTCTTGAACTCCTGGCTCAATCAATCCTCCTTCGTCAGCCTCCCCAGAAGCTAGGACTACAGGTATGTACCATTATGGCCAGCTGATTTAAAAACAATTTTCTTAAGAGATGGGGTCTTGCTATGTTGCGAAGGCTGGTCTCAAACTCCTAGCCTCAAGTGATCCTCCCACCTGGGCCTCCCAGACTGCTGGGATTATAGGCATGAGCCACTGCACCCAGCCATTTTGGACTTCTGACCTCCAGAAATGTAAGATAATAACTTTGTGTTGTTTTAAGACACTCATTTTGGTTATTTGATATTTGTCACAGCAGCAGTAGGAAACTAATACATGCACATAAAGCATTTAGCAGATTCCATCACATAGTAAGTGTTCTTGCTATGTTATCTGTATTCCTGTTCCCACACTTCTCAGCAATGGACTGACCGCCACTTTTGTTCACTGAGCGAGACCAAATCATCAGGTCTCTGTGGTGGCTCCTCAGAGTCACTCCTCAGGGATCAGCACCATCCCTATGTTAGTTCCTTCCAACTCTTGTCCCACCCAACGCCCGCTGCTTCCTCTGCCCATGAGGGAGGCTCCAGCCCTCCTGCTGAGCACACCTGAGTTATGAATGACTTTTACAATTTCATCCTGGGTATACCCATTCAGGTAGCTAGAAAATGCACTGGTCAATGATACTTATAGATCATGTAATTTAACATGCTTGTTTTGCAAAAGAGAAAAATAAAACTCAGGGAGGGGAAATAACTGATCCAAAATCACAGAGCAAGTTGGTAGGGAAACCAGAAAAGGAGCCAAGCCTCCCTGCCTCCCAGGGAGGGCTCTTTCTGTCATGCTGCACCCTCCACACTAGCTCTGGTTTGCCTCCAAATACTGTTTCTTTCTTTTCTTTTTTCCTTCACTTGCAGCCAGTCTAAAAAGGGCCCTCAGGATCGCCCACAATGCCCGGCTTAGCTTCTTGACAAACACCTTCATGGCGCAGCATTGCCTGTTGGCTGCCATCGGCTCTTGAGTGGGTGGTAAGTGCACTAGCGGGAATTCCCTGGCGCTCCGCACAATGTCCTTGGCCCGCTCCCAGGAGGCCACCACAAGCCAGACAATCACCATGCCCGGGGAGGTGGCACCTTTGGGGTTTTGGGTCAGCATTGGAATGTCCGAGTCTTCCGATTCTGGGGAGGCCTGTGCCCAAGCCAGGAGTGTGGCCACGGTCTGGTTCACTCTCTGAGAGAGGAGGAGCCTTAGTCTTCCTCACCATTTCCTATGCCCTCCTGCAAGCCTGCCGCAGTTTTCTGCCCCTTGAGGCTTGCTGTCTTGAAGAGTTAAGAAAAGGGAGGAGGGAAGACAAACACCAGGGGTTGGTGGTTAGTGTTTCTTAACACTAACAGGGAGGTGGCTGAAATCTATAACTCCTAAGCAATTACATAAAGTTCCATTACTTGAGCTTAAGTGGACTGAGTGTGAAAGCCAGTGTTAAAGTCCAGCTTCCTTAGCACGACACTCAGCTAGCCTCAAGATCTGATGCCAGTGCACCTTTCCAGCCCTGTCTGCTGTCCTGTACCTCGTCCCCTTAACTGCCCACCCCAAGTACCCCAATCTCTAGCCACACTGACCTGCTTGTGCTGCCTGAACACATCCTGCAGATTCCTACCTCTGGGCCTTTATTTCATTCCCTCTCCTGGGAATGCCCTTCTCACATGTATTCTGGCCTCTCCCTGATGGACTATTAGATATCCTTCAAAATGTGACTTGAATACCGCTTCACCAGGGAGGGCCGTCTTCCCAGGGTTAAACGGACATCCTCTGTGCTCCCAGTGGCATCACCTGCATCCCCGTTCATAGCATATTTCCTATGACATGGCAAGTCATGATTTACACGCCTGCTGTCCCCCTGGAGCTCTTCCTCACGGAGCTTACAGCCTGGTGGGGGAGCTAGACATGGAAATGCTAAACACTTCACTGCAACTGCGACACGTGGAATGAAAGAGAAGGACTAGGTGCGGTGGGAGTGTATGACAGGAGATATGGGCTGTGATGTCAGGGACGGCCTCCTGGAGGACACGTCTTAGCTGACACCTGTGAACGAACAGAAGAGGCGAGGTGAAGGCCAAGAATGAGCATTCCGGGAAAAAGACTATCTTATTGAATTCCTGAATGGCCAGGAGCGTGCATATTAGAAAAAGAGAAGGAAAACCAGGTGACTGGAGCCTAGTGACCCGTGGGGAGAGGGGTGATACAAAAGGAAGCCAGAGAGGCAGGAAGGACTCAGTCACACATGGCCACACGGGCCATACTGAGCCCCGTGCTGGGTGCCGGGCACAAGGGGGTTCCGCTACTGTTCCTTCTACTTTCATGTGCATCTGAAATTTTTCCATGATAAAAACTAAAAGGAAGAAGTAATAGTATAGTAATAATAGTTTAGCCTTTGTCCTAAAAGACATTGGAAGCAAGTTGAGAGTGGGAGTAACACGATCAGATTTTTGGTTTGTTTTTAAATTTTTTTTTATTAATCCATACTGCAATCCTTCAGAAAGGCATAAAAATACAAGAAATACTAGATAAGCACCAACCGGCTTTGTCAAACCTTAGTTTTTGCTATATTGGCTTCAGATGTAACTGACTCCTGCCTGGGTTTACTTTTAAAAGGTCACTCTGGCTGCCTCGTGGAGAAGGATTAGAGGCAGGCGGGAGAGGCGGATCAGGTGGGAAGTTTCTGAAATCCAGAAGAGAGACTGTAGAAGTTTGGTCTCAGGTGGCGGCAGTGGAGGTGGAGAGACACGGACACAGTAAAGATCTATTCAGGAGGTGGAATCGCCGGGGCTTGGCGATTGATTCCGTGAGGCAGGGGACGAGAGAAAGAGGTAAAAGCCAACTCCTCCCTTTCTGGCCTGGTGCTTTTGGGCATGTAAGTGTTTGTGAGATGAAATTGAGTTTTAAAATTATTGCTAACTAAAAATTGTTAATAACAATGCCTTTCTTTCCTCTACTTACTTAGTTATATGTAACGTGTATAATCTTTGGGAAAGTGTTATTGTTTCATACATGTGATTTTGCTGCTATCCTGTATGTCACTGAAGCCTAGTTCAAAGTTGCCTTTAAAAACAAATGCACAGGGCCGGGCACAGTGGCTCATGCCTGTAATCCTAGCAGTCTTGGGAGGCCGAGGAGGGAGGAATACTTGAGCTCAGGAGTTCGAGACCAGCCTGAGCGAGAGTGAGACCCCCGTCTCTACTAAAAATAGAAAAATTAGCCAGTTGCAGTGGCGTGTGCCTGTAGTTCCAGCTACTCGGGAGGCTGAGGCAGGAGGATCGCTTGAGCCCAAGGGTTTGAGGCTACAGTGAGCTGTGATGACACCAATACACTCTACCCAGGGCAATAGAGTAAGACTATTTAAAAAAAGAAACCAAGCAAACAAAAGAACCAAACCAAAAAAACAAATGCACTGAGTAATGATGAAGAAAAACTAGTAAATAACTTAATAGACTCAATCCTGAGGTCCAGAGAAACGAAATGATTGGTTCTAAAATCTCTCAGCAGGGAGGGCCAGAGCTGGAATTCACACCTATATCCACACACTACTCCCTAAAATGGGCACTCGGCCCTACGTTGTGCTAATAAAGCTTAAAAGCACGCAGGGCAGGAGCCAGCGGCCAGAACAGCTCAGGAACAAGCCCCAGTCCCTCCGCCTCCTCCACACGGCTCTGAGCAGGTTGCTTCTCTGCTCAGAAACCTTTAATGACTCCCCTCAGCCTTTGGATAAAGGCCAACTGCACAATCTGCTCTCAGCCTCCCTTTCTAGCCTCTCCTCCTCATGTGCTCTTACTGGAAACAGCAAGTAACTCGATGCTCCAGGCACAGCGAATTATCCCATTTCCTAAACATGCCATGCACTTCTGTGGAGTCACGGTTTATGTTTTTCCTTCTGTTTGGACGGCCCCGCTCACCGTTCTCCATTCTTCTCCTCCCTCGAAGGCTCTTCTCAGATACCACCTTCTCCCCGAAGCATTCTCTGACTAACTGAGGTTGGGGAACCTCATATCCTCTCCAGTGCTTCCCCATACCTTGTTTAGCCCTCCATTCTTCATTCATTTATCCTTCAAAAAAGGGCACTGACTTGTGTGTGCCGAGCACTAGGCAGAGAAGTTGATGAGGGGCACGGACAATAAAAGCGATTTTAAAATATTTATCACATGCCTAGAATGTCTGTCAGGCACCAGGGAGACATTGGCTGCCCTCTATTCCTCCTGTCCTGAGTTCAAACATTACCATTTTATAAGGGTAGGCACTTCCTAAGATTGGCTGTTTTGGTACAATTATAATTTACTTTTATTGGTTCTAAAACTAACTCTTTCAAGGACTGAAGTAGGACATACTTGAAAGTAGAGAAGTTTGGCTAAAAGGTTATTACAATAATCCAGAACAGGAAACTTTCCTCTAGAGGGGAGAGCACTGAGCCCAAGGACTCCACCTTCTGGTCCTTGCTTTACTGTTTATTAGCTACACGTGGGTCCCTGGATAAGGTGATGGGTAAGTCACGTCACATCTCTGAGTCTCTGAGTCACCTCTCTGAGTCATCTATACAATGAAGAGAAAATTCTCCTGATCTATCTCATGCTGTTGCTGCCAGGACCAAATGGGGCCACACACATGAAGGCATCTGGAAAGTACAAAGCACCTTACAGACATAAGGAGCTATTAAATAGGAAAACCCACAGTAACAATAAGAGAAAATGAATTTAAAAATATGGCAAACTAGATTCAGCTTATATAAAAGGAAGAACTTCCTAACAGAATTTATTTTCCAGACAAGAATGAAGATCTTCTGGAGGCCATAATCACAATGAAAGAATTTGGGGGCTTGGGAGCCTGTTTCTTAATTATACCCCCTCCCCCCAACTCATTCAGGGTTCTAGCTTTCCTTGACTATAGGTGCAAACCAAAGAGTGTTTCCACCTGCCCAGAGCAAATCATTCAAAATGAGTCTCAAGGGCAGAAATCCATATGCCCTGGGTCTAGAAGTCATACTCTGTAACTGGTGTGGCCTGTGCTAATGGGCTTGTCTCTTTCTGCCTGATCTGACCTTCCTCAGAACCAAGTTGGAAACGGGGAAGGCCAAAAAACTATTGGAGGGACGTTCTACTCAGCTAATAAGAGGAAAGGGTGCTTTTAACAAGTCAAATGCAGGAAGACAATTAGAGAATCAGTGAGGCCCCCTGACGTGCAAAATACAAAAGAAAGATTCAAGAAAGCAAATGAGAAGACAGATTGAGTCCATCTTTTTTTTTTTTTTTGGCTTGATAATGAAAGATCAGAGTTATGAAATAAAAACCCAACAATAATGAAAAATGCTTTTAATTTAGAAGTCAGAACTGGGAAAGCTCTATAGTAGTTCCGAATCACCTACTATTAAGTTTTGTGCCCTTGGGCAACTCATTTAAGGCAATTCAAGAAGTACCAAGTAAGTGCCAGTGTGATGGGTGATCTCTAAGGTCAAGGCTACCTCTCAATTCCTTTCTAGTGTAAGTCACTACCATTAGATGACAACCTACCTAAAGAAATTATGCAAGCACTGAAGGGTGAAATTGTGGAACCACTGTCAAAAGGAATGACCTCTATTTCTACTGAAGGAAGGCCAGGTGGGCAGTGAGTCCTGTCCCTAAGAAGGGTTTCAGAAGGGAGCTTGAGACCCGCATGCCCATGAGTGCCTATTTCAGATCCTCATAACTTTTGACTTAACAGATAAAGAGTAGAATCATGGAATGCGCATTGAATACTTAATGGTGAGCATTGAGAGTTGGGGATTGCATTAGATCTAAAAACATAAAGCATTTTGGTTGGGGAAAGCCCTGCCTAAGAACCACAACTCCCCCCTCCAATAATGTTTAAGTATTTAAAAAAGATAGGCTGGTCTGATGGTAGTAGGTTATCAGAACTTAATAACATTAGTGTCACTAAAGTTGGTATTCAACCACCCACTGCTAAAGTTGACTGGCTAAAAAAAAAAAAGATAAATGACAAATTGGCTGGGGCTGCCTCAAAGTGTTACCCCAAAAAGAGAGAAATGATGACTAGAGCAATCAGGGAAAGTTTCTTGGAGAAGCAGGGCTTGAGCTGAAACTTTAAGGAAAGCTTTCAGATGAATGGGTGAGGGTGCAGAACTAAACAGCATGTGACAATATCCAAAGAAACATGGGTAGCTTGTCTTAGGATAAAGAAGAGACAAGCTTGTCTGCAGAAAGGATGCATTATCCATAAGCAGTGGGAAATACAGCCCACTAATGGGGAGGTAGGGTGGAGTCAGACTCCAGAGGCCTTAAAATACAGAAAGAGGAGTAAGCAACATTATCTGCCGGCTTAAAAGCAACAAAATTTCTGTAAGGTTTCAATCATGTGATCCACCAGTGTTCAATGAAAGGATAATCTGGTACACATTGTTGAGAGAATATAATTTTGGATATGATTCATCTATCTTTCAGAACATATTAGACATTTAAAATGGAGTCACTGTGGAATTAAGGGTGGTGTTTTTTATTGGGGCCTGAGAACTCAGAGATAGAAAACAAGAAATGGTCAGGTTTCTGAATGAAAGGGGATTAAGAGTATAGGGGACCCCGAGAGACCATGCTGGAACCTGTCTGGCTTGAATTTTTTGTAAGTGATCCAGAGGAAGCAAAACAAAGTAAAAATTTCAGGGCTGCAGATCATATGAAGCCCTTTCAGATAGGGAAATGCTATGCCAAAGAGAGAGGAGGGAAGGGAAGGAGAGGGGTGGGGAAGACAGTGAGAAAGAGAGAGCGAACGCAGCACAACCACTCGAAGGAAGGAAGGTAGGTACTGAGTACCATGCAAAATGGCAGATAAATGTCAATGTGGGGAAATGTAAGGTAATGCACTTCGATAAAAATAATCCACATGTTGGGTGTTGTATTCCATGCGATCAGTTTTGATCCAGGAAAAGGATCAGGGAGCTTTTACAGTGGCCTAATGTGTTGAGGTCAGGAAGGCTGACATAGGGATGGGAGAAGCAGGACAGGACCTGAAAACCAAAGAAGAAATCATCCCCCTTTTAGCTAAAACCATAGGCTTCCACATCTGGGGACAATGGTCAAGTTTACATCTATTAAAAATTAGGGCCCAAAGATATCCAGAAAAGGGCAAGTAAAATGACCCAGACAATGAATATGGGTACTCTAGGGGCAGACTGTCATAAGGGGGAAACTTACATTTGAAAAGACCAAGGCTAAGAGAGGAGGAATAATCCAAGCCTGTGAAACTGATAAGGATAAAGACTTGGTAAACATAACCTTCTCTCCAAATCCCGACATATTCAAGCAAATAGCCTCCTCTTAATGCCTAAAATATCATATGAATAAAAAGGTTTCAAAGTTGAGGTCATCTAGCCTTATCTCTTTATGTTAGAGATGGTGAAATTCAAGCCTAGAGAGGGCAAGGAAATGGCTCAAGGTCACAGAAACCACTGGGGGGCCAAGGTCAGATTAGAGACCAGGCCTCCTAAATCCTAGGCCAGGGTCTTTCCTTCTCGTCCTGTGTACTCAGGAAGTCTAAAAGAATCCTACTTTTTCTAGGGTACAAACTCATGAAATGCATTACTTTAACACATGATAAAGCTGAAAACACAAACAGGTTAGGGAAAGTTTTCACTTAAAGTCAACCAGCAATTATAAAATCTCTGGAGGACAACCACCAACTGGGGCTAAAGATTCTTTTACACACCCTCATTTTTTGGGAACATGTAATCCTTTGAGAGTTTAAAGAAATCTAGGTTTCCTCTCCTAAAAAACACATTTGCACATACACAGTTTTGCACATTTCAGAGAATTTATGACCCTGTGAGTCCCACACCCAATTAAAAATCAGCTCCAGCAGACTCTTCTGAAAAAAAAGATTGCCTGTTTCAACAAATACACTCCATCTCTTAGGATGACTGAGACAATCGTCCTGATTTTTCCCAGCAAAATACTATTGGCCCAACACCATTTATTAGAATTGCAGACCTCTAGGTTGGAAGAGACCAGAGACATTACCTAGTCCAACTACCCCACCCCTCATGAGATATAGAAGAATGTTTCAGGTAAATATAAGGAGACTAGAGTCAGCTTCCATAGTTTAGAATCCCAACTCCATCACTCACTGGCTGTGTGACCTTGGGCAAGTTACTTAAGCTCTTTGAGTATGTCCCCATCTGTAAAATGGGGATGATAATTGCAACTATCTCACAGAGTGGTTATGAGGATTCAGTGAAATAATTCATATAAAACATCGCACCAGGCCTGGCACATAGTGAGTGCTCAGTAAATGCTAGCTGGCATCATTATTATCATGTATCCATGCAAGTGTTATGCACGCATCCATCCAATCCCCTCCTGGAGCTTTTGCTCGCACATGCCAGCGATGAGCAGCTCGCCGCCTCCTAAGCTGGTTGAGCAGCTCCAATTGTTACAAACTTCTTCCTATATGGCGCCGAAATTTGCTTTCTTGCAACCCCCACCTCTAACCCTGTTGGCCCTATTCTGCCCTGTGGGGCCACGCAGAACAAGGCTGTCCTAGCTCCACCTGACAGCCCTTCAGACGCGAAGACAGTGATCGAGTCCTTCCTCCCCTTCCCCCAGCTTGAACATCCTCGGTTTCTTCTCCAACCCACAACAGACTGGCTGCGCTTACTATTTACTCCGAGGCGTTGTACGGCTTCCCTCACACATAGTCATGCAGGCCACACACCCCACCGCCACCACAACAGTCCGGACCCTCCCGCTCCGCGCCCGCCCGCTGCCCCTGTCCGCGGTGCTGAAGCCG
>VBSM01001118.1:33547254-33569461 GCA_008086735.1 Cheirogaleus medius | reverse complement strand
AGGCTGATGCCACGGCACTCTAGCCCAGGCAACAGAGTGAGACTCTCTCTCAAAGAGGGAATAGGAGAGAAATTGAAAATGCTGAGCATACAGTATATACCCTTTTTCAAGGAGTTTTGCTACAAAGGGAAGGAGAAAGTCTGGCAGCTGTAAGTGGTAGTGGAGTCAAAAGACAGTTATTTGTTTTTAAGATGGGAGAAATAACATTTGTATGATACGTTGGTTGAGATTGATCCAGTAGGGAGGGAGACGGTGGTGATGCAAGACAGAGGGGAGAATTGCTGAAGCCATGTCCCTGAGTGAGCAAGTGTCCGAGTAAGCTAGGAGAATCCATCCACAGTAAGAGGAAAGAAGAGGACCTTTAGGAGTATAAATCTCGTACCAGCCTGGAGAAGAGCTTGACCAGCACTGTGCTAGATGCTTCCTTTATAACAGTTCTTGATATAAGAGGGACATGGGTTATGCGGCTGTTGTAATGAGGCAAGAAAAGTCGAGAACTGAACTAAAGCTCCTGAAGTCCCAAGGCACTGTGCTTTTTATGCTTGGTGGAATTTTTTTTTTTTTCTAAATCACATTGGCTTCTCATTACTGATGTCGGAATGTCATCCATTCGGGTGGGAAGCAACTGACTTGTTGGTTCAACCACAGGGTAGAGTTGCTTGCTTCTTATAAAGGAAGGAAATAGTGAGTTGTCACAAGAATCTGCAGCCCTGCACAGCTGTTGGTGCTGGAGGACCCTTGGCCCGAAGCCAGACAAATTTACCCAAAAGCTAAGGATGTAAACAGAAAATACAGGAATAGAGAAGAGAGAAGTTCTTATTAAGGATCTGGGAGGATGGCTAGAGAGCTCAAGAAGTCTCCTCGGCCCCTCTCCTCCTTCTTCTGAATTCCCATTGCAGAGATAACAATTATCCATGAATCACCCTAAAAATTCTATAAGCATTACTAAGCAGCCAGTCTGTGGAGGGCACTGTGGTGAGTGAGACAGTCTTCAGGTAAAAGAGCTATGACTTGAGCACATATAAGAGGTGACAAATAACCACAAAACATCATGCCATCCTAGAGGATTTCAGAAGGGGGTGAGGTCACTCTGGCTGGGGAAAGTGGGGAGATCAGGGAAGGCTTCCAAAGGGAAGTAGCATTTGAGATGAGTCTATATAAGCAGGTAACATTTTTTATAATAATTGTTTTACATGCGATATACACTAAGCATTACCACACATTTATTTAAAAGTTATAAGCAATGGAAGACTGTGTGCAATTTTAATTGGCAGAAAATGGGGAGTAAAGGGGTGGAGGAAGGAAAGGGCCTGGTTGTTCAGGATCTTGAGAAATCCCCAGTTCAATCCCCCACCTCAGTCTCAATGTCCAGCCCCAAATGACTTGAGGGTATTTCCCACTTAGGTTTTTCCTTTAAGAGCACATTCAAAGCCATGTGCATACAATGGAACACTACATAGTCATTAAAAAATGAGAAAGTGGCCTGGGCAGGCAGGGTGGCTCACACTTATAATCCTAGCACTTTGGGAGGCCGAGGTGGGAGGATCACTTGAGGTCAGGAGTTCAAGACCAGCCTGAGCAAGAGTGAGACCTCATCTCTACAAAAAAAGATAAAAAATTAATTGGGCATGGTGGTGAGCACTTGTAGTCCCAGCTACTTGGGAGGCTGAGGCAGGAGAATTGCTACGACAAGCTATGATGACACCACTGCACTCTAGCTGGGGTGACAGAGCAAGACCTTGTCTTAAAAAAAAAAAAAAAAGAGAGAAAGCACTTTATGAATTTATGAATAATTAGGAAATTATTTCCAAAATGTAATGTTAAGTGGAAAAAAAAGCAAGGTGCAGAATCCCGGGTATAATATACTACTATTTGTGCAATATAATATGCTACTATTTATGCTACTATTTGTGGAAAAAGAATATGTGTGTGTAAATACACTTTGTACTTGCTTGTTTACATGTAAAATATGGGAGGACACGGATAACAGTGCTCGCTTCCTGCAGGGGAGCTATGTGGCTTGAGGAGAGGGTGGCAGGGAGATTTTGTACTGTATATCTTTTTGTGTCCTTTGACTTTCTCATCATGTGGATATATTATCTCCTCAAAAAATAAATAAGTAGAACTTAAGCTTTTTTAAAAAGTACTGGAAATAGGGTCTAAAGGCCACTTCCTGAAAAGAGAGCTTATATTATAATATACTGGCATATAGTGTAAGCAATTGCTATTCACTTAGCAGGGCAGTTTCAAAAATTCAGGCTTTCATCTGCATGGCAAAAAAAATAAAATAAAATAAAAAGAAATGCAAGAATTAAAGTAAGAAACAAATAATAAACTAGGTAAAATGTTTACTATATACTTTCTTAAAGAGGGTATGATAAAACAGATACTCCTCTATATTGTGGAAAGGGATTTAAATTGGTAGACTCTCTTTGGGGCACAAACCGGCAATGCCTATCAACCTTGAAAATGAGCACTCCTTTGACACATCAATTCTAATTTTGCAAATTTATCCTGGGTAGATGTCCTTGCATATGTGCCAAGACAAACATACAAAATTATTCATTGCAGCATTCTTTGTAATCACAAAAGATTGAAATCAACCTAAATACTTTCCAGTTGGGGAAACTGCTATGTCTATGGGTGTGAAAAGAACTCTGTGGGTCTGTATTACTGTTATGACAAGATCTTGATTTAGCATCTCATTATCTCTTACTTGGGCCACGGCAATAACTTCCCGGCAGGTCTCCTGCCTTCATCCTGCCCTCTTGCAGGACCTGCTACATAATTTGTGAGGCTCAGTGCAAAATGAAACGACAGGCCACCTTGTTAAAAAAATATTGAGAATTTCAAGATGGTGACAGCAGAGCATTAAAACAAGTACAGGGGCCCTTTTATGTGTGGGGCCCTGTGTGACTGCAGAGGTCACAAGCCCATGAAGCCAGCCCTGCTCCTTGAGTGTCACTTGGACACCGACTGTTTCCTCTGCCTGGAATATCCTTCCACCATCAGCTCTTTGTCTATGTGATGTACTACATGTCTGTCAAGACGTAGGTCTGCTGTGACCTGCTTTGGGATGTTTTCCTTGAACCTTCTCATCCAAGTCACTCTTTCCTCAGTACTCCCTCAACCCTTACACAGAGTTTTATTAACTCTTTGTCACAGTGTATTATGATTATTTGCTTAAAAGTCTCTCTCTCCTAGAGCTTCTCCAGGGCTTGGCCTGTGGCTTATGTTTTTGTCTGTTTGTTTTTTGGAACTCTGGTACCTCGTACATTGCCTAGCACATGTGAGTTGAGAGAATGAATGAGTTGGAGCAGCTAAGTTTGGATGGGCGTGCTAAATAATCAGCCCTATGTTGCTTCATAGTCACACCTCACCTTCGCGTTGCTAAATCTGATTGGACTCTCACTTCCTAGAGGCCAGCAGGCCCTGATGGCTGGCTCTTGATTCTAGGAGCCACAGTATAGTATAGATGGTCCTGTGGAGGGGTGGGAGTTACCTGGATCTGAAAAGATTTGGAAGGTCCCCTAAGACACACACACGTATTTGTTAATCTCCTTATACCTTGCAGGCCTTTAAAATGGGGGTCTGATTTCCCCAGGGACAGCTGGCCCCAGCAGTCTCTGCCAGGTTCCAGGAACCCAGCAGTAGTTTCAGAGTGCCCCAGTCCTTCCCAACACTGGCTTTCGAACGGGGGTGTGTGATACTCCTGAGGCAGATGAAGACTTTCTAAGGGATACTCATGTACTGATACCTTTAAAGGAATTAATTTCCAGTTCTCAGCTTCCAGATATACTCTGTCTGAGAAAGTCCCTGGGTTTGAGGCTCTGTGGCTTTTTCTTCATAACTGTAGTTTGCTTGTTTTTGTAAGAAAGGCATTCAGCCCCACCCTGAATCTTACTCTGGTATATTGTCTGGGCAATACAAAATCTTGGAGATGCCAAAGGGATGATTAAAAAAAAACATCAAATTCAAGGAGGCATAGTTCAATTATGGGTGACATTATTTATCAAAATTAAAAGTGGTATGTGAGCAAGGGTATGAAGACCACTAGTTCAAGACTGTGGCTTTTGGGGGTTTTCTAGGAAGTACCAGCCTGGTCCTCTCCACCTCTACACCCCTGCAATTTCACCAGGCTGCCCAAGAAAATCACTGTACTTTATTTCTTATTAATAGTAATTTCCACCACAATTGACCAGTCTGCTTTTTGAAACACACTGTTCCCTTGGCTTTGGCATGATCACACATTTCTGATTTTCCTGTCCCTGGCCCCTCACTCTAACTTTCCTTTGCTAGTTCCATCTCTTCCAACTGACCTTATAAATTCAGGAGTTTCTCAGGGCAATTATAAGCCCTCTTCTCTTTCTGTTCTTTTCTCACTAAGAGATTTCACCCATTACCCCAGTTTCAAATACACCTGCATCCCAAAACTCTAATTCTAGCCTAGACGGTGCTGTCAAATTCCTAAATGCAATTGCTTCCTCCACATTTATACCTTAATGTCTCACAATATTCCTAATTTGCAAAAAGCCAAAGCCAAGGTCATGTTCTTCCTATTCAATATCTCATCCTTCTCCAGGCTTCTCCAACTTAGTACTAGTACTCCATCTGCCCAGCTGTTCATGCCAGAGGCCTTGGAGGCATCCTCGAGACCCGTTTGACCTCTTTAACCTCCCCCATAGCCAATCAACAATTTATTCCTATGGGTTCCACTTAAGATTTCCCGGAGCCTCCAGACTAGGCCACATACCCCTATTCCATGCCCTCGTATAGCATCTTATACTTTATAATACTTACTCAGATTGTAAATAAGCAATTATTTGTATCATTCTCTCTCCCCCTAAGCTTCATGAGCTCAAGTACCATGCCTGTCATTTCTGGCACATACTAGGCTCTTAAAAGAATATTTGTTAAATGAACAAACGTTAAGCCCCCTGTAGGAACCGTGTTGTGTGTCTTTGTAATTTAGCACCGGACGCTATGCCCCAGTAGGGGGCAGCAGAGTACAGCTAATGCAGACAGTCCCGTCCTCGGTACCGAAAGGGTGATTTTAGATAAATCGTTTACCCTTTCTGTGACTCTATTTCCTTCTCTGGAAATTGGGGTTAATTCTCTGTCCCTTGGACCAAAAGAGATAAGCAGATGTAAAAGGGCTTCAGTGCTGTACAAACAGGGGAGAGTGTGATTAGAGTGAGTTAGGATAAATATTTGTTGAATAAATGGAGACAGAGGAAGAGGATTTTGGCTCCACGACTGTGGAACAGATTTGAGTGGAGACTTGACAGATTCAGGAGGGGGAAAATGCAAGCTCCAGGAAGAGACTGGCCTACGTCCAGTGCCAGCCTGAGGCCAAGCTGTGAAGTCAGCACAGTGTGTTCCTGGCGCGCTGTCCTCTCCTCTGTGTCACCACCCTCCACCTCTACTCGAGCGGAGCCACGGCCTCCTCTTTCCCTCTTCTCCCTTCAAAGCACATCTGTCCCGTGTCTCGGCCCCTCAGAGCCTCCCGCTCGCTGCCATCCATAACGACAGCTAGTTAACCCGGTGACTGGATCCCGACTGAAGTGCTAACAGCAGAGAACGTGTTATTCTACCTTTCCCAATAACAGGCGTTGGATCTTCTTGAGACAGAAGGAATAACCTACTCAAAAAGAATAAATTCCAAATGATAAAGTTTTAAGTTTTATGGAGCGAGAGGAAATGGAAAGTTAACAGGGATTAAGGCAGTCCTAGTTTCAGGCTCAAGGAAAGTAAGTGGGCCGGGTTCGGTGGCTCATGCCAGTAATCCTAGCACTCTGGGAGGCCGAGGTGGGAGGATCACTTCAGCCTGGGAGTTTGAGGTTGCTGTGAGCTAGGCTGACCCCACGCACTCTAGCCTGGGCAACAGAGCGACAGTCGGAGGAGGAGGAGGAGGAGGAGGAGGAGGAGGAGGGGGGAGGGGGAGGAGGGGGGGGGAAGAGGGGAGGGGGAGGGGGAGGATTGTACAAATACAGAATCTGTGAGATGTGACTTGATAGTAATATGATGGAAAATACTTTTTTAAAAATTTCATATATATACACACATACACATGCAATAGATATGTGTTTATAATTTAATTGTAATTTATATTCAGTAAAATTCACATTTTGGTGTACAGTTCTGTGCGTTCTGACATGCACATACTCCTATAACCACCACCACAATAAAAATACAGAACAGTTTATCACCTCCCCAAAATTCCCTTGTGTTACCCCTATGTCGGGGTAACAGCTCCTACCCTTCAGCTCTGGCAACAAAGATGTGTTTTCTATTCCTATAGTTTTACCTTTTCCATAATGTCATGTAAATGGAATCATACAATAGGTAGCCTTTTTTTTTTTTTTTTAAGGCTGGTCAAGTGGAGCAGTGGGAGTGGAGAAGGAACAAAGAATAGGTAGCTTTTAAATTTCACTTCTTTCACTCAGCATAATGAATTTAAGATTCATCCACATTGTCGTGTGTATCAAAAGTGCATTCCTTTTTATTCCTTTACATCAAAAGTATATGCCATTGTACAGATATTCCACGGTTTGTTACTCTATTTCCCAGGTGAAGAATATTTGGATTGTTTCTAGCTTTGGCAATTGTGAATAAAGCTTCTGTAAACATTCACATGCAGGTTTTTGTGTGAACAAAAATGTTCATTTTACCTGGGCAAATTTCTAGGAGGGATTATTGGGTCATACGGTAAGTGCATGTTTAACTTTACAAGAAACTGAGAGAGGGGCTGTATCATTTTGCACCCACCAGTATGAAAGTTGCAGTTGCTCTGTGTTCTCACCAGCAATTGGTATTGTCAGCATTTTTTCAACTTTAATAGATGAGTAAACATATTTTGGTGTGGTTTTAATTCACAGTTCCCTAATGACAAATGATGTTGAGCATCCTTTCATATGGTTATTTGCCATTCATATATCTTCCCTGGTG
The DNA here is from genome assembly GCA_008086735.1 of Cheirogaleus medius. Classification (NCBI taxonomy): domain Eukaryota; kingdom Metazoa; phylum Chordata; class Mammalia; order Primates; family Cheirogaleidae; genus Cheirogaleus; species Cheirogaleus medius. Next base: position 33,562,513 of record VBSM01001118.1, on the reverse strand, counting down.
AAGTGCCTGTTCAAATCTTTTGCTCATCTTTTTTGTTTGTTTTTGATTGTTTATTTGCTTATTACTGAGTTTCGCAGAATTCTTTATAAATTCTGGATCAAGTCCTTTGTTAAAAATTTGATTTTCATTCGGGCATGGTGGCTCACACCTGTAATCCTAGTACTTTAGGAGGCTGAGGTAGGAGGATCACTTGAGACCAGAAGTTTGAGACCAAACTAGCAGCATAACCTGAGACTCTGTCTCAACAAAAAATATAAAAATTAGTCAGGTGTGGTGCATGTGCCTGTAGTCCCAGCTACTTGGGAGGCTGATGCAAGAAGGTCACTTGAGCCCAGAAATTCGAGGCTACAGTGAGCTATGATGATGCTGCTGTACTCTATCCTGGGCAAGAGACAGACTCTGTCTCAAAAAAAAAAAAAAAAAAAAAAAAAGAAAGGAAATGTGATTTGCAAATATTTTCTCCTAGGTCGTCGCTTGTTTCTTCACTCCTTTAACAATGTCTTTGGATGAAAAATATTTAATTTTGATGAAATCTAATTTATCAGATTTTCCTTTTATGAATTGTGCTTTAATGTTGCATTTAAAAACTCTGCCTAACCCAAAGTGACAAGGATTTTTCTCTTGTGCTTTCTTCTAAAAGTTTCATGGGTTTACATTTAGGTCTATGATCCATTTCAGCTAAATTTTTAAATAGAAGATGTGACGTATAGGTCAAAGTTTATTTATTTATTTATTTATTTTTGAGACACAGTGTAACTCTTGCTCAGGCTGGTCTCGAACTCCTGGCCTCACAAAGAGCTGGGATTACAGGCATGAGCCACCTGGTCTGGCCAAACTTTATATTTTTGCATATGAATGTCCAATTGTTCAAGCATCATTTATTAAAAAGATAATCTTTTCCTGTTAAATTGCCTTTGTACCTTTTTAAAAAATTCAGTTGGCCCCAGCTAAAATGGCTCTGGTCAAAAAGACAGGCAGTAATGAATGCTGGCGAGGATGTGGAGAAAGGGGAACCCTAGTACAATGTTGGTGGGAATGTAAATTAATGCAACCACTATATAGAACAGTATGGGGGTTCCTCAAAATACTAAAAATAGAACAGAACTACTGTATGATCCAGCAATCCCACTCCTAGGTATATATCCAAAAGAAAGGAAAAAAGTATATCAAAAAGATATCAGCACTCCCATGTTTATTGCAGCACTGTTCACAATAGCCAAGATTTGGAATCAACCTAAGTGTTCATCAATGGATAAATGAATAAAGAAATTGTGGTACATATGCACAATGGAATTTTTTTTTTCTTGAGACAGAGTCTCGCTCTGTTGCCTGGGCTAGAGTGCCATGGCGTCAGCCTAGCTCACAGCAACCTCAAACTCCTGGGCTCAAGCAATCCTTCTGCCTCAGCCTCCCGAATAGCTGGGACTACAGGCATGCGCCACCATGCCCGGCTAATTTTTTCTATATATTTTTAGCTGTCCAAGTAATTTCTTTCTATTTTTATTAGAGACGGGGTCTCGCTCTTGCTCAGGCTGGTCTGGAACTCCTGAGCTCAAACGATCCACCCGCCTCAGCCTCCCAGAGTGCTAGGATTACAGGAGTGAGCCACCGCGCCTGGCCTCACAATGGAATATTATATAACCATAAAAAGAATGAAATCTCTGCCATTTGCAACAACATGGTTGGAAAGGAAGAACATTATGTTAATTGAAATAAGCCAAGCACAGAAAAACAACTCTCTCATGTTCTCACTCACACATGGGAGCTAAATATTAAAATAATTGATCTCTTGCAGACAGAAAATAGAACGATTGTTACCAGAGAGTGGAAAGGGTAGTGGGGAGAGGAGTATAAAATGGGGATATTAATGAGTACAAATATATAGTTAGATAGAATGGATAATATTTGATAGCTCAACAAAGTGACTGTAGTCAACAAGAATTATAGTATACTTTAAGATAACTAAAAGAGTGGAATTGGAATGTTCTTAACACAAAGAAATGATAAATGCTTGAGGTGACGGATACCCCAGTTACCTTGATTTGATTAATACATATTTTATGCCTGTATCAAAACATCTCATGTACCCTACAAACATATACAACTATTAGGTACCCATAATAATTAAAAATTTTAAATTTTAAAAATTAAAAATGTTACAGCTGCGAGATATAATAAAGTGAAGTACAATAAAATGAGGGATGCCTGTATGTACATAGGTCCCTTTACTCTTTCCCCTTAATATTGTAGTTGCCCTATGTATTACATCTACACACTGAAACCCTCCTAGATAATGTTATACATTTTTGTGTCAATGGTCATTTGATTTTGAAGTACTTAATAAGAGAAAAATAACCTATTATTTTTACTCAGATATGTCCTAGTTCTGTTGCTCTTCCTTCATTCCTGGAGTTCCAGCTTTCTTTTGGTATCATTTCTTTCAGCTTCTATTCACATTCTTTTCAGAGCATGTCTCCTGGAGACAAATTCTTTTAGGTTTTATCTGAGGATGTTTTTATTTTACCTTCATTCCTGAGGAGGGTATTCACTAGAGTTTTTTTTGTTTTGTTTTGTTTTTTTGAGGCAGAGTCTTACTTTGTTGCCAGGGCTAGAGTGCCGTGGCGTCAGCTTAGCTCACAGCAACCTCAAACTCCTGGGCTCAAGTGATCCTCCTGCCTCAGCCTCACGAGTAGCTGGGACTACAGGCACGCGCCACCATGCCCAGCTAATTTTTTCTCTATATATATTTTAGTTGGCCAATTAATTTCTTCCTATTTTTTAGTAGAGATGGGGTCTCGCTCTTGCTGAGGCCAGTTTTGAATTCCTGACCTCGAGAGATCTGCCGTCCTCGGCCTCCCAGAGTGCTAGGATTACAGGCGTAAGCCACCGCGCCTGGCCTAGATAGAGTTTTGAGTTGACAGTTCTTTTCTTTGAGCACTTTAAAGGTGTTGGCTCCAGCATCCTCTAGTCTCACCTCGTCTGTGATAAGAAATCTACAGTCATTAGAATTATTGTTCCCCTAATGTGTCATTTTTCCTGGCTACCCTTAAGCATTTTTTCTTAATCTTTGGTTTTTCAGAAATTTGAGTAGTGTAGGTGGGGTTTTCATTGCATTTATCCTGTTTAGGGTTCGCCAAGCTTCTTGACTCTGTTAATTTATGTCTTTAACCAAATTTATGAAGTTTTCATCCATTATTTCTTCAAATATTTTTCCACACCACTCTCTTTCTTCTCTGTTTCAGAAACTGCAGTGACACAAATGTAAGACATTTTGATACTGTTCCGCAGGTTCCTGAGGCTCTGTTCATTTTTAAAATCTTTTTTCTCTGTGATCTCCATATTGGATAATTTCTGTTGACCTGTCTTCAAGTTCACTCATTCATTCCTCTGTCATCTCCATTCTACTACTGAGCCCCAACAGTAAATTTTTTTTTTTACTTCATATAGTTTCCATTTGTTTCTTTTTATAATTTCTATTTCTCTGCTAAAAACTTCTACCTTTCCATTTGTTTTAAGGATGTTAAAAAGTTAACTTTTACCTCAAGGAAAATGGTTATAATAGCTACTTTAAAATCTTTGCCAGATAATTCTAACACCAGGGTCATTTAGGGATTAGCATCTGTTTGTTTTCTTTTTCCTTGAATATTGATTCATTTCTTGGTTCTTGGTATGTTAGGTAATTTGGGATTATATCTTGGCCATCTTGAATACTATACTATGACTCTGAGTCCTGTTTAAATCCTCTGGATGTTGACTATTATTTTAGTAAGCAATCAACTCAGTTAGGCTCACACTACAAGATCTGTCTCACCTTCTGTGGGTGGTAGTTGCAGCGTCAGTTCATTTTCAGGGTCTTTGTTAGGCTCTTTGGGTCTGCCCCTCTCATGTGCCACCCTGGGATTACTCTGAGACTCAAATGGTGGTCTGAATTATAGGTCAGTTCCCAAAGCTATTACTAAGCACCTTTGGGTGTGTTCTGCACATGTGTAACTTGGGAGTGATCCCAGGATTTCTCTTGGTTCATGCACAGAATTAAGAAATCCCTTTCTCTAGCTCTTTCTTCTCTGAGATTTCTCCCATGCTCTCTGCCTCCCCAAGGCCCCTTTTCCTCTTTCTGGAAAGATGGGTTCTCTTAGAGTTTTAGCCTCCCAAGCTATTACATAGCTCCATACGATCCAGCCCACCTCTAGGGTGAAGTGGCAAGATGGGGATGGGGAGAGAGAGAGAGACAGAGAGAGGAGAAAGAGGAGATTCCCTTCATTGTCTCCTCTGTATTAACCACATTTTCTAGTTCCTATACCTGATGCTTTGACATCTGGGGCCTTGCTGACCAGGAATATTACTCTTCCTCACAAGGGTAGCTAATTCCCAGAGATAGCAAATGACTCTTTTTCATGCATGCCTTTTGCATGCAAACTACCAATCCATAGCCTATTGGTGCCCCACCCCAGCTCACAAGGGCCCTTTTTCCTGATCCTCTGGGCAGAAAGATGGGGCTTTCTTAGTGTGTTTACTGTCTGCACCTATTGTGCGGTTTCTAGATTTTGCCCACACTTGGGTGAAAGCCAGAAGGAAAAGAGATGAAGTTCAAGTTTTGACTTCCCTCCTTAACCTGCCTGCTAATATTTCCTTTTCAGAGTCCTCAGATAGTTTTTGTTTTGTTTTGTATTTTGGCCACAATTTCAGTTGCAAACAGTGAGAGAGAAGGGCTGCAATAGGTTTACTCCATCTTGCCAGCAGCAAAAGTAAAAATGGAATTTTGATTAATGACAAGTTCAACTGGATTGGTGGAAAGAAAATACTGTATATAAAACCCAGAAAGTAATAGTTTCATTCTCTCTATATACTTATTCATTTTATATATTATGTTTCATTTATATACATTATGTATTCATATATTTCATTTACATATTATAAAATATTCATTTTGTATTCATTTTATACATATATATTGCACTTATCAAATGCTACCTACAGAACTATTGTCCAAATCTGAGATTCACACTTTCCCTCTCCCTGTCTCCAAGATGAGTATTTCACATCTCTCTTTTCATACCACCAACACTACTGTGTCCCTCTTACACTCTGCTAAAGATTATGCTTCTTCAGTCTCTGGGAAAACAGAAAGAATCAGAGGCTAATTTCTCTACTGACCTACCTTCATCTCTACCCATACCTCTGTCTCCCGTCCACTTACTATGAATGATCTGTCCACGCTCCTTAGCTAAGTTAGTCTCTCCACTTGTGCCTTGGGGTCTGTCCTCTTTTGCCTACTCAAGCACATCACTCCGGGCACCACCTTCTTTCTTTTTCCTGCATCATCAAATTGTCCCTCCCTATTCATCATCCCTTTAAGTGTACAAACATGCTGTATTATCTACCTTCTTACAAGAAAAAACTTCTCTTGATCCCATAACCCCTCTTAGCTACTTAATCCCACACTTCTCAATGTCCTTAATTAATACTCTACTTAATATCTTACTTCTTTGCTCCCCTATAAAACAAGAAACTCTTATAATTACACTCACTATCTCAAATTAGTTCCCTCACTTTCTTTTGTGAGCTCTCTCTAATTAGGCTTTTGTCCTCACTACACCACAAAACTGCTCTTATCACAGTGACCTCCATCAATAATCAATTCTCTGTCCTTACCTTATTCCACCCACCAGCAGTATCTGTTACAGTCATCACTTCCTCCTGGGTACACCTTTTTCATCTGGCTTCTGAGATACCACTCTCTCTGTTCTCATCATACCTCACTGCCACGTCTCAGTTTTCTCTCCTCAGTTTCCACCCTTTACATGTTAAAGCACTCTCAGGCTTTAGTCCTCACATGTTTTCTCTGTCTACACTATACCTTAGGTGATCCCACCCAGCTTCATGAGTTTACAGATCATCTATATGCTGAGCTCCTCCCAAATTTAGGTCTCCAGCCTAGACATTTCTCCTCAACTTCAGGCTTATATACCAACTACCTGTCAACCTTCCAACATGAATGTCTAATAAATATTGAACTTAAGATGGATGTACGGAACAGATGTGTTTCCCACCCAAACCTGCTTCTATAGCTGTCCCATTTCCATAAATGGCAACGATAGCCTCCAGTTGCACAGACCAAACCCCTCCAAGTCATTCCTTTTTGATGTAAAACTTTATAGAGGCATGACACTGATACAGGAAAGCACGCAGATTATAAATGTACAGCGCAGTGAATGTTCACAGAGTGAGCACATTTATATAGTCATCACCAGATCAAGGAACATGCCATTGCCCCAGAAGTGCTGTGTCTCTCTTCTAATCACTAGCTCACCACGGTGACCAATGTCCTGGCTTCGAACACCATAAGTTAGTTCTGTGTGTATCTTAGAAGTTTATATAAAGGGAATCATACAATTTATACTTTTTTGTGTCTGGCTTCTTTTGATTAACATTATATTCGTGACATTTATTCATATTAAGGCGTGTTAAGTTTGTCCATTCTCGTTGTATATTTCGCTATGTAACTATAGTATAATTTGTTTCATCATTCTATTCTTGGTGGGCATTTGTACTTTCCAGTTTGGAACTATCACGTATAATGCTGCTATGACTAATTTTTTATGTCTTTTGGTAAACATAGGTAACCATTTTTGTTAGGTATATACCTAGGAGGCATATATTCAACTTTAGCAGATACTCCAGTTTTTCAAACAGTAGTGGTTGTTGTATCAATTTACATTATCAGCAGCAGCATATAAAAGTTCTAGACATTCTATATCCTTGCCAATACTGCCTTTCCCTTCTTTCCTTCCTTGTTTGTCTTTTTCTTTTTTTTTTTTTTTACTATTCTGGTGGGTAAGCAGTGGTATCACATTGCATTTCTTAGAATCATTTTTTCATTCTTCTCATTCTCTTATATCCACATCTAATCTCTCAGCAAATTCTATCAGCTCTGTCTTTATAATATACAACATCCAACTACTTTCACCATCTCTGCTGTTAACACCCTGGTCCAAGCCACCATCCTTTTTCACCTATATGATGATAATAGCCTCCTAACAGGAATGTGTGTGTCTTTGGAGCCTCCTGAGTGTGTCTTTGCCCCCTAAACTCTATTTACCCCATGGCAGCCACAGTGATGCTATTCAAATGCAAGTCAGATCGTGTCACTCCTCTTCCCAAAAGCCTCTAATGGCTTTCCACCTCACTCAGAATAAACGTCAATGTACTTATAATTAGCTTATAAGGCCCTGCATGATCTGCCTCCTGCTACTTCTCTCCCCTCTGCCCATACCACTTCAGATAAACTGGCCTCCTTGTGCATCAAATAAACCAAGCCTACTGCCCAGGACTTCTGCAGTTTCTCTGTCTACCTAGATTGGATCGTTCTTCCCACAGCCATTGTCGCTCTTCCTTCAGGCCTCTGCTCAACTGTCATCTTATACTGCCTAAAACAGGAACTTACCAACTACTGACGGTCATTTTCCATTCTACCCCCCTTATTTCTCTACTAATTTTCTACTTATTATCTCTGATGTTAAAAAAGTTTACTTGTTTATTATTTGTCCCTTCCAGTAGACAATAGGTTCTTTGAGGACAGGGACTTGGTTTTGTTCTCTGCTCTATTCCCACTTCTGGAACCATAGAAGTCCCTCAATAAATATTATTTTAATAAATGCATGATAAATTGACAAATTGTGGCAAGTCCAGAAGAATAATGTCAGGTTACTGAAATGCCACATCAACTGAGGAACACTTGAAGGAACTAGGGCTGTTTAACCTAGAGAAGAAAAGATTTAGGAGAACAGGATCACTGTCTTAGGAAATATGTAGGACTGTCGTATTTGGTTTCAGAGGTCTGAACTTGGCTTTGAAATGCTGAATACACCCAGTAATGGGGAGTTCACTACCTTGTGAAGCAGCCAGTTCCATTATTAAATTGCTGTGTCAGAATGTTATATTAAACTAACGTTTATTTCTCTTTGACTTTCTCTTACTCATTAATCTGTTCTCTGGAGTCCCATAGACCAAATCTAATCCCTCCTTCACTTGTAACTGGATGAAATGAGTCACCAAAGGGGTATGTTTAAGGAAATCAAAAAACTACAGGCCTTTGGTTTTGCAGAGAGATATATACATACTGAAAAATGAGAGGCTTAAGAAAATAAATGGTTTTATCATTTGTTTTGGTGGGAAAGGGTTGCAAGGTTATACGAGGAAAGAGAGGAGGAGAGATAAGTTGATGACTAGAGAGTACAAGCTTAGAAAAAGAACAGAAATGTCTAAGAATTGGATTAAATTTCTGCTGTGTGGGGTATGATGAACCTTTTACCCCCAGACTTCTCACAAAGTAATCAGTACAATATCCCTACATCGTGAGTTAGATTTACTTTTTGGGATATGTAGAAATCCTGAGGATAGTGAGTGTGGAAGAGTGAGGCTACTCAGGAGAGTCCTGTCATAAGCAGCTGCACGTGCAACCGTCCTTCAGCAACACGAAGGGAAATTAGAGCAAATAGAGTTTTGATTTTACACGGGATATGAGAATTATAACATTGCCAGGAAATGAGAATAACACCTGCAGGAAATGATAATAATATCCTTCTTTCCTAATAAACTTGTGGAGTATATCAATAAGATTTTAAATTAAGTAATAGAATAAAAGTGTTTCAGTGTCGACAAAATTGTGTATCAAAGTGAGAGATTATTACTACTAAAGTAAGCTGCAAATTGGGTGAAATAACCTCCTTTCTCAAAAATCATCATTTTCCTGTATATATCCGTTTTCTAAGAAAAAAAAATCATCAATTCATTAATTCATCCAGCCATTTATTGACTAACTTCTAAATTCTTGGCACTGTTCTGGATACTAAGGATATGAAGATGAACCAAGGGGATTATTGCCCTAGAGGAAAATATAGTTAACTATTGTCTATAGAATTAAGTATAACTTCTTAGCATGGCATTCTTTTTTTTTTTTTTTTTTCTGAGACAGAGTCTCACTCTGTTGTCCCAGCTAGAGTGCCATGGCGTCAGCCTAGCTCACAGCAACCTCAAACTCCTAGGCTCAGGTGATCCTCCTGCCTCAGCTTCCAGAGTAGCTGGGACTACAGGCATGCGCCACCATGCCCGGCTAATTTTTTCTATTTTTAGTTGTCTGGCTAATTTCTTTCTATTTTTTTTAGTAGAGACAGGGTCTTGCTCTTGCTCAGGCTGGTCTTGAACTCCTGAGCTCAAACGATCCTCCCGCCTTGGCCTCCCAGAGTGCTAGGATTACAGGCATGAGCCACCACGCCCAGCCCATGGCATTCTTAAAATGAGATATTTTATCTCCCACATTTCCTTACATAATCTATATTCAGAGCAGCCACATCAGACCATTTGGCATTCCCCAAACAGAAAGTGCACTTTTATCCTCTTTGCCTGTGTGCTGTTATATCAGTCCAGAATCCACTCATTATTTCTTGATTCAATAAACATGTATATCGGACGTTTTCCTCGTGCCAGGCAGGCACTATGTTGGCTGTCAGGAACTTAGAGATGAATAAGATGTAATATCTGTCCTCAAAGATCTTAGCAGAAAGATCTCAGAAGGAAGAAACACCTTTCCCCTTTTCACTGAAATTCTTCTCTTTCTTCAAGACCCAGATGAAATCTATGGGCTTTGTGTAGTCTTCCCTGATCTCTTTTCTTCAGCACATAGTTTATAATTACTTTGAATTTCCTTCACTCTTTTTGTGTTAAAACGAGCTGTTTTGAATGCCTCTCCCTATGGACTCCTGGACAGGATCATGTTTTACCCATCTTTGTGTCCCTGCTAGTAACCAGCATAATTCTTTGTATAAAACAGGCCTCAGCAATAGTTGGCTGAATTGGAAAAAGAATGGGATAGAGAAACCTAAGCCTCAGACCTCCTGGCAGAAGGTCTAAAATCAAGACATACATGTTGAACTGAACTAAAAGATGGGAATACAGTAAACCAGGCCACCCAGAAGGAGGCTTTCAGAATATTCTAGGGGGCCACTTGTTTACATTTATTCCAGATTTATTTATTTCTCATGTAAACTCCAACTGGGTTTCCAGTAGTCTGGCCACCACAGGACAGACCTAAGCTAACCATTCTAAGGTCACTCCCAAGAAATGGAATGGGACTTCTAAGATACTTAAAGTTGTCCAAATGCTAACTGTCTGGATTTAGGAATTTAGAATCCTAGTTATCAGAGCTGGGAGGTATCTTAGAAATTATGAACACCCTCCCAGAAAGGGACACTGACTTATCCAAGGTCACATAGCTATGAATAAATATTTACATGTGTTCACTCTTTACCCTGAATAGAAATTCCTGGAAATGAGGATCATATTTTCTCCCTGAAAGGTCAGAGTTACTCATCTTACTGTTTTTCCTGATTTCTTTACCTCTTGTGGTTTTGGACATGGACCTGAACTTTTGGAGAATTCCTCCAAGTAATCCCATTCTCTCTATAGCCTATGATTCTTCCCACCTCTCACAGCATGATGTAGCAGCAATAAATAGCTTAGGATCAAAAGTCAGAAGTCCCAAGTTCTAGTTCCAGTTCTTGTACCAAGTAACTGTGTGACATTGGGCAAACCACTTACATTTACCCAGCTTTAGTTTCACCATTAGTACAAGAGTGTTCAAGTCTAACATTTTGCAATTCTTACTCCTTATTTTCTACGTAGACTCTGAAGAAGATAGATCAGACTGAAATGAGAAAGCACAACGAAGGAATTAACCTAACTGTTAACATTTTTTTGCTGCCCACTGATTTAAACAGCTATTGCTTTCTTTGTTCAGATTCAAAATTATTTTATTATTACTACTTTGTAACATCTTTTTCTTTTTTGTCACCCACGTTGGAGTGTAGGTGATATGATCATAGCTCACTGCAGCCTTGAATTCTGAGCTCAAGTGATCCTCCTACCTCCATCTCCTGAGTAGTGGGTACTATAGGTGCACCATCACACCCAGCTAATTTAACAAAAACTTTTTTTTTAGAGATGAGGTCCCACCATGTTTCCTAGGCTGGTCTCCAACTCCTGGCCTCCAGTGATCCTCCTGCTTCGGCCTCCCAGAGGAGAATTATAGGCATGAGCCACTGTGCCCAGCCCATTTTGAATTAAATATTAATAATTTGTATATGTAGTATAAGGATCAGATTCAACTTCATTTTTTTGCATGTTGATATCCAGTTGTCCACAAACCATTTGTTGAAAAACTTATTCTTTCTCCATTGAATTGTCTTAGCATCTTGTAGGAAATCAATTGACCACAAATGTAAGGGTTTATTTCTGGAATCTCAGTCCTAGTCCATTGACTAGTCCATGTTTGTCCTTATACCAATAAAACACTGTCTTGGTTACTGTAACTTTTTAGTAAATTTTGAAATCAGGAAGTATGAGTCCTCAAATTTCATTCTTTTTTAATTCATTTTTTTGTTGTTGTTGTTGTTACTCTGGGTCCATTTTACTCTATACGAATTGTAGAATTGTTAGAAATGCTGCAGGAGGAACACAGGAGGCCGAGATGAAGGAAAAGAAAGTTTATTTTAACATCTTCGTACAGATGGGAAAGGCCAAGATGGCGTCAGCCCCAAAATGGTGGGTGTCTAGGGCTTTTACAGTCAGATTTGGGTGGGCTCTCAAAGGGGGTGGGGCCATTTAAAGGGGAAGTTCCCATGGAACCTCCCACCAGCCTCTGGGTTCAGCCTAACAAGAATCAGCTTATCAATTTCTGCAAAAAGAAAAGTAGCTGGGATTTTAATAGAGATTGCCCTCAGTCTGTAGATCAGCTTGGGAAGTATTGTTGTCTTCAAAAGATTAAGTCTCTGATTGATGAATACAGGATGTCTTTCATTTATTTAGACTTTCTTTAATTTCTTACAACAATGTTTTATAGTTTTCAATGTACACATCTTGTACTTCTTTTGTTACATTTATTTTATTCTTTTTTATTCTATTGCAAATAGAATTATTTTCTTAATTTCCCTATTGTTTACTGCTAGTGTATAGAAATATAACCAATTGTGTTGATCTTGTATCCTGAAACCTTGCTGAATTTATTAGCTCTCACATTTTTTTGTAGTTTTTTTTTTTAGAATTTTCTACATACAAGGTCATATCATTTGTGAATAGACATTGTTTACTTCTTCCTTACTTCATCCAGATGTCTTTTTTTTCTTGCCTAATTGCCCAGGCTACAACCTCCAATACAGTGATGAATATGGGGAGAAAGCTTTCAGTCCTTATTATTTCAGTATAACTTTAGTTGAGGGTTTCCGTAGATACCTTTTATCAGGTCAAATAAGTTCCCTTCTATTCCTAGTTTGTTGAGTGTTTCTGTCATGACAGGCTGTTGGACTTTGTCAAATGCTTTTTCTGCATCTATGGAGATGATCATGTGGGGTTTGTACTTTATTGATATGGTATATTACATTGATTGATTTTCATATGTTGAATGAACCTTGCATTCCTGGTATAAATATCACTTGGTCATGGTGTATAATACTTGTTATATGTTGCTAGATTCAGTTTACTAGTATTTTGTTGAGAATTTTTGTATGTATATTCATAGAATTATAATATTAGCCTGTAGTTTTCTTGTGATGTTTTTGTCTGGTTTTGGTACACGGTAATGCTGGCCTCATGAAATGGGCTATAAAGTGTTCCCTCATCTTCTACTTCTTAGAAGAGTTTATCAAGGATTGATATTAATTATTATTAAATGTTTAGTGGAATTCACTAGTGAAATAATTTGGTCCTGGGCTTTTCATGGGAAGTTTTAAAATGACTAAGTCAATCTCTTTATTTGTTATAGATCTATTTAGATTTCTATTTATTCTGAGTCTGTGTCAATAGTGTGTGTCTCTCTAGTAATTTGTCCATTTCATCCAAGTTATCTCGTTTTTTTGACATACAATTGTTTACAATATTCCCTTATAATCATTTTTATTTTTGTAATATCATTAGAGTGGTTCCCCTTTAATTCCTGATTTTCATAATTTGAGTCTTCTCTCTCTCTCTCTCTTTTTTTTTTGAAACAGGGTCTCGCTCTGTTGCCCAGGCTGAAGTGCAGTACTGTCATCCTAGTTCACTGCAACCTCCAACACCTGGGCTCAAGCAATCCTTCTGCCTCAGCCTCCAAAGTAGCTAGGACTACAGGTGCCCCACCACATGCAGCTAATTTTTAAATTTTTAGCAGAGATGGGGTCTTGCAGTGTTGCTCAGGCTGGTCTTGAACTCCTGGCTTCAAGCAATCCTTCTGCCTTTTCCTCCCAAAGTGCTAGGATTATAGGCATGAGCCACCACACCTGGCCTGAGTCTTCATGTTTTCTTTCTTTCTTCTTCTTCTTCTTTTTTTTTTTTTACCATTACCCCCATATTATAGATGAATCTCTCTTTTTTTCTTGATAAGTCTAGCTAAAAGTTTGTCAATTTTGTTAATCTTTCAAAGTATCAACTTTTAGTTTTATTGGTTTTCTTTATTGTTTTTTTCTTATCTCTATTTCACTTATCTGCTGTAATCCTTATTATTTCCCTCCTGCTTGATTTGGTTTTAGATTGCTCTACTTTTTCTAGTTTCTTAAGGTGAAAGGTTAAGTTATTGATTTGAGGTAGTTCTTCTCTTTTAATATAGGCACTTACAGTAATACATTTCCCTCTTTCCCTGACTAATTTAGCTCATTTCATACATTTTGGTATGTTGTGGTTTTATTTTCATTCATCTCAAATTATTTTCTAGTTTATCTTGTGATTTTTTTCTCTGACACATTGGTTACTTAGGAATGTGTTGTTTACATACATACTTGTAAATTTCCCAAACATCCTCCTGTTGTTTTCAAATTTAATTCCATTGTAATCAGATAATATACCTCTGGTGATTTCAATACTTCTAGATTATTGAGACTTTTTTCATTACCTAACATGATCTATCCTTGAAAGTGGTCCATGTGTGCTTGAGGAAAATATGCATTCTGCTGTTGTTGGATGAATTGTTCTATAAATGTGTGTTAGGTCTAGTCGGTTTGGAGTGTTGTTAAAGCCTTCTGCATCATTACTGATTTTCTGCCATTACTGAAAATGTAGTATTGAAGTCTCTATTATTGTTGAATTGTGTATTTCTCCTTTGAATTCTGTAAGCTTTTGCTTTCTGTATTTTTGGGCTCCATTGTTAGGTACATATATGTTTAAAATTATTACATATTCTTGATGTATTGACCCTTTTCTCATTATAAAGTGTCCTTTATTATTTCTTATAACTTTTTTTGTCTTAAAATCTAATTTGACTAATATTTGTATAGCTACTTCAGCTCTCTTATGGTTGCTATTTGCATGGTATATACTTTTCCACGCATTTACTTTCAACCTATTTGTGTCTTTGAATCTAAAGTGTGTCTCCTGTAGACAACATAAAGTTGGATCCTTTTTTTTTGTTCAATCTGACAGTCTCTGCCCTTTGATTGGACTATTAATCCATTCACATGTAATATTATTCATATGGTTGGATGTACATCTGCCATTTTCCTTTTGATTTTCTATTATGTCTTATGTTTTTCTATTTATCTGTTCCTCATTTACATTCTTTTGTATCACATGGATTTTTTATAGTGAACCATTTTAATTCCTTTAATAATTTTTAACAATATATTTTTAGTTATTTTCTTGGTGGTTAATTTTGGGCTTATAATATATTTTAACGGAATCTACTTCAGAGCTATTTGGGTTTTTTTGAACTATTGCTTTTTAATAATAATAATCACCCCTTACGTGTACACAGTGCTTTGCAGTTTGTAAATTGTTTTCATATCCATTATCTTATGTTATCCTTACAGCAGCAATGTGAAGAAGGCAGCAGGTCATAGATTTCTATTCCCATTTAATAGATGAGAAAACAGAACCAGTGAGGTGAAGTTAGTGCACAAAGCCACACTGCTCGATGATAGCAGAATCAGAACTACAACTTGGGCAACATTTATTCATTCATATATTAATTCATTCTGTCAAACATATTTGTTGAATACCTACAACTAACATTAGCATGGGAAAGTAATGTCCCCAGTAATGTCCAGAACATTCATTCTTTCCAATTGTATTGAGCAGCTGCTTTGTACCACTGAGAAAGTAAGAAGTGATGCTAGGTGGTCGGGTGCGGTGGCTCACACCTGTAATCCTAGCACTCTGGGAGGCCAAGGCGGGAGGATCACTAAAAGTCAGGAGTTCGATACCAGCCTGAGCAAGAGTGAGACCCTGTCTCTACTAAAAA
>VBSM01001118.1:33533105-33547154 GCA_008086735.1 Cheirogaleus medius | reverse complement strand
TGAGGTTGCTGTGAGCTAGGCTGACGCCACAGCACTTTAGCCTGGGCAACAGACCCAGACTCTGTCTCAAAAAAAAGGAAAAGAAGTGATGCTAGGGATCAGGTAAGCATTGATAAACAGCTGAATGAATGTAGTGGCAGCATTGATGAAAAAATGTCATATAACATCTTAGAGCCTGAATACTTCTGGCTTATACTTTAAAATTCACTGTTCTCCAGACTGGCTTATTCTCATTTTCTCCTTTCTCTTTTCCTCCCCAAATATGAGTAAGGGCTAGCCTGGCCTTGATCTGGATGGATAGTGTCCAGGCCAGGCCTGTTAGCTGTTAGCTTGAGGTCAGTGGGCTACCTATCTAAAGCCCTCTTGTTGCAATGCAGCTGAAAAGGGAAAGATGTCTTCAGCAGCTGTCTGTATGTCAAAAACTCTCCAGGATTTACAAGCTAATGAACACACTCCTTCACTAGGTTTTAAAGGCCCAATAGTATGAAACCTCAGCCTAACTTTCCAGTTTCATTTTCCTACCATTCCTCTATTCTCCAATCACACTGGGCTAGCTATCGTTCCTAAAATTTACTCTCTTTTTTCCTAACTCTTTCCCTTATTGAATCTGTTCTATTTTTCCTATCTGTGCCTGGGCATATCTTACCCATTGAAAAATCCTACCTTTCTCCCCTAAATTCCTCTGATTCCTTCAGTTTTAGTAGAGGAGAGAAAGCATAAATCCCAGAACACAAGGGCACAGGTTTGAATCCCGGCTGCACTAGTAACTTGTTCCCTAGTCTAAAATGAAAAGAATAATCTTACAAGACTACAGTGGGTATTAAATGATAAACACAAAGAATTCCAAAAACTATAAATCAATATGTAAATAGAAGCTACAACAGCAAATCACAGTATAACATTTTTATTTGTATGTTTCTTCCAATAATATAACAATAAGACATGTTGCCTTGTATTGTTCTTGTTTGTATGTTTCATCTTCCTAAGAAAACACTGGGCTCCTTGAGAAGGATCACATCCTAATCATTTTGTATCTTCCAATGTACAAAGCATAAAGCCTTTCATAGGGAAGTTACTGATAAATGTTTATTGTATTAGTAAATACACTAGCAATGTGAGATATAGTGAATGTTTATGGGTTTCTGTTGTTGTTTGCTTTTCTGTTTGGCTTTGTTTTTGTGTTTTGGTTGCTCAGCATCTGCAACCTCTTCCTCTCTGTGAGTCTTAATGGGAGAGAAGGTCTCACATTCCATAGGAGAAGTCAAAGGTACCTAAAGTTTTCCTTTTTCCCCCCCTTGCAGCTAAGGCAAAGGCAACATAATCTAGGTTTAGTCATCTGGATGCTCCCAATCAGGACTTTGAATCTTGAGCAGACGATGTAAAGAAGACACAAGGGACAAAGGAGAATTCATTTAATATGGCAGCATACACTAGTGATGAAGGTAGCAGTTCCAGCTGGGGTATCTTTAAATAGACCATTCATATGGTGTGTCTGGCTGGGACACCTAGTTCTATTTTCTGAGCTTGATTATCTGGCCTTCCCATCAACTCTGAGGATTACTTAACAACTGTTCAGTATATTTATTTCCCCCCTTAAGTTGGCAGAGTTGATTTCTGTTGCTTGCAACCAAGTAATCTTGGCATTCTTAGGGGTAAGGATTCGAGAAGAAAGAAAAAGCAGCGGTCTCTCACTTTTTTCTTTGTAAACTTTCTTTGTGAACTTCTGTGTTGTTACTGTTGTTGTATTACTTCTGTCATTTAAAAATACGATTTTAAAATAAATAACCTAGAGTATGGTGGGTAAAGAAAAATGGTAGAAAATAAAATTTGAAAATTAAGTTGGGGCCACATTGTGCATGGCCTTGAATGTCGTTTTGAGGATTCTGAGTTTAACTCAATAAATATGGGAAATTAAAAAAAAAAAGACATGATCAGGTCTGTATTGCCACGTCAAAGATGAATTGGAACATGGAGAAATTAGAGACAAGGAAAATACTTAGGAAGAGGCTCTTGCCATAGTCCCGAAAAAAGATTGAGAAAATTTCTCAATTTTGAAAGAGAGAGAGAGAGAGAGAGAGACAAATTGGGTTTTCTGGAAGCAGATGCTGAGATAGAGTTTAAGGTACATGATGTTTACTAGGGGGAGGAAGCAGGATCGTGTTAAGGGAGATGTCAAAGTACAATGTAGATCTGACAACGACACAGCCAACCTGGCGGGGAGCTCTGGAGTGAATACTGCCCACCAGAGGTATCCTGTAGTTGGCCAAATAGCTGGACCTTTATATCTTGCCTTGCTCCGTCACTGGATAAGGGGAGTCCCAGGATGGGCATGACCTTGTGCAGGACTGTTCTCTGAAGCTGAGAACAGAGAAAGAACTGAGACAGACACAGAAAGAACTGAAGCAGCTGAAGGCTATCTGCTGGTTATCCTTCCTATAGCTGAACAGCAAGTCTTTCCTTGGAGGTAGAACTGGATGTTGTACTCCATGTCTACCACAAAGAAAGAGATGAATTATAATATTTTGAACAAAAGCAATGGGATGGAAAGGAGCAAATGGACTCTATAAATATTGTATTTTTTGGGTGGGGATAAAGAAGAGGGAGTAAATAAAGGCTAACACTGAGGTTTCTCTGTTTATATGATTTGATGGCAAATCTGTTATCCATCAATGGATAGTAAACAACCGAAGAAAGAGAACAAGTTTGGAGAGAAAGATAATAAATTTAATTGCAAATATGTTGACCCTGAAATGTCTCCAAAGTACTAATGTAGAGGAGATTTTCAAGAATCAATGCAAATGAGAGGTCTGGAGGTCAGCACCACTGTCATATTCACCAACTATACATATTTATCTCATGTGTTCTTTTATTTAATACTCCTGATGCCTCTATGAGGTAGGTATTGTTTTTCTTTTACCCTTTTTGTATATTCATTATGCCTTTTGTGAATAATGAGATTGAGATTTGAAGAAAAACTCCTTAAACTTAAGTCTGATGATGAAACACAAGCTCTTAAAGATAAAATTATATTGCTTCTCCATGAAAACCACCAGAGATAGATAGTATTTGAAGCCATGAAGTCAGCATGTCACCTAGACAGGGTATAGTTTAAAGGGGAACAAAAGGAGTTAAAAAATGGAATTCTAAGGAAGCCAACATTTCCAGAGTAAGTTGAGTAAGATGACATGGTCAAAGGAATTGGAAAAGACTGGCCAGAACAGTTTAAATATTAGAAGTATGCCAGCCTGAGCAACATAGTGAGACCCCATCTCTATAAAAAAAATTTTTTTAAAAATTAGCTGGGCGTGGTGGTACGCACCTGTAGTTTCAGCTACTCTCTCTTGGAGGCTGAGGCAGGAAGATTATTTGAACCCAGAAGTTTGAAGGTTGCAGTGAGTTGTGATAATGCCACTGCACTCCAGCCTGGGTGACACAGTGAGACTCTGTCTCAAAAAAAAAAATTTAGAAGTATGGTATCTTGGGTAAAAAGAGAGTTCTAGTCCACAAAGTTGCAGATATCATGAAGGATGAGGGTTTGATTATTAGAAGTTACCGGTGATCTTAGAGCAGCTTATGGAGAAGTCACACTGCAGTGGGATGAAGAGTGAGTGGAAAATGAGGAAGTGGAAGCAAAGGCTATAGGCTACTTTTCCAGAAGTTTTACAAAATAGAGGAAATAATGCCTTATACATAAGTAAGAAATTTATTATTAATTAATGGATTAATAACTCATTACTTCTATATTACTTGGACTTTACATTTCCACCATTTCTCCAGTTACTTCTTTCTACCCCATTATACTGGTGTCCTGTACCAAGTCTGGAACACCTGTAAGCATTGAATGTTGTTTATTTTGGTTGTAGATGACTTGTTTTATTTGGTTATGTACTTTGAATGCCTCAGGTGATTCTGTTTGTCTTTGGAGGATGGACCACATGCCCCGACTCCATCATCTATTTTTCACAAAGACAGATAAGCATTCGCTTCTCAGACCAATTTCAGCAAAACATGCAAGTTCTTAGGTCCTTAGCAGACCAAGTACCTTGTCCACCTAGCCTCTCTACCTCCTCTCCCTCAAATCCTTGGTAGGCCGACCTGGGAGAAGAAAGGAGCTGTCACTCCAAACCTTTTGGGATATGGTATCCCAGCAGGAAAATCTGGCTTCAGTGAGCTGAAATCTTCCCTTACCAGCCCCCATCAATCCAGCCCACTCTCAAAGGGGGCTGGAGAGTAATTAACATCGCCGTCCACTCGTGCACAGGAAGATGCCTACAGCCATAGCAACGATGATGAAACTGCCCACGAGGACGCCCAGGACCAGCGAAGTGTAGGAGCGGCCTGTTTGGCTCCCTGCAGAACATGCGGAGAGTTAGCCCTTAGAACATATCCCCAAGGAGTCCATGATTTGGGACAAACCCCAAAGGATTTCTGCCCCAAAGGAAAGGGTCCAGTTTACCAAGTGACTTAACTGTGTACTCTGTCCCAAACCCCCAGCTGTGGGCTTCTTGCTGCTCAGGGTATCCATCCTTCAGGTCCATCCATTTGTCTGAAACCCACCCCCTCCGCAACAGGCCTGGCCCCAGTCCCATCGTACCTTTCATGTTTTTCATGGCCATGTGGTTCTGCACATACTGCACACAGGTGTCCTCCAGGAATTCTCGCAGTTCATACCGAGTACGATTGTAGGTGTTGAGCTGCTGCAGGGTGTAGGTGACCACTTTGGAGGGTGCCTGGGTGTCTGCCTCCCACAAGGCTGTCTCTGGCCGGAAACTCACAAAGGAGCTCCCATTCACAGCCACTTGGAAGAAGACATGGGCTCTAGAGCCCTCAGGAGGCAGCTCACAGCCCAGGAAGCAGCGGATGGTCAGAGGAACTGTGGATGGGGATTCAGGGTCAGGGGGCTGTGTGGAGAGGGTGCCAGGTGTGGGGGGATGCCCACCACCGGGAACAGAGCATGGTAGGGGGCCAGCAGGTGACAGTCAGTGGCTGAGAGGAGAGGGGAGTCTGGGGAGGAGGGCCTGGGGGCTGTAGGGAGGCGTTTGGGGTTAGACAGTTGGAAGTTATGTAAGGAGGGGCAGGGACTGTGATGAAGAGAAAGGAGTTGGCGGCCATGAGGGGAGCTGGTGGGGCTTTGAGAGAAGAAATTGGGGTCTTTGAGGGGAAGGAGTGGGGGTTGTGAGGGGAGCTGTGAGCAAAGTCGCCGGCTGTTGTGAGGAGCGGTGGCTGGGGGGTTGAGGGTAAAGTATGGGCAGGGAAGGACGCGGTGGGTGGGTGGGGGTGTCTATTAAGAAAAGGAGCTGGAGTATTTTGAGGCCATCAGTGGGGAATCCTCAGTGAACCTTCGGGGGTCAGGGTGAGTCAGGGCCAGAGCCTCCCAACAGGATCAGCCCCAGGAGGTTATGCCAGCAGAGAGAGAGAAACTAGGACACCCACTTCCCTCCAGCTCCTACCCAGCAATCTCTAAGTGCCCAGGCGCACACGAGTCACGCCCACAGGGCCACGCCCACCCACAAAGACCCCCCCACCCCGTTCCCGCGCAGGCCACGCCCCCGCCAGCCCCGCCCCGGCCGCGGCCCACTCACTCACAGGCCAAGCGCCGCTCCTGGTGCACCAGCCGCACGAGCCCGTGGAACTGGAGCAGGTATAACTTCAGGCTGCTCTCCGTGCGCGCCCAGGTCTCGGGTTCCTGCAAGGGCTGCAGCTGGAGGATCGTGGTGTTGGTGTCCGGGCCTTCCAGCACGTGTGTCAGATGCCCCCCCAGCGACGCGTTGCCTTGGTACCACACGTGATAGGGGTCGCGGAAGTAGGAGATCTGGAGCATGTGGAAGCTCTGCGGGCCTGGGGGCAGAGTCGGCGTCAGCGTGTGCAGGCGTGGGGGCGGGCGGCGGGCAGCGGGAGATAATAACCCCCTACCCAGAGGCTGGCCGCCCACCTTCTGGACCCTTCGTAAACTATAAAGTGCCCTCCCGTGGCTTCCCTCATCTGACACTCCTAGTCCTGCCAGGAGGGCAGGACAGACATAATTACCTTCGTTTTACAGGTGAGGAAACTGAGGCCTGCAGTGGAAGAGACACTCCTGTCTGTCTCCTTTTTCACCCTAAACTCTCCCTCTCCCCCATTTCCAGTTGGTCAACAAATCCTGACCCACAGTAAAATCCCAATTCCATCTCCTGTTCTCTCTCTCCTCTGCCACTGCCCTAGTTCGGGTCCCATCACTTCTTATCTGGACTGGGGTAGCAACTTCCTGCTGCATACCCCTGCCCTCATTTCTCAGTTTCACCCCTTCTAATCTGACCTCCACCTAACCCATGGACAAAATCATGTCCTTCTACTTAAATTCCTGCAGTGACGTCCCACCCCCTTCATCACTTAAAAATAATAATAGCTAATATCCATTAAGTGCTTATTATGATCTAGGCAATGTGCTTTACACACATTATTATCTTATTTGTGTCCTCCCCCAATAATGTAGTAGCTACTATTATTAACCCCAGTGTACATGGGAAACTGAAGCTAAGATGGCATGGCAGAGCCAAGGTTTGAATGCAGGGAGTTGAGTCCAGTACTCTTTTTTTTTTTTGAGACAGAGTCTCACTCTGGTGCCCGGGCTAGAATGCCGTGGTGTCAGCCTAGCTCACAGCAACCTCAAACTCCTGGGCTCAAGCGATCCTTCTGCCTCAGCTCCTGAGTAGCTGGGACTACAGGCATGCACCACCCTGCCTGGCTAATTTTTTCTATTTTTGGTAGAGACGGGATCTTGCTCTTGCTCAGGCTGGTCTCGAACTCCTGAGCTCAAACAATCCACCTGCCTCGGCCTCCCAGAGTGGTAGGATTACAGGCATGAGCCACTGTGCCCGGCCAAGTCCAGTACTCTTAGCCACTCTGCTACACTGCCTTGCCACAGGATATCTGTCCACAGGATCAAGTCCAGAGTCTTTAGCCTGGCATTCAAGGCTGCTGGTGACCTGGCCCCAGCTACCTTCTACAGCCTCTTCTCTGTGCTTAGATGTATCAAATTTGTTGGCATTCCTCATGCTGCCTTTGGCTGACATGTGAATAGCATGTCCAGGTTGCTCTGCCTCCCTTTTTCTGCCTAGCAAGTTTCTATTCACGCTTTAAGACCCAGCTCAGTTGCCCTCTTCTTGGAGAAGTTTTCCTGATGCCTCTCCTCTTTACCCTCCCAGACATAGTGGGTCTGTTTCAGTGATCCCCAAACCATGTGTTAGCATGCATCTCACTGGATTCTATACTAAGTGACAGTCTCCAACACACACAGGCTGAACTCCTCCAGGCTGTGGAACCATGTCTGGTTACCTCTGCCTCCTACACTCAGAAAAGGGCCTGCACAGAGCCTGTGCCCAGAGAACGTTTGAATGACTCTGGGATTGTAGATCTGTGTGTGTGTGTGTGTGTGTGTGTATCTTGTCTGTGCCTGCATTTGAGAAGTTGTGCTTTGTATCTGCAGGTATGAATAAGTATATCTGTATGGGGAACCCTAGACATGGCCCTTAACTGCTCTGTGACCCAGTTTCCTCCTCTGTAAAATGGAGATAATATTACCCACCTTTCAGGGTCTTGTGGGAGTTAAATGAGTCAATACATGTATTAGCCACAGTGAACACTCATTGAACACTGGTTATTTGCTCCTTTTCAGAGGGGCAGACTGAAGCTATAGGGCCTGTGGGAGAGGGGAGAGGAGGCCCCTGTGCAGTTATAATGCAGGGTGGTAACTCCCCTTCTCCACTTAAATGGAGCTACTCCAGGCAGCCTGATCAATCGCCCGTGAGCTCTCCTATTGGGCACGGCTTCTCTTTCCCCACCTCGCCAGCTGCTTCCTCTCTGCGTCCCCTCTCTCAGCCCCAGTCATCCCCGAAGTTTCCATCAGTTCTCCCTGCACAGTCCAGTTCCCTCCATCTCTCTTCTCATCTCAGAGTCTCTTCCCCTCTTCCCCAGCCTGACCCCTATTCACCATCACCGTCAGCTCTCATCTGGGGCTTCATTCCTTTCTCCCCTCTCCTGAGGCTCCCTCACCGTCTCTGCTGGTTTCTTTCCCATTTTCCCAGTCGTTCTGTTTCCCCCAGCCTCCGTCATCTCCTCCTCTCCTGGGCTTAAATATACTTCCTCACCTTGACTGTGGAACACAGACCAGTCCCCAGGACCTTCCCTGTCTGACGTGTGGAGAGATCCAGCCAGCTGCAGACACAGACGCTGTGGTGTAAGCTCTCCTCTTGCCATGTGCTCGAATAGTCTGAGATTGCCCAGAACCACCCCGAGGCAGGAGACGTGTCCCAGACTTACCATCTGAGGCTTCCTGGCTACAAAGGACCCAGCTGGGCAGGAGCAGTAGCGGCAGCAAAGTTGTCAACATCCTGAGGCTGAGGGACCTCGGCTCTTGGCTCAGGCAGGCTGTGGGCTCAATGAGCTGCGGCCCCGGGAAAAGATAAGTGAGGACCATCTGGGAGGGGCAGAGGCTGAGCAGAGGAGGATGGAAGGAGGCCAAGGGATGGGAGGAGGAAGAGGGTGTCAGGCTTATAAAGTGTTATTCCTACTCTGCCTCATTTCCTACTAGGGGGCCGGCCTCCCTCCTGCCCTCCCTCTGCCCCGCCCTGCAGGGCGCTCTCCTGCCCGGACCTGCCTTTTCCCTTCTCCCTGGGCTGCTTCCGAGGAACCAGGAACCACAAAGGAAAGAGGGGAGAAGGGCAGCCAAGCTGAGTCAGGGGGTGGGGCATCTGCTTTTAACTTAGAATACACTCCAGAGTGTAGGATCAGCAGGTTACTGATGGGGAAATTGAGGCCCAGAGAAGTGAAGGGACTTGCCCAAAGTTTATACATCATGGTGGTGACAAATCTGGGATTAGAATTTAGTTTTTCAACATAATGGCTACATTTTGCCAGAATTTTAAGTCAATAGCAATTACACAATCAGGGATCTTGCTCTCAGAAATGCTCATAAAATGAGTATAAAGCAGCTCACTGCAATATTGTTTTTAATAGAGAATTATGAAAAATCTATATTAATCTCAATAGAGGACTAGTTATATAAAGCAATATTTTTCAAACTGAGGTTACAATCTATTAGTAGACAATGAAAATCATGTTAAAGGGCATGGTTAGCACTTTTTAAAAATGAAATAGAACAGAATAAAAAATTTCAGTGCATCATACTTAAGTAAGGGTAAGCATTATTTCGTGAAATATTTGTTCAGTTGTATATGTGTGTGTTTTAGTTTTGTGTGTGTATGTTTCTCTGATGGGTTTTGGATAGCAGTGTAAAATGTATTTCTTTTGAAATTTTTAATTATTATGGATACCTAATGATTGTACATAAAATGTATTTCTTACTCGAGGAAGCAAGTAGAAAAGTTTTAAAGTCACTCCCCTACACTATGATAATCCATGCTGTGGAATACTATGCAGTAGTTAAAAAAAATACATACCTTCTCCTGCCCAGTCCCCACTTTATTTTCATCATATTTTTAGCACTACTTGAAATTATATTATTTGTTTACATGTTTATTGACATGTTTGAATGTCTCACCAGAACGTAAGCTCCGTGAGGATAGAGGCTGTCCATCTTGTTCAAAACTATGCCTAGAATTGTGCACATCACGCAATAAACATCAGAGACATGAATGGCTAAATGAGATAGTTATGATGTGCATAGATCTCTAAGAGTAAGTTGCAGAATGTTATGTATAGTTTAAAACTATTTGTGTGTCAACAACACACACAACTAAACACCCTGATTCTTTATGAGAGTAAATGAATCTGAAAGGATTTACTTCAGACCTAGCAACAGTTTATCTCTAGGGAGGGGCCTGGGATTAAAAACATGTATAGGGGGCTGTGTGTGTGTGTGTGTGCGTATGTATGTGTGTGTGCAGAAGGCAAATGGGCAATCTTGTGAAAGGTTTTTTTTTTTTTTTGAGACAGAGTCTCACTGTGTTGCCCTGGCTAGAGTGCCGTGTCGTCAGCCTAGCTTACAGCAACCTCAAACTCCTGGGCTCAAGCGATCCTTCTGCCTCAGCCTCCCGAGTAGCTGGGACTACAGGCATGCGCCACCATGCCTGGCTAATTTTTTCTATATTTTTAGTTGTCCAGTTAATTTCTTTCTATTTATAGTAGAGACGGGGTCTCGCTCTTGCTCAGGCTGGTTTCGAACTCCTGACCTTGAGCGATCCACCCGCCTCGGCCTCCCAGAGTGCTAGGATTACAGGCGTGAGCCACCACGCCTGGCCCTTGTGAAAGGTTTTATCACTCTAGTTTGTGAAGGATTTTATCACCCTATCTGTATTGTTTGGAAGTTTAATATCTAGAATATGATCGTATATTTCTTGTTTAATTAAAAATAAAAATGTTAATAATAAACTGTGGCATATCCACCTGGTAGACTTCTCTGTGGCTGTGGAAGAGGGTGGCAGGTCATTATGAGCAGATGTATTGACGTGGAAGGATGTCCATGAGACGTTGATAGTGGCGGAAGGAAGTATGGAGTAGTATGTATGGTATAATTCTATTTAAAAGTCTTAATTTAAAAATTTCACTTCTGTCCAAGTAATACATATATATTTCCATCCTCATTTTTTTTAAAAAAACAAACTTAATGTGTGTATTTGTGTATATGTAGGAAAAATGTGTAGAAGGGTACTGTCAGTAGGGATTACCTCTGGAAAATGCGATTGGGCAAAGGGCTGAGGGGGGATTTTAAATTTTTATTTTATATACTTCTCCCTGGAGGGACAGATGATGTCACAGTTGAGTCTGGGGCAAACCCTGGACATATACCAGGCTCCCATTCTCTGAACTGAATATGTGTAAGAGCATCCGTGCTCACCTCTCAGTTATTGCAAAATGGTCTCATTGGAAGAAGAATGGGGACCTTGTTTTTCTGGGCTGGGATTTAGGAAAAGTGGAATGATTTAGATTACTACCAATTATATTGTCTTACCTTTTATAAAAAATTATCATAAAATATTTCATTTTTGAAGAATTATTATTTCATGCTTGAAGAATTATATTTCAAATACACCTATCCCCCCACCTAGCATAAGAAATAAAATATTAGCAATATAATTGAAGCTTCTTCATACTCCTCTGTAATCTCATCTCTTTCCCCTTGCCATGGCCCCTGAAGTCACCACTTCAAATGAAAATGAAAATTTGCTATTTTTCATTTTCTTTCAGTTCTGTAAATTTATACTATTTATGAATATCTCTCTAAACAACATATAGTGGTATTTTGCATTTTTTTTTTTTTTTTGAGACGGGGTCTCGCTCTTGGTCAGGCTGGTTTCGAACTCCTGACCTTGAGCTATCCACCCGCCTCGGCCTCCCAGAGTGCTAGGATTACAGGCGTGAGCCACCGCGCCCGGCCCATATTTTGAGCTTTATATACATGATAGTGAAGTGTATGTGTTCCTCTGCGATTTGCTTTTTCACTTAACATATTAGTAAGATTCATCCACATTGCTATGTGGAGGTCCATTCATCTTCACTGCTTTGAAATATTCCATTTTAGGAATATATCATAATTTATTTATCCATCCTCCTGTTGTTAGACATTTCTCCCCTAGCTTTTCACTGTCACAAACAGTGCCGGTATGAACATTCTTACGCAGGATTCCTTGTGCATCTGTGGGAGAGTTTTTGTAGGCGCGAAGCTGGGAGTGTAGCTGCTGAGTCACAGGGTACACGCATCTTCGGTTTCACTAGATATTGCCAAACTGTTTTACAAAAAGGTTGTGCCAGTTTACATTCCCAGCGGTATATGAGGATTCCCTCACTTCATATCCTTGCCAACCCTTGGCATTTTCAGATGGGTGGGTGGAAAGTGGCATCTCTTTTTGGTTTTATTTTGCATTTATCTGATTCCTAGTGAGGTTGTGCATCTTTTGGCTTTGCCTTTTTTCTCTCTCGAGGGTTTGAAGGGGGTGCTTTGGGGTGGAGGGTGATAAAATATATGATTGAACCAATTTGAAATTGAATGTTGGTGAGTCTTCAATCTAAGCAGGTAGGGCCCAAGTCCCTGGGGTTAAAGTGAACCCACATCAGCCTCCACAGAGCTCAATACACACAGACCTTTCCCACTAAGCTAAGATCTCTCATGGACAGAGGTGGCAGCAGCGACAGCTATTTCCCTAACACCCTTCGCCCACCAAAACCCTGAAAAGCAAACAGTGAGACAACATCATTATTATAGGTAACACTTATCACTGGCAAGGAACAGTGTGCAGATCATTACATAAATCATCTCACTTCTCCTCATTAGTATAGTGGTTAGAAAAAGAAATAGATAAATAAATAAATAAACAAACTCACTTAATCCATCTGCCAGCCCTATAAGGTAGGTTTCACTAGCATCACTATATTTACTAATAAAGAAACTGAGGTTCAGAGAGGTTAAGTGACTTACCTAAGGTCACACAGCAAAAGCTATAATTTGAACCTCTGTCTATATGATGCCCAAATTAGTGAATTTAATCCCCACACAGTATCTCAAAAAAATATTTTTTGATCACTCTCCCTAAATACATTTTGAACACATCCCTCTAACATGCTTGAATGTTTGATATATATATTATAAAACATGCCTAATATTCATACAATGTGCTAGCCCTATAATCATTTCCTCTGGGGCAGACCAGGCTCATTGTCTCCATGCTCCAGATAAGAAAATTAAAGCCCAGAAAAGTTAAGGAACTTGCTCGAGGTCACACAGTTTGGAAATACAGAGCAGGGATTTGAACTCAAAGAGGATGGAGGTATGGGGTTGAGAACAGGGATAGCGAAAAGAACATTGGGGGTAGGGAAGCTGGCGAGTGGAGGCAATTTGAGAGCTTTCTCATTCTAAACCCAGGGTTTGGGGTGGGGTAGAGAAGAGAAACGCTGTGGTTGGAGCCAGTGCCTACACTGTGTCTGGCCTGGGTGGCCGAGGTGCAGAAAATCACAGAGCAGGGTTGGGCGCCGAGCCAGCAGCTGGGATTTGACTGAGGCCTAAAGAATGAGGGTTCTATTGAACAAAGGGAAGTGAAGGAAGCAAGTGGTGGTGTTTCCCACCTCAGACAGCACATGCCGGGGGAAGATAAGGGAGACAGGAAGCTGAGCTGGGGCCAGTGCCGGTGCAGCCCCAGTGGGTGAGGGAGGCCCTGCCAGGGCCGCAGGAGCAGGGATGAGCTGGAGACTGGCAGTGTGCCTAGCTGGACTTCAGAGGACCAAGCACTCCCTCCCCCATTAGCTACTGGAGATAGGCAGTTTAAGCAACCCGGCCCAACTCGGAGAACAAAGGAGTGTGGACCCTTCAGAGCCACCTTCCCCCTGGGACTTGGAATAATAACAATAACATGGACTGAGAGCTTGCAGTGAAGTAAGCAGAGTACATGTGTCTTATTCTCACTAGGACCCTATGAAAAGTCTGAAGAAATAGTCATTATTCCCATCTTAAAGATGAGGACACAGAGGCACAGAATAGTGAACTGACCTACTTGAAGACACTCAGCAAGTAAAAGGCAGAGCTGGGACTCAAACCCACATGGGTTGGACTCCAAAACATGCTTTCTTCATTATTAGACCATCCTGTGAGGATAAATAAGATGACTCATACGAAGTGCCCAGAACACTACACATTTTCAGCAGGTGGGAGAGATAAGGAGCTTGGCTTTGGAGGCAGCAAACAGAACTGACCCTGCCGCAGGCGGAATGGAGGGTAGACAAGAAGTAATGATTTACCAAAGGGGAGGCAAAGGAATAGATATAAGTCTTAATCAGGATTTTCTCCTATAGGTACCTCCACCCACAAAACACCCCAGCTTAGGGAAAATGAAAAGAAGCCCCATAAAGTCAGGGTGATTCCAGCTCCTGCCTCCCCCGGAATTTGTGGGAGCTGTTTTTCTTGGTTTGGCTTTTATCTCTGCAGCCTTATCTACCCACGTATTCCAGTTTCAGCCAAACCCAGGCTTCCTGGCTTTCTGAACACAGAACACACAAATGTTACCTTTTCACTTTATCATGTCTGTAGATAAACAGAAGTGCCTAATTTTTTTTTTTTTTTTT
>VBSM01001118.1:33503680-33525203 GCA_008086735.1 Cheirogaleus medius | reverse complement strand
AAAAAAAAAAAAAAAGAATGGCAGTTTTGGACAAATAAATGTAAGTAAGCTGTATCTTACACAATCAACAGGGAACTTGTTTGGGAAACTCAATATCTCCAATAATGATAAAGGCTCATCTTTCATCCATCGTCTTCACATACATCACTCCATAAATATTATTGAGTCCCTGATGGTCCCTGCCCTCATGCTTAATAAAGTGGTTGGAAAAAATAATTAAGATCATACATTTAAAACGCTACATACACTCTTATATGCAATAAGTGCTGTTATTGCAACATCAATAACAGTAGCAATAATAGCCACTGTCTTTAAGCCACGTTGATTTGTGATGCCGAGACACTTTCCCCAGGTTCCGCCGCCCATTGCATTCTGGGGCTTGTAGTCCGGAAGTGAGGAGCTGATTTCTCAGCGCGCAGGCGCAGTGGCACGGATCCCCGGAAGAACCCCTTGCAGCTCTAAGGATGAGCGGGTGGCAGTGGTGGCTGCTGCTGCGGCGGCGGTGACAGGACAGGAGCTCTATGCCTTTCCAGCTGTTCATCCCGCTGAGCCTCCTGTGCGCGCTGCTGCCCCTGCACCATGGTGCGCCAGGTCCCGACGGCACCGCGCCCGATCCCGCCCACTACAGGTGAAGGGGGCCAGGCTTCCGCCCTTCCATAGCTGGGGAATGGGAAGCGCGGACCGGGTCCATTCCCTTTACGTCCATCCCAGGACCCTCACCCTGCCTCGCTCGGACCCCGCAGCTGGGCCCCAGGCAGATATCAGCTGGTGATTCCCACTTTCCCCCCTATTTCTTGTTCTTTCCCCTGCCCGGTTTCGTGTTCTGGCTCCAAGCCTTATTTCTCGTCCCCGGCCCAGGGAGCGAGTCAAGGCCATGTTCTACCACGCCTACGACAGCTACTTGGAGAATGCCTTTCCCTTCGATGAGCTTCGACCTCTCACCTGTGACGGGCACGACACCTGGGGCAGGTAGTGCGTGCGGAGGGGAAAGGGGGGCGGCCGGGGTCTGGCGATTGGGTCCTAGGCGGGCGGGTCACCTGGGGCTGGTGGCTTCACAGTCTCCTCCCTGGTTCCGGAAAGCTCCCAGCCGAGCCAGGGCCGCGCTCCCCCCAATTCTTGTCAGCACCCCCCAGGATCCGCTCAGCCTCTCGCAGTGAAAAAAAATCCTGGGTTAGCCTGAGTGGGCTGAGCCTCAGGGCTCGGGCTCAGCCCCAGCAGCCTCAGGCAACAGCTGTGCGGATTCAGGCAAATTTCTGGAGTAATAAGATATCGTGAAAGGGCTCAAGAGTCAGAAGACCCAACCCCTTTCTTTTATAGGTGGGCAAACAGGTTCAGGAGGGGGTGTGGCATTCCCAAAACTTCACAGCTTTGTGTTCCCTGTGACTGAAACACTCTCTCCCCATTATCTTCATATCACTGGCTGCTGCGTGTCACTCATAGCTTAGTATGTCACTTCCTCAGCATTGGCTTCCCTAACCACCCACCCCTTTTAAGTCACTCTTACAAGTCACCTGTTTTATTTTCTTTGTAGCACTTCTCATTCTGATACCATCATTTTCACTTATCTGCTGGCGTATTTTCTCATTTCCACTAGAATAAAAATCTCTGAAAGCTGGAATTCTCTGTCTTGTTCTTTGCTGAGTGAAGAATCACTGCATTAGCTGAAGCTCACATTGATTGGACACTGTGCTAAGCATTTTACTGTGTCATCTGCTTTCATTCTCTTAACACCCCTAAGAGTTAAGTGACATTATCCCTGTTTCACAAATGAGTATGCTAAGGACTGACGAAGTTAAGTAAACTTAGAACTTGTGCTGGTTTTTCTGTTTTAGTTTGGAAAAAAGTATATACAAACAAATGGCAAATTCAAGCAGTACAAAATCATATACAATAAAGTAAATGTCTCCCATACCCAAGAACTCCAACCATTCACTCTTCTGTGTATCTTTCCAGAAATATTCTCAGTTTACACCATTATACATATAGATGTGTATATGTATACCTTTTTAAAATTAACTTTTTAAAGGTATAATTTACATATAATGAAATACACTCATTTTAAGTGTATAGTAACCACCATCACAATCAAGATACAGAATACTTCTGTCACCCTAAGAAGTTCTCTTGTGTCCCTCTATAGTTAATATCTCCATCACCACTGGCCCTAACAACTGCTAATCTGCTTTCTGTCAGTACATATGTCTCTTTCTGTAATGCAGATAGAGACATACTGTGTCACCTATTCTGCACCTTGTCTTTTTCACCTAACAACATAATTTATATTTCCATCAGCACATAGAACTCTTGTTAATCTTTTCGATAACTTTATAGTTTTGCACTGTTTTTACCTCAGTTACTCTTCAATGCGTGGATCTTTCCAGCCTTTTGCTATTCTAAGCAATAACACCACAAGCATTCTCAAACTACTCTGTGCGCTGTGGGGTAAATTCCTAGATGTGGAATTGCTAAGAACCCTGTGCTCTTAACTACAATCTTATATTGCCTGCCATAGCAGAGAAGAATGCCAAAGAATACAGGTGATGTGTTTAATGACAATTGAGCTATGTCAACCCAGCCTCCCAGGTGCATTAAATGGGTCAGAGGATCCTGGTGATTTTTGCTATGGCTTCTCTGTTGTGACTGTCAGTGGAACAGGCAGATGCATCACTGTGCATCCCTTAGTTTTGGGGGAATCTGATCTGGAGCAGCCCTAATATCTGGTGTTTTGTTCTTCTTACTAAGCAGCTGGGATTTCTGTTCTTTTACAGTTTTTCTCTGACTCTAATTGATGCCTTGGACACCTTGCTGGTAAGTATCTTGTCTATTCCTTTTCCTCTCCACCATTGTATAACCGACATCCTTCCTCTTCTGGCAGCTTGACTGTGGGTGAAAAATGAATTCCTCTCCTAGGACTTTTATTTCCATCTCTCGATTCTGAAGTATCAGGCTGGTTGCCCAGCTAGATAGGGGAAAACGATAAATTCCAACTTTCTCAGGTTCATTTATTTAGCAAACATTTATAGAGGACCTGGTAAGTACAGAGAACTATGACAGGCTTATATAACTGTGGGGGGTACAGAGACTTTGACATCCTCCTGTTTTCAGAGGCTTACATTCTGGTGGCCAAGTTCTTTGATAACCACAGGAGTGATTGTGGGAGAAGGGTAATTCCTCAAGGGAAAATTAATTGCTATTTTTGGAAGAAAAGGTATGAAGATTGTATTTGGTTGATGATTTAACAAAGAGGGTTTATTTTCTTAAGTAAAAGAAAGTCTGGAGGTGGTTTCTAACATTGAGTCAGCTACTCAACTATGCCATCAGAGACCTAGCCTCTTTGTAGCTTTACATTCCACTGTCATTAGAGTTTTGGCCTTTACTCTCATGCTTAGTACCTCATGGTCTAACATAGCTGCCACAGCTCCAGAAATTGAATCTACATTCAAGGCAGAAAGACAGAGACAGTAAAAGCCATGTCAGCTGTGTTTGACCCTTTTTATTACGAAAACAGAAGCTTTCCAAGAAGTACTCCCAGTAGGCCTCTCAAGGGTCAGAACTGACTGGGTAACATAATTACTTCTAGCAGCAAAGGAAGCTGAGAAAGCAAGCATCTGCCTTTCCATCCTCTATGCTGGGGGCTACAGGGGTAAAGAAGGTTGGGAATGAATCAGTGTTGGGCCAACCAACCTGTAATATTTTCACAAGGTTAAAAGAGGGTTAAAACAACTGATATCCATTGAAGATGCCTAACTGAGACTTCCTTGTGGAGTCTGCATTCTGTATATTGTATCCATTTAAATGGATACAGAATGACTCTTGAATTGGTATGGAGGAATTTACTTAACCAGTCTTTTCACATTGGGCCTAAGGGTGATTTCTAGCTCTCAGTGTTTTCGTATTCTGTCACCAACCCTCGGACAGCAACTGGAGGTCTCAAGTTGAATAAGTGAGGGCCACACCATCATATGATCCCAGACTTTGAATCCAGCATCTTTAATTCCTGAGACAGCTCATTGTCAGGTCTCTTTTCCTTCTAGATTTTGGGGAATGTCTCAGAATTCCAAAGAGTGGTTGAAGTGCTCCAGGACAACGTGGACTTTGATATTGATGTGAACGCCTCTGTGTTTGAAACCAACATTCGAGGTAAGGGCTGCCCTCTAGGGCCTTTGGAAGAAAAAAGTACAGAGTTCCCTCTGTATAAACTAAGAGGTGGTAAATAGAAGATAAATAGGATCTTGTGAACCCTGCCAGGGCACTTGGCTAAAACCTGTGATTAACAGAGCTCTTCTTTCCTCCTGGAGGGTGTGGTAGGGAGGTCCCAGGATCCCCCATCAGTTTCAGACATGAAGGTGAGCAGCGGACAGAGAAAAGATTGTAAAGAAATATGCTAGGATTGCTTACATATTTAACATATATTTGGCACTAGGCATACAGCCGTGAATAAGAAAGATGTAATTCCTGCCTTCTTGGGACTTACTATCTATCCAGTAGAATTTTCTGCAATGATGGAAATGTTTTATATTTATATTGAACAATACGGTAGCCACTGACCACATGGGCTATTGAGCATTTGAAATGTATCTACTGCAACTGAGGAACTGAATTTTTTAATTTCATTTAATTTTAATGATTTTAAATTTTAATAGTCTCGTGTGGTTGGTGATTATTGTATTGGACAGTGCAAGTCTAGGGCATTACATTTCCAAACATGGCTGCCCATAAGAACCACTAGGGACCTTTTAAAAAATTCAAATGTCCAGGCTCCACCCTAAATTTAATGGATTGTGATCTCTAGGTTGGGTCCTAGAATTAATATTTTTAGCAGACTCTTTCAAAGATTCTTGTGATGCTACCACAGTCCTTATTTGCAGTAAATCTCTAGTTCACTGGCTTTACAGCTGTCACCACTGGATGGCAGAGTTCTGTTTTCCCCCCTTATTTTGTATGTTTTCTGCAAAGAAACTTATATTCCAGATATACATAAAAGTTTTAAAAAGAGAAGAGAGCAGAGGGACATGCAGTTGCTGTGTCTCACAACTTCTGAGTCCGATTTGTCATCTGTAATTGAAAGTCATCCTCATACCTTCATCTCTGATATGAACAGAATTTATACCAGCTTTCTTTTGGTTGACATTTGCCCAGGGTTTCTTTTTCTACCCTTTTACTTTCAATCTTTCTGTAGTTTTATGATTAGATATATCTTTTATAAATAGCCTATTGTATTTTGTTTATCCATTCTGATGATCTTTTCTTCTAACTGAAGGATTTAATCCATTTACATCTATTGTAATTACTGATATATTTTCATTCATTTCTACAGTGTTATCTTATGCTATATGTCCCATCTTCTCCTTTTTTTCTCCTTCCTTTTTCTCCTTTCCTTTTCTTCTCCTTCTTTTCCTTTTTTTCTGTTCTTTAACTTTTTATATAGTTTTCCTAGCACATTTAACAAACAAAATGTATTAAAGTCAAAATTTAACGAAAATCTTTGTTTTCCTGAATAATACAAAACCTGGCTCTAAGGACATCCTGATCTATATGTTATAGTTATATATTTTAGTTCTTTGTTTTAAATCCTCCATACATTGTAATTGTTATTCTATACAGTTGGAAGTTTTAGATTTAAACATGTATTTACCACTTTTTTGACTATCTTCTGGTGTCTCAGCCCTTCTCTCTCAAGTACTTGCTTTAGAATTTCCTTTAGTGCAGGTGTGTTCTTATTAAACTTTCTCAGCTTTTGCTTACATAAAAGTGTCTTTATCTTACCACTTTTGTTTGGCTTTTGGGAGATATTTTTGCTGGGCATATGGTTCTAGGTTGATGGTTATTTTCTCTTAGTACATTGAAAAATTTTTCTATTGTCTTCTGGTTTGAAAAATTTTTCTATTGTCTTCTGGTTTCATTGTTAAGAAGTAATCTATAAATCTGATTGTTATTTCTTTGTAGATAATCTGTTGTTTTTGTTTTTACTCTGACTGCCCCCTCCTTTAAAAATCTTTTTATAATGGGAAACTTCAAACAAACACAAAAGTAGAGAAAATAATATAATGAACTAGATGTATGTATCACTTGGTTTTAATGATCCTTATTACATGGACTCTGGCTGCTTTTGAGATCTTTTTTTCCTTTGATGTTCTGCTATTTTACCATGATGTGTCTAAATGTGCATTTCTTTTTATTATCTTGCTCAGGATTCTTAGGTCTGAGATTGGTATCATTCCTTAATTTGAGAACGTTCTTAACTATTTGCTCTCCATATACTGCCTCTCCCCCGTTTTCTCCCTCTTCTCTTTTTAGAATTCCAACTGGATATATGTTATGCCTTTTCACTATATCCTCTAAGTCTCTTTAAAAATATTTTTTCTCTTTGTGTTGCATTTTGGAAATTTTTTTTTGATCTGTCTTCAAATCTACTACTTCTCTCGTCAGCTGTATCTTATCTGTTATTAAACCTATCCATGTAATTTTTAATTTCAATGACTATATTTTTCATTTTTAGAAATACTACTTGGTTCTTTTATGAATATGCTTGGTCATTTTTATACTTTCTTGTTACTTATGTATTCCAACCTCTTTTATTTCTTTAACATATTACACATTATTTTCTATTCTGTTTGACAATTTTAATAACTGAAGTTTTAGTAGATCTTGTTCTTCTCTCATTTCTTCTGGCTCTTACTATAATTCTTTGTTTCCTTGTATGTTTTGTGATTTTTTTTTAAGCTCTTTGTTCATTTCCTAATTCTTTATCTGTGGGATTGATTGAAGCTTAGGTTGAAGATGAGTTCTTCCAGATACATTTTTTGTTTACTTCTGCCCTGTGGCTGGAAGCACTACCTACCAAAACCCACGTTATGCTAAAGGTTCAAGGTTTTCTAGACCATCCTGTTAGTATGCATTCAGACAGTAAAACTTAATGAATACCAGCTTGTAGTTACTAATTCTCAAGAGAAAATGTTTTTCTTCCCTTTATTTGGCACCATTTGAGGCATGCGGTTTTCCTTACTGTACACTAGGGGCAGTGTGCAGGGTTTATTTTTAATTTATCCTTACATAGAGTATATAATTCTTTTCCAACTTTATGTAAGGACCTTCTTTCAAACTGCTACTTGGGGCAGGTCCTGCCTTTGTCTCCTACTCCCCCTCTGCCAGCGGAAGGGAAGACTGAAACTCAAGTTCACCATTTGTCTTCATTGAGAGGGCCATTCAGGATATCTATTTAGCCATATTTCCAGGTACAAAACCTTTGTGTCTTTTTATAAGTTTTAAATATTGCATAATAAATTGCAATAGATAAATTGGTAAAATGAAGGTAATAACCACTCTTCCCTCCTCCTAGGTGTGATAGGTGATTGGGAGACAGAGTGACAAAGTGAATGAACATGGGCTTTGGAATCAGACAGACCCAGCCCTACCACCTACTAGAGGGGTGACCCAGAGCAAGTCACTTTACTCCCTGAACCTCACTATCTGCATCTGAGGAGGAGGTAGTAGTACCTCGTGCTTGGAACATAGTAGGAACTTAAAAAAATTAGCCATTATTGTTATCCACCAAAAGAAAAAACCGTAAGCTTGACTTGACACTGTACAGATATGTGGGATTAAGGGACTCTTCTTTCGCTAGGTGGCTCTCGCTCCTTCCCAGGGAGCATCCCCAACAGAGTGTTGAGGTTTAATTTGCACAAGGGAAAAACCAGTCCTTGGGACTATGACAGTTGCTTTTTGTACCATCTGCAGTGGTAGGAGGACTCCTGTCTGCTCATCTGCTGTCGAAGAAGGCTGGTGTGGAAGTGGAGGCTGGATGGCCCTGTTCTGGACCTCTCCTGAGGATGGCGGAGGAGGCAGCCCGAAAACTCCTCCCAGGTAAGACCTACACAGAGATGGGGGAGAGATGAAGTCCAGTAGGTCCTGCTTCCCTGGCTGGGGATGAGAGTGGCATTGCTGAATTAGTTCCTTGTATTTTTCACCCAAATACTTGGTGTTTCTACCCCTAGGTACCTACCATGGAAATCAAGAGAGTTCTGGGCATTTTTTTTTTTTTTTTGAGACAGAGTCTCACTCTGTTGCCTAGGCTAGAGTGAGTGCCGTGGCTCACAGCCTAGCTCACAGCAACCTCAAACTTTTGGGCTCAAGCAATCCTTCTGCCTCAGCCTCCCGAGTAGCTGGGACTACAGGCATGTGCCACCATGCCCGGCTAATTTTTTCTATATATTTTTAGTTGGCCAATTAATTTCTTTCTATTTTTAGTAGAGACGGGGTCTCACTTTTGCTCAGGCTGGTTTTGAACTCCTGACTTTGAGCGATCCGCCCGCCTCAGCCTCCCAGAGTGCTAGGATTACAGGCATAAGCCACCGTGCCCGGCCTCCTGGGCATTTTAAGGGCCTGCTGGGGCCATGGCCTAGGAGGGATGAGCCAACCTCATTATTGTTTGCAGGGGCAGGATCCGGGCCAGCCTGGTGGGTAGAAGGCCCTTTCCCTTATTTTGAACGAGTCCTTTTGTCCCCTCCCAGGCCCACACACTGCTAGAATAGCAGGGACTCAGGGAAGAGGCTTGGATTGAGCATTAGGAGCCCTGGATGCTAGACTTGGCTCTGCCAGCCAAAAATCTCGATGAAGCCATTTTTCTTCTTTGCAGTCAAGTTTCTCCATGCATTGTATGGGAGTCATAGTTTCCACCTCCCTACCATGTTGGGTTTTGAGGAGGCTAAAATGAGGTAAAAAGGAGAAACTGCTTAGAGAACCTCAAATACTATTGAAATGAGAGGACCGCAGGCCACGCCTTGGTGTTTTTGTCTAGTGGGGCAGTAACGCCAGGCTCAGTAGCATCAGCTGGACACGGTGTTCTCTGCAGGGTGTGGTGGAGGCTCTGGGGGCTTTCAGACCCAAACACGTCACTGTGTGCTTTCTACCACCCTCCTGGCCCTCTCTCTCACATATTTATCCCATCATATGACACTTGCGTCTTGTCCTTGGGGGAAGCCGAGGACAGTGAGTGAGCTGGTTCAGGTCTCACTCATGGCTCGAGGCTTGAGTGTCTCCTTGCATACGTCACGTCCTGTATGACTCATCCCTAGTGGAAACTCTGCCTGGTTGCTCCTTCTCTCATTTATTTATTTTTTTGGTCATTTAAGAAAAGGTCAAAAAATAGGATTTTGTCACTCCCCCTTTTTTTAATACTGCCTAACTTTTCTGAAATATTCCTTAGAGCCCTTCTTGGTTGTGACTTGCATTCTCCTTGCTTGCCACTTGCCGGTGTCTGATGGAGAGCAAGTTTCTTGTCTCTAGCAGACAAAGTTGCTGGACCCTGTGGTTTTGGAAGTTTGGACAAACTTTATTCACAATTTGGTGACGCACAGGATCCTCTGGAGTTGTTTGACCTTTTGGCCTGGAGAGGAAATCTCTGCCCCTGGCTGGCTGTCCAGTTCTTGTCTTGAATCAGAAGGCAGGAGGGTGGGGTGGGCAGAACACTGGGCCGGGGTTCAGGGTGCCCGCAAGGCAGGCGTTCCCATCCCAGCTCTGTTTGACTTTCTCTGTGTGACCTTTGGCTGAATCATTTCTTTACAGGCATGATTTTCCCTACCTGTAAATCGAGGGTTGGGCTATATCAGGGGTTTAGTGGTTTATGTCCTATTTTGTTTTTCTTTTTAAAATAACTTAGCTGCCTAAGTCGATGTTTAAATCAGGGGTCTCAGCCTGGCTCCTCTGGGACTGTTTAGCATCTGCAGATAAGTTTTATTTGGCCACAATGGTGTTTTTTTTTTTTTGAGACACAGTCTCTCTCTGTTGCCCAGGTTAGAGTGTCATGGCATCAGCCTAGCTCACAGCAACCTCAAACTCCACCTGGGCTCAAGCGATCCTCCTGCCTCAGCCTCCTGAGTAGCTGGGACTACAGGCATGTGCCACCATGCCTGGCTAATTTTTTCTATATATTTTTATTTGGCCAATTAATTTCTTTCTACTTTTAGTAGAGACGGGGTCTCGCTCCTGCTCAGGCTGGTTTTGAACTTCTGACTTTGAGCGATTCTCCCGCCTCGGCCTCCCGGAGTGGTAGGATTACAGGCGTGAGCCACCGTGCCCGGCCCACGATGGTGTTTTAAAAAAACCTGTGACTGGCTTCACGCGGGGCACGCTCTCATCAGTGTGCCACAGGCCTCACCACTCCTTGAGCTGACAACCAGCCTGCTTCACACAAAGTTACCTGCCTGGCCTCCAAAGGCACGGTGTAAAAGAAATAGAGGTAGCTAAAATGAGTGTGTGTGTAGTGTGACAACCTGGAGCACAGCCTACTCCTTGACCCCTCATCACGGGCAGGAGCCCAAGGGCTATGCGAGTAGCGTTTGACAGCATCTGAGTTAGGTGGCTGCTCCAGGTGTGACATTTATCCTTCTCTGGCTCAGACTCTAGCAGATCGCGCAGGAGAAGAGAGAAGTGCTGGCTAAGGTCTCAGGCTCTGGGTCTGTGTCAAAACTATTCCTATTTCCCCGCTCCTGTCTGGGGTCATAATTTTTTGATTGTTCAGCCTTTCAGACCCCCACTGGCATGCCATATGGAACGGTGAACTTGCTTCATGGTGTGAACCCGGGAGAGACCCCTGTCACATGTACAGCAGGGATTGGGACCTTCATTGTGGAATTTGCCACCCTGAGCAGCCTCACTGGTGACCCCGTGTTTGAAGACGTGGCCAGAGTGGCCCTGATGCGCCTCTGGGAGAGCCGATCAGATATTGGGCTGGTAGGTCGGCTGCCGCCCTTCCTGTTTGAGTCAAGTTTGCCACCTTGGCCCCCGCTTACGAGGCCCCAGGCTCTGAGCAAGAAGTTGTAATTGAGCCAAGGGAATCTTAGAGTGACCTTGGGAGTGGTCCAGGATTTGGGCTCAGGACACTAAAAGCAGATCAAGCCCCCAATTCAGGTTTGGCACAGAGGGAAAGAGAACATGAGAGCACATTTTCTGAGAGGGATTAGGGGCTATGTTAAGCTTTGACCCGTTGAGATTCTCTGATTTCTAGGGAGGGGGTCATATATGTCGTGCCCCTGACTCTGACTCACTTAGTGACCTTAGGTCGGCAGCTCATCTGGCTTTCATTTTTAGTGCCTGTCTATATTCGTAAAACTGTGTTTCCAGTTCTGAGAGATGTTGAATGGATATTCGTGGAAAAGTGATTCCTGGCCAATTAAGTTAGGGGAATAGTATATATAATATCCCTTTTTTCGAGAGTTACAATGAACATGGGCATTTCATTTGAAAGTCTTAATAAAAAAAAAATTAAGAAAAAAACAATGAACATGAGCAGAATAAA
The DNA here is from genome assembly GCA_008086735.1 of Cheirogaleus medius. Classification (NCBI taxonomy): domain Eukaryota; kingdom Metazoa; phylum Chordata; class Mammalia; order Primates; family Cheirogaleidae; genus Cheirogaleus; species Cheirogaleus medius. The sequence continues at coordinate 33,513,907 of VBSM01001118.1, read as the reverse complement.
GGTTATGAAATGCTGTAGTAAAGAAATCTATTTAACTTTGCTTAGCTCAAAATTTCCCAAACTTACGTGACCCCAGAGCTTCCCTTTCTCCTCCAATACCTGTGACCTGTGGAAATTGAACACACTTTGGACCAGATGATCTCTAAGGTTGGTTTCAGCTCCTAAGCAGGGTAATCCAATGAGACTAACTGTAGTTGAGCCAAAGCTATCCAGGAAATAACACTGGAGTTAGTCAGAACTAGATTCAAGCCCTGGCCTTGCTACGTCAAGACTGTGTGACTCTGAGCAAGTCACTCAACCTCTCTGGTTCAGTTACATCAGCAGTAACATTAATGCATTAATACCAACTTTGCTAAGTCATTATGACTTATGAAGACTGTGTTTGAAAATGATTAAGGTCCTGACACATTTTATGCAGAGTCTGGTGCTAATTCAACTTAAAAAGTGAAGCTTGTGGGAGGAATCCTTGCAGATTCCTTAAGAAGGTGCCACTCGGGAGAGCTATAGTAACTCCCTGAGTAATTCCAACACAGGCAGGTTTTGCTCCAGCACTGGAACCAGAGTTGACTCTGTTGGTGCCCTGCCCATATATCTTCTCAACCTTTATCGATTCCATGCAACTGGCCCGTCTTCTAACTGCTGTCACCTGTGCCTCTTTGCCTGTGGGCCTTCTCTGGTGCCTGGAGCCTTCTTGGTCTGCTTGCCTTTGGCTGGAAGTCAGGACTTAATGCTACCTACCAGCAGTTGTCAACCAGTGACAGATACTGCTAGGAGTTTGTGGGTAAACATTGCAGTTCCCCAACCCTTGGGTGGGATCATTCCGAGGCTCATGATCTACACTGAATCCCAGCACTCACCAACAGGATTGAACTCCAGTTCCCACGTGCATACTGGCTTGATCACACACCCCTTATGAGCTGACTCCCCCTTCCTTCCTCGCTTTCCCCCTCCTTCAGTGGTGTTTCTAGGGACTCACCTTCCAAATCAACAACTTTCAGTCTTCCTTGCTGAGGGTGTTAACACAGAACAGTGAGCTATTTGTTTGAGTACCGGATGAAGTCATCAGCTTCCATGAGGGTCTAAGTTACATGAAAAATACATCTCTTCATTTAAATCTTTAAAAATGTATTTTAAAAAGGCTTTACAGTCACATGGTTCAAAAGTCAAAAGATACATAAAAAGGACTCAGTGACATTGGTGAAGTCCCCTTTGGCCCCTGACCCCCCAACTATCCAGTTCCTCTTCTTAGAAGCAACCACTCTATTAGCGTCTTGGGTGTCTTTTCTGAGTTAATTTATGGAAATGTGTATAGTTTGTCTTGTTTCTTTAGATACTGAAATCACATGCTGAGAGGTCTGAGACAGATTGTCAGAACAGCAAGTTCTCATCTCCCATCTCACATTCACTCTAGGCAGGGCATAAACACTCCAAATCATTTTTCTTTTTCATTTTTTGCCCGGTGTGTATAATTAAGTCCTCATAAATGTGCATGAGTGCGTGTCTAACACACAGGTGCACAGGAAGGCTGGCCATGATCCGGCCTTGTCCCCTCCCTCCCATCGCCTGCAGGATTCCCAAGAAGCACTGGGGAACCTGCTTTGCATCTCAGCGGGCAGTCAGGGGGATGGGTAGATCCTTCTTCAGTCTTGGGCCCTCCCTGGGGACAATGTTTCTCTCTCCTAGGTCGGCAACCACATCGATGTGCTCACTGGCAAGTGGGTGGCCCAGGATGCAGGCATCGGGGCTGGCGTGGACTCCTACTTTGAGTACCTGGTGAAAGGAGCCATCCTGCTTCAGGATAAGAAGCTCATGGCTATGTTCCTAGGTAAAAAGGGCAGGGTAAGGGGGCTTTCCCCGTGAATTTTACTGTTGATGAGTAATTTGTTTATAAACTTTCAATGGCTCCCAATTGTCTACAGAATCAATTCTGAATGCCTGGGTCTGCATTCAAAGGCATTATGGACATACGCTGCCCACTTGCTGCCCGCTGTACATCTCCATGCCTTTCTGCAGGAGCCTCCCTGTGTGTGGCTCTGGATTTCTTATCTCCTGGCCCTTGCACATGGTGTTTTCTTTGCCTTGATACCTTTTTTCCTGTTTTCCTGTGTCCAAATTCTATTCACCTTTCAAAGCCCTATAGAGCTGGAGCTCATTCTACTAAGTGAAGTATCCCAAGAATGGAAAAACAAGCACCACATGTACTCACCAGCAAATTGGTATTAACTGATTAACACCTAAGTGGACATATAGGAATAACATTTATCGGGCATCGGGCAGGTGGGAGGGGGGCGGAGGGGATGGGTATATACATACATAATGAGTGCGATGTAACCTAATGAGTGCGGGGTAACTTAAACATTTGTACCCCCATGATATGCTGCAATAAAAAAATAATAAAAAAATAAAATTAAAAAAAAGCCCCATTAAATGTCACCATGCCCAGGAAATAGCTTGATCCTTCCTCAGAATTTAGAGCCTTCAGCATCTTTCCTGCAGTCAACTGTCATCAACAATTACAGCTTTGCCAAATGAGTGCAGAATCCATGCCTCGTTCATGCTTGTATTTCCCACAGTGCTTTGCCTGAGGTGGGGACTAGAGTAATGCTTGTCGGATAAACGCATCTTACCCACCTGGCCCTTAGACACTAGCAAGACTGAGGAGTTGCTGGGCACCAAATGTGACTGTGTTATGGCCACAGTAGTCCCCCTTATCTGCAGTGTCACTTTCCATAGTTTCAGTTACCTGCAGGCAACCAAGGTCCAAAAATAACTGAGTATAGTCCAATGAGATATTTCAAGAGAGAGAGAGAGAGACCACATCCACATAACTTTTATCACAGTATATTGTTATATAATTGTTCTATTTTATTATTAGCTATTGTTGTTAATCTCTTATTATGCCTAATTTATGCATTAAACTTTATCACAGGTATGTTTATATAGGAAAAGACAGTACAGTCATGTTGCTTAACGACAGGGATACATTCTGAGAAATGCAGTGTCAGGTGATTTCATCCTTGTGTGAATGTCACAGAGTGCACTTACACATAGCCTGCTACACACCTGGGCTGTATCCTATGGCTCTTAGGCTACAGACCTGCACAGCGTGTACTGTACTGAATACTGTTGGCAGTTGTAACACGACGGTAAGTTTTTGTATGTCTAGACATATCTAATCATAGAAAAGGGACAGTAAAAATATGATATAAAAGATAAAAAATGGTACACCTATATAGGGCACTTACCACGAATGAGGTTTGCAGGACTGGAAGTTGCTCTGGGTGAGTTAGTGAGTGAGCAGTAAGTGAATGTGAATGCCTAGGACATGACTGTACACTGCTGTAGACTTTGTAAACCCTGCACACTGAGGCTATACTAAATTTATTAAAAAGTGTTTTTCTTTCTTCCCTAATAAATTAACCTTAGCTTACTGTAACTTTTTTACTTTATAAGCTGTTTAATATTTTTTAAACTTTTTGACTCTTTTATAATAACACTTAGCTTAAAGCACAAACACATTGTATAGCTATACAAAAATATTTTCTTTATACTCTTATTTTGTAAGCCTTTTTCTATTTAAATTTTTTATTTTTTTACCTTTTAAACTTTTTTGTTAAAAAGTAAGACACAAATACACACATTAGCCTAGGCCTACACAGGGTCAGAGGTTCATCAGTATCACTGTCTTTCACCTCCACCTCTTAGCCCACTGGAAGGTCTTCAGGGGCATGCACAGAGCTGTCCTCTCCTATGATAACAGTGCTGCTTCTGGAATGCCTCCTTCCTAAGGTTGTTTCACAGTTAACTTTTTTTTTTTTAAATAAATAGAAGGGGTACCCTCCAAAATAACAATAAAAAGTCTTGTGTAGTAAAAAAAAAAAACATAAACTAGTAATATAGCTTTCTATTATCATTATCAAGTATTACATACTGTACATAATCGTATATGCTATACTTTTATATGATTGGCAGGGCAGTAGGTTTGTTTACACTAGCGTCACCACAGACATGTGAGTAAGGAACTGTGCTATGAAGTCACAACAGCTATGACGTCACTAGGTATAGCATTTTTCAGCTCTGTTATAATCATATAGGACCACCGTCATCTGTGCAGTTTCTTGTTGACCAACATGTTGTTATATGGTGCACGACAGTATACATAGCATTCAGTACTAATCAGGGTTTCAGACATCCACTGGGGGTCTTGGAATATATCCCATGAGAATAAGGGGGACTACTGTGCTATTCATTAATTCAACAAATATTTATTTAATACCATTGATGCGCCAAACACTGTGTTTCATTTAATCCTTACAACACTATGTAAGATTATCTTATTTATTTGCATGTGTATTTTGTACTCTGTTCATTCAGGTAATATTTTTTGTGCATATTTATTATGCATTGTCCTAGTGTTGGGGATTCTGGAATGAACTAAACAAAGTCCCTGCCCTCATGGATTTACAATCTAAGGAAGAGGTATGAAGTATAAATTCCAGTTTCTACTAGAATGTAAGCTTTATGAGGGCTAGATTTTGTCTTGTTTACGACCTCCTAGGTGCCTGGCACCCAGTAGGTGCTCAGCAAACATTTGTTGAATAAATAAATTACTGAACAATCCCACAAGAGATATAACATTACTTCCCCATTTGACAGATAATAGGACTGAGGCTTAAGGGGAAAATCTTGCTCCGGGTCACAGCTAGCAAATTGTAAAGCCAGGACTGGAATTTGGGCCTGGAAGTTTGATTGTAGAACCCATGCTCCTTTCATCTGCTTGCCTCATTGCATCCTAGTCTGCTTTGAGGCTAGGCCATCATAGGATGATCTTTCAAAAGTGTAAGTCTTTGCTTCTGCTGTCAAGGCCTGCCTTTTGTCTCCTTGATCATTCGCATGTCCATTATCCTATCTCTCCACTGCAGAGTACAACAAAGCCATTCGGAATTACACCCGCTTCGATGACTGGTACCTGTGGGTGCAGATGTACAAGGGGACTGTTTCCATGCCAGTCTTCCAGTCCTTGGAGGCCTACTGGCCTGGTCTTCAGGTAGGAAAGATAAAGAGGGTGACCATTTTTCTATGGAAATGACAAAGCAAGCTCATTCTGATGTACAAGTCAAATAAGGTACTTTAGTTGCTTGAGTACTTTTTTTGGAGGGGTGGATTGGGTATGGGAGAGAGACCTAGAGTGAATTAGGCAGATTTAAGATTCTGCCAAACTAGGCTGGGTGCCAGTAGCACATGTCTGTTGTCCCAGCTACCTGGGAGGCTGAGGCAGGAGGATCACTTGAGCCCAGGAGTTTGAGGTTGCTACGAGCTATGATGACACCACTTGCACTCTAGCTGGAGCGACAGAGTGAGTGAGACTCTGTCTCCAAAAAAAAAAAGATTCAGCTTCTGCCAAACTGAATTTTCCAAGGGGAACTTTAAGGTTTCAGGAACTGAGCTTCCAGTTTGCCATGGAATATTGTACTACTTAAAATAAAGGATCTTTCCAGGCTAGGCAGCCCTGGCAACAGCTATTTCTCTACTGTGCATTTCTGTCCAATCTCATTCTTTACAGCGGGTGTGAAGAGGGCGGTAAGTGGCCCGGGCTGCTCTGCTGCCATCGTTGCTTTTTCCATTACATGATCTGTCTGAAAGAGTTGGAGCTGGAAGGGATCTTAGAGCCTGTCTAATCTGCCCTCTAGGTGTTCCAAAATATTACATGAACCAAAATGTTTTTGTAATCTAGGTGTTTTCTTTATAATTTTACAAAAAGATAATAACATGTGGGTGGTAGTAAATTTTCAAAGCAAAGAAAGAAATATGGTGAAAAGTAAATCTTGAGCCCCCACCCTCTGACCCTTTTCCCAGTCCAGCCCCTGTATATCCATTTTCTGTATATCAGTTTTCTATCCTTCCAGAACACCAATAAATATTAATATAATAAATATGTGTATATTGCTATCCCCATTTTTTCTTTACTTAGATAGGAACATATTCTTTGGCACCTTTTTCTTCACTGAATATATCTTGGAGATTATTCTTTATTGATATTGGACTATAGTGAGGAATTAGGAATGATAATTAAATTTTTTAAAAATTTGATTAAGTAGACTTAACAACAACAAAAAATACCCATTAAATACCCATTATTATACGTACACATGCATTACAACTCTATAAAATTTTGGATTTGTATGTTAACAGAAGACAAGAAAGTCATATAGTAAATGTCTGATAGTACAAGATTAAGAAGATATTTATCTTTTTATTCCTGTATGTTTTTAAATATATATATAACTTGAAATAAACATTGGAATATAGATATTAGAGTTATATCTGGGTGGTAGGGATAAAGGAGGATTTTTTTTTTTTTTTTTTTTTTGAGGAGTCTCACTCTGTTGCCCAGGCTAGAGTGCCATGGCATCAGCCTAGCTCACGGCAACCTCAAACTCCTGGGCTCAAACAATCCTCCTGCCTCAACCTCCCGAGTAGCTGGGACTATAGGCATGTGCCACCATGCCTGGCTAATTTTTTATATATATATATATATTTTTTAGTTGTCCAGCTAATTTCTTTCTATTTTTTTTAGTAGAGACGGGGTCTCGCTCTTGCTCAGGCTGGTCTTGAACTCCTGAGCTCAAACCATCTGCCTGCCTCAGCCTCTGAGAGTGCTAGGATTACAGGCGTGAGCCACCATGCCCGGCGGAAAGGGGGCTTTTTTATGCCCTTATTTTCCACATTTCCTGAAATTAAAATAAAAGAATAAGAAAGAGAGCAGGTTTGATAATGAAAGTTTCCATCACAGTTTGTCTGAAGTTTGTGTGCTTCGTGCATGGCACTTTTTCTGTTTTTCCTAGGGCCCCTGGGTTATTTCCCTGTGAGGTTATAACAACACTAATAGCTAACGTTTATTAAACATCTACTCAGTGCCTGGTAGTTGTCTGGCACACAAAGGTGATAAATCAATTAAATTCATAAGATGAAAGAACAATTTATGTACCAGACACTTTACACGGAATCATCACAACATGCTGAGATGAATGTTGTTTCATAGATGAAGAAAGGAGGAGGCTTAGAGATGTTAAATTGGTTCATTCATGGACTCAGCAAATACTTGAATGCCTTCTGGGTCTCAGGCCCTGCCCTCAGGAAGTTTATAGAAGAAGAGACACAAAGAAAAATTTAAACAGACAAATACGTAAAATAATGCACTGCAGTACAGGAAACAAATAAGAGGCTGACATAGAGAAATTGGATGGGGACTACTTTAGACAGGTGTTTGGGGGAGGCCTCTCGGAAGTGGTGATACTTAAGCTGATACTTGAAGGGTAAAGAGTTGGTGCTCATTGGATGTTCCAGGCAGAGGAAACAGCATGTGTAAAGGTCCTGAGGCAGGAAAGAGGTGGGTGTTTATCAGAAATAAAGAAAGCAGTGTGTCCGCAGTCCAGGGAAGGAAAAGGCCAATTGTTGGAAGGTCAGCAGGGACCAGCTTGTGCAGGGCCTCGAGGGCCATGGTGAGGCATCCGGACTTCATGCTGAGCCCGTGCGGAGCCACGGGGATCTGGTGTGTGAAGGGAGACGGCGACTCTGGCTGCCTCGGGGAGGGCCAAGAGGGCTCATGGCGGGACCAGCGAGGAGGCCTCTGAAGTCATCCCAGTGGGAGATTCTGGTGACCAGGTGGCGGCTCTGGAGATAAAGAGAGAAAAGTCTTGATGTTGTGAAGATGGAATTAGCAGCAGTAGCTGATGGAATGGATGTGGGGCTGGGGGACACGGGAGGAGTCAAGAATGATGACCAGGTTTTTGGCCAGAGTAACTGGGGGGACAGTGGTGCCACTTACCAAGAAGGGAGAGCCATGAGAGTAGGGAGGCAACTTGGTGGGAAAGTGAGGTAATCAAGAATTTTGTTTGGGAAATGTGAAGCTTGTTCTATCCATGAGATTTCCAGTGGGATGTCAAGGTCAGCTGTTTCCCTGTGAGCTCATATTTCATAGTGATGGCTACTTAGCAACAGCTAGTAAAATTATAAATGCATATATCCTCTGACCCAGCAATCCTAATTCTGACAATTTATCTTATAGATACTCTTTGCATATGTTCAAAGTGACATATGTACGGGATTATTTATTGTAGCATTGATTGTTGGAACCAAGCCAAATAACTATTAATAGGGAACTGATTAAATTATGGTCTGAGCAATGGAGTACAATGTAACTGCATAAATAGAGGGAGCTCTCTGTGTACTTATATGAAAAAATAGGATATATTGTTAAATGCGTAAAAGAAAGTGCAAAACACTATATTTAATAGGCTATTTTTAGTGCAGGGAAAATAATATATACTCATTTTTGCTTATATTTGCATAAAGAAACTCTGAAAGATTATACAAGAAACTAATGAAAATAGTTATCTGTTGGGTGGGAATGAGACTTAGCAATGTCAGCCTTTTCCCTATTCTTACCATTTTGAACTGGCTGGCTGAATTCAAAAACTGTTAGTAGCTAATATTGACTGTGAAGGTCCAGAGATACAATTTCTGTTCCTTCCAACAAGGTATGAGATAGGTTTTGTATTTGACATTTTATAGATGAGGCTCAGAGAAGGTTAAAGTATCTGGCGCAGGGCCGTGGAGTTAGTAAAGGCAGACCAGGGTCCAATTGAGGGTTTCTTGGCTCCAAAGGCTTTGTCTCTTCCCTGAGGTTGTCTGTGGGTTTTTGTGCCTGGTGTCTGCCTGCCTGACAGCCACTTCTCTCCCACAGAGCCTGATTGGAGACATTGACAATGCCATGAGGACCTTCCTCAACTACTACACGGTATGGAAGCAGTTTGGGGGGCTCCCGGAATTCTACAACATTCCTCAGGGATATACAGTGGAGAAGCGAGAGGGCTACCCGCTTCGGCCAGGTGAGCAGCGTCTCGGGTGCTCCACCAATGCACTGGCTCTGGGTCCTCAAGCCCCAGACCCTCACATCTCTACAAGGCTCTGTGCTCCACAACTGCTCACGAGTCCATTTTTTTCCATCTTATCCTTCCCTGGGCTCTGGATGGTTTTCTTACAAGGAATTCATTATCCCCATAATATTAGATATGGAAACTGAGGTCAAGTGGGTGAAATGGCTTGCCCAAGGCTGTCGAGTGCAGGAGCTGGGACTGCAACCCAGGTCTCCTAACTGCATCGTAGACTATTTCAAATTGGGAAGTGAGAGAGGAAAGAGTCAGGTTGACTCCAGAGCTCTTGCCATCGGGCTTCCAGAAGTATGAGCAAACTTCCTAAGTCCGTGGGTAAGATAAATTATGCTTCTCTAGATTGGAATGTTAGAACTTCGGGACGGACCTTAGGAATCAGTCTTATCCACCTCCCCGTTTGCAGCTCAGAATCAAGAAAAGGGCGACACACTAGGTACTGTCAGAAGTTCCTTTCCAACCCTCATGTCCTCTGATTCACTTGAGGAAAGCTGAAAGTTGTGAGGAGGGCAAGGGGGAAGGAAGCTTAGTCAGCACATACAGTCATCCCCCACCCCAAAATAGGTCAGGGTACCATTGTCTTAGACACTTCCCACCTTCCCACTTAAATTGCCCTTTGGCTGTGGGACAGGACTTCTTTGTGGCTTCTGCCCATCCTGCTGTTCTCTACCCCATTTCCTTCCTCCTCTAGCTGGAGTGATTATTCTAGGAATCGTGGAGGGGAACAGGAGAGGGAGTGAAACAGCAAGCATAGAGAGCTAATTAGTGACTGCGACTCCTTAGAGGCTGCTGTTCTTGGCAGTTCCCGTGCATTTGTTCTCATGGCACTTTTGTTTAAAGAGAAACTCCAAGAAGGTATCATATCTAGTGTTACCAGTAGATAAAATGAAGATCTGAGTTTCAGACTAAATGTAAGACATAGGCTTGCACAATCTCAGGATTAGAGGAAAACTGAGAAGGCTTCTAATTGAAATCCTCCTGTACTAGCCCTGTCAGGTGGTTGTCTAGTCTGTGCTTAGTTACCCCCAGTGACAGGGAGATTGCTACTTGCAGAGGCAACCTCTTCCATTGGCAGGACAGGCTGGCAGGAAGGCACTAGTGGCAAGTAAGGCACCACTGTCAGGAATCCGGGAGTGCCTTAGTGCAGCCACAGTTCCTATCCCAGAACAGGAGACAAGGTACTACTCTGCCACTGGATTGGCCAGTGCCTTATACTTTAGCACAGGGGTCCTCAAACTTTTTAAACAGGGGGCCAGTTCACTGTCCCTCACACGGT
>VBSM01001118.1:33456517-33496370 GCA_008086735.1 Cheirogaleus medius | reverse complement strand
AAGTTGTTGTCTTTTTTTTTTTTCTCTTAGAGACCAGGTCTCACAATGTTTCTCAGGCTGGTCTCAAACTGCTGGCCTCAAGCAATCCTCCTGCCTTGGCCTCCCAAAGTGCTGTGATTATAGTCCAGCCCCAAAGCTCTATCTCTTTTTTAATTCTTAATATTAATTATCTATGCCTTCTCTCTTTATTGATTAGTTTTGCCAGAGATTTATTTTATTTTATTATTCTTTTTTCAGGAACAAACTTTTGACTTAGTTGTTGCTGTCAATTGTATGTTTATTGTCTATTGTACTAATTTCTGCTTTTATTTCCTTCCTTCTACTTTCTTTGAGTGATTCAGCTGGAATTGCCTGTTACTGTGACACAGATAGTGTGTAGTATATCTTTCATTTGCCCCTCCAGATGTACTCTCCACTCTTTTTGACCCTGTTCTTTGCCCCAAGAGGATAAATTATTTTCTGCTCTTATAGTCCTGTATGAACTGCATTAATGGGCTCATTCTTCCTGGCTGCCAACTGGCTCCAGCCAGTGGGGAGTCCAGGCAGGAGATTTGAGGAAGCAGAGTGAGGTCAAGGGCATTTATCCCCCTAGATCCCCCTCCTCCAGGGTTGCTTCAGGCTGGCTGCATCTCTCAGTTGAAGGTCACTGTTTCTCTCAAGGTGGCCGTCACTACACAACTCTTTCTTTTCAAGTGATGGTTAATTTTATGTGTCAACTTGGCTGGGCCACAGGTGCCCAGATATTTGGTCAAACATTATTCTGAGCGTTTCTGAGAGGGTGTTTTTGGATGAGATTAACATTTTAATCAGTGGAGTAAAGCAGATTGCCCTCCATAGTGTGAGTGGGCCTCATCCAATAACTTGGAGCCTGAATAGAACAAAAAGACTGACCTTCCCATCTATAAGAGGACATTCTCCAGCAGACTGCTCTTAATTTCATCTCTACCATTGGTTCTCCTGGGTTTCAAGCCTGCCAGCCCACACTGCAGGTTTGGATTTGCCAATCTCCATAATCCTGTGAGTCAACTCCTTGTAATAAATCTCTTTCTATATATATGCACCAATCCTATTAGTTCTGTTTTGTAACTCTGACTAATACAGTAGCTTTTCCATTCCCTTGTTCCCTTCAGGCTAGGGTTAGGAAAGGCTATGCTATAACTAGCCCCAGATTACTATATTATCTCTCATGGTCTCTAACACTCTGCCCACACCTTTGTAAATAGCTTCTTTATTAAACCTTCTTCTAATCTTCCTAATTTGAATGAGCCATCTGTTTCCTGTGAGGTGCCTGGCTAATACACCTAGAGACCATTGTGGCTGGTATACATACATCCTTAATTTAAAGTTTAAAGTTAATCATGTATGTTAATTCAATTCCATCATTCCACAATGTATACATATTTCAAAACAATATTGTGTACATGATAAATATTTACAAATTTTATTTGTCAATTAAAAAAATAAAAGATAATAAAGGTATTATCTTTATACTCCTCCCATATGATTGAAATACATTAGGTCAGCAAGGTTGCAGGATACAAGATTAATATACAAAAATCAGCTGTATTTTTATACACTTGCAATGAACAATCAAAAAATCAAGAAAACAATTCCACTTACAATAGCTTAAAAAAGAATAAATTACTTAGGAGTAAATTTAACAGAAGTAGTATAAGACTTGTACACTGAAAACTATAAAATATTGAAAGAAATTTTCAAACACCTGAATAAATGGGAAAAACTTCTACATTTATAGATTAGAATACATATTGTTAAAATGACATTCTACCCAAATTGGTCTGCACATTCAATACAATCTCTTTCAAAATTCCAACTGCCTTTTTTAGAGAAAGTGACAAGTTAATCCTAAATTCAGATGAAAATTCAAGGGACCCAGAGTACCCAAAACAATCTTTAAAAAGAACTCATTTGGAGGACTCAAACTTCTCAATTTTAAAATTTACTACAAAGATACAATAATCAAGGCAGTGTGGTATTGGCACAAGGATAGACATATAAATTAATGGAATAGAATTGAGAGTTCAGAACTAAAGCCTTTAATTTATGGTCAACTAACTTTCTTTCTTTTCTTTCTTTCTTTCCGACATAGTCTTGCTCTGTCACCCTGGGTAGAGTGCCGTGGCGTCATCATAGCTCACGGCAACCTCAAACTCCTGGGCTCAAGCAATCCTCTTGTTTCAGCCTCCCAAGTAGCTGGGACTACAGGCATCCACCACTGCACCTGTATAATTTCTCTATTTTTAGTAGAGACATGCTCTCGATCTTGCTCAGGCTGGTCTCAAACTCTTGAGCTCAAGCAATCCTCCAGCCTTGGCCTCTCAGAGTGCTAGGATTACAGGTGTGAGCCACCGCACCTGGCAAGTCAACTGATTTTTGAAAAAGGTGCCAAGATGATCCAATAGCGAACATTTTTAACAAATGTTGCTGGAACAACTGGAAATCTACATGCAATAGAAAGATTTTGGATCCCTATCTCACACTGTATACAAAAATTAACTCAAAATGGGCCAAAGACCTAAATGTAAGAGTTAAATCTACAAAATTCTTAGAAGAAAACAGGTATAAACCTTTGGGATCTTGGATTAGGCGATGGTTTCTTAGATATGACACCTAAAACACATGCAAACAAAGAAAAACATAGGTAAATTGGACTTCCTCAAAATTAAAAACTTTTATGTTTTGACTTCAAAGGACACTATCAATAAAGTGAAAAACCTACAGGAGAAACTACTTGCAAATTGTATATTTGATAAGGGTCTAGTATCCAGAATATATAAAGAACTTTTACAACTCAACAATGAAGAGATAGTTCACTAAAAAAATGGACAAAGGAGATAGACATTTCTCCAAAGAAGATATCCAGATAGTCAATAAGCACATTCAAAGATGCTCAGCATCATGAGCTATTAGGGAAATGTAAATCAAAACCACAATAGGATAACATTTCACACCAGCGAGGATGGCTTTAATAAGAAAGATGCACAAAGCAAATGTTAGGATGAGGAGAATTTGAAATCTTCATATATTGCTGGTGGGAATATACAATGGGGCAGCTGATTTGGAAAACAGTTTGCTGGTTCATTAAAAAGTTAAACATAGGCACACCTGTAATCCCAGCTACTTGGAAGGCTGAGGTAGGAGGATCACTTGAGGCCAGGAGTTTGAGCCCAGTCTGGGCAATGTAGCAAGACTCCCGTCTCTAAAAAAATATTTTTTTTTATATTAGTTGGGCATGGTGTATGTCTGTAGTCCCAGCTACTTGGGAGACTGGGTCAGGAGGATCACTTGAGCCTGGGAGTTTGAGGCTACAGTGAGCCATGATCACATCAACTGTACTCCAGTCTGAGCAACAGAGCAAGACCCCATCTCTAAACTCTAAAAAAAAAAAAGGAGTTAAACATAGAGTTACCATATGATCCAGCGATTCCACTGATAGGAAGTATGCCCATACAAAAATTTATACACCAATGTTCATAGCAGCATTATTCATAATAGCCCAAAGTAGAAAACAACCCTAAAAAAATGTGGTATACAATGTGGAATACAATAGCATTCAACCACAAAATGGAATGAAGTACTGATATATGCTCCCACACGGATAGATCTTAAAAATACACACTAAGTGGAAGAAGCCAAACACAAGGCCACATATTACATGATTTCTTTTATACAGAGCATCCAGAATAGATGAACCCATAGAGACAGAAAGTCAATTAGTCATTGCCAGCCACTGGGGGAGGGAGAATGGGGAGTTTCTCCTCATGGGTATGGGTTTTCTTTGGCGGGTGATTAAAATGTTCTAGAATTAAATAGTGATGATGCTTATACAACTTTGTGAATATGCTAAAAACTACCGAATTGTACACTTTAATGGGGTAAATTTTATGGTATATGAATTATATATCAATATTTTTTAAAAGGCCAAAAGAAAAGAATATATGTACCCTACACACCCATCTCCAACCCTTGCACCCCTATGAAGCAGCAGTAATTTGCAGGCAAAGTGTGGTTTAAACCCAGACTTGGAAAATAAAGTTATCAAAGGAAACATTCTGCATGCAGAGAGATAAGCTATTCTGTTTATTTTTTACAAACTTTCATGTAGTAACTGTTGAGTGCCTTAGAGCATTGTTTTTGAGACTTTGCTCATGACTCTTTAGTGGATCAAGAAATAAATTTAATATGCTCCACTAACCTTTTAAATAATGACATAGAATGGATTAGAAAATATGACAGTATATCAAGTGGACCCTTGGCAAGAACCAAGGACATTACCACAATACTGATTGCACAAGGCTGATTGCAACACATGTGGGAGAGACAGAACAGGGGATGTGAAAAATATACACATTGGGTAGAAGCAGATTGTTTTATTTAGCATCATGTTATCTCATTTAATTTTCTAGTATATGACTGTCAAGGTGACCATCAACTTATAATGGGAGAATCGAGTATTATTTATTTTTATATCAATATAATTTGCAATATAATAGTTGTAAATTAAAATGTGGGAGTTTTTTTTTTTGGCAATATTGTCATGACTTTCAACTGAATTTTGGTTAAATCTGAAGTGCAGTTTTTCAGAAAGTGCATAATCAGATAGGAAAATTTCAAATGTGCAATGATTATAGCATTTTAGTTGAACCAGTTCAAATTGCCCTTAAGTTGATTGTTTCAAAAAGCTACAAAAACCAAGAATGATAAGGTGAAAAATATGGGAAGAAGGAATAGTAATATTGGAGAAAATATCAACTCTAATCAGCAGACTTTGACTTTATCTGCACCTTGTTAAAAAGAAAAAGTATGAGATTTGCTTTTTTAAAATATGGTTTTATCAAATGAGCAAAACCAAAAAATGACATATACACCAATGTATTATAATGATGTTCTTGCAAATTAAAGCTTAAAACCATCAAAATTTAAAAGACACTTGGAAACATGACATGCTGAATTAGTCTCTTGAATATTTTCCAAAAAAGAAAAACATATATAATGCGATAGGCAAATTTTCTGAGTCATGATGTGACCGTCAGTGAGAAAGCCTTATTATCATTGTATTTGGTTGCATACTATGTGCCAAAAGGGAAAATTGTTCACATGGTTTCTGAAAAAAATTATTCTCATGGCATGTATTTTGGTGTGTACAGCTTTTGCAATATAACAGCTGATAAAAATATGTCTTAGGAATAGTATAATTTCTCCTTGAATCTGTACTGTTGCAGAATGGTGGAAATAATACTTATTATGCTATTACAATCTGGTATAGATTTTATAATCCAACTTGAGAAAGTCAAGTTGAAAATTGTCCAGTACTTACTTTATTATGCCTTATATGGCTAGTAAGACTATTTTAGTCTTGTTGTTTAGTTAATCTCCTCCTACAAAACTGAATTAAAAGTATTTCAAGAATTGACAATTGCAATTTTGGCAAATACAAATTAGTCCAGAAAAATATAAAGGCATTATATGAGAAAGAGTAACAAATATGACTAAAAAATATAAGTTATTTAAAAACCGTTAGAAGTATCTAAAAATAATGCTATTTGGAACACGTTTTATGTTGTAAATCTTTTAAAAACAAAGAGATCTTGCTGAAATTCATATAGATGTGGTTGGGGGAGACAGTGAAAGTCAATTTCTTGAAAACAAATCTTCAGGTATTAGAGCTGAGACCATACCATTTACTTTATCACACCAGAATTGGTTGTCTTAAAGGAAATTCCAAAGCAGATTACAAGAATACAAGAGTGAAGTTAATATTTTTCTAGCTGAAAAGCAATCTCCTTTGGAAAATATTTCCAAAGTTGTTTTTTTGAGTAACAATGTTGGCCTATCTAACTGATGTTTTTTGACGTTCTCAGAGAATTAAGTTAAAAACTTCATGGAAAAACTGTTCCCACATGCCAAGCCTGTTCAAACATTCCAAATGACATTACTGCTATGGCAAGTAAGATTTCAGTATAGCGTGTGCCACTGGATCAGTGGTTCTCAAGTGTGGTCCCTCTTCCAACAGCATCAGCATCACCAGGGAATTTGTTACTGATGAAACTCCGGCCCCATCCCAAACCTTCTGAATCAGAAACTCTGTGGTGGGGCCAGCGATCTGGTTTAGCAGGCCCTCCAAGTGATTCTAATGCAAGCTCAAGACTGAGAGCAAGGGTGCTAGATGTTTCCAACATTGTTGCAACAAATTGAGACCTTATTAACGAAAGTAGATTGAATCGAATGAAATGAAGTTAGACCGTCACACCTCATCTCTTATGTTGGTGTCAGTGTTATTCTGCTTTCATGTTAGTACTCAAATATTACCTCTTTTTCTGGTCTTTGGAAGAAATTATGTAATGTTGGTATTATTTCTCCTTTAAAAGCTTGGTAGATTGTGCAGTCGTTTGGGACTGGAGTTCTCTTTGCAGACAAGTTTTAAATTATAGATGAAATTTCTTTAATAGTTAAAAGATGATTCCAATTTCGTATTACTTCTTGTGTCCATTTAGGTAAGCCTATTTTTTTTCTGGAAATTTGTTCCATCTAAATTTTCAAATGTATAGGCATAAAATTACTAATAATATCCTCTTCAATCTTGTAATGCTGAAGAATCTGAAATGATGTTCCCTTTTTAAATTTCTGATATTAATTCCTGGTTGGTGGCTGGGCGTGGTGGCTATGCCTGTAATCCTAGCACTAAGGGAGGCCCAGGATCACTTGAGGTCAGGAGTTTGAGCCCAGCCTCAGCAAGAGTAAGACCCCATCTCTACTAAAAGTAGAAAAAATTAGCTGGGTGTGGTGGCGTATGCCTGTAGTCCCAGCACTTGGGAGGCTGAGGCAGGCAGATCGCTTCAGCTCAGGTGTTAGAAGTTGTAGTGAGCTATGATGACGCCAGTACACTCTAGCCTGGGCAACAGAGCAAGACTGTCTCAAAAACAAAAAACCCAAAACCAAAACAAAACAAAATTCCTGGTTGGAATATCTTCTCTTTTTCTTCATGGAGTCTGTTCTAATTTGATTGGTTGTTTTCTAGGATTGCAGCACAATAGTCAATCTGGGATTTCTTTTCCTTCTACCTTGTTTTCCCGAAAATAAGACAGGGTCTTATATTTATTTTTCCTCAAGAAGACATCCTAGGGCTTATTTTCAGGGATTGTGTTATTTTTTTTAAGTATAGTACAACAATCTACATTTATTCAAATATAGTTAAGTCGTCTTCTTCTGGAACATCATCATAACTCTCCAAACCCCGAATTCCATCCTGAATTTCTTGCAACTCTATTTCCTTTAGAACCATTGGCCCCAATCTCTCATGTCGAGCAATAGAGCTCTCATGGGGCAGATGAGAAGGGCTGCTCATCTTCTTTACCACTCAGGGAGGAAATGCATAGGTTGTGCAGACGCACTGCGTAGCCACGCCCATTACTAGGTCTTATTTTCGGGGTAGGGCTTATATTGCGCAAATGCTTAGAAATCCCGCTAGGGCTTATTTTATGGGTAGGTCTTATTTTCGGGGAAACATAGTATCTGTAGCTTTTTCAAAAAGCAGAAAAATGAGGTTATGTAAGATGTTAATATTAGAGAAAGCTGAGTGAAGGGTATGAGGGAACTCTCTGGACTATCCTTGCTAACTCTTCTAGAAATCTAAAATTATTCCTAAATAAGTTTTTTTAAAAAACAGAGAAATGGTATTAATCATCCACATATTCATCAAGCTCCCACTCAGGGAGTTGGGTTTGGGTTTGTTTGCAAGACAGTGCAAATTTGTCACCTGTGACGAGGTTCCAAAGAATATAGTACAGATTCAGAGGCAGTGGGTTTTACTTAGATTGTGTTTTTCTTTTTAAAAGACATTTTTGGAATTGTTAACAAAGAGGAATTTCAAAAGGGATTGAGCCATTGAAAATTTATTGGAATAATTGTGTGATTCAAGGAAACAAAGATTTGCATGTGCTTTGGACTATATTTGTGTTAAAAAGGGTTGGGTTGGGGGCAAGTAATCTGATTTCTTTATCCTTTTATCAGAATCTACCTAGGAAGGAAAGAAACCACTAAAACTAATAACAGAACAATACTATTTAATAAAAAGTTTTGTGGGCCAGGTACAGTGGCTCATGCCTGTAATCCTAGCACTCTAGGAGACTGAGGCGGGAGGATCACTCAAGGTCAAGAGTTCGAAACCAGCCTGAGCAAGAGCAAGACCCCGTCTCTACTAAAAATAGAAAGCAATTAATTGGCCAACTAAAAATATATAGAAAAAATTAGCCGGACATGGTGGTGCATGCCTGTAGTTCCAGCTATTGGGGAGGCTGAGGCAGGAGGATCGCTTGAGCCCAGGAGTTTGAGGTTGCTGTGAGCTTGGCTGATGCCACGGCACTCTAGCCTGGGCAACAGAGTGAGACTCTGTCTCAAAAAAAAAAAAGTTTTGTGAATAAGGGTTAAGTGGTGAGACTGACGAGAAGTAGAGAGTTCTGAATAGGAAAGGAACTTAGTCTTCAATGAAATGTGGGATTGGCCAGAGTTGGGAGACATCACTGTGAGCAGGCAGGAGACTTCTAAGGTTCCCAGTGCATCTGGGATTTCTGGAAGCATGTGAGAAACTGTGGGAGTTAAGGTTGAATACTTGGGAGTAGAGTTGGATTGTATAGACTGGAGCCTTTAAAATGACAGTTTAAGGCCCTTGAATTTTACATATTCTTGAGCAGAAAACTTACATGGTGAAATTAATGTATTAAATAAGAGCTAACCTTTTTTGCTTACTTTGTGGCAGGCCCTGTGTTAAGTAAGTGCCTTATACGCAATATGCAACTCAGAATATCCCATTGGCATAGCTACTACTATTTTCTCAATTTACAGGTAAGCAAATTGAGGATTTGCAAAATTGAGTGAGTTGTTCAATGTCAAAATGTTTGTGTGGATGGAAGCCCTGAGTGCAATTCCTCATCTGTCTGTCTTCCTCCCCTAGACTTGGGCCCTAGAAGGCACAAACTGTGTTTTTTATCTTATTCACAGATGTGTCCCCAATGCCTAGGACAGTGCCTGTACAGTAAGTTTGCAATAAATATTTGGTGAATGAATGAAATTCAGTGACTACATGCCTTTATTTATGATGGCGTGTGTTATATTCTGTGTGCTATAATGATGTGTTAGTTTATAAGCTCCCTGTTTTATGCATCTTTGTTGTGATGACATGTATCAAACACTTGGTGTTTAGTGTTACAAACACTTGGTTTTAAGTGTTAATTTTCTTCCTTTCTTCCCTTTGCATTTCTGTTAGACCTATTACAATGTCTGACACATAGTAGACTTTCAGCAAACAAACTTGAGACAACTAATTTGGAAGTCACTGTTACAATCCAAGAACTCCTGGCAAAATGTGTGTGTGTGTGTGTGTGTGTGTGTGTGTATGCACATATTTTGGGGAAAGAAGGTTCAAGTTTATATCATAAAAGAGTCTTCAGCCCCCCAAAAAGTTAAGAACTATTTTTATAGATTAAGGAGTAACTGGCTATGAAAGTGAGGTAAGAATCTACATCTGGAGAGATTGGAACAAAGATTTATGAAGAGTGACTTTGTTTTCTGAACTCAGATCTGAGCTCACACATTTGGACAAGTTCAAGTCTCATGGGGGCCATTTCAAATTGAGGTTTTCCCAAGAACACAGGAACTGGTTTGAAAGGATTACCACTGGTCAAATCTGGGACAATTTTAGCATCAAAAGAATAATGAAAGGAAAATGAAAACATATATCCCAAAAACTTGTATAAGAATGTTCATAGTAGCTATATGTATAATAGCCCCAAACTAGAAATAACCCAAATATTCAACAGGAGAACGGATAAACAAATTGTGTATATTCATGCAATAAAATACTTCTGTAGGAGCTGTCAGGTGTGGTTAGGGAGAGATGTCCTGGTTCTTTGGCTCCTTGCTTGGGAGAATCACAATCGGGGCTGGTGTGATGGAGTGATGACAGACACGAAGCACTTCCACAAAAACAGTTTTTATTGCAGAGTGAAAGTAAGTTTCAGAGAGAGGAACAGATCTGTCCCCATGAGTGGAGATGACCCTGAATTTAACACACTTACTGCCATGTGAGTTGTATTTAACTCACCCTAATTTTGAGCCCAGAACATATGCAACTCATACATCTCTTTACCTTGGGAGCTGAGTGTGCAGGCAACTCACACTGCCATGCTATAACATACGTGTTATGTGATGGGTAGCCCCCTGGGAAAAACCTGGCAGTTGGTTCATGAAAATTTTATTTGTTGATGTTCTTATTGTTACAATATTGACAGTTTAATTGCATATAACTCATGCACAGAAAACAATAAAAAATAACAAATTTTTCATTAAATTAGAAAGGATTGTTTTGTTTTTCAAGTTTTTATTCTATTTTTGTAATAAAACACGATGGCCCCAAGGAAAAAAAATTTTTTTCTAGTGTGGCAGTCACTGTGTTAAAGACAGAGTATAGAAAGTATAGTACACTCTCAAGGTCAGTAGACAGTACACTGCTCCAATAAGGAACAACATCATTGCAGGGTTGGGGTCTGTACTTTATGCTAATCCCTAATAATACATTAGGCTGGGAGTGGAATACTCATGTCTTTTTGGGGAAGTGGGTGGCAATTCCTGCAATCATGTACCCTCTCATTGTCTGCCCTTGTATGGCTGGTTCTGGAACTGTCATGGCACTAGGGGGTGTGAGTTTTACTATGTTAATGAGGGAAAGGTTACCTTTGGTCATAAGCTCCTAGCTTTTGTCCATGCTCCCGGTTGGGAAACATCCCTAATCTCAAGTTCTTGCTGTTTCGGTTTCTTTTCTCTGTTTTTATTGGTCCCGACCCTTGGCCCTTGACCATATCCCCCTATTGCCTGCCCTGTCACCTCCATACCCTCATCCCTACCTAACAGAGGCCAAAGGAAGACTTCCCGTCTGTCCTCTGAAAGTTCACCGAATATTACTGACAAAAAGGCAGATTAATAGGAGAAAAGGCATATAAATTGATTTGATCATAGTTTTATGGGAAACAGCAGCCTTCAGAATAAAGACCCAAAGATATAGGGGAAACTGTCCATTTTTATGCTTAGGTTCAACAAAGTATGGACAGCTATATAGAAATATGACTGGACAAAAAGGATATAAACTAATGCTAATAGACTGCATGGGGAAACCCACAAAAGCCTGTCTGCCTAGATTCTTCTTGGACTCTCTGTGCAGCATTCCTTCCTTTAGGGTGTGGGGTAGGATCCTCTCTGGAATGGGAGTCTTAAGACCTACAATCAAAGAAGGTAGGTCAGATAATTTTTTTTTTTTTTTTTTTTGAGACAGAGTCTCACTCTGTTGCCCCAGGTGGAGTGCCGTGGCGTCAGCCTAGCTCACAGCAACCTCAAACTCCTGGGCTAAAGTGATGCTCCTGCCTCAGCCTCCCAAGTAGCTGGGACTACAGGCTCTCGCCACCATGCCCGGCTAATTTTTCTAATTTTAGTAGAGATGAGGGCCTCGATCTTGTTCAGGCTGGTCTTGAACTTCTGACCTCAAGCGATCCTCCAGCCTTGGCCTCTGAGAGTGCTAGGATTACAGGTGTGAGCCACCATACCCAGCCTTGGATAATTTCTTTATAGGCAGTTTTTATACAGAAAAGTGAAGAGGCAGTGGTTAGAGTAATACTTTTAGGTTTTATGACTAGCTTCAGGGAAAAAGGGGTTCTGGTTTCTATCACCCACCTTGGGGAAGAGGGATTCTAGTTTCTGTGGCTAGCCAGAGACAGGAGGGCAACAGAAGGGCAGAGAGAGAACTGCTTTTGAGGCTGTTGTTTTAGGGAATCATTTTCTGAAATCCTGCATTTCCTAGCAGTGAAAAGGAGTGAACCACTGACATACAGAGCAACATGAATGAGCCTCAGAAACATCTTGTTAAATGAAAGAAACTAACCACAAAAGACTAGCTACTGTATGGTTCCATTTATATGAAGTTCTAGAATAGTCAAAATTAATCTATGGTGATGAAAATTAGAAGAGTGGTGACTTGGGGGGCAGGAGTTGACTGAGAAGAGGCATGAGGGAACTTACTGGAGTGATGGAAATGTTCTGTATCCATTGGGTATTGGTCATATTGGGGTGTTGGTTACACAGGTATATACAGATGTCAAAATTCATCAAATTATACACTTAAGATATTTGCATTTTACTTTATTAATTAATACCCTAATAAAACCAAAGGAAAATAGAACAACAACAATAATAGATTATAACATATTAAATGAAAAAGAATCCACAAGTCCATAGTGATGCCCCCAGACAAAAGGTGGGGGAAATATTATCTAGTAAAGGGGGAATTGATGATAGAAAATTACCATTTAGCAACCACAAGCAGAATAATCCAGGCAAGGATCATCAAAAGATGCTAAAAACTACTGGGTGAAAGGTGGTGGGGGAACAAGATATTCACAGCCTTGAAGGCCACAGATTACTTACAAAGCTACAAAGAAGAAAATGTACCTTTCCAATGAAGACATCATATTATCCAAGAGATAAAACTTAGCATCATCAAGAATGGGACGAATTTGCATTACTTTTTCCTGATGTGAAGCAATGGGAAGGACACACCATCACCTTTGTAGTATTCTTGCCAAAAAAGCTTAATGCTCAAATCATGGGAAAACAATAGAGCAGATCCCAGTTAGGGGGCATTCAGTACGATTGGCCTGGACTTCTAAAAACGTCAATATCCTGAAAGACAAAAAAGATGGGGATTGTTCTAGATTAAAAGACAGTAAAAAGACACAGCATTCAAATGCAATGCATGGTCCTTGATTAAATCCCGCATTGGGGAGAAAAAAGACTATGAGGGAAATTTTGGGGGCAATCACAGATATTTGAATATGGATTATAAGATAATACTAGATCACCATTAAATTTCTTGGGTGTGATAGTGTTATGGTTATTAGGGGAATGTCCTTGTTCTTAGGAGGTACATACTGAAATATTGAGGTGAAATGTTATATCTATAATTTACTTTCAAATGGTTTAGCAAAAAAAACTTTCTATATATATATCTCTTTCCATATATGTATACATCTCTGTCTCTTTATATATTCATACTTCATATATATATACATTGGAGACAAGGTCTTGTTCTGTTGCCTAGGCTGGAGTTCAGTGGCATGATCATAACTCACTGCACCCTCAAACTCCTGGGACTCAGGTGATCCTCCCACCTCAGGCTCCCAGCCACCAGGCCCAGCTAATTTTTTTTAATTTTTATTTTTGTAGTACGGGGTTTCACTATGTTGCCCAAGCTGGTCTCGAACTCCTGGCCTCAAGTGATCCTCACACCTTGGCCTCCCAAAGTGCTGGGATTACAGGTGTGAGCCGCTCCCAGCCCGTTTCTTTTATTTAGCACTGTACCCCCAGCACCTATGACAGCGCCTGGCATGTAAGCTGGTACTCAACAAACATTTTAAAGACAAATAATTGAGAGGTTGTATGTTAGAAATGTAATGTGAAAAAATATCATTGTCAAAAATGACATCACAGGATAATGGATGGTCAACATGGGACAGCTGTTACTATGGCCTGAATATAACGGTGCCAGTTGGTATGATTAAAATGACTAAGATTTAAAAAATATATAATTAAAAAAAACTGCTCAACTGAGATGAATTTGGCAGTTCATTTACAAGAAGTAATATTCTTTGAATAACATCATGATGTTTGGTTAAGCCATTTGGGATTATTGAGGAAAAAAAAAATTAGCCAGTCTGGGAACTTCATTTTTTTCCAGTGCTGACCCAAATTGACATCAACTGGCCTCTTGTGGAGAGTACTGCGCCCTCTGGTGGTGACAGACACTTAGCACTTTTCTATGGAAAAGGTCCACAGAACAGAAGTGGAGAGTGCCTTTACACCGAGGTTTCTGGAAACATGTCTCCTTACTTTCTAATCACATGGTGTCCTTATGAACTGAATTTGAGGTGATTGTTTTTGACCCAGTGAATACCCAGTTTTGGGGAATGCCTGGGCCAGGCTGGACTGAGAAAGGCACAGATTTAGGTAGTTCGGTCAAAGCTGAGTGCCAAGAGCAACCTGGAGGGCCATTTACACCATGGAATTAGTCAGGATTCTGGTCCTCATTGTGGCAAGGATAAGAATATACACCATCATATCCATCAGGAAGAGCTCTGGGCAGAACCTCAGGCTGTGAATTGTTCAGGTAGAGTTGGCTGCTGCCCACATAGCTCACCAATGCCCAGCTTTGTATCCCTGGAAACATCTTTTCTTTTTATTTCTTTTGTTATTAATTGCAAACATCACAACACATTTTTTATTGCCGGGTGCAGTAGCTCATGCCTGTAATCCCAACACTTTGGGAAGCTGAGGCAGGAGGATTGCTTGAGGCCAAGAGTTTGAGAGCAGCCTGGACAACATAGCAAGACCCCATCTCTACTAAACATGTAAAAATTAACCAGGTGTGATGGTGTGCGCCTATAGTCTTTGCTACTCAGGAGGCTGAGGCAGGAGGATTGCTTGAGCCTGGGAGTTGAAGTTTGCAGTGAGCTGTGATTGCTGCACTCCAATCTGGGTCTCTAAAAGAAAGAAGAAAAAGAGACATTTTTCTTGAGTGTAAAAATGACATGTGGCTTGTGTAGAAAATTATGAAAAATATTAATAAAGCAATCACCTGAAATCTGTCTACATTGTGATGACCACAGTTGACATTTTTGGTAACAATTCTTTCAGGTAATTTCATGCATATAAACACACAGAATCTAAGGTCTAATTAGACATTAATTTTACCTGTTCTTTTATAATTTGCTTGATTTCATACAGCCCATCTCTGGGACTTTTCATCTTGCAAAACTGAAACTCCATATCTATGAACAACTCTCCATTTCCAGCTCCCACCTCATCCCCTGGTAACCACCCTTGTACTTTCTATCAGTTTGACTTCTTTAGATACCTCATGTAAGTGGAATTATATAGTATTTGTCTTTTTGTGACTGGCTTATTTCACTTAGCATATTGTCCTCAAGGGTCATCCATGTTGTAGCATGTGACAGTATTTCCTTCCTTTTTAAGGCTGAATAATATTCTGTTGTATGTTTATATCACATTTTGCTTATTCATTCATCCATTGATGGACAGTTGGGTTGCTTCCACCTGTTGACTATTGTGAATAATCTTTCTATAAATATGGGTTTTCATATATCTCTTTAAGAGCCTGTTTTCAGTTCTTTCAGATATATACCCAGACATAGGATTGCTAGCTCATATAGTAATTCTAGTTTTAATGTTTTGAGAAACCTTCATACTATTTTCCATAGCAGCTGCATCATTTTACATTCCCACCCGCAGTTCACAAGGGTTGCAATTTCTCCACATCATTGCCAACCCATGTTATTTTCTGGGTTTTTTTGTGTGTATTTGTGCATATGTAGTGGCCATCCTAATGAATGTAAGATGATAACTCACTGTAGTTTTGATTTGCATTTCTCTAATGGTTAGTGAAGTTGAGCACATTTTCATATGCTTATTGGCCATTTGTGTATCTTCTTTGAAGAAATATCTATTCATGTTCTTTTCCTAACCTAAAAATCTAATTATTTGGTTTCTTTCATTGTTGCTGTTGTTGAGTTGTAGGAGTTCTTTATATGTTCAGGATATTAAACCCTTATCAGATAGATTACTTGCAAATATTTTCTCACATTCCGTAGGTTGCCTTTTTACTCTCTTGATTGTGTACCTTGATGAAAAGAAGTGATAAAGTTTGATGTAGTCTTGTTTGTCTATTTTTGTTTTTGTTTGTCTATTTTGTGCTTTTTATGTCATACCCAAGAAATCATTGCCAAATTCAATGTCATGAAGATTTTCCTCTATATTTACATTTATAAGTTTTATAGTTTTAGGTCTTCCATTTTGGAAGACTTTCCCTTTAATCCATTTTGAGTTAATTTCTGCATATGGTATACAATAAGAGTCCAACTTCATTCCTTTGCATGTGGATATCCAGTTTTCCCAACACCATTTGTTGAAGAGACTGTCCTTTCCCCAATGTGTAGTCTTTGTTGAAGATCATTGACCATTTGAGTGAGGATTTATTTCTGGGTTTTCTATTCTATTCTATTGGTCTATATGCCTGTCTTTATGCTAGTTCCATACTGTTTTGATTACCATAGCTTTGTAATATGTTTTATAATTAGAAAATGTGAGGCATCTGACTTTGGGGTCCCTTGAGATTCCACATGAATTTTAGGATATTTTTTCTGTTTCTGCAAAAAGTGCCATTGAGATTTTGACAGAGATTGCATTGAATCTGTAGATTGCTTTGTGTTAATGGACATTTTAACAATATTAATTCTTTCAATCCATGAGCATAAGTTGTCTTTCCATTTGTTTGTGTCTTCTTTAACTTCTTTCAGCACTGTTTTGTATTTTCAGGGCACAAGTCTTTCCCCTCCTTGGTTACATTTACTCCTAAGTATTTTATTCTTTTCAATACTGTTGCAAATGGGCTTGTTTTCTTAATTTCCTTTTCAGATCATTCATTGTTAGTGTATAGAAACCAACTAATTTTTGTGTGTTGATTATGTATCCTGCAACTTTGCTGAACTTGTATATTAGTTCTAGCAGTGTGTGTGTGTGTGTGTGTATGTACATGTAATTTTTAGGGATTTCTACATATAAGATCATACATCTGCAAACAGAGATAATTTTACTTCTTTCTTCCCAATTTGGATGCTTTTTATTTCTTTTTCTTGACTGATTGCTCTGGCTAGCACCTCCAGTGTGGCTAAAGGAATAATTATTGAGTCAAAAAGTTTGGACTTCGGATGGGAGGGGGTAAGGATAAAAACTTGCCTACTGAATACAACAAACACTATTCTGATGATGAGCACACGAGAAGACCCAACTTAAAAGCATTATACAAGGTATCCAAGTAATAAACACATTTGTATCCCCCTAATATTTTGAAAAAAAGTTTGGACTTTGTTATGACTTAATTCATATTGCTTAAAAATTGCTTTCCAGAAAGGTATGTCAATTTATGTTCTCACCATCAGCATTCTACTATTGGTATAATTGAGGATAGGCATTTTTAAATACATTTACTGGCCGTTTTCCCCCTGTGAATTGCCTGTTCCTATCTATCTATTTTTCTATTGTTTTGTTTGGCTTATCTTTGTAATTCTGTAGGAGTTCATGCATCCATTCATCCATTGATCCCATCAACAACTATTTTATCCCATATTCTGTGCTAGGTGCTATTCTGGGTGCCAGGGATGGATGCAGCAAACAACAAAATGGACCAAAATTATACTCTAGTCAGGGGAAGGAGGGCAGAGTAAACAACTATATGTCAGGTAGAGATAAGTGTTGTATTTTTTTAAATCAGGTAATAAGATGGAGAGTCTAAGAGATACTGCTTTATATAGGTAGTCAGGGAAGTCCTGTCCTTGGGCAGAGATGTGGTGATGAGAAAGCAAACCATTCAGAGAGCTGCCTGGCATGAGAATTCCAGGCCTAGGGGTCAGTAAAGTCTTTGTAAATTCTGGGTATTAACTCTTTCCCAGAATATCACTTGCCTTTTGTGGTTGTCTTGTACAGAAGGGTTTTTATGTTGTAGAGGTCAATTTTACTAATCTTTTCCTATTCCTGGCTCTAGATTTTATGCTTAAGAAGACCTTTCCTACCCCCAAATCATAAAAATATTCTCATATATTCATATATATTGTTATTTTATACTTTGCTTTTCAACAGCTTTATTGAGGTATAATTTACATATCACAAAATTAATTTTTAGTAAATGTACAGAGTTTTACCTCCATCACTACAATTTAATTTTATAACTATGCTTTGATTTTGTTATATTTAGCTTTTAATATGTCTGAGATTTATTTTAGCTCTTGATGTGAAGTTAGAGATCCTAACATTATTATTTTATTCTTTCCACATTGATTTGAAATATCTCCCTTGACACATGCTAAGATTCCATGTATAGATGGATCTGTTCCTGGTCTCTCTATTCCAGGAGTCACAAACAGGGTTTTGTTTGGCCCGTGCAGTTTTCAGAATTAGGGAATTTCACATAAAAACCCAGATTTTTGTTTTTTCTGGAAAAAACAGAAGATCCAGTAGCAATCTGCTGGAAGTGAGCAGAGACCACTCCTTTTAGATGGGGCATAAGGATGGTAATGGTAATCATAGTCTCAATTTGCCTGGGACAGTCACTATACATATTTTGTCCCAATGTAATTATTTATTGCCTTTTTTTGTTTTGTTTTGAGACAGGGTCTCACTTTGTTGCCTGGGCTAGAGTGCAGTGGAGTCATCATAGCTCACTGCAACCTCACACTCCTGGGCTCAAGCAATTCTCCTCACTCTGGAGTAGCTGGGACTACAGGTACGTGCCACAATGCCCAGCTAATTTTTCTATTTTTTGTAGAGATCGGAGTCTTGCTCTTGCTCAGGCTGGTCTCAAACTCCTGACATCAAGCTACCCTCCCGCCTCAGCCTCCTAGAGTGCTAGGATTACAGGCGTGAGCCACCACGCTGGCTTATCCTTTCATTCTTAAAAGTGTTCTGCTCGGGTGATAAATGACAGCCACCTTAGTTATGACTCACACTTTTCACCATTCCCTATTACATCACACTTAGCACTCCTCTCTCTGTTACAAGCCCCCTCCTAGGAAGAGAAAAGGGAAGCAGTCAACGCCATCCTACCACAGAATTTTGCCAAAAAATGAGTACGCAGGCTCACAGTAGGGAAAACATGCTGCCTGGTGGGGAGAAATTAGGACAGAGTTCTGTCTGACAGAGAATACGATGTCGCATTTACTAATCCCTTTCCCCTTCCATTATTTCATTTAGCTTCACAACAACCTATCCAGTTACACAACTTACTCAGTTTGTTATTGTGCGTTTGTCTGTGTACGGATTTGCTGTAATCTACATTTCATGGTAACAGTGTTGTAGGCCTTTCTGCTCGCTACTGTGACTCCTCCTGGCCTCCCTGCCCCCGCCACCCCAAGCGACCCGTGCGGTGTCTGGCGCAGAGCAGGCACCTAGGAAGCACTGGTTGCCCGATCAAGCTCCCAGAACTACAGATTGAATGAACGAAGGGGGAACTTTAGGCGCAGAGGATGGAGGTCCGCCGCAAGTCAGGTGCAAAGAAGCAGGCAGAAATCAGACTCGAGGGCTTGACTTCTGGATAGTTGGCTGCATCCTCTCCACAAGGACGGGAAATGAGAAAGTGTGCACGCAGGGACTGGTCTCAGATCTCCGGAGACTTCGCCGAAGTGTCCGACCTCAAAGCCAGAAAAACAGGCCGGGCAGAAAACGCCGCATCTTTCCCAAGTGCTCCGCCTCAGAGCAGGAATACATTTCCCAGCAGCCCCCGCGGCGCGCACAGCCCCTGCCACGCGGCTTGCGCCTCCGCCGTCGGCCCGCTGGGGGCGCTGCGGCGACCCCTCCGCCGCCCCGTAGAAGTCTCCGCGGCCCCGGGGCCGCTCGCTTCCTGTTTGTCGGGCGAGGAGACATGGCGGCGGCGCCGGCGGCGGCTGGGTCTGGGGCCAGCCGAGCGAGACGGTCGGCAGCAACAGAAACAGCCTGGGGCGGATGGGGCGGCCGGCCGCGGCCCGGTAACATTCTGCTGCAACTGCGGCAGGGCCAGCTGACCGGCCGGGGCCTGATCCGAGCGGTGCAGGTATGAGGCCGGCCCGGAGGGGCGGGGCGGGGCGGACCAGGCGGGAGATGGCGGGGGCCGGGGAAGAGGCCTTTCCAGACCGCTGCAGGATGAGCCAGACTCCTCTTTGCTGCCGCAGGGTCTCCTGGTGAGCTTTGCGGACGCTGTCAGCCGCGGCGGGGCCGTAGGCAGCAGCCAGCTGGGGGCCCTGGGTCAAGGGCCGAGCGGGGCTGGGCAGCTGTGGGCATTGATGGCGTGTACGTGCCCTGGGCCCGTTTCTGGATCCTCCCTTCCCTGCGCCACGTCTACATGTCTGGAAGACCCTGGCGGGTTTGCTTTAGCTTCTACAGGCCTCGAATTTCTCCCCTTTGAATTGGGCGGGGGTCATCATTGCACCCCCCAAACGGTTCCCAAGCGTGTCATTAATGTCGTTTTCTCAGAGCTTTCCTTGACATTCCCCGCTCCCCCTTTCTAAAGTAGGTCCCTGTTGTTACTCTGTCATAGACTCGAACTCATTTCGTTCCCACTACTTTCTTAGTCTGTAATTCCGTATTTCTTTGTTGTCTGCCTTTTTTCTCGCCTGTCTCCTGCATTAGCCTGAGCTCCAACGGGTGCAGAGACTGTTTCTGCTTTGCCAATGTAGAGCGTCTTGGTTGAGAGAGAAGACTCTGGAGTCAGGCCTGGGTTCAAAGCCCTGCTCTCGCTCGCTCTCTCTTGGTTTGGCAAGTTGCCTTTCTGTGCCTCAGTTTCCTCACTTGTCAGCTGGAGATGAGAATTAGTAACCTACTTTTTAAGTTTGTGAAGATCAAAAGGGACAGTTGGGTAAAGCATGAATGCATTTCTTGTAAGGGCTGAAGAAGAATCAGTTAATATTACTGTTATACTCAGTATCTGCCTTATAATAAGTGCCCAGTATATGATTAATATTTTTTGTTGAATGAGTGAAGGACACTGCTTTAGGGTAAAGCAAAGTGGAGTAGATCTGTCTTCACTCCTCCACCTTCCCCACCACAAACCTTGCAAACACACCTGTAAAACATTAGCTTTATCTGAAGACAGCTTTTGTGTAAAGAAAGTTTTGAAGGATACATAAGAAACTACTAAAGTGGTTGGTGGGAGTGGGGTGGAAATTGGGCAAATGGAGGAGAGAATGGAAGTACCAATTTTTGCAATATAACTTTAAATTTAACTTTGACTCATTTAAATGTTACTCAAATGACTAAAAGGGTAGAATAAAATAAAGACTAGATGGTCTGTGTGTATGAAGGGTTGCAGATGAAGGAGCAGTTCTGAGTGTGCAATATTTTCCTGGACATCAGACAACCCTAGTTGAGCAACCTTTTTCCTCTTGTGTTCTTTTCTAGCTACCTTAAGAAGATCTTGAAAATACTTGCTTTTTCTTTCTTTAAGCTAAAATACCTTACTGAGCTGGGTGTATAGGGACAGGCAGAAAGCGGACTACCTCACCTTTAATGAGCACATACTTTGGATCAAGCATGGTGCAAGATATACAATGTCTTTAATCCTCAGTCTTTTGAGTTAGGGATCAGGAGTCATCTCTTAACAGATGAAGAAACTAAAGCTCTAAAAGGCTAGGTGATATGTTCCTAAACACCCATCCTGATTATCTGTGTTCGGAGAGCAATAGGGAGCCACGGAAGTTCTTTAGCATGAGGAATGAGGCAATTTAGGAAACTTAATTTTTTTCCAGTGCTGAATGACTTAGAATGGGAGGAGCCTTGAAAAGCTCACGAGATAGAAGGCTACTGGAACATTCTTGAGCCTAGTTTAGGCAAGTTATTGTGGTAATGATAATTGTGTACAGGTGTAGGAGCTATTTCAAAGGTTGAGATAGGGACACCTGCCCAGAGCTATAGTGAGGATAAAGTGAGAAGCTTCATCTTCCGAATATTTCCTTAGTAATTTTCTTTGATCTATTCCTTGCCAAGCCCTCCCTCTCCCACCCTGCAGAATAAATTATTTGCTTACCCATATTTTCAAAGTACATAAGCACATCCATTATGGCATGTGGTATAGTAGGAAAAGACCAGATTTTTTAAACATTTAATTGTGATAAAAAATAATTTATGTGACAGAATTTACCATCTTAACCATTTATAATTGTACAGTTTAGTAGCGTGAAGTATATTCTACATTGTTGTGAAACAGATTTTCAGAACTTTTTCATCTTGCAATTACGATGAAACTCTCTAGCCATTGAACAATTCTTGGTTTCTCCCTCCCCCAGCTCCTGGTAACCACCCTTCTACCTTGTGTTTCTGTGAGTTTGACTAGTTTATTTTTATTTTATTTTTTTCTTTCCTGGCCACTCTCGAGTTTGACTAGTATAGATAACCTCATATAAGTGGAATCATACAGTAATTTGTCATATTGTGACTGGCTTATTTCACTTAGCACAATGTCTTCAAAGTTCTGTGTTGTAGCACGTGATGGAATTTCCTTGGAAAAGACAAGATTTTAAAGTAAGGTGGACCTGAGTTGAATTCTTGTTCTGTCACTTACTAGCTGAGTGACGTAGGTTAGATATTTAACCTCTCTCAACCTCAGTTTCCTTATTTCTAAAGTGGTGATAATAACATCTCATAGGGCTGTTAGTAAGTGAAATATTATGTGTAAAAAGCTTAGCCAGCTTGGCACATGGTAGATGTTTAGTAAATAGTGGCTCTCAGCTTGTAGCTATTAGACTGGGCTTCTTGAAGGAACTGTGTCTTATTTTTCTTTGTATCTGCAGAGCCTGAAACCATGCCAGGCACTTGATATTCAGGACTGGGGAAATTGTTTGACTTGAAATACTGTCATCTCGGTTCTATCTCTGTACTCCCCAAGCAGTCCCTGGCTTTAAAGAGTTCCAGAGTCAGATTATCTAGGTTTGAAACCTGGCTCTGTAGGGTAGGTACTTGCTGTATGTCTTTAGGCAAGTTATGTAATCTCTTTATGCCTCAGTTTCTTCATTTATAAAATAAATATAATCATAGTACCTAGCCTCCTAAGGTTGTGGTGAGGACCAAGTGAGTTTATACATGTAAAGAAAGCATTTAAAATAGTGACTGAAATGTAGTAAGCATGCTCTAAAGGTTAGCTTTTATTGCTATTAATAATTGCTCTATATTCTGATGGATCCTGAGTCCATATTTCCATTCCTATTTTCTCCCTTTAGCTCCAGAGGCATATGTATATCCAACTGCCCTCTCACTATTTCCATGCTGATGTCTAATGGGCATATCAAACTTAATATGTTGAAAACCAAAATCACGATTCCTCTTCCACCAAACCTGATCTTCCCTCAGTCTTCCTTATCTCCCTAAATGGAACATAAGGGAAACCTGGGAGATGACTACTGGCCACATAATTTAGAATGGGCCTATTTTTCTTGGATTTTAGTTTGCATTATTTTCTTCCCTCCCATTCATTTCTCTGTCGAGGTAATAAAATACTTTGGTATGATGCTTAGTGTTTACCGAGCCCTTTACTTTCATCAGCACATTTGATCCTTAAAGCAAATCAGATTTTATAAATCCCTTGCTTAAAACTCTCCAGCCTCATCAGGTTGCAGTTAGAAACAAATCTGGATTCCTTACCATGGACCCTGCATGATCAGTAGCAGTTGAGGGAAAGACTAAGTAAGCCCTGGGCTCTAGGGCAGTGCAACTCACACTACAGGTCATGACCCACCATCCCTAGATTCCCTTCAGTTTGGCAGTCTGGTGACAGGCTGGAATATGGGATCCCCTTTCCGTTTCCCAAATGCCAGCCCTCGCTTCCTGTATGATTATTGGCCTATCTAAATTGACCTGAATGTTATTTACTACATATTTTTTCTTTAGATTGACTGACTAAAATTCACTTCTAATTATATCGAAGCAACACAAACCCCATTAAAGCTAACACAGGTGTTCAGTGGTTAACATTTGTTGTCAGAATAACAAGAAGATATTTAATCTTCATTAATTGTCCTTTAAGATGTCAATTTACTTGCACTTAGTATGATATTTTGAGGCATTAGATATCTTATACTTAGCATTAAACAAGTTATACATTTATCTTTATGGAGTTCAGCCCTTAATTACTTGAAAAGCAAAGACAAAATAATGAAAACTGTAAATGTCTAGAAATGTCATATTCACTCTGACTGTGGTGGACAGCTTAGAGACATGATGTAAGAGATTATCACTGCTATAAACTGTCAAACCACAAGTACTCCGATAGAAAACCCAAAGGATACCTGCCAGTAATTAAACTGTGAAGATGGCTGGATGGTGGCTCTTTCATCACAGTGTTTAGCTGTTCACAAGGAAAACAAAATCCAAATGATGATTTTTTTTTATTTTAATTTTTAATTTTTTTTTTTTTTTTGACAGAGTCTCACTCTGTTGCCTGGGGTAGAGTACAATGGCGTGATCATAGCACAGTGCAGCCTTGAACTCCTGGGCTCAAGCGATCCTCCTGCCTCAGCCTCCCAAAGTAGTAGGACTACAGGCAGAAGAGCTAATTCTACCTTATTCTTCTCCACCATTCTCCCAATGTAGTGTTATCACAGTTTTGGCTGTTCGTGTTCAGTATTTACATTATGATGGTATAATTATTGTTTACAGCAGAGTATATATAACAATAGTTATATATAGCATGTAACGATTATATTTGGTTTGTATATTTTGTTTTTTATCGTGTTAAAAGCAGTTCTTTTCCATCTTTTTAAAAAGTGAATTATAAATATACATATAATAAAATTTACACTTTTTAGTGTATAGTTCTGAGTTTTCACAAATGCATGTAGTTGTATGCTCACTACTAGGATGTAGAAATTCCCTTGTAGTAGTCAGCCAACCCTTTTTCCACACCTAAGTGAACACTCATCTCTTTTCTGTCCTATTCTTTTGCCCTTTTCTAGGCTGTCATATAAACAGAATCATACCATATACATACACTCCTAATAATGCATCCTGTTAAAATTTGTTTTGCTTTCTGTGTACTTATAATTTGTTCCCAAATTAAGATTTTTTTTTAAAAGAAATCCTTCTTGAAGCCCTCTCTCCTCCTACTCCAGTTTGGACTGGTTACTTAACAGGATCTGTTTTAAAGCTGAGTTCTTGGGCCTTCTCTTCACCAAATCCAGAGCATTTTCTCTTCTTGTGTTTTAGACCCTGTTTCCTAAAATCTGTGTCTTTTCTTTTTCTTGGAGCATATTCTCTTAGCCTCCCAAGAGAGAGTACATGGGAGGTAACTTTTTTTAAAAAGCTTGCATATCTGAAATGTCTTATCCTGACACTTGTATACTTAATTTAACTGGGTATAGAATTCTAAGTTGGAAGTTATTTTCCTTTAATTTTTGAATGGTATTGTTCCATTATTTTTAAGCAAGTACATTCTTTCAATCAACATTGTTAGATTCATCCATATTGGGGAAGCTGTAGTTCATTTTCATTGCAGTATAGTATTCTATTAACAGACCATAGTTAATTCATTCTCCTTTTGAGGAGTATTTGGGATCTTTCTTGTTTTGGGCTGTTATGAATAATGCTGATATGCACATTCTTTTACCTGTCTTTGGTATATATTTGCACAATTTGGGGGGGTAGATACTTAAAATTGCTGGGTTATAGGTTATGCGTAAGTTTGGCTTCAGTAGCTATTATTGAAGACTTTCCTGATTGGTTGTACTAATTTACACTCCCATGAATAGTGTATGTGAGTTCTTTTGCTCCGTGTTTCTCAGTAACCCATGGTGTTGTCTGTCGTTTTAGTTTTAACCTTTCTCACAGGTGTGTTTAAGTATATTATTACAGTTTCAGTTTGTATTTCCCTGATGACTAATGCAGTTGAGCACCTTCTTAAAAGTTTATTGACCGTCATTTGGACATTCCTTTTGTGAATTGCCTGTTTAAATCTTTTGCACATTGTTTCATGTTTTTGTTTTTGGTTTTTTTTTGACTGGAAGGTCTTTTTTGAAATTCTTTGTTTTCTGGCTATGAGCCCTTTGTAGTGATGTTTTAGAAATATTTTCTCACATTTTGTGTCTTGCCTTTTTAATCTCTAAAAAGATCTTTTGATGAACAGAAGTGTTTAATTTTAATACAATTCATTGTATCATTTTCCTTTATGGTTAATGCTTTTTGTATCCTGTTTAAGAATCTTTGCCTACTCTGAGGTCATGAAGATATTCTGTGTATCTCCTAGAAGCTTTATTGATTTACCTTTTACATTTAGATGTACATTCTACTTGAAATTGATTTTTGGGTATGTTGTGAGGTTTTCCGTATAGATATCCAGTTTGACCCATTGTTTATTGAAATCCCCCCAACAGTCATAACCTTTGTTATAAGTCTCCTATCTATATATGTGTGAGTCTGTTTCATGTCTGTATTGTTACTCTGGTCTATTTATCCTGGTGCTAATATTGTCTTATTTTCTTTAACTTTATAGATGTTGATTTTGACTAAAGTATATGGAATACGAGTATGTTTTCCTACTTAATTATAGTCAAGATTGCCTTGGCTCTTCTTGGCCCTTTGCCATTTCCATATATAGTACATTTTATAATTAGCTTGTACATTTTTATAACAGAATTTTGATTGGGATTGCATTCAGTCTACTAAACTCAATACATTCCTTTTCTCTCCCTCTCCCCATCCTCTCCCTTTGTTCCTGTTTGGTTCTTCCTTAATTTTTCTTGATAATGTTTTGTAGTTTTTTTTGTAGCAGTCTTACATAACTATTAAATTTATTCCTTGGCATGTGACTTTTTTATGGTATTGTAAGTGGCATTTTTAAAACTACGTTTTAAAATCAGAGCTATAATTTAAAAGTAAGATTGATTTTTTAAAATATTGCTCTTGTATTAATATATTATGCTTATATTTTAATAATTTACTTTTAGATTCTTTTGGATTATATATGTGTACAATCATCTAAATTTATCTGCAAATAAAGCTTTTATTTTATCCTTTCCAGTCTTTTGTCTTTTATTTATCTTGCCTTACATTGCAGCCTGAGAATTCCAGTATGATGAATAGAAGTAGCGTGTTCTTGATCTAAGAGGGGCAAAGCCTTAAACATTTTACCATTAAGTATGATGTTTGCAGTAGGTCTTCTACAGATACCTATTATTAGAAATTCACTTGTTTTTTTTGTTTTTGTTTTTGTTTTGAGACAGAGTCTCACTCTGTTGCCCAGGCTAGAGTGCTGTGGCATCAGCCTAGCTCACAGCAACCTCAAAACTCCTGGGCTAAAGTGATCCTCCTGCCTCAGCCTCCCAAGTAGCTGGGACTACAGGCATGCACCACCATGTCCAGCTAATTTTTTTCTATATATTTTTAGTTGCCCAGCTAATTTCTTTCTATTTTTAGTAGAGACAGGGTCTTGCTCTTGCTCAGGCTGGTCTTGAACTCCTGACCTTGAGCGATCCTCCCACCTCGGCCTCCCAGAGTGCTAGGATTACAGGCATGAGGCACTGCGCCCGGCCAGAAATTCACCTTTTTTAATGAGTTTACGATGAGTGAGTGTTGAATTATATCAAAATGCTTTTTCTGTGTCAATTGAAATGTTCATATAATTATTCTCCTTTATGTTATTAATATGAATAGCATTGAATAAAATTTTAAAATATTAAACCAACTTTTAATTTCTCATACACATTTTCATCCTTTTTATAAATGGCTAAATTTGGCCTACAGTTTTTCTTTTGACAGATTTTGGTATCAAGTTTATAATGGTCACTAAGAATGGCTTTAATTGTACCATATGAGTTTTGATATGTAGTGTTTTTATTATTCATTTCAGGATCTTTTTGAATATCCACTTTGATTTCTTCTTTGGCCCATGAATTTTCTTAGAAGTATATTTCTTCATTTCCAAACATGGGGATTTTATAGTTGTCTTTCTGTTAACAGATTTTAAGTTAACTGCACTGCATTTGTAAAACATAGTTTGTATTTCAATTCATTTCAATGTGTTGACATTTACGCTATGATCTAGCAGTTACTCATTTTGTTAATGTTCTCTGTGTGCTTGTAAAGAATGAGTAGAGAGCAGTTATTAGATATAGTGCTGTAGGTGTGTCAGTTTTGCTTAATTGTGTTAAAGTATTCTGTATTCTTACTAAATTTTTGTCTACGTATGTTGGTTTTACAAGAGATGTGTAAAAATCTCCCCATACAATTATGGATTTCTTTATTTCTCCTTTTAGTCTAGTCAGTTTTTGCTTTGTATAGGTCAAAGCTTTTATTAGATACATTCAAATTTAGAACTTAAATTATCCAGGTTGACATTTTTATCCTTATAAAATACCTATTTCTGGTAATGCTTTTTGCTTTTCTCCTGCTGATTTTAATATAGTTATACTACCTTTCTTTTAGTGTGTGTTTACATCATATATTATTTCCCATTCTGTTAGCCTTTCTGTAACTGTTTCTTTGGCAGGCAGTATAACAAACTTTGTTTTTAATTGAATCATTTAGCACATTTACATTTAATATAATAACTAAAGTGTTGGGGTTTAAATATATTTGCTTAATACAGCATTTGCTTTTTAAATGTCCTGTGCTGTGTTCCTTTTCTCTCTTCTTTTCTTTTTTTAAATATATTTTTGACAGCTTTATTGAAGCGTAATTTACATATGATAAAACTTACCCATTGTAAGTATATAATTCAGTGATTTTTAGCAAATTTATGAAGTTATGCAACCATCACCATAATCCACTTTTTTTTTCTTTTTTTCTTTTTCTTTTGAGAAAGAGTCTCACTCTGTTGCCCCAGCTAGAGTGCCGTGGTGTCAGGCTAGCTTACAGCAACCTCAAACTCCTGGGCTCAAGCGATCCTCCTGCCTCAGCCTCCCAAGTAGCTGGGACTACAGGCATGTGCCACCATGCCCGGCTAATTTTTTATATATACTTTTAGTTAGCCAATTAATTTCTTTCTATTTATAGTAGAGATGAGATCTCGCTCTTGCTCAGGCTGGTTTTGAACTCCTGACCTTGAGCGATCCGCCTGCCTCGGCCTCCCAGAGTGCTAGGATTACAGGCGTGAGCCACCGCGCCCGGCCACCACAATCCACTTTGAGAACATTTCTATCACCCTAAAAAATTCACTTATGTTCCTTATTTATTTTCATTTTTAATAACAGCTTTATTGAGATATAATTCATACACTGTATAAGTCACCCATTTAAAGTGTACAGGTCAGTGGTTTTTACTGTATACACAAAGTTATGCAGCCATCACCATGATTAGTTTTAGAGCATTTTATCGCCACCAAAATGAACTTTATACTCCCCCCAATTCCCCTCTTCCCCTGGCCCTTGCCAGCCAGTAATCTTTCTGTCTCTATGAATTTGCTTATTCTGGACATTTCACATTAATAAAATCGAACAATATGTGGCCTTTTGAGAGTGCTTTCTTTGATTTGGCATAATGGTCTCAAAATTTATCCATGTTGTAGTATCAGTTATCATTCCTTTTTCTTGCTGAATAATATTCCACTGTAAGGATATACTGTATTTTATTTATCCATTCATCAGTTGGACATTTGAATTGTTTTGCTTTTTGGTTATTATGATTAATGAACATTTGTGTACAAGTTTTTTGTGAAGATACGTTTTCAATTCTGTTCCACGTAGGAATAGAATTGCTGGGTTACATGGTAACTCTATGTTTAACTTTTGAGGACCTGCCAAACTGTTATCCGGAGTGGTTTCATCATTTTACATTCCTACCGGCAGTGTATGAGAGTTCCAATTTCTCCACACCCTCACGAACATTTATTATTTCCTTTTTGATTATGCCATCATAGTAGGTATGAAGTAGTATCTCATTGTGGATTTGATTTATATTTCACTGATGACTAATGGTGTTGAGCATCTTTTCGTGTGCTTACTGGTCATCTGTATATCTTTGGAAAAATGTCTATTCAAAGACTTTGCCCATTCTTTAAATCACTAACTCAGCTTTTAAAATAGATGGTTTATTCAACATATCTTAATCTAAGTAATCTAATTTGGGGTCAGAGTTGTTCATAATATTCTTTTATCATCCTTTTAATGCCTGTGGGATCAGTAATAGTGACCCCTCTTATATTTCAGATATTAATAATTTGTTTCTTTTTCCTGATTAGCTTGGTTAGGGTTTATCAATTTTATTCATCTTTTTAAAAGACCAAGTTTTGGTTTTATTAATTTTTTCTATTGATTTTCTGTTTTCAATTTCAATGATTTCTGCTCTCATTTTTATTATTTTTTTCTTCTGCTTGCTTGAGGCTTCAATTGCTCTTCTTTCTCTAGTTTCCTAAAGTAGGAAGCTTAGATTATTGACTGTAGGTTTTCTTTTCTAATACATGCATTCAGTGCTGTAAACTTCAGTACTACTTTTGGCTACATCCCACAAATTTAGACAAGTTCTATTTTCATTTAGTTAAAAATATTGTATTTTAAAATTTCTCTTAGACTTCTTTGACCCCTGTTATTTAGAAATGGGTTGTTTAATCTCTGACAATGATTATTGGGATTTCTAACTGTCTTTCTGTTATTAATAATTAGTTTCTAGCCTAATTCCATTATGGTCTGAGAACATACTCTGTATAATTTCTATTCTTTTAAACATGCTAAAGTATACTTTATGGTCCAGAATGTGACTATCTTGGTGAAATGTTCCATGTGAGTTTAAGAATAACGTGTATTAGCTATTATTGGATGAAATATTCTGTAAATGTCTATTAGAGCTGGTTGATTGATGGTGATATTCAGGTCGACTGTATTCTTACTGGTTTTCTGCCTGAGATAGGGGTGTTGAGGTTCAACTATAATAGTAGATTTGTTAGTTTCTCCTGGCAGTTCTTTTAGGCAGTTTTTGCCTGATATATTTTGACATGCTGCTATTAGGTACATAAATGTTAAGTATTGTTAAGTCTTGGAGAATTAACCCCTTTTGTCATTATGAAATGACCCTCTTTATCCCTGATAATTTTTTTATGAAGTCTGTTTTGTCTAAAATTAAAAACTACTCTAACTTCCTTTTTATTAGTGTTAGCATGGTTTATCTTTCTCTATCCCTTTACTTTTAACCTATCTTTATATTTAAAGTGGGTTTCTGGCCGGGCGTGGTGGCTCACGCCTGTAATCCTAGCACTCTGGGAGGCTGAGGTGGGTGGATCATCAAGGTCAGGAGTTTGAAACCAGCCTGAGCAAGAGCGAGACCCCGTCTCTACTATAAATAGAAAGAAATTAATTGGCCAACTAAAAATATATAGAAAAATTAGCTGGGCATGGTGGCGCATGCCTGTAGTTCCAGCTACTCGGGAGGCTGAGGCAGAAGGATCGCTTGAGCCCAGGAGTTTGAGGTTGCTGTGAGCTAGGCTGACGCCATGGCACTCTAGCCTGGGCAAAGAGTGAGACTCTGTGCCCCCCCAAAAATAAATAAATAAATAAATAAATAAATAAATAAATAAAGTAGGTTTCTTATAGACAACATATCATTGGATCTTGTTTTTTTATCCACTCTAGTAGTCTCTGTCTTTTGATTGTTATGTTTAGACCATTCATAGACATTTATAATGATTATTTATGTAGTAGGTTAATATATACCATATATGTACCTGTTTTCTATTTGTTACACTTGTTTGTTTTTTTATCTTCCCCCTTTTTCTGCTTTTTCTGGATGTAATTGAGCATTTTATGTAATTCCATTATCTCTTTTCTCTTAGTGTATCAGTTATACTTATTTTTAAAACATTTTTAGTGATTGCCCTAGAATTTGCAATATATACTTATAATGAATCTAAGTCCACTTTAATGACACTGCTGCTTTGTGGATGCTACAAGAGAGTATTCCTCTTTCCTACCACTGAAAACATTGCTATCACTCATTTCACATACCCAAATGTTATAATCACCTAATGCATTGTTACTATTATTTGTTTGAACAATTATTAAATTCATTCAGAATAAAAAAGTAATTTTTATTTTACATTCATTTATTCCTTCTTCAGTATTCTTTATGTATATCCAAGTTTCCAGCCTATGTCATTTTCCTTCTCACTGAGGAACTACTTTTAATGTCTCCTATAGGGCAGGTCTGCTGGTGAAAATTCCCTCAGTTTTTGTTTGTCTAAGAAAGTCTTCACTTTTGAAGGATAATTTCATGGGATTCAGAATTCTAGGTTGGTGGGGTTTTTTTTTTTTCTCCCAGTTCTTTAAATATTTCACTTTACTCTCCTTGTTTGCATGGCTTCTGATAAGAAACCCAATGTAAATCATATCCTACTTCCACTATAGGTAAGGGTTCTTTTCTGCCCTGGGCTTCTTTTTTATTATTTTTTTAATTAAAAAAAATTTTTTTTTGGGACACTTCAGGCTACAATGCAGTGACACAATCATAGCTCGCTGCAGCCTTGAACTCCTGGGCTCAAGTGATCCTCCCACCTCAGCCTCCCTAGTAGCTGGGACTACAGCTGTGTGCCAGTATGTCTGGCTAATTGTTTTATTTTTATTTTATTTTTTTAGAGACTGGGTCTCACTGTGTTGCCCAGGCTGGTCTCTAGCTCCTGGTCTCAGATGGTCCTCCAGCCTTGATCTCCCAAAGTGCTGACATTACAAGCATGAGCAACCATGCTAAGCCCCTCTGGTTTCTTTCAAGATTTCTCTTTATCTTTTTGTTTTTAAACAAACCTTGAATATGATATGCTTTACATGTAGTAGATTTTTGCTTTTGGGGTTTAAAAAAATTTTATCCTTCCTGGTGTTCTCTGAGCTTCCTAGATCTATTTATTGTTGTCTGTCATTAATTTTGGAAAATTCTCAACCATTATTTCAAATATTTCTTCTCCTTTCTCCCTTTTTCTAGTATTTCAGTTACACACATGTTACATCTTTTATAATTGTCCTATAGTTCTTGGATAGTCTGTTCTTTTTTGTTGTTGTTGTTTAATTCTTTTTCCTGTTTCAGTTTGGGAAGTTTCTCTTGGCATATCTTCAAGCTCACTGATTATTTCTTTGGCCATGTCCAGTATACTGATGAGCCCATCAAAGGCATTCTTTGTTTCTATTATAGTGTTTTTGATATCTAGCCTGTTGCCTGTTTTTAAATTGAGTTATTTGTCTTTTTATTGTTGATGAGTTTTTTATATATTCTGGACACTAGATCTTATCGGATATGTGATTTACAAATATTTTTTTCCTGTTCTGTGGGTTGTCTTTTCCCTTTCTTGATATAGCCCTTTATTTATTTATTTATTTTTTTTTTTTGAGACAGAGTCTTACTCTGTTCCCTGGGCTAGAGTTCCGTGGCGTCAGCCTAGCTCACAGCAACCTCAAACTCCTGGGCTGGAGTGATCCTTCTGCCTCAGCCTCCCGAGTAGCTGGGACTACAGGCATGCGCCACCATGCCCGGCTAATTTTTTCTATATATTTTTAGTTGGCCGATTAATTTCTTTCTATTTTTAGTAGAGATGGGGTCTCGCTCTGGTTTCAAACTCCTGACCTTGAGCGATCCGCCCACCTCGGCCTCCCAGAGTGCTAGGATTACAGGCGTGAGCCACCGCGCCCGGCCTTGATATAGCCCTTTAAAGCACAGAGGTTTTGAGTTCTTGTCACAGATGTATACTGCTGCAATTGTCCCCACATTGGAGATTTCTGGCTCTTTTCTCTTCACCTTAAATTCGGATGTCTTTTATGAATAATCAAAAGTAGCAAAAGCCAATGCTATCAGGCTAGTGTTTTCAAACCTGAAAAAGAGAGGTTTGACCCTACTTAGTTTCAAGAATGTATGATTCAAGGCTTGACTGAAACTGGTACTGATTTGGAAGCAGTAGCTAAGTTTCTTGATGCTTCTGGAGCAAAACTTG
Organism: Cheirogaleus medius; assembly: GCA_008086735.1. Lineage (NCBI taxonomy): Eukaryota > Metazoa > Chordata > Mammalia > Primates > Cheirogaleidae > Cheirogaleus > Cheirogaleus medius. The sequence goes on along the minus strand of VBSM01001118.1, from coordinate 33,462,826 downwards.
ATTACTTATGATTTGCAGAAACACTCTTTGACGTTCTGGTGGCTGGTGAAATGCTGGCCCCAGGTAGTACACTGGCAGATGACATAATGGATGCAGATGTCTGTGTGTTCTCAGCACAGGAAGACCTAGAGAGTATGCAAGCATTTGCTCGAGATTTTAACAAGTTAATTAGGTGCTACAGATACCCTGAGAAAGCTTTCGAAGATGAAGTGAAAAAGCTACTGCTGTTCTTAAAGGGTTTTTCAGAGTTGGAAAGGAAGAAGCTGATTATGTTGACTGTTGTTCTTCTGGCTAAAGGGACATGTAATACATTTATCCATTCTTAATAGTCTTTATAATAAGAATTTGGTTAAAGAAGGGATTTTACCAGCTTTTGCTATAAAGCTCTTTAAATCATGAGTCAATGAAAAAAGATAATGCAGTAGCTGCAAGTCTTCAGAAAGTCAGCCTGGATAACAGACTGATGGAATTCTTTTCCTGCCCATAAGCAAGGCATTGAACACTTGACAAAGTATTTTACTGAGGCAGGCTTGAAAGAGCTTTCAGACTGTTTGGAATCAGCAAACTGAAACTATAGGAGCTTGTAGGGAGCTTCAAGAACAGATGTCCCATGCTGATCCATTTACGGATATAATTTTATATATCAAAGGAGAGATGGCAAAAAAAATCCCAGAACTGGTTGTCATTGGAATAGTCTGGTCAAGTGTAATGAGCACCATGGAGTGGAACAAAAAAGGGAGCTTGTAGCAGAGCAAGTCATCAAGCACTTGAAGCAATACAGCCCTCTACTTGCTGCCTTTACTACTCAGGGTCAGTCTGAGCTGACTCTGTTACTGTAGATTTAGGAGTATTGCTATGACTACATTCATTTTATGAAAGCCTTCCAGAAAATAGTGGTGCTATTTTATAAAGCTAAAGTCCTGAGCGAAGAGCCCATTCTGAGATCAGATGAGATCGGGCGCATTCAGGCTGGTATGGCCATAGACTCGAAGAGCCCATTCTGAAGTGATGTAAAGATGCACATGTTGCATAGGGGGAAAGTGTCTTCCTTCAGCAAATGAAAAAGTTTGAAGAGTGACTCAAAAATGCTGAAGAAGAATCTGAGTCTGAAGCCGAAGAAGGTGACCGAATTTTGAAAATACAACCCCAGTAAAGCAAACAGTAGTTGTAGATAAAAGTGTCATGTCTCATGTCCTGGTTCTTAACTCTTTCTACCTCCCTATATCACGCATGATATAAAGGTTTTCGTGGCAAAATTTTAACTTTTTCTGTGGTTACAGGAATTGCTGGATTTGGTTTCTAAAACTGTTTTAAGTAGCTACAAGAGCTATACATTTGAATCTAAGGTTGTATTAGTCTTTTCAATTGTCTTCTACCTCCGGTATTTTCTACTGTAATAATGTATTTTAAGACCTTCCACAATGAGCAGTTTATTCCCTGAGTTTTCTATAAACAGTTTTCAAGATAAGATTTGGCTAAAAATAACTTGTTATAAAAATTATATTTGCAAACTAAACTGTAAAAGTACCCAAAGTCTCAAAGGCAATGATTTGTGTGATAATTTGGTATGCTCAGAGCCCTACTCATCAATGAAAATCTCATATACAATAATTCATTAACATGTGTCTTGAGTATTTGGACTATTGCTTGCATGTTAACATTTTCTTGCATTTTTAACTCCAGCTATCCTTAAGCTCAATTGTTTGCTCTCTGATTTTTATCCTTAGGAAAGCCATGGAGAACAAATTTGAAAAGTTTGGGAAATAATATGTGGCCGCGGTGGTGGGAATAAGTTGAGCTTTTTCCCACTGAGAAACTTCTACATTGAGTTTGTATCTTTCCAGGCAAAACAAATGGCTTTTCTTTTCATACAACCATTTTCAAATGCACCCTAGAAAAGTCTTGTCATTTAAAGTATTTATGTGTTCAAAATACACTTAGATTGATAGGAAAGGACTCATAAAGAAGTCAGAGTAAAGGAAATGACTGATGTACTAAACCCAGGAAAAATCATTGAGCATGGGAATTTAGACATAACTTAGATTTCCTGTTGCCTTAGAGTATTGGTTGTAAAGAATGAAGTTCAGTGATAATTATATATTCCCACTTCGTCATGTTGGACTAGCTTCATTCTCTTAACATATTCAGTGATGATTCAAGGACCTGGCTATTAACATACCCTAGTTGCCATTTTTTAATTGCCATGAGCCAAATATTTCTTATATACAATTGATCCATTTATTCTAATGGCTGCCTTTTGGTTTTATCTTTCTTTTCTTGCTACTACCCATCTGTGTATGTAGTCATTAGGGAAAACAATGTAGCCACATTTTTGGATGGAAAGACTTTGTGTTAAAAGTGAACATTTTGAAGATTTTTTAATTGGTGAGAGAAACTAGCCTAGAATAATGCCACCAGAAACTGAGTGGAAATTGCCCCTTCTGAAGGTGCCATTCTTAAGAGCCAAGAGTTTGGTGTTTAAAAGTTCGTCTTGAGGGAATAACGTGTAGTATAATTTGAAATAAAAGTATAGTAACCTTAAAAAGGGCATTATAACTGATAACATTGTGAATGGGGTTAATTTATTCAATGAATAACTTTGATAAAGTTTTCATGCATGGGCAAAATATACTCACTAGATATTTACATAGTGATCTGCTTTTACAATGTAATTTGTAGTCCTCAGAAGACTTTAAAAAAATATGTCCTTATACTTAAACCCACAAAAGTTTTAAACTTTGATGAAGTCTAATTTATCTATTTTTTTCTTTGGTTGCTTGTATTTTAGGTATTAGAACTAAGAAAATATTGCCTAATCTAAGGCAGTGAAATTTACACCTTTATTTTCTTCTGAGAGTTTTATTGTTTTAGCTTTTACATTTAGGTTTTTGATCTATTTTGTGTTCGTTTTTTTTGTGTTTTTTTTTGAGACAGAGTCTCACTCTGTTGCCCTGGCTAGAGTGCCGTAACATCAGCTTAGCTCACAGCAACCTCCAGCTCCTGAGCTCAAGTGATCCTTCTGCCTCAGCCTCCCGAGTAGCTGGGACTACAGGCATGCATCACCATGCCTAATTATTTTCTATATATATTTTTAGTTGACCAATTAATTTCTTTCTATTTTTTAGTAGAGACAGGGTCTCGCTCTTGCTCAGGCTGATTTCGAACTCCTGAGCTTGAGCAACCTGCTCACCTTGGCCTCCCAGAGTGCTAGGATTACAGGCGTGAGCCACCACGCCTGGCCTTATTTTGTGTTAGTTTTTATACATGGTGTGAGAAGGAGTCCATCTTCATTCTTTTGCTTATAGATATCCAGTTGTCCTAGTGATATTTGGTAAAAAGACCGTTCTTTTTCTCATTGAATAGTCTTGACACACTTGTCAAAAATCAACATGTAAGGGTTTTTGGAATCTCAGTGCTGTTCCATTGGTCTCGGTGTCTGTCCTTATGTCAGCACCATGCAGTCTTACTGTAGCCTTGTAATAAGTTTAGAAATTAGGAAGCATGATTCCTTCAACTTCATTCTTTTCTAAGATTGTTTTGGCTCTTCTGGGTCCTTGCATTCCATAAGAGTTTTAAGATTAGCTTGTCAATTTTTGCAGTGAAGCCAGCTGGTGTTTCTATAGGAATCACATTGAATTAATTTGGGGAGTATTGTCATTTTAGCAATAGTAAGTCTTCTCATCATCATGAGATATCTTTCCCTTTTTTTAGGCCTCTTTTAATTTCTTTCAGTAGTGTTTTGTAGTTTCCTTGTATAAGTTGTGTACTTCATTAAGTTTATTCCTAAGTATTCTTTTTGATGCTATTACAAATGGACCAACCGACCTACCTACCTTCCTCCCTCCTCTGGAATGGAATTGCATTTTTTAATTGTTTATTACAAGTGGATAGAAATAATAGCTGAATTTTGTATATTGATCTTTGTATCCTGAAACCTTGCTGAACTTGTTTATTAGCTCTAATAATTTTTCTTGTGCTGTGGATTCCTTAGGGTTTTCTATATTCAAGATCATGTCATCTGCAAATAGAGATAGTTTTACTTCTTCATTTCCCATCTGAGTGCCTTTTCTTTTTCTTGCCTAATTGCCCAAGTTGGAATTTCTGGCACAATGTCAAATAGAATTATTGTGTGTGGACATCCTTGTTTTTTTACCAATCTTAGTCTTTCACCATTAAGTAGGATGTTAACTATGGACTTCTTGTAAATGTCTTTTAACAGATTGAGGAATTACTTTTATTCCTTGTTTAGTGGGCTTTTTCATGAAAAGAGGGATTTTGTCATGTTTTCTTTTGCATCTATTGATGTGTCATGTGGGTTTTGTCCTGTAGTCTATTAATATGTTGTATTACATTGATTTTCATATGTTGGACCTCCCTTGCCTTCCTGGGATAAATCTTGCTTGATCATGGGATATAATCTTTTTTATATGTTGGCTGGATTTAGTTTGGTAGTGTTTTGCTGAGGATTTTTGTATCTATATTCACAAGTGATATTGATCTGTAGTTTTCTTGTGATGTATTTGTCTGGATTTGATATCAAGGTAATTAATACTGGCCTCATAGAATGAGTTGGGCAATGTTCCCTTCTATTTTATGGAAAAGTCTGAAGTATTGGTGTTAATTCATCTTTAAAAGTTTGGTATGATATACCAGTGAAACCATCTATCTGAACTTGGACTTTTCTTTCTGGGTTTTGTTATTTTTAATCACTACATGTTGAGTATCCCTTATCTGAAATGCTTGGAACTAGAAGTGTTTCAGATCTTGGAATATTTGCATTATAGTTATCTGTTGAGAATCCAAAATCCAGAAATCAAAGTCCAAAATGCTTCAATGAGTATTTCCTTTGAGCGTCATGTCAGTACTCAAAAAGTTTCAGATTTTAGAATTTTTTGGATTTGGGATGCTCAACCTGTAATTTGAATCATATAAGTTGGTCATTGGTAGCTAAAGGTTTGTCAGTTTTGTTGATCTTTTTAAAGAACCTTGAAACCTTTGGTTTTGTTGATTTTTCTGTATTATTTTTCTGTTCTTAATTTCATTTATTTCTGCTACAATCTTTTTTATTTCCTTTCTTGTGCTTGCTTTGGGTTTAGTTTACTCCTTTTTTCCTAGTTTTTCATGGTGGATGTTCAGATTATTGAATTGCGATATCTCTTATATTAGTATTGGTGTTTACAGCTATAAATTTCTCTGTAAGCACTACTTTTACTGGCTCCTATAACCATGTTTGTTTTCTTTTTTGCCTTTTAAGGAAAGGAAAGATGTTTTTCCATTGTTTTTGAGCTTGCTTGAACAATATGAAATTGCTGATACTCAGTCATTTTTGATCTACAGAAGTGGTAATTTCCTATGTTTCACCCTAATATGAATCATTCTCCCAAACATCTCATTCCCTCCCATTACTGCCTGTATTATCTTTAGTTTTACAATCTGAGAAAACAAGCTCAAAAAGGATAATGGGACTTGTCCATTATCATAGGACTGATATGTGTCAGGATAGAACTAAAACGTATTAAAGACCTGCTTGTCCTGCACTAACAGTTACAAGGAGCTTTTGATCTGATTGAGGGACAAATGCACATGAAAATATTTCACACCTGGCCCCTGATAATGGTATGTCCCAACGTGTTAGTGAAAACTGTCATTACTGATTAGTGTTCCTGTCGTTGTGTTATTGCTGTTGCTCATGCCTTCAAACATTTACTTAGTCCCTGCTCTGTGCCAGGTACTCTTGTGAGTTGGGAGTGGTGGGGAAGGAAGAGAAAGAGGAGGAGGGGGAAACAGGCATACAGCCTGGTACCTACTCTGAAGTAGCTTGTGGTCCAGAGGAGGAAGGGAACAAATGAACCATTAATTGTGATATGATAGGATAAATTATACAGTATATAAAGCCCCTAAAGGAGGGCCACCGAATTACTTAGAAAGGAGAACGAGGAAGGCCAAAGAAGATTTATGGTGGTTTGGTTTGCATCTTGAAGAAGGAACATTTTAGGTAGAAGACAGGGAAGAGAACATCTTAGTCAGGGGAAGAACTTGTGCAGAGAGGCATAGGAGAGAACACATGCATTTAGAACGTAGAGTATGCATTGGGAAAGAGATGAGGCTGGAAAGGAAAGTAGGTGGGAGATTATGAAGGGTGTTTTATCCCAAGGCAAAGATTGGGGAGCTTTTGAAGATTTCTGAAAAGATGCCTTTGAATTATTTGTCCTAGGTGGGTTTGGAAGTCAGCTGCTCTCTTTTGCCATATCTACTAGTAGTTCTTTCCTCACCAGTAAAATGTTCCTTTTTTTTTTTTTTTTTTTTTTT
>VBSM01001118.1:33401157-33421821 GCA_008086735.1 Cheirogaleus medius | reverse complement strand
ATTTCTCTGATGATTAGAGATGATGTGCATTTTTTTATATGTTTGCTTGCTGTTTGGAAGTTGGTTTCTAAGCTTGCCTGGCTCCTGGGGGTTTGGAGGGAGTTTTATGGCTTTCAGAGTCTCTGTCGCAGGCTCAGGGCCCACCCTAATGGCACTGTTACCTCAAGTCCGTTGACAACAGGTTTGATGGGCAGAAATACGTTTCCTCACAAGCCGTGACTCACGCTTCTCTCCTGGTGGCTGCTGTGTCAGCCTCCATTGTGTTCCCGCCTCCAGGGGCTTCGGAAGAGAATGGTCTGCCTCACACTTCAACTAGGACCCAGCTGCCCCAGTCGATGAAGATCATGCACGAGATCATGTACAAACTGGAAGTGCTCTATGTCCTCTGCGTGCTGCTGATGGGGCGTCAGCGAAACCAGGTGGGCCCCTCTCCAACGTCTCAGGACAAGGGGGAGCCAGGAACAAAGCTGCCGGGTGCTCCATTGGGCCTTCTCTCAGAATGGCTCTCGCTCTGGCCCAGCCAAGTGTAGGGGTGGGTTTCCTTTTTCCTGTTTCATGCGTAAGGAAACCAGGCTGATTCCAGAGCTGAGTCTTTCCACCCTCCCTTGCTGTGAGCGGCATTCTGGACAGTGGTGGTGCTCGGGGGGAGCAGGCAGCCTGCCTCGGTCATGTGAAGAACAAGAGCTGATGCCTGGCAAGGCTGGCCGTGCGGATGTGCAGGGGCAGTTGCCAGTCTGATGCAGGCTTAGGGTGGCAGGGCAGCGCCCAGAGCCGTGTCCGCTCTCAAAAGCTGGACAAATCCAGATGTGCTCGGGTCCCTTGAGCCATGAAACAGTTCCAGGAGGGAGGAGCAAGGTCCCGTAACCTGCAGTGGGAGAAAGAGGACAGCACTCCTCAAGACTGGTGCGAGGTGGCCCCTCCTGCTGACTATATTACTGTCCTAGGGAGGAAACCAGGCATGGTGGGACGAGAGACTTCCAGGGAGGACAGGCTGGGAGCTCAGCAGTCCTTCCGAGTCATACTGGACTGTCCCAACGCCTCTGGATGACAGAGGTGCAGTTGTCCCCATTTTACAAATGAACAGTTTTACAAAAGAGCCAGGAAAAGACTTACTGAAAAGATGATATTTGGCATGAAAATGTCCCGAAGAAAGTGATGGAGCCAGACGTGCTGCGATCTGAGGCAGCCACCAGGTAGAGGGAGCAGTGCCCCTGTGGTGGGAGTGTGCCTGCTGTTAGGGTAGAGCAGTGAAGAGGCTGGGCGGGGTGGGCTGGACCAAGCAGTGAAGCGAGGAGGGCTAAGGGCTCGCAGGGGCCAGATCCCATCTAGCTGTCAGAGGCCCTTTTAAAGACTTTGGTTTTTAAAATGACTTCCACTTGACTTCTCAGCCTGAAAGTTTGGAGAGCAGGGATGGGAGTGCAGAGACCATTAGGGGCCCTCGTCATGGAGCCGAGAGATGATAGTAGCTAGGACTGGCATGTGGCGGTAGGAGTGGTGGGAAGCGGTTGCATTCTGGACACATCCTGAAAGTAGAACGGATATTGCTGATGGTTTAACCATAGACATGATAGAGGAATTAGGGATGACTCCCAAGGTTTTTGGCCTAAGCATGTAGGGGAATGGATTTGCCATTTATTGAGATGCTCAAGACTGGTGGTGAGGAGTAGAGGGGCAGGCTCAGGGCTGGAGGTGTCACTTTGAGAGTCCTCAGCAAATCGTTGGTATGTATGTATTTATTTATTTATTTATTTTTGAGGCAGAGTCTCACTTTGTTGCCCGGGCTAGAGTGCCATGGCATCAGCCTAGCTCACAGCAACCTCAAACTCCTGGGCTCAAGCAATCCTCCTGCCTCAGCCTCCCAAGCAGCTGGGACTACAGGCATGCGCCACCATGCCCAGCTAATTTTTTCTATATATTTTTAGCTGTCCAAATAACTTCTTTCTATTTTTGGTAGAGACGGGGTCTCACCCTTGCTCAGGCTGGTCTTGAACCCCTGAGCTCAAACAATCCACCCGCCTCGGCCTCCCAAAGTGCTAGGATTACAGGCGTGAGCCACCGCGCCCAGCCAATCGTTGGTATTTAAAACCAAGACACTGGGTGAGATCCCACGCTGACATCCCTTCCTTGACATCCCTTCCTTGAACATGTTATTAAAAAAAAATAATAACAACAGTAGGGACAGCTTCCATGTGTTGAGTGTGTTTAGAGGTACTTTCACAGTTAGTCATATTTGAATTTTCAGGTATCTGGTAAGTTATACAACAGGTGGTGACCCCTTTCCCTGCACCTGATGCTTAAGAAAACCAGGGTACAGAATGGGCCGTGCTTTCACTGGCCAGGCCTGGGCAGAGCCAGGATTTGGACTGTGCTGCCCTGCCGCCTCTTTCTGTCCCCTCACAAAAGTTCCCTGTTCCCTGAGCCTTCCTCTTGCCAAATTGCTGTGAGACATTGCAGTCTTCAGTTAATCTGTGAGATTACAGTGCTGCTTCCTTGGGAATGAACCTTCAGTGGCCTTGGAATCCTGCCCCACCGATAACCTGTGTCTTACCGGTACATTCTCATTTGCACAGTCAGCAGCTACTGAGTTCCTACTGTGTGCCAGGCACCATGGGGCCGTGGATTCACACACCCTGCCTAGACTGGGGAGCAAGGGGAAGGGTTTCCTTGGCCAGGCCTCACAGAAGGCTTCCTCCTTGCAGTGGCCTTGTTAGTGTGCATTTGGGCCACGTTCTGTGACCAGTCTTAGCCAAATTGAAATCTCAAGACTGGAAAGGCTCCGTAAGTGCTGTAAGTTTCATCCCTCTGGTGCTCATGAAGATAATCGATAAAGCAGTAGCCCTTTTTTTTTTTTTTTTTTTTTACTGCCCTGGGCTGCTTCCTCATTACTTCACCAAGCCCTTTCAACAGCTCCATTATCCCCCCACCCCCACCCTTTTCTGTCAGGGGAGTCAGACTCAAAGAAGAACGTTGCCCAGGGTCACAGAGCTCACTTGTGAGCCTGGGACTGCCTGCCTCCAAAGCCCAAGCTCCTGCCCACTAACCCCCAGGTAGAATGGTCCCGCATTCTGCCCTTTTGCCTGCTTCCCCTCCGTCCTGCTCTAGAGCAGACAAGGGGCTGGACCTGAGAGTAGAAATCATGCACTTGACAAGTAAAATTTGTCCTACAGGTAAAGAAGCTGGTATTTTCAAGAGAAAAGGGAAATAGCATAGTAGAAACCTCAAACCTAAGCACTGGCCTGGACTTAGGAGACCCACAGTCAGGTCCAAGTCAGCTTAAGAAGGCCCCCCTTTCCCAGCTGTGTAACTCACCCCTGATCTCTTTGAGCCTGGGTTTCTAGTCTGTGCAGTGAGGCAGTTGGACTAGATGTCCTTTCAGGGCCATTGTAATGGTGTCATCTTTTTCTGACTATGACCTGGGCCTGGCTTAGAGTTCTTTGGAGTGAGACAGCAAGGCACACAGCTTGGTGACCGCCATAGATATCAGCCCCTTCTCCCCACCTCAGTAAAGCAGGGCAAGGTAGACCCAGGCTGGGTTTTAGTAAAGGGCTGAGCAGTGGAGCAGACATCACTTTGTGTTAGCCCTTGGTCTAACAGATTCTGGGCTCATATGTGTGTAACGCTGGCCAGAGGCTATGACTTCTGTGTCCAAAGAAGAGGTCTGTGGCCATGGAGGCTGCAGAGACAGGGTCTTGCTCTGACACCCAGGCTAAAGTACAGTGGTGTGAGCATAGCTCACTGCTGCCGCACACTTCTGGGCTCTAGCAGTCCTCCTGCCTCAGCCTCCCAAGTAGCTGGGACTACAGATGTGCACCACCATGCCCAGCTGATTTTTAAATTTTCTTTTGTAGAGACAGGGTCTCACTGTGTTGCCTAGGCAGGTCTTGAACTCCTGGCCTCAAGCAGACCTCCCACCTCAGCCTCCCAAAGTGCTGAGATTACAGGCGTGAATCACTGTGCCCGGCCCCATATTTCTATTTTAAAAGATATATTAATAAATTAGTCTCAGTGAAACCTCTCTCTCGTTTGATTCTTAGCATTCTTACATGAAGCAACTAATTTTACCAGTTATTAGTGTATCTTTCTAGAGATATTTTATGCTTATAAAAGCAAATATATTTCCTCTTTTTTATATAATCAGTAATATAGCATATACACACTTTTTTGTATCTTAATTATTCAGTTTACTACATGTGAAAAGACTTTTTTTTTTTTTTTTTTTTTTTTTTTTTTTTTTTTTTTTTTTTTTTTTTACTGATTCCTTGTATCTCTTTGAGTGGATGTACTATAATTTATATGCCTAATCCCCAATGATGGAAGTGTGTAGGTTATATATATTTTTTGATGTTACAAACAATGCTGCTTTGAGTAGTATTGTAAATGTATGCCATTTAGTATTTATATGGGTCTGAGAAAAAATTCCTAAAAGTGGAATTTCTGGTCAAAGGGAATGTGGATTTGTCATTTTTGGAGATACTGTGAAAGTGTCCTCCCTGTAGCACCAGGATGCCCTCCCCCCGGCGTGTGCGATGTGCTTGGCTCCCAGGTCACTCACCGATACGGGACTATAAAACTTTGCCATCTTTGCCAATCTAAAAAAGTGAAAGATTAGTTGGGATTTGACTTTTTCTTAATATCGCAAGTGAGGTTGAGCTATTTTCATATATTTAAGAGCCTTTTCTGTTTTACTTTCTATAGCCTTTGTCCGTTTTTTTTCTGTAGGGTTGATCTTTTTGTTTCAGAGATGTGTAGGACTCCCCATAGAGGAAATTAGCTCTTTGCCTGTGACATGAGTTGCCAATATATGTTCTCCATTTGTCATATGTGACTTGTGACTTTGTTTATTGTGAGTTTTGCCATGCTCCGTTTTAAAAGGTTTGTTTGGCAAAATCAAAAATCTTCTTTTTTAGCTTCTAGGCTTAGTATAATCTTTCAGAAAGGCTTTACCAGGTTAGATCATTTTTTTTGAAGTCTTTGCATAGATTTTTCTAGGAGATCCTAGAGTTTCAGCTTTTAATAATTGCATCTTGCTTCCAGTTGAAATTTATCCCAGTGGTAAAGTGTAATGCATATTTTCATTTTAATGATGTAATGAGGAAACAAACCTTAAGAAAACTTGCTTGAGGTTACAAAGTTTGCACATGATGGAGCTAGGAGTCTAACCCAGGGCTATCTGAATCTAAAACTCATGCTCCTAAGATAGGACATACCATACTTTATGACTTGTAGGATTTTTATGACCATTAATGAGCAAAGTTAAAAAGTATATTTGTGTGTACTGGGGCGTAGGGTATGTAAGGATGTTTTCTTTAAGCCTCAACACTCTGTATCAACTGTTGCTTTCTTCGTCCTAAAGATCGTTGTACGTGCTGAGCACAAGGCTTTGCTAGATCTTCCAAACACTTTTTTCTAATGCCTTTCCCTTCCTTCCCCATCTAGGTTCACAGAATGATTGCAGAGTTCAAGCTGATCCCTGGACTCAATAATTTGTTTGACAAGCTAATTTGGAGGAAGCACTCAGCATCTGCCCTTGTCCTCCACGGTCACAACCAGAATTGTGACTGTAGCCCGGTAAGCAAGGGAAGCTGGGGACAGATGGGGCTTGACTTGCTAGGAGTAGTTGTTTCAAGACCTGTTGCTGACCCTTTGACCTCTTGTTCTCTGAGAGTAGAGCAGAAACTAAAAGTCATATTTTATAATCCGTAATTGGAAACTGCCTTGGGGGAGAGTCCGAGCCAACCCTATGGTAAACTCCCTATGTAAAAATCCCGTTTAAGATTACCCCGTTTCTACAAAAGAAAATTTAAAAATCAGCTGAGTTTGTGGTTTGCACCTGTATTCCCAGCTACTTGGGAGGCTGAGGCAGGAGGATTGCTAGAGCCCAGGAGTTTGAAGCTACATAGTTTCAGCTATGGTCACACTACTATACTTTAGTTTGGGTGTCATAATAAGGCGATATCTCTTAAAAAAAAAAAAATGTCATATACTCCCCTTGTACACCTCTGGGATGGGAATCTTGCTTCCCTATAGCTAGGGCCACCCACTCCATTAGCTAGCAGCAAGTTTTTTCCCTTATTTGGTGTTCTATCCCTTTGTAATTTACATCCACTGATGCTAGATTTGCCTCCTAGAACCACACACAACCGAGAGTCTGCATCAAAAAAGTGCTTTGGGATGCTTCAGTTTTTTGATGCTAAGGACTCGCCTCTATGTTGTGTCTCTCACAGTGCCCTAGAGAGAGCTCTGAACTGGGCATCAGAAGGCCTGGTACCACTCTGCCTGTTGGGAGAGCTTGAATAAGTCACTGAATCTCTGAGCTTTTGTTTCCTTGCAAAAGGAGGAAGATATTCCTGTACCCGCCAGCCTCCCGGGCCTGTCTGAGGCCCGCCCACCAGCATGAGTGCGTTTGGGCACTATCCTCAGTGCCCTGTCTTCCACTTTCCATTTTCTCTTTGACCTTATCAGATTTGCCTTTCAGTCCATCCATCTGAGTTTTTGTTCTTTTTTTTTTTTTTTTTGATTTTTGTTTCTTGCATAGATGGCATCTTGCTGTGTTGCCCAGGCTGATCTCAAACTCCTAGCCTCAAGAAATCCTCCCACCTCAGCTTCCCAAAGTGCTGGGATTACAGGTGTGAGCTACCACGCCTGGCCTCTTCTTTTTTTGTTGTTGTGTTTTTATTTTAAGAGATGAGGTCTCACTCTGTTGCCCAGGCTGGAGTGCAATGGCACCATCATAGCTTACGGCAGCCTTGAGCTCTTGGGCTTAAACAATCCTCCTGCCTCAGCCTCCCGAGTAGCTGAGATGACAAACATAGGGCACCATACCCAGCTCCATTTGAATTTTTAATTTCAAGTGAATGTATTTTGCATTTCTAGACATTCTGTCTGGCTCTGTTGGAAAAACTGCATGATCTTTGTTCATTATGTTGATGTCTTCCTTCTGTTGTATGTTATTTCTTTAATCATTTGTAACATACTTTCTTGTCTCTTTCATTTGCTCATGGGTACTAATGCTTGTGTTTGGGACTTCAGACACTTAGGGTAGAGTGTTGCCTCGTGTTTTGTGATGTTTATGGAGAGGCCACCTTCAGGGGAGTTTGTTTTCTTTTTGATCACCTGTGTAGCCTTAGCCCTGGAAGCACTTCTACAGGGCACTTTTGCTTTTGTCTGGCAGGTACTTCAAGGGTACAAATGTCCTAGGGCCAGTTTCCATGTTTAACGCCTTGGCCCTGCTGCTCTGGTAGTGTGAGCCCAGGGTCCCTGCTTCTCCTGGGAGGCTCCCCTCCAGCTGCCAGCAGTGCCCTAGGAAAGCCAGGCTTCTTGAAGTCAAAGTAGGTTGGGTCTTTCGAACCTTTTCACCAGGCATATGCAGGCCCAAGGCTCTGTTGGGTTCTGCAGGGCATTAAAACCCAAACCCTAGTGTGACCAAGTTTTGTTTCCTCTGCTCCACACACCCCCAGCTGCCGAGCGTCAGCTTCTGAGCTCACTGCTCCCTACTCAGTTCTTTCTTCATTTCTCATTCTTACATACTTCCCTTTCTTTCTTAGGAACTTAGCTTCACATCTGAAAGAATTTTGATTATTTTTTATCCAGTACGCTTGGCTATTTTTAGCAGGAAGGGCCCACATTAGCTTAATCTGTTGTTGGCCAGAATGTGGAAGTCAACAAATGGATTTCTGACTAAAAAGAAGTGCTCACTGTGCATGAGGACAGAGGCTCAGAGAAGCAGGCTGTCTCCAGAGTGTCTGCCTTGTTTTGTATGGGAACATTGTTACTGTGATTTTAACATTGAGGATACACATGTATTTTAGGACATCACCTTGAAGATACAGTTTTTGAGGCTTCTCCAGAGCTTCAGCGACCACCACGAGTAAGTACGAGCACGTCCCTGCAAGGAGAGTTGTTGGGCTGCCACTCAAAGGCCTCTCTTTCCTTGTCTGGTCACTGACCTTAGCTCAAGAGGAGGACCTGAAGCTGCTGAAAGCCCACAGTCCCCTCAGGGTTAGCACGTGTGACTACACTTCGTGACACTGCAATCGGAGCTACTGTTTGTCCTGCCTTTCCTTTGTGCCCGGCACTGTGCCAGGTTTTTCCCTAACCCTCACAGCCACCGTGGGAAGCCGGCACAGGGTGATTGGCCCCTTATTACCCCTGGAATCGCCACATCTCTCAGCTGTCCTCTGAAGCAGGAGTGGAGGCGTGGCTGTTCCAGGGCCTGGCAGGAACCTCCGGCAAGGTCGGCGGAGTACTTACCGTGTAGACAGGGATTCTTCACGGGGAGATATGCTGTCTCTTTTTTTTTTTTTTTGAGACAGAGTCTCACTCTGTTGCCCGGGATACAGTGCCATGGCGTCAGCCTAGCTCACAGCAACCTCAAACTCCTGGGCTCAAGCAATCCTCCTGCCTCAGCCTCCCGAGTAGCTGGGACTACAGGCATGCGCCACCATGCCCGGCTAATTTTTTCTATATATTTTTAGTTGGCCAATTAATTTCTTTCTATTTTTAGTAGAGACGGGGTCTCGCTCTTACTCAGGCTGGTTTTGAACTCCTGACCTTGAGCGATCTTCCCACCTCGGCCTCCCAGAGTGCTAGGATTACAGGCATGAGCCACCGCGTCCAGCTCATTTTTTATTTTTCAGCCTTCAATGAAGAATGTAAGGAAAGTGTACATTGTCTGCTATGAGGAAAGCTGTGCAGGGGAGGGGTGACCAGCTGACACTTGGCGTTGGCACTGGGGAAGTGAATTGCTGGGGAAGGGACCTTAGTGAGCCGGAACAACAGGCCCAGGCCACCATTGCTCGGCTCCCCCGAGCTGTGGGTGTACAGGAAACCGGGCCCACTGTTACGTAGCTTCTGATTATTTTCTCCCAGGGAAAACCAGAAATTGAGATTTGTGTGAAAGGTCCCGATTTTTAAATGTCAGTTTAAATTCTCTTAAAACATCGTATGAGCTAACAGAACACGCCTGAGGACAAATGTGGCCCCAGGGGCCTCTACTTTCCAACTTCCTTCTCTATCACGTGTGACCATCCTCTTTGAGAGGTTCCCTGGCAAAAAGCGGTAGAAAGTCTCCCAGAAGTATGTGAACTTCCTGGAAAATAGCACCAATAGGTCATGAAAGTACACTTTTTTTCCTGAGGACGTTGATTCCTAACTTTCATCAGACTGTTAAATCTGAGCATTTCTGTGGGCCAGGCCCTAGGGATACAGTGATGATGAAAATCACCATGGCCCCCGCTCTCAGGAAGGGCACAGCATGGCGTGAGGACAGCCACACATCAGAGGAGTCCACCACTGAGCGTGTGGTGACAAATGGTCTGTTGGAGGACATTAGCGTGGGGTGTGAGAAGACATTTGACAGGGTCCAGAACTGGCCAGAAGGCGCTCAGGAACTCTCTCCCGGAGGAGTGACTTGTCAGCTGAGGCCTGAGGGTCGGTTCATAGGAGTAAGTTGGGTGGACAGGCAGCGTGAGAGGGCGAGTGTTCTAGCCAGAAGCCCTGGCACGTGCAGAAGGCCCTCAAGGAGGGAAAGCCAGCGTGGCCAGATGACAGAGTGATGTGGGCTTGGCTCAGGGTGAGGCTGCACAGGGCATATGTTCACAGGCCTGGAAGGTCCATATAGACGGTCCCTGACTTACGATGGTTTGACTTGTGATTTTTCAAGTTGACAGTGGTGCAAAAGTAGGATTTTGAATTTCGATGTGTGCCTGGGCTAGTGAGAGGCAGTATGATACTCTCTTGCAGTGCTGGCCAACGAGCTGCAGCTCCTAGTCAGCCACTCAGTTGTCATTACAAGGGCAGATCAGCCCTGTGGTGTCTGTTTGCCAGATGATTTTGCCCAACTGTGGGCTAATGTAAGTGTTTCAGGCATGTCCAAGGTAGGCTAGGCTAAGTAGAATGTTCATTAGGTTAGGTGTATTAAACACGTTTTCAATTGAAACTATGTTTTCAACTTAACAACAGGTTTATAGGGACATGAGGTCCTCGTAAGTCAAGAAGCATCTATCTGGTCATGGTGGCTCACGCCTGTAATCCTAGCACTCCAAGAGGCAGAGGCAGAAGGACTGCTTGAGCTCAGGAGTTTGAGGCCAGCCTGAACGAGAGTGAGACCCTGTCTTTACTAAAAATAGAAAAAATTGGCCAGGTGTGGTGGTGTGTGCCTGTAGTTCCAGCTACTTGGTAGACTGAGGCAGGATTGCTTGAGCCCAAGAATTTGAGGTTACAGTGAGCTATGATGATGCCACTGCCCTCTAGCCTGGCATGACAGAGCAAGACTCTGTCTCAATTAAAAAAGAAAAAAAAGGAGCATCTGTGTTCTAAAAGCAGTGGGAAGCTGTGGAATCATTTTCAACCAGAGTGACAGGATCAGAGTCCTGTTTGTGAAGATCATTCTGGGTGCTGTGTGAGGACTCAGTTCCTATGGGAGACTGTTTAGGGAGCTGGTGACCTGGGAGCACAGGACCCAGCAGCGGCAAACCTAGATGGCAAGTGGGGGAAGGAGTGTCACAGCTGACCAGGCCTTTGCTTTTGTGACTGTGGCAGCTGGTGGCACTGCAGTGGCAGGGCCAGGCTTGAGAGGAACTATGAGTATGACTGGACATGTTGAGGTAAGGTGCCTTGGAGACAGCAGACAGAAATGTCCAGTTGGCCAAAGGAAACCCTGGATGCTGAGGACAGGCGCCTCGTTAGTGAACGTGGCAGGCAGGGGGCTGGGGCTTGGGGCAGGGAGAGATTCCGTAGCCTGGGAGTCTTCTCCTGCAGATGAGGGCTCAGGTGAGAGGTACAGGGGAAGGTGCCTGGTGGAGTCTCAGATTCTCTCTCTCCACAGGAAATGGGCAAGAGACTCCCTGCGCTAGCCCAGTGCTGACCTGGCAGCCCCACTTCTTACCCTTTATCTCCTGCAACTCATTTTTTTCAGGAACAAGTACCTGCTCCTCAACAACCAGGAGCTGAACGAACTCAGCGCCATCTCTCTGAAGGCCAACATCCCCGAGGTGGAAGCTGTCCTCAACACCGACAGGTGAGTGTGGTGGGCTGCAGCTGTGGCCCGCAGTCCACCCTGGCCACCCAGTGCCCGGGGCTCCCTGATGGGTGCACGCAGGTGTATGTGCCTGTCCTTTCTCACTCACATGTACCTATAATGTCCCGAGGGCTCATATGTGCCAGGCACCGTGTTCATGTCACCTGCATTTTCTTGTTGAGTGTCATAGCAGCCCTGGGAGGGAAGTGCCATCATCACCTCCACTTAACAGAAGAGGGAGCAGAGGCTCAGAGAGGTCACCTGCCAAAGGTCGTCTGTGCTCTGCCCCCCCCTGCTTGTCACCTGCATGCAGCACTTTTGCTGGTATGCTCGTTTCTTGCCTGGTGGCAGCTGTAGCCAAGCAAGGCAGGCATGCAAGCCCCTCATCCTGTGCCAAGAGTTAAGTACAATTACTGGGCTATGTTTGCCTCACCTTCCGGAGCAGGACAATTAGGTGACAACCTCACGGGAGTCAGAATAGGGTGGACTTTATCCAGCAACAGGAGTCGTACTTTCCCAACCATTTTTGTTTTCTTTTTAAGGCAGCAGAACTCTTCCTTCGAATGAAATTATACATGGTCCTGCCTTGATGTCTGTAGTGGGCAAAAGTAGAGCTGCTCTGTTTGAGCAGGGGGTTTAAGGGCCCAGAGCCCTGTATGCTTAGCCATCTTCTTTTCCCCTGGTAAGGTCTGAGTCATTTCCTCATCTGCTGCCTTTGCCTCACGGGCCAGGAAGCTGAGGCCTAGAGGCTCGGGTACTTGCCCAAGGCCCAGCTGGAACTGAACCTCAGGCAGGGAGTACCCTGGGCCCCACCCTGTTGGCACAGACTCCCCACTCTGGCAGCCTGTCATGACTTGTTTCAAACCCACTTTTGGTGTAAACAGCCTCCCCTAGCAGTCCTGAGTCCTGTCTGCCCCTGGGTGTGTTTCTGGCCTGAGAGGCAGCAGGAGTGCACTGGACTGTTCAGTTCTATGACGGCAGGGACCGGGGGTCTGGACCCAGGTGGAGCGGGGAGGCATCCTGCAGATTTGGAAATGTCCCCATGGTTTTTCACCCACCTAAGCCAGCTGAGTGACCCAGCCCCAAGGCTCCTGTCGGCCTCTCAGATCTGTCCCTGTCTTTTTTTATTTCAGGAGTTTGGTGTGTGATGGGAAGAGAGGCTTATTAACCCGGCTGCTGCAGGTCATGAAGAAGGAGCCAGCCGAGTCATCTTTCAGGTGGGTCTGGGGACAGGTACCTGCCGCTTCTGAGGAGCTAAGTGTTTCTCAAGTGGTTAGAAATATCTCCTTTAGTCACCAGTGTCCACCCGTGAGGTGCGGTCACTACCGGGAGAGGTGGTTTGACTGCCGCCTCTCCCTTGTGTTGACTCGGCAGGTACGTGTGAGCTGCCACTGCGTGCCAGCGACCCGGCGTTCCCCAGCGCCTGTTCTGTGCGGGCACCAGGCGGGTGGAGGAGACCAGGGATACAGGACCTGCCCGTGTGGAATTCCCTGGGGTTGTGGGAAACACACATGGACAGAAACCTGTCTCAATGCCTTTTGGAAAGGAATGGAGCCCCAGGAGCTGTGGGAGCAAAGGAAAGCCATTCCCCTGTTGGGACTGGCGGGGTAGGCGTGGACGGGGAGGCCTTCTCAGAGTTCCTCAGACTCACCTGGGATGAGTCTTGAAGGCTGTGGAATTCCACCAGGGCCGGGTGGGTGCTGGCAGGAGGCTCCATGCCCACGTGAGCCCTTGTTACTTCCACCCTCTGGGCCACTCAGTCAGCATCGGCCACCTCTTCTCTAGGCCATCCTATCGCATGTGAGCTCAGTGGCCTGTCTACGCATATGTCAGCTTCTTTCACAAGTTCCTTGCCCCTCAATTCCATGAGGAATTCTTCTGAAAGGGCACAGCGTAGAGTGTTTTCACATGGGACTCTCTGGAGCCAGCCCTTTGACCCTAGATGCCACCTCCTCTGCCACACATCCCCTTCCAGAAAGAGCCAGACAGGCGTCTATTCCCCATTGAGTTGTCAACTCCATGAGGATGGGGGTTCTCTTGCTCACTGCTCTGTCCCCAAGGCCTAGGATGAGGCCCGATGCTTGGCAGACATACAGGAAATGTCTGTGGAATAAATGAAAAGGCAGCAAACGTCTCCCAACCCCTTGGGGAATTGAATGTGGGCCAGAAGAGGGCAGCCTTAGCCACCTGGGCCAGGGGTCAACATTTGGGTTGTAGGTTTTGGCAAGCCCGGGCTGTGGAGAGTTTCCTCCGAGGGACCACCTCCTATGCAGACCAGATGTTCCTGCTGAAGCGAGGCCTCCTGGAGGTACGGCCTGGAGGAGCCAGGGTGTTGGGCATCCATCTCCCCGCAGCCCCATGCACTGCTGTCCTGTCCTGGGCCCTGAACAGTCATCGGGAGCAGACCACAGCTTGAGATGTTTCAGTGCCGGTGCAAATTGCCCTATGTTGGCCCTGCAGTTTCCAACTGTGGGTTCCCCATGTGCTTAAGGGGTGACTGAGGGGCTTAGGGAATGGCTATGGGGGAGGGGCGATAAGAGTCTAGAGTTACTCAGCAAGGCTTTTTGACCCTGAGGATATACTGACTAAAAGTTAATTTTCCTTTATTGAATAATGGCCTTCAGAAAAAGCAAAATTTACAAAAGTGAAGAGCAAAATGACCAAAGTATTCATTGATTTTTTAAAAAATTTAATATGGACAAGAAACTAACCCATGAATCATTGTAAAATCTGTATGGGAAAGAATTGGTCCAAATCAATGTAACTTCAAGAAAATGAAAATTGAAAATTATTAGAAACAGTTTAACTGTTGTAGAAAACTTTTTTAAGGAGTTAAATTGGCTTTATGTTCTTGATAAATATTAACTTTTGTGTAAACTTTAAACAATTTTATTCATAAACCCAAAGGCAAACCCATAGGGTCAGAATATGTCCTTTGCCCTAAAACTCTGTCCTTCCTGTACTCAAATGGCTTCAGTGCATGGGCAGTGGCCACTGTTAGGCCTGGAGAGCCTCGGGCATCTTGGTGACCACAGAGCAGGTCAGAGGTGTTAGCTCTGAGCCCTGAGCAAGTAGAGAGATTGTGCCATGCACCCAGCCTGCTTCCCTCCTGGCGAGGTTAGTCGGGCCTGGCCCTGTCCTTAGAGCCACTTGTATCCTCAGACAAGAATCTAGAGAGGGTTGCAGGTTCTATTGACCAGGATGCTTGCTCAGATCAAATGTGTGGTCCGACTCCATGCCAGGCCCTGGTGGGAGGCAGGTGGGGAGCAGCCACATTCACACCTTCACCTTGTCCCCTCCTCACCGCAGCACATCCTGTACTGCATTGTGGA
The DNA here is from genome assembly GCA_008086735.1 of Cheirogaleus medius. Lineage (NCBI taxonomy): Eukaryota > Metazoa > Chordata > Mammalia > Primates > Cheirogaleidae > Cheirogaleus > Cheirogaleus medius. The sequence continues at coordinate 33,407,472 of VBSM01001118.1, read as the reverse complement.
CAGCGAGTGCAAGTCAAGGGATGTGCTTCAGAGCTACTTCGACCTCCTAGGGGAGCTGATGAAGTTCAATGTTGATGCATTCAAGAGATTCAATAAATATATCAACACTGATGCAAAGGTAAAGTTAACCCTGGGCTGCATGGAGTGTGCTGGATTGTCTAAAAGTTACTGTGGAGCCCTGGTCTGCCAGGCTTGAGGTGCTGGTTTTAAATTAGAGAATACTGGGCCGTCAGTGGGCAGTCAGCAAACACATTAGCACCTACTGTGTGCCGGACACTGTGCTAGACCCTAGGAATACAGGGATGAAAACCTGAGTTGCTTGTGAGCAGGGAGTGAGGCTCGGTGGGATGTGCAGCTGCCACGATGCTGTGCAGTGGGTGCCGTGGCGGGAGCCCCTGGAGGGAGGGACTGAGCCTGGCATTTTAGGCTCCGAGGGGTGTGCATGACAGAAACCTAACTCAGACTAGTTGAAGTAAAAATTAGAGGAGTCCAGCACCCTTCCAAGTAAAACCACTGGACAAAGTGTGAGAAGGTCTGGGCTGAGTTCCGGGTGGCTTTGCTTGGTAGCTGGGCAGTGAGGGCCGTTCACCCAGCCTGAGTCTCCGTCTTCCTATTGCGAAGCAGCAGGGCTGGGGGAGATCATCAGTGCCCCTTAGAGTGACTGCCTGCCCTGGGCCACAGCTGTCTGAGGCCTGCAGCCCGCGGCCCCCGTGAGCTCACTCTCTGCTGCAGTTCCAGGTGTTCCTGAAGCAGATTAACAGCTCCCTGGTGGACTCCAACATGCTGGTGCGCTGTGTCACTCTGTCGCTAGACCGATTTGAAAACCAGGTGGACATGAAAGGTAAGGAAGGAAAAGGCTGCCAAGGTGAGTCAGTGCAGTGCGCCAGCGCTGGTGTCGGAACCCCGGCCTCCAGCAAGGAGATGAGAAAGACTGAGGAGCTAAGCCCGACGGCCGCGTGGCCAGCTGCAAGGTGGCGGCTCTGTGGGTGATCTGCTTTGCTGCTTTGACTTCTCTCTACTGCTCATGCTTCCTTTAGTGAGAATGTACATTTTAATAAAGTAAAATCACCGTTGTTGTTGCCAGCAAAAGGCAAAAAACAAGCCAGAAAAGCACCTTCCTCTTCTGGGCTGGGATTGCGGGACGAGTCAGACCCGTCTCCTGCGCTCTGTGTTGCGCGTGCAACGTGGCGCGGTGGGGGCGTCTGAGCTCCCTGGAATGCTCGTGCGTGTCCGTGTCTATATGCACACGTGTGCTCTTGGCTTGGAGATGGTCTGTGGCATCCAGCAGATTCTCACAAGGGTTTGTGGAACCCCCCTCCATAAAGTTAGACACTTGTCCCTTGTCACAGTGTCATTGATAGAAGTATCCTGGTCATTCAGTAATTTAGCCACTTGCCTCCTTTTTCTGCCCCAAAGGGTCTGTTTCAGGGGAACAGCCACACAGATTTGGTACCTGCAGCTGTTGCCCCACCTCCCAGTAGTGTGGAAAGCTCTTTGCCCGGACACTAGTGGAAGGAGCGGAGCCGGTGCCACTGTGACCCCAACAGTAGCCTGACTGGCCCGAGAGCTGGTGTGGGGAAGCAGTCTCGTTAAGGGCTCTGGGAAACAATTCAAACTCTTTTATTGTTTTTCTTAATTTAGTGTCATCAATCCATCTTCCTGTCAGGGCATCTCTGCCGTGTGTGATAGAGCCGGGCCCGCAGCCGGGCACGCGGGCTGAGGGAGATTTGCCCCAGCACGGTTCTGGGGGAGGGGCGCTCCCGGGGCTTGGCTTAATGGCAGAACAGCTGGAGGTGGTCTGTTCCTGCTGCAGCCAGCTGCTGTCATAGTTGTTTGACAGTGAGGGGCTCCCAGCTCCCGAGTGTGGGGGGCGGGGGGAGTTGCTCAACTGGAGGTGGGGGCGGCCCGGCCACTGGGGCTGAGCCTTTGGTGCTCACCTCCCCTCCCTCCACAGTGGCCGAGGTCCTGTCCGAGTGCCGCCTGCTCGCCTACATATCCCAGGTGCCCACGCAGATGTCCTTCCTCTTCCGCCTCATCAACATCATCCACGTACAGACCCTGACCCAGGTGAGAGGCCCTGGCAGATGGGCAACACGGAGGGTAGATGGGAAGCCATTTTCCTTACCTGGAAGCCCAGCAGGCTTGTATCTCCCCCCCTCACTCTGGAAGTGCCTCTCCTGAGACCCAGCTCTTCTGAGGACTTTGCCATGGGGAGTCAACTGGGGCCTAGGGAGGAGTAGCGAGTCTCCTCAGGTCACAGACTCCATCAGGGCACAGTCGAGAGTGTGCTGCGTTCTGCTGGCTCCAAGTCCAGTGCTCTTCCCCGCCGTCCCACGTCCCTCGGCCCTCCCGTGCCAGGCTCTGGAACTGGGCCTGAAATTGCCTCCCAAGTCCCTCACTAGGTAGTGGTGCAGCCTTCCCTTCTCCAAGCTTCAAACCCTTCTTTTCTAAAATGGGGGTGATACTGGTGCCTCTCTCAGGTGTATCTTTTGTGCTGTCAGCTAGCAAACATTTATTGAGGCGAGGCTCTGGGCGGATGTACAGTGAACAGTGCAGACCGAGACTCTGCCCTGCCGAAGCTCACAGTCTAGCACTGAATGAAAGTTCTAAAGTGAGACAACTGCCCCCACCACTTGAACCCAGCCCTGCCTGGGGATCGAACCTCCTGGATAAAGTGATTCCCAAGCCAAGATCTGGATGAGGACAGATGTTGCCATCGAGTTGGGGGTGGGTGGGAGTGGGGAGCAGGCAGGTGCTCAGGCAGGATGCAGGTGACGTTGGCATACTCCCTCCCCCCGGTCCTGTCTCAGGCTTGTGCAGGGGCAGCTCAGTGGCCCATGGACTCAACCAGGACCCTGCAGGGCCCAGGCCGGGGCACCTCTCCTCCTGCCCGGTGGCTGCCCAGGTTCACCAGCAGGTACCTCACCCCAGCTGGTCTGTGGCCTTGTAGGAGAACGTCAGCTGCCTCAACACCAGCCTGGTGATCCTGATGCTGGCCCGGCGGAAAGAGCGGCTGCCTTTGTACCTGCGGCTGCTGCAGCGGATGGAGCACAGCAAGAAGTACCCCGGCTTCCTACTCAACAACTTCCACAACCTGCTGCGCTTTTGGCAGCAGCATTACCTGCACAAGGACAAGGACAGCACCTGCCTGGAGAACGTGAGTACCCCCCCCCAGTAGGTGGTGGGTGGGCGGTGGGCACGCAGACCTAGGGCCCTTCAGAGTGGCATCCAGGGTGCGTGGTCCCTGCCTGGGCCGTATGGCAGGTGGCTCTTTTTCCCCTTACCAAGGCCCTCCCTGCGGGGTGCCAGGCTCGACCTGGGTCTTCCAGGCACCCCCCAGCCCCTCCCTCTTTGCCCAGAGCTCCTGCATCAGCTTCTCATACTGGAAGGAGACGGTGTCCATCCTGTTGAACCCAGACCGCCAGTCACCCTCTGCCCTTGTTAGCTACATCGAGGAGCCCTACATGGACATAGACAGGGACTTCACCGAGGAGTGACCTTGGGCCAGGCCTCGGGAGGCTGCTGGGCCGGTGTGGGTGAGCGTGGGTACAAGCCACATATGCCCTGCCCTGGTCCATCCCTCCCCTGCCCCCCTGCTGCTCTCTGCCTGCCCCAGGTCTTCAGGTACAGGCTTGGTGGGAGAGAGTGTCCTGGAAGCCCTTGGCCACTGGGTCTGAGGGCCCCAGGTCATGTGGAAGCCTCAGTTCCCTCACAGTCCCCATGATAAGGACAGGGGCACCATGCCCACCATTCCTTCAGAATCCTGTGGCCCTGGCCCACCCAGAGATAAGAGGACTTTTAAAATTAGCTCTGTCTGAGCTCCTGCCCAGTCTCTTGGCTGTCAGTCCCAGGATGGGGAGGAAGATATGGGTACCCCCCAAATCTGTGAGCCAAGCCCTCCTCTGTCCCTGGCCTTTGGACCCAGGCAAAAGCTTCTGAGCCCTGGGCAGAGGTGGGGGGTACCGGAGAATGCTGCCTTCCCCCAAGCCTGCCCCTCCCCAGGCCCCCTCATTTTCCTTTAGCTCCTCCGGTTTTGTTTGCTCATGGGGCACAGGGCTGCATTCCTGCCCCGCCCCACCCCTGGGTAGCATCTGCCTGAGCCCAGACACAGGAGCCTGGCAGGAAGCTCACCCTTGGCCCCTCCTTGTGTTGCCAATTAACAGCAAATAAACCCAGTAAATGGAGACTATTAAAGAACTTTATTTTAAATGACTGCTGTGGACCTGATTTTGTCCCTGAGTCTCATGTTCAGGAGGGGAAAAGGAACACACAAAGAACGAGAAAGACACGGGCTGCAACTGTGGCATTTATTCAGCGTGTGCTGAGGGCATCAGATGGGGATAGAGAGATGACAGGATCAAGGTGGGTGGCCTCAGCTGGAGGAGAAACAGCAAGACGTCTCTGCAGAGCCTGGGGGCTTAGGGTTCAGGCTGTCACTCCTTGTGCTAAGGGGCGAGGGATGGCTGAGTGAGCTGTACCCCCTGTCGCCCCACCCCCCCCCATACAGAGGGTAATACCCCATCCCTCACCTTTGGGCCCAGGGCATCTCGGGTCCGTGCCCGCAGCTTATTGGCCTGGGTCTCTGCCATGTCTGCCCGCTCCTCTGCGTCATCCAGCTCGTGCTGGGCCTTGCGATACTTGGCCAAGTTGGTGTTGGCCTGCTGCTCCTGAGGGGACACACAGGGCCTGCTTTCCTTTGGGAAGCTGAGCTGCTCATTCTGGTTCCCACCCATGCCCAGAAAGGGGCTGGTTTCTGCTCAGCTTCAACTCCGTTCCTACCACCATTCTCCTTCCTCACCGGTACCCACAGCAGGAAGTTGGGACACTCCTTCAAGAGGTACCTGTGTGCCAACCTGGCCCAGCAGAGGCCAGCCCTGGCAAGAGGAAAAGCACATGGGGTCTGCTCTGAGAGAGCAAGGTCTAGTCTCTTTCTGGAGCATTAGAAATGTCTCTTCCCACTGGGTCACTGAGCTACCACCTTTTAGGCAGCCTGCTGCTGGGGCCTCACCTGGCCACAGACCTTGGGGCCACAGTTGAGGCCGGGTCAGCCCAGGCGTGCGGACTGGTCCCTGGTGCCCTGACCCAGCGCACTCACCGCCTCCTCAAACTGGCGCTTGTAGCTCTTGACCTTACTCTGCAGCTTTTCCACCAGGTCCTGCATGCGAGCCAGGTTCTTCCTGTCCTCCTCAGCCTGTGCAGGCGAAGGGGACTCAGGGCTTGCTTGGACTGGGCCAACTCTAGGGCTGCCCCTCCACCCCAAGGGGGACCCTGTCACCCACCTGGTACGCAAGCTCCTTGACCCGGCGCTCATGCTTGCGCACCCCCTTGAGGGCCTCAGCATGCTTCTTCTGCTCTGCGTCCAGCTCGGCCTCCAGCTCCCGCACCTGCGGACAGCAGGGGATGGGCCTGGTGCAGAGCCTGCCATGGGCAGCCCACCCGCTGGTGGAAAGGACTGGAGGGGCCGCACACACCTTGGCTTCCAGCTTCTGCACCTGCTTCTTCCCACCTCTGAGGGCAGCCTGTTCAGCTTCCTCAAGCCGGGCCTGGAGCTCCCGCACCGTCTGTTCCAGTGTCTTCTTCATCCGTTCCAGGTGTGCACTTGTGTCCTGCTCCTTCTTCAGCTCCTCAGCCATCATGGCTGCCTGTGGGAGATGAGGTGGCCTGGTCAGGAGGTCACCAGCCCAGGGGAAGTCCTGGGCTCTGTCCCCGGCCCCCCAGCCCAGCCTCACATCAGTGATGGCCTTTTTGGCCTTCTCCTCTGCCTCCCGCCTCTCCTGGGCAGCCTCCTCCACCTCCCCACTCAGCTGGGCCAAATCTGCCTCGAGCTTCTTCTTCTGGTTCAGGAGGCCTGTGTTCTAGAGGGAAGCAGAGTCTCAGAGCTGGCCCACAGGCCTATGACGTGCCTGTCCCCATGGACCCCCATCCCCCACCTGCGAATGCAGGAGGTTGAGGCGCTCGGTGGCCTCCAACAGCTCCTGCTCCGCCAGCCGCCGGCTGCGCTCGCCCTGCTCCAGCGCGGCCCGCAGCTCCTCCAGCTCAGCAGCCAGCAGCGCAGCCCGGCGCTCCAGGGCCTGCGCCTGCTCTCGGAGCTCAGCTGCCAGCCGCTGCTCCTCATCCCGCCCTGCCTGCTCCTCCTTCAGCTGGGCCTGCAGCAGCCGTGTGGCCGCCTGGGCCTCCGTGGCCTGACGGGTAGCATGGCCCAGCTGCAGCTCCAGGTCATTGAGGTCACCCTCCATCTTCTTCTTGAGCCTCAGTGCCTCGTTGCGGGCCCGGGTCTCAGCATCCAGGGAGGCCTGCAGGGACTCCACTGCCCGC
>VBSM01001118.1:33386847-33401057 GCA_008086735.1 Cheirogaleus medius | reverse complement strand
TCCAGGGTCACATCCTCTGACTCTGTCTGCAGCCGCAGCTTGGCCTTCTCCAGCGAGGAGCACTTGGCATTGGCGGCCTCTACTCCCTCCTCTGCTTCCTGCAGCCGCAGCGCCAGCTTCTTTCTAGGCCACGGGACCGAACAGGGTGCGGACTGTGTGGGGAGGGAGGGAGGCCAGCAGAGCAGCCCCAGCATCTCCCTGCACCCCCTGAAAGGGCTCAGAGGCACAGACATAAACCTCTGCGTGGTGATGGCCTGGCCGGCAAGACACTCACTTGGCCTCCTCCAGCTCCTCGGTCCTCTGGATGGCGTCTGCCTCATACTTGCTCCTCCACTGAGCCACCTCGGCGTTGGCTTTGGACAGCAGCCGCTGCAGCTCAGCTTGGGCCTCCGCCTCCTCCTCGTGCTGCTCCCGCAGTAGGTCGCAGTCGTGTCGCAGAGCCTGCACGGCGTGGGCCAGCGCACTCTTGGCCTGCAGGGACACCAGTGACCTCGGCATTGGTCCCGGCCAATGGCCTCCGTGTGCCCCTGCCCACCCTGCAGTCGCCAGTGCCAGCCCACCTTGCTCTCCTCCTCCAGCTGCCGCCGTAATTCCTCCAAGCTCTGGGCGGCCAAGGCCTTCCCACGACTCAGCTGGCTGATCAGAGACTCCTTCTCCTCCAGCAGGCGGCTCAGCTCCCCTGCAGGCAAAGGGGCAGGTGGGCAGGTCAGGCAGGCGAGGGCAGCACAAGGCCCCGCCTGGGGTGGCCCAGCTGAGCCCCCGGCCTCACCGCTCTCAGTCTGCAGCCGCCCTCGCTGGGTGCTTGCATCCTCCAGCTGCCGCTGCAGCTCCTCCACCTTGATCTTGGCCTCGCTTAGCTGATCCTCATAGGCCCGGCACAGCTTCTCTGCACTAGCCTGGGATCCCGGGTCAGGAGTCAGAGGTCAAGTTTGTGCATCAGAGGGCAGAATCTGGGGCTGCAAGTCAGATACTGGGACCTGGGATGGGGAACTAGAAAGCTAGATATGGGCCCAGGAATCAGAGGAGATCAGAGCACCAAGTTCAGGGTTAGGAACTCGACTGCAGGGTTCCTGGCTTAACAGGTGGGTGTCAGAACTCGGAGGGCTGGACCACTGCCAAGGCCAGTGAGTCAGGGTAAGTGTTAGGATATAGCTGTGGAGTCAGCTGGGGACAGTGGTCAGAGGTCAGCTGTCAGGACTAGGTGGTAGAAAGGTCAGGGGTCATGGTTGGGTACTGGGGTTCAGGACAGGTATTAAGTCAGTTCAGGAGTCAGGGGGTAGGGTCACAACTACTGTTGGGTCAAGGGTCTGAAGTTAGAATTGGACGTTGGGTCAAAAATGACGTGGATCTAGGAGTTCAGGGCTTGAGGTCAGGACTGGCAGGGGCTAGGAGGTGGGGGCCGGATGCCAGGTTAATCGGTCAGGGCTCAGGCTCAAGGCTGGTGTGAGGTCAGTATTAGCATGAGGTGGCCAGAGGCCAAGGGTGGGGTCAGCTGCTGGAGTCCAGATGCGTATGAGGTCAGAGGGCGGGGTCAGGAAGGAGGCAGACACCTTGCCGCGGGCCAGAGTCTCCACGCTGGTGCCCAGGTCATCCACCTCCATGCGTAGCTCACTCTTTTCCTTCTCCAGCTTCTGCCGCACCCGCTGCAGGCTGTCCACCTGTTCCCCCAGCTCGGCAGCGCTCTCTGCCTGCTTGCGCCGCAGGGTTGCCACGGTGGCCTCGTGCCGCAGTGCTGCCTCCTCCAGCTCCCGCCGCAGCCGCCCCAGCTCGGCCTCGCGCTTGCGGCTGCCCTCGCGCTGCCCGGCTGACGCACCGCCCGCCTCCTCCAGCCGCTCGCTCAGCTCCTCCAGCTCCCGGGCTGCCTCAGCCCGCTGCTTCTCCACGCGGGCCCGGGCCGCCCGCTCTGCCTCCAACTCCTCTTCCAGCTCCTCTGCCCGAGCCTGAGGTGGGCAGGTGGGCAGCTGTCACTTCTGTGGGCCGTGACCCCAGACCTCGCCCACCAACCCCACGTACCTGCAGCTCCTTGATCTTCTTCTGTAGCTGGGCACCCAGGAGTTGCTCGTCTTCCACCCGCAGGCTCAGCTGACTGAGCTCAGAGTCCTTCCTGGGAGCCACAGGGTGGGTGAGCCAGCCCAGGCCCCAGGAGACGCCCCACCAGTCCTCCTTGGAACCCCCTCCTTGAGGTCCTAAGTGACTTCACCCCACGCACCTGCTGCTCCGGTTCCTGTTACCCTCAGCTTTGGACGCTGGCTGGGGCCCTCGGTCCAGGGAGGGGGCAGAACACTACCCCTGAACCCTGGTGACCCACATCTCTCAACCCCCGCGCTTAACCTCTACAGTGACGCAGGACCTATTCGAATCCAGAAGGGAATGAGGACCCGGGTGCAGGCTCAGGAGGCCCCTGCCAGCCAGGAGGCCACAGTGCCTCCCCCACCACACCTACTTCTTGAGCTTCTCCTCCAGCTGCTGCTTGTCCTGGGCAGTGTCGGTCACCGTCTCCTGCGTCAGCTTCAGGTCGCCCTCAAGCTTGCGCTTAGCGCGCTCCGTGTCCATGCGCAGCTTCTTCTCCTGCTCTAGCGAGCACTCCAGCTGAGGAGCAGGGCGGGGCAGGGCTCAGCCACGGCCTGGGCCGCCAGCACCCTGCCCCACCGCCTGGCCCCTGGTGTGGCCCTTACATCCTCCACCTGCTGCTCCAGCCGGATCTTGGCCTTCGTCAGTGCACTCACGCGGTCCTCCTCGGCCTGCAGGTCGCCCAGGGCCTGCTGGTGGGCCTCCTGCAACGCCTTCTTCTCCTTGGTCAGCCGGGCCACCGACTCGTCCAGCGCAGCCATCTCTTCCGTCAGGTTCTTCACCTGTGCCAGGGCCAAGGTTACTTGGGGACAGTCCTCCCTGCACTCTGGTCTGAGCAGCTACCACACCAGGTCAGAGCAACTGCCCTTCCAGCTATGAGACTCAGGCAGACCACTGCACTCTGAGCCCCCATTGCTTCATGCCTAATGGCTGACACGCTGAGGTTTAATGAGCGAATGCTCTCAGAGCACGCAGCACAGCACCTGGCCCAGATGAGAACGAAAAACATCTGCTATTTGCAGCATCAACAGGTACTTGAGACAGCTGTTTCCTAGTCCCAGCTTCCAGGGTGATCACCTGTGAGAACCTGAATGTGATGCTTCCCACCCCAGCCTCACTTTCCCCTCCTGTAATAGAGTCAATACTCCTAAGTGCTGGGAACACAGGGCCGTCGTGCGGGCTCAAGGTCAGAAGGCACCTGGGAGGTGCAGAGCGGAGGAGACAGGTTCCTGTCCTTAGGGGGCTTGCAGTCCAGGATGGACGAGAATTGCAAGAGTTTGCTGAGCACCCAAGGCCCTGCAGTGTGTGCTTGACAGAGGCTACTACACACCGAATCCTCACCCACCCTAATGGGATAAGTGCTGCTGACCCTACTTGACAGATGAGAAAACTGAGGCCCATGAGAGGAAGTGACTTGCCCAAGGCTAAACACCAGGGCCCGGAGTGGGACCTGCAGCTGCCTGCCCCCAAAGCCACACCTTGTTCTCAGTGGCTTGCTTCTCCTTCTCAGCCTTGGCCAGCGTCAGCTCCAGGTCATCGATGTCCTTCTTGAGCTCCGTGCACTCATCTTCTAGCTTGCGCCGGCGGGCGGCCAGGTCGGCGTTCACCTCCTCCTCGTCCTCCAGCCGTTCGTTCAGCTCCTTCACCTTCCCCTCAAGCTGCACCTTGGACTTGATCAGCAAGTGGCAGCGCTCCTCAGCATCTGCCAGGTTGTCTTGCTCCTAGAGAGGACACGGGCGTGGGGCCCAGTCAAGCAGGGCCGGGGTGGCACAGGGGTGACAGTTTTAGGACATGTGGACAGACAGGCCTGCGGTGGGGAGGTGGGAACGTGAGAGGCCTCAACTCACGGCGCCTCTGGAATAGGAAGAAAGATCCAGGGAAGGCCTGAGCACCAAGAGCACACCGGGGCTGCCCGGGCCGTGGGTCTGGTTGTAGTGTTTTCTTAGGGCGGCCTGGGGTATTGGGGTGCCGGGGGCACCAGGTCACCAAGGGGAACCCCTCACTGCCCCCTGACTCACTGCCTGCAGCTGCAGGGCCAGGTCATTCTTCTCCTGGGTGACACTGACTTGTGTCTCCTCTAGCTCCTGGCGCTTGGCCTCGGCAGCAGCCAGCGCCCCTCGCAGCCCCCGCAGCTCTGCCCGCAGGGCCGCCAGCTCCTCCTCGGCCTGCGCTGAGCGCAACAGTGGCTTCATCTTAAAAAAGAGCTTCATCCACGACCAGTTCTTGACGGCATTGAAGGCACGGATGTTCCACTGGATGGTGAACAGGGCATCCCTAGAGAGGGGCAGCCCTGGGCTGTGAGCAGGCTCAGTGCTGCCCCCTGCAGGTATGGCCCCAATGTGCACCTGGGGCAGGTTGGCTCTCGCAGTCTTCCCGACAGCCCTCGGGAGCAGATCCTAATGCCTCTGCTTCATAGCTGAGATTGAGGGAGAGCTCACAGAGCCCACAGGTCTGCTTCCAGAGCAGGACTCATGAGCCTGAATGTCCCAGTGGCCTCTGCAAGTGTCTGAAGACCCCAGGAGCTGCTAAGCCACCAGGCTCTGTGGTCAGTCGGCCTGGGCTCACAGGCCAGCGGGCACTCACCAGCTGTCACTGGATCTGACTCAGCTCCCCCTCTGCTGAGTGCAGACAACCACAGCACCTACCTCTCAGGACTGTTGCATACTTTAGCCAAGATAGTGTGAATAAAGCATCTTGCCTGGGGCCTGGCACTTCAGAGTCTTGGAGAATGCTGTTGCCTCATTACCATTCCAGGAGCAGAGAGACAGGTGCTCTCACCCCAACCAGCCATAGGGGATAATCTGACCTCAGGGCAGCAGGGCAGGATTTGAAGAGCCTGGTTCTGTGAGCCGAAGGACGGTGGCCACACCTCCACCCCGGCCCCTTCCTACACCCACCTGCCTCCCAGCAGGCGCTGGTACTCAAGGCGCATGAGGCGGCCCCGGCTCCGGGCCTGCAGCAGCGTCAGCACCTTGGCCAGACGCTGGTCACGGAGCTCCTCCAGGACACCTACAAGCCCAGCCTTGAAGAACACCTGGGGGCCAGGGGGAGCAACCAAGTGTAACCCCCAACCGTTGGCATGAACCCTGCCCAGTGTGATGCCCCCAACCAGGGTCAGCCCTAATTCCAGGGTACCCCGACCTTGGTGTGGCCAAACTGGTACTGGGTGGCATCGAAGTCCAGTGAGCCCAGAAGCTTCTCTGTGGCCTTCCTGCTGTCCATGAAGGTATCATCTGGGATGGCGCTGGGGTTCAGGATGCGGTATCTGGCATGGCAGGGGAGGGCTGGTGAGGAGGGGGCTGGGGCGGGGGGCACAGGCCACGGAGAACAGGGAGGGAGGCCAACTGAGGAGGCTGGTGGGAGTGGCAGGGAGACAATTCCTTGGCCTCTCTAAGGCTGGAACAGAGGTTCCAGGGGGGCACACTGAACTAAGGGGCAGAGGAGGCAGCATTACACTTGGGGATTGGGCACATTCTGCTCAAAGACTGTGGGGGAGGGGCATTTAAATGCACTCAGTAAGTTTTTTAAGAGGCTATAGTTTTTATAAAAGGCACGCACTACTACTGTTATAATTTTTAAGGCAAAAAATATAAAGAATGGGGCATGTTATACCATATACAAAGTGAAGAAATGTTTGGGAGACAATCGTAATAAAGAGCAAGTGTCCCCAGCACATGCACGTGCACAGGGCCATGTGATCAGATGGGCTGTGGCCACACCTTGAAGGCAAAACCCCAGAAACACGAAAGGCCGCACACTAGGGGGACCCATTAAACAAACATGTGGTTCACTAGACTATAGGATGCTTCACAGCCATAACATACAGATGCCCGTTGATAAGGACAATCTCCAAGACAGATTGTTACATTAAAAAACAAATAGCACCGTGTGTGTTTGTGTCCCTGTGCACAGTATTTGTAGGGACGTCCCTTTATAAAGCATAGTGTGGATGGCTACAGTTACTTCTGGAAGGGGAAGGAACTATGTGCCCTTGTAGCCTGACATGATCGAGCCTATCGGGAGAGGGGGAGCTGACACACTGCCCAGGCGCTCGCTACACGTCAGTCGTTATGTGAAGCCTACTCCCGTGAATTCTCATTCGGCTCCACGTCTACATCCGACCTGCCTGCTTCCTGAGCTCCAGATAATAAATCCAATCTCCTTCTCCAGTTCTCTTCTAGGACGTCTGCTGGAGACATTTCAAACTTGACATGCACAAAGCAGAGCTCCAACCACTATCTCTTCACCTCCCCCCAAACATCAAAAACCCTGTCTTTGTATCTCAGTAAATTAGCACTGACTCCCCAGCTGCTCAACCCCAAACCTGGAGTCACCCTTGTCTCTCTTTTTTATCCTGTATCCAATGCATGGTTGAGCCTGCTGGCTCCACCTCCAGTATTTACCCCAGTCCTCCTCCCAGGTCAGCCACCCCCATTTCTCCTTGGGATGCCTGCCCAGGCCCCTGCTTCCCCCTCGGGATTGGTCTGTCAGGCTCTGAAGTGTGTGTCCTTCCCACCCTCAGGCTACTGCCTCCAGCTGGAATGAAGGAAAGGGGCAGGAGCCACCCACCGCTGCCGGAAGTCAGCATAGAGCAGCCTGTTGGGGAATCCCTGGCGGCAGATCCGGATCCCCTCTAGGACCCCATTGCAGCGGAGCTGGTGCAGCACCAAGAAGGCATCCATGACACCTGGACACGGAGGGGGTTAAAAGGGAAAGTCAAAGGTCAATGGACACAACTTTGGGCCCCATAGAAAGAAACACAGTTCAGACCCAGGGCCTACTTTAAGGCTGTGCAGACCCTGCAAGGTAAAGGGAGAAGACCCACACCCTGGCCTCTCCTTGTCCCCCTCTTCTACCAGGCCAGCCCTGGGTGACTACCTGGGGTCTTGTTCTCGTTGGGGACAATGCAACGGACGAAGTGGGGCTGTGTGGCCCGCAGGTTGGTCATCAGCTTGTTGAGGTTCTCCTGGGAGTAGGGAAGAGTGGGGAGAAGGCACAGGGGGCAGAGAACCAGAATTGGATGCCGCAGTAGGTCAGGACCATTAGACCCAGGGAGCAGGTACCGAGGTATGCCCCCTACTTTTGTTCTTTCACTCTCGCTCCATGTGACCCTCTGCCCTCTCCCATCACCACCACCAAAGTCTTCATTCCCCCACCAAATGCCCACCCCTTCCAGAGGCCCCAGGGCTCCCACCCCATCCCCCCAAACCCTGCCCAGGCAGCTGAGGACGGGAAGCAGCACAGACTTGCTGTGATGTTCACGTGGAGAGGAGTTAAACATCACTGCAAGTCTTAACAGCCGCCCGCCCAGGGGACAGGGCAGGGGGTGAAGGACAGGGCTAGGGGCCCAATGGGTCCAAATGGGGCCCAGACAGGGCCTCACCTTGTGCAGCTGGGACACTGTCTGGAATGATGCTGCCTTCTTACGCTTCTCTTTCACCCCAGTCTTGGGAGGCTCAGCTAGTAAAGATAAGGTGCCCAGTCACTCCAGGGAATGTTGCTCCCTGGGGCCTTATCAGAATGGCAATCTCGTCGCTCTGTACTTACTAGAACAGGAGCCTGCATAGTTCTCGTAGAGGGTTGCCAAGAGCTTATTCTGTGACTTTTGAAAGATGGGGACCACCGTCTCATTCAGGGGATCCTTGTTTTTCTCCAGCCAGCCCACGATGCTGTAAGGCACCTGGCAGAGACGAGACAGGTGCTGAGCCAAGGTGGGGAAACCTGGAGGGAGGGAGGGAAGAGAGGGGTCGAGTGCTGGGGTTCCAACAGGTACCTACCACGCCTGCATAGTGGACCACCTCAAAGTGGGCCTGGTACTTGCGCTTCTTGTCAGGCCGAGGCTGCTGGAAATTGGGCGACTTCCCTGCATGGTTGTCATAGAGTTTGGCCCGGAAGCTCGCATCTGAGGCCTTGGGGAACATGCACTCCTCCTCCAGAATGGACAGGATGCCCAGCGGCTGGGGATAGGGGACAAGCTTGAAGAGCCTCCGTCCAGCCAGTCTGTCCTGGCGGAGCTGCACCCCTGTTCCCAGACCACCTCTCTCTGGGAGCCTTCCCAGATCTTCCTGGACAGAGACCAGACCCACTCCCAGGAACCCTGTCTTCTAAGGGAGAAAGAAAAGTTTATTGCTTGGCTTCCTACCCCCTTCTGCACGACTTGAAACACTGAGTCATCCTTTTTGCTTCTAAGAAGTATGCAAACCCTTAAAGGATGATTATACTGATTTTTTTTTTTTTTTTTTTTTTTTTTTTTTAGAGACGGGGTCTCGCTCTTGGTCAGGCTGGTTTCGAACTCCTGACCTTGAGCTATCCACCCGCCTCGGCCTCCCAGAGTGCTAGGATTACAGGCGTGAGCCACCGCGCCCGGCCTATACTGATTTTTTTAAAGAAGAAGTGTGCAAACTCAAACTGGCGTCTCTGTACCCACTCTCATCCTGGCCACACCCACAGCTCACCCATACATAAGTTTTAAAAAAAGGCCGCTAAGTTCACATTTTGGCTTCCTCGCTGACTAGTTATGGAGCCTTCACACTTCCCTAAGTCTCAATTTTCTAACTTGCAAAATGGGAAAATGAGACCTTCAGTGGTGATATAATAGCAAAAAACTCAACCACCAACTGCCCAACGGTAGGGGACCACAGAAATGCATTGTATGAAAATCATCTGCTGCATGAACTATTCTTACTGCCTTCAACAACATTCAAAATACATTTTCAGAGAAAATGTAGGATGTGAAATGAGTCTGTCTATAAAAGAAAATGGATGCCCAGGATAAAGGATTGGGAGGAAATTAACCCAAGTGCCGTGATATTGGCTGTGGTAGGATTGAGGAAAACATTTTTTTCCCCTTCCAGTGTTTCAAATTTTCTTTAATTTTCTTTTTTCCATTCTTTGTACAATGGCTAAATATATGTAGTGTTTCACAATCCAAAAAACAAATAAGAAAACACCTTGCCCTGCTCCCAGGGCAGTTCTGAGGATACAGGGAAACTGGCTGCAAACAGGGCCTTGCTGAACTGCAAAACTGTGTGCACCCAGGAGGGCTGTTGTCAACCGTACTGCAATGCACACTCACGTTGTTCACACACACTCACCAACACTCGTTCACATTCAACTCCAACACACTATTCAGATGCACACATTCCCTTTCATACACGTGTACATAGATCACACGCACTGTCACAAATATACTCACATACACACCAGTGCACAGTCACAAACTTACACACCCACTTGCACAGGCCTGCTCACACGCAAGCATCGCTACACACACCCTCCCCTGCTTGCAGTGACCTTGCCCGAGCCCCACCTTCTCGATGAGGTCGATGCAGGGCTGCAGGTCAAGGCCGAAGTCAATGAAGACCCAGTCGATGCCCTCCCGCTTGTACTCCTCCTGCTCCAGCACAAACATGTGCTGGTTGAAGAACTGCTGCAGCTTCTCATTGGTGAAGTTGATACACAGCTGTTCAAAGCTGTTAAACTGTAAGAGGGAGGTGCCTGGCTCAGCAGGCTCCTTGCAGATGGGGAAAGGGAGGCCCACAGAGAAGCAGGGGTGTGCACGAGTTCACCTCCCACCTCCAGGCAGAAGCCCAGGGTTCCTGCCCCACATAGGCTGGGGTCCTCCACCTTGGAGAGAACAGAGCCCGGGGTTGTGGGCCTGCTCTCACCTCAAAGATCTCAAAACCAGCGATGTCCAGCACCCCGATGAAGAACTGCCGGGGCAGCTTTGTGTCCAGGGTCTGGTTGATCCGAGACACCAGCCACCTGAACAGCCGGTCATAGGTGGCCTTGGCCAGAGCCCCCACAGCGAATACCACCTGGAGGTGTAGGGAGGCTGGGCTGGGACCTGGCAAGGGGGGACCCTGCCCGGCTGTCCCTGGGTAGGCCCTGGCCTGCAGGCAGCTCACCTGCTCCACACTCTGGCCCTTGGTCACATACTCGTTCCCCACACGCACCCGGGGGTGCAAAAGGCCTTTGAGGAGATCCCCACTGCTGACCCCCATCAGATAGGCAGCCTTATCAGCACCTGGCAGGGCACATGGGGGGATAAGGGAGGAGGAGGACAATGGGCACTTGGGGACTCTGTCGCCTCAGCCTGGGGCTGGGAGAGGGAGGTCGAATGGGGTCAAGTTCAAGGCCAGCAAACTGTAATAGCCGCAGGAGGGAGAGGGTCTGGAGCTGAGGAGTTGGGGTCAGGTAAGACTGAGGTCAAAGGTTGTGGATAAGAGTTAGGGTTAACAATCATGGACAGAACGTGGAAATCAGGATGAAGGTGAAGGCCAAGTCAAGCCAGGGCCCCTCACTCTCCGTGCCGTCGGCCTCAGCCTGTTCCTCCCGCTGCTTCTGCTTGAACTTCATGTTGCCGAAGTGCAGGAGGGCACCCACGATCTTATAGCAGGCGCACTTCTCATCCACGCTGAAGCCCAGGATGTCCATGGCATGCTGGAAGGTGGGGGGACAGGACGGTAAGCTTCAAGAAGCCTGGGCTCCTCCAGCCAGGCACTGCCCCTGAACCATTCATGCAACTGAGGGCACGATCACCCCTCACACCACAGGCCCCACTCAGCTACTCCTCTGGCACAGCCCGTACGTCAGTGGCGATGAGCTCCTCCCCGTCATCCATGTTATCCACTGTGATGACGCCCTGGCTGCAGAAGTGGTAGTCATAGGGGTTCATAGACAGAAGCAGCATGTCTGCGGAAAGAGGGCAGGTCAGGCCGTGCTCACCCAGCTGTTCTCCCTCCCCCATCCCAGCATAGTGGTCCTGGGAGCCCCCACCCAGGAGGAGTCTAGGGCCCTCCCAGGACTCCTCTGGAGCCTGCATTTCTCACCCCCACCCACTGTCAGTGGCTTCTCTTTCTTTATGGTTCTCTGAGGAATGAGCTGCCGTCCCCATGTCTCATCCCTGTGGCCCAGACCTCAGATGCTGGGGCTCAGGGAGGACCAGGCTCGGCCCTCAAGGGGCTTTCAAGGAAGGGGAACTGGGCCCAGACAGTCGTTTGTCCCCCTTTGGTGCTGCCTGGGGCCTCTCTAGTCTCAAAACAGCAGGAGGGGCTCAGGTTTCTGTGAGAAACTCTACAACCTTGGCAGGGCAGCGGAGGTAAGAGGCTGGTTCCCTGCACAGAAAGGAGAGGGCTCAGCAATAACCACGAGTCCCAGGGGGAGTCAGGGACAGGAAAGAAGGGGTACCACAGCCACCAGGCAGCCCTGTTGGGGTCTGACTCCCACCCCCTATGCCCCTGGCCTTTACCCTGCAGCTCTGGCTTCTTCCCTGACAGGATCTGGTAGTAGACGTGGTAGCCGCGCTCACCGGGCAGCTGGAAGATCACCCGTGACTTCTCCAGAAGATCTGGAAGAAGGGGCGACACCAGCCTATCACCTCCTGCACCTCCCCAGAGTGGATGCTCTGACAGGAGGGAGGAGAAGGTGGCGGTGAGGGGTGGGGGTGTGCAGGGGTGCCGTGTCTACACAGGTGCCAACGTGTGCTGGGAGGGTGTCTCTCCGTTGGCACCATGTGGGCTGTGGGTCTGTACCTCAGTGTGTGTCCTCATGTGTGAGGTGTGAATGTGGGTGTTTGTACACATAGGTTTTTGTTTGTGTGTCAGTCTGCGTGTGTGCGTGTGGCCGGGCCTCCACGTGTGTGGGGTTGGGGTATGAATTAAGATTTCTCCTTTTCCCAGTGCCACACGGCTGTGCTGATCCATCAAGATCTAGCTGTGCATCCCAAGGCGGGGGCGTGATCAGCACAGGGGCCCCTCTGTGCGTAGGCTCGGGCACCCGGCATCTGTGCCGCAGGCCAGATAAGAGGTGTTAAGGAGCTTCCCAGCAAGGGCTTGAAAAGGTGGGGCGCTCTATTTCCGCCAGAGGCTGGGGCAGGAAGGGTGTGGGCCAGGCTTTCCCCACCACGGGCCAGAGAGAAGACTAGGGGCTCAGGGGTCCGATCGCAAGGAGCCTGACTGGCCAAATAAGGGTTTGGTTCTCCACCTTCAGGTGACGGGATCTAGAGAAGGTTTTTCAGCAGGGACAGGATACAGTCAGAGAGTATGGCTTGAAGAAGACCAAGTAGGGGAGAGGAGGCTGGGTGACCACACAGAGGCTGGTGTGATGTTCCGGTGAGAGGTGAAGTGGCCTGGGCAGGGCAGTAATCAGGGGAGGGGGAGAAATGCCCAGAGCAGGCGGGGAGCCCAGATGATTTGATGACAGATACTGGGTCAGAGTGGAAGGGCCTTGGCCCAGCCCGGGTCCCTCCCCACCTCCCTCGCCCACTCCCAGACTCACAGCTGTCAATGTCCGCAGATGCCAGCTTCCCGGAGGGACCAAAGTGAATGCGGATGAACTTGCCCTGAGGACAGAGGGGCAGCCCTCAGCTGGGAGCCTTAGCCAGCGCTGCCCTCCCCGCTGAGAACTCCCACCACCTTGCACCCTCGCTGCTGGTGACCCTGCTCCAGCCCAGCCATCCGCTCTCACTGTGGCCACTCACAAAACGGGAGGAGTTGTCGTTCCTCAGGGTCTTGGCATTTCCAAAAGCCTCCATGGCGGGGTTGGCCTCAATGAGTTGATCCTCAAGGGTGCCCTAGTGGTGGCAGGGGGTGAAGGGTCTGTCAGGCATGGTGCCCACCAACTGGCAGGCCAGAGCAGTCCATGGCCACTCTGGTTGTGCAGGGAAAGGGGGAGGGGTGTCCCCAGGACCTCATAATTGTTGACACCCCATTCGCAAGGTCCCCACACTTACCCCAGTCTTTGTTGCCAGAAATTGCTGCGGGGAGAAGGCAGATACGTTAGAGGGTGTGAGGTCTCACCAGGTTGGGGGGACAGGAGAGCAGTGGTTAGCAGGACAGTGAATGTTAGTCACCCAGAAGTGTAGCCCCCGCCCTAGTGCCCATGGCCTGACCCTCCTAGGGCTGTTAGAAGGAAAAATGCCAGAAAGTGGGAGTGAGCACGGCCCTAGCCAGGGTCTTGAGGCAGGGGTGGCACCTGCGGTCTCCCACTGGAAGCCCTTCCTCTCCGCCAACCCTGTCTCTGGCCTCTCTGGTATTCATCCCTTCATTTCCCACACTCCATGCCATGGGCCCTTGCTCCAAGCTCCAGGGGCCTCCAAACTAAAATCTATTTCCCTCAGAGCCCAGCTCAAGTGCCCATTCCTCTAGGAAGGCCTTCCTGATGCCCTGAAGCTGGAAGAGACCCTTCCCGCTCTGAGCCTTCCTAACCGCCCTTGCTGGTAGCCTCTTACACACTTCTCCTCTGTGATATGGTGAGGTGTGTCTTCATGGTACAATTGTACACCTACTAGTATGCAAAATGGCCCTGCTGGGTGCATATTATTAGCTCTAATTTGCAAATGAAGAAACTGAGATTCCATACAGTAAGGCGGTAGCAGCAGGGAGGCACAAGCCCCATGTCCTGCCTCCCATGACACCTACAGCTCTCCTGTGTGAGTCACCTAGAGGGACTTACTGAATTGGACAGAGCCTCCCTCCTAGCCTAGAAAGAAAGGGAGAGAAAGGAAGGAATGATTCTGGAAAGAACAGACATGCCACCAAGGACTTTGTGGTCATTCATTCACCTCCAGAGAGCCTAAGACTTAAAAAATACCCCCAGGGACATTGGGCAGAGGGAGGCAGGAGCCTCCACTGGACAGAAGCCTCCTCCCTACACACTACTGTTCAGTGCTTTTCTGCAGGGCTCTCTCTGGTCTGTTTGGCCAAATTATGGGGCCAAGGGGAGGGAGCTTGATAAAGCTTTTAAATTCCTGTATCCACAGCACCTGTAAGCAGCCTTTCCCTCCAGCTCCTTGCCTGACCCACTGCCCAGGACTCCACCTGCCCAGGTGCTCCCCTGCCCCCAGCCCTTCCAGCTGGGTCCCTGCCAGCTCTGGCCTCTCCCTGCCATCTTTTCCTGTCACTAGACCAACCCAACTTTCTGCAGCATCCCCAGAGACCATATAAGGGTTTGGAAAACAGGGTGGGAAAGGGAAGGAGGAAAAAGTACCAAAAAGTCAACAGCAAAAACAAAACAAAACAAAAACAACAACCACAACAACAAAAAAACAAAACTGAAATAAAAATCAAAAATCAAGAAAATCAAATGGGGGAAAAGGCAAAAGGCAAAAAGGAAAGTAAAAGTGAAAAAGAAAAAAAAAA
>VBSM01001118.1:33360310-33381127 GCA_008086735.1 Cheirogaleus medius | reverse complement strand
AAAAAAAAAAAAAGATACGTTTTCAACCATATACAGTTCAAAACAGGCAAAAGTAGCCTATGGTGATGTCAGTGGAAGAGTGGTCCTTTGGAGGGTAATGACTGGAGGGGCACAAGAGGGCCTCTAGGGTACAGGGGGTGCCCTGGTGACGCTGAGCTGCGTGGAGGTTACCAGGTGCGTTCACTTTGTAAAACGAATCAAGCTGTGCATTTAAGATGTCTGCACCTTACTGTATGTATATGACATGAAAACTTCTTTTACAATACATTGCCAAATTTGGCAATAGCTATCAGAATTGCAAAATGCCTAGACCCTTGTAGGACTTAATCCTACAGGTGTTTCCCTATGTTATAAAACGATACAGGTCCCCTTTGGGTGGACATTTAGATTGTTTCTAGTCTTTTGACATTACAGTCAGGGCTACAGTGAATAATCTTGTACAGTCTGATGAAATTAAACCATACCCTGTTCAAGAAACAGAAATTATGAGAAATTATCCCCCTCAGAACCTCTTTCACCCCTCCCCCTCCCCCAGGGTAACACAATCTTCTAAACTCACAGGTTATTTTTGTTTGTTTTCAAGATTTATATGAACATAATCCTACATTATGTGTTCCTTTCTTCTTTCTCTCAACATAATACTTGTGAGAACACTCTGTTTTAATTCTTTTCCCAGAGCTAAAATTGTTTCTTGCCTGCCTTCTGCTACTAGACAGGAACTCCATGAGGGATCTTGTTCTGCATCCCCTAGCACCTTGCAAAGTGTCTGCACATAGTAGAAAGACAACTATCTATGGAGTAAGTGAATGAACCAAACCTGATAGACAGATTATAGGGTTCTAATCTTCATACAGGGTCAGCAGCTGGAGAGCTGGAGAGCTGGGCATGGGCAATTTATAGAGAGCCCAGGGGGTGGGAAAATTCTTTTCACTGTTCAAAGATGATCCAAATGCAGGGCTTCTTGCCCAGGGACCAAGCAACAGAATTGGCCTGGAGAATCAGAACTTGTAACTAGCCTAACCTATCCCAAATATAATGTGGGGCCAAATTTTAGAATTACCTGCTCAGTGTATAAACCTGGGGCTAAAAAACCATCCCAAACCTCGAGTCTAGAACTGCCCTATAGGTTCACTTCCACTACCCAGGGCACATCTTCCTGCTGAGATAAGCTCACAGACAAACATGACAAAGCAAAGAGGAAGCCCAATGCTCTGAGAGATGCAACGAATGCTATTAATACAATCCACAAGGACTTACGGTACTAACTTTAAATACCTGAAGCACTGTCCTGGAGCACAGGGAGCCTATGTGATTTGTATGGCCTCAAAAGTAGACCAATGGGCAGTGCTAGGAAACAGAGCTTGGAGGCATCCAAAGGGGGACTTTTTGTCCAAAGGAGGACTCCGAGCCAATCGGCAATGCAAGAGGCTGCCTTGGAAGAAAGAGAGCCTGCCAGCACCAAGGAAGACTCAAACAGATGTTGCACAGGACTTAGGCTTTGGACTGGATGACTCCTAACGTTTGTTCCAACTTCAGGAGTCTAGTATTCCAGGATGTTAGAATCCAGCCCAAAACATATCTGCCATCAATATACCCTAGTGCCTGAAATTCCTTTTTTGGGTCAGCGTCCTTCTTTGTGTAAAGACATTGAAGGACTCTGTGAAAATGCTGATACAACTAGGAAGGACACATGAATTCAGTTCAGCATGCATCTAACAGCCTCTATTCCATGTCCAGGATCGGAACAAGAGGCATTCATTGTCCAGGAAAGGAAACATACTCAAGTAAGATGTCAGAATGGAGGAGTTTGAAGGATAAAAGCAAGTCTGATACCCACACTGGCAAGAAGAGGGCATGACAACAAGGTCCCTTCCCTCACAGAGCTTCCATCCTATGGGAAGGCAAAAAATAAAGAAGTGAATATGTTTCTGAGGTAATTAAAGATTGTGGCAGGTGCTGTAAGGGAAATAAACAGAGTAATGCTCTGGAGAGTACTGGGGGTGTACTCAGGTTGGTCAGGGAGGGCCTGAAGAGGTGACATTTAAGGTGAGACCAAAGGATAAAAAGGAAGGAGCCAGCCAGGCTAAGAGCCCTTGGAAGGGTATTCCTAGTAGAAGGAACAGCAAATACAAAAGCTGTGAGGCAGGAAATAGCTTGGGTTATTTGAGGCACTGTCCTGATGGTAGTGCAGCTGGGTGTGGTGAACAAGGGGAGAGTTTTACAGGGGGAGGTTAGACAGGTAGACAGGTAGTAGGCAAGATCACTCAAAGCCTTCAAGGACTTGGAAGGGACTCTGGATTTTATCTCAAGTGCAATGGGAACCTGTTAGAGCAGGAAAGTGAGTGATCTGCAGTTTAATGGTGGCCACTCTGGCTACCATATAAAGAACGGGCAGGAAGAGGCCAGGGATGCAGCAGGGAAAGCAGTGAAGCTGCTGCCATCATCCAGGTGAGAGAGGATGGGCCTGGGCAGGTGGAGGCACTGAAGGTGGGGAGAGGGGACGGGCAGCATGACCCAGAACTCCAAGGTGGGAGGGAATGAAGGTGGGCCACCGGGGCATAAAGGGAGGTGAGGCTGGACTGAGCAGTTGGGACTGGACTACGAAGAGCTTCAAAAGCCAGATTAGGATTTGGAGCTTTATCCTGCAGGAGTTGGGGCACCATCAAAGGCATTTTTATTTATTTTTTCATCAAAGAGCTCTGAGCAAGGGAATTTGACAGTGTGGTGAGATTTATGTGTGCATAAGCTCCCTGTGGCAGCTGGTGTGGAGGAAGGACTGAAGGGGCGAGACCGGTGGCAGGAAGACTTACTAGGAGGAGGCTGCCATAACGGTCCAAATGCAAGGTGGAGAGGCCCAAAGGGGGCCCACTACCCTGGCACCCTGGGGGTGGCTGGGCCCATGCTTGTCCCAGGTTTGTTCCCCTCCTGGGGCCCTGGGCAGCTGCAGAGGGCCTAAGTGGGCCCCAGCTCTGTTTCAAGCAGAAAATAGGATGAGGGCAGCCAAAAGGCATCAGGGCTGTTTATCCGGAGGAGAGACGCCTCAGCATGGATTTATGGCTGAAAGGTTACTGGGGGGAGGGGGGAGAAACCAGCTGTCCGCCATCCTCACAAAGGACAAAGGAGGGGATTGTGGCCTCAGCTGCAGCAAGAGGAGGGAGGTTAGACACAGCATCAAAGGATGAAAGGGCCCTTTAGTGATCATGCAAACCAACTCTCTTATTGGACAGTTGGGGAAACTGAGGCACAAAGGGAGGAAACAGGTCCTTGCCAAGGTCACATTGTGAATTAAAGCTACGACTAGGCCGGGTGTCGTGGCTCACGCCTGTAATCCTAGCACTCTGGGAGGCTGAGGTGGGAGGATCGCTCAAGGTCAGGAGCTTGAGACCAGCCTGAGCAAGAGTGAGACCCTGTCTCTACTAAAAATAGAAAGAAATTAGTTGGACAACTAAAAATATATATATATATAAAATTAGCCGGGCATGGTGGTGCATGCCTGTAGTCCCAGCTACTTGGGAGGCTGAAGCAAAAGGATTGCTTGAGCCCAGGAGTTTGAGGTTGCTGCGAGCTAGGCTGACACCATGGCAGTCTAGCCTGGGCAACAGAGCCAGACTCTGTCTCAAAAACAAACAAAAAAAAGCTATGACTAGACCCAGCACCACAGCCTCTTGCTTCTGAAGACCCCAAGGGCCTCCTAGAGCACTCACAAGGGACCTCAGACTGCCCCCTGAAGAGTTCTAGGACATGGCTGCCAGAGAGGGAAATGTGCACATGCAGCCATCCTGGGGGATGGAGAGAAGGACCTGTGCTGGACCGAGGTGCTCTAGACCCTTGGCACTGGCTCTGGTCTAGGTCTCTGATTCACTATATGCTAGGGTTCAACCTTTATCTCAGGTCCTCATTGTCTCAGTAACTCTCTGTCTCTGCCCCCTAACCTATCTCACTGTTTTTGGCACTTGTTGGGAGTTCCTTGTCTCTCTCAAAGGTCTTGGTCTTTCTGTGTTACCCTGTCTCTCTAGAGCTGAGCTGAGCTGGGCTAACCTCCCGCCCCCAGTGGGCCCTCACTGGTAGAGTGACCCTATGTAGGCAATGCTCGGGCCCAGTGCCCAGGCTGGGACAGGTGACAGCAGCTGTGGATCTATCTATAGCTCCCTTGCCCTTCAATTGTTCCCAACTTCAAACAATGGTTGGGCCCTGGATTAGAGACATCTCCCACCAGCCCTGCTGAAATGGATCCCAGGGGGCAGCAGATGAGCCCTAGGAGGGCCACATGGTAAGTGTGTGTCTCTGTAAGTGTCTACCTCTGTCTGGACCCCCGTGTTCCCATCTATATCTCTGGCCTCTAAGGCCTTTTAGCTCAGAGGCTGTGTGACTCTAGGATTCGTGGATAAGGGAACAGTGTGTGTCTGAACATAGGCATGTGGGTGTGAAACAGACACTCATGGGCACTGGAATGCCAGTTCCATGAGGACAGAGACCTGGTTTTTCTTATGCTCTGCTGTCTCCCAGCCTCGGCCTGATACATGGCAAGTATTCAACATACATTTCTTACCTTGGCCCTTGGGAAGAGGGAGGGCACGCCACGCAGTGACTCAGCACAGAGTAGTCATCTAAAGTCAGACTGCCTGGGTTTTAATCCTGGCTCTGCCAATTACCAGCTATGAAGTCTTGGAAAATTATTTAACCTTTTTTTTTTTTTGAGACAGAGTCTGGCTCTGTTGCCTGAGCTAGAGGCTAGAGTGCCATGGTGTCAGCCTAGCTCACAGCAACCTCAAACTCCTAGGCTCAAGCGATCCTTCTGCCTCAGCCTCTCGAATAGCTGGGACTACAGGCACGCACCACCACGCCTGGCTAATTTTTTCTATATATTTTTAGTTGTCCAGCTAATTTCTTTCTATTTTTAGTAGAGACGGAGTCTCACTCTTGCTCAGGCTGGTCTCAAACTCCTGAGCTCAAACGCTGTGCCCGCCTCGGCCTCCCAGAGTGCTTTTATTACAGGAGTGAGCCACCGTGCCCGGCCTATTTAACCTCTTAACAGAGATTCACAAACAGTACCTACTTCATAGGGCTGTGATGAACATCATATGAGAAAAAACATCTAAAGTGCTTAGAATAGTGCTGGGCACTAGTAGAGACTCAATAAATTACTGTTATTTCCAAGACAGATCATTAAGTTAAAAAGTGAGGAGAAGAATGTGTGGGATATGCCATCACCTGTGTGAAACTGGAGGGAGAGAGGGATCTGTGCATTTATGTGCTTATCTGTGGATGGATGGACTACCTTTGGAAGTCACTCAAGATACTGGTAACGGCAGTTGGTGGCTAGGGGCAGGGAAAGGCAGAGAGACTGTTTTTTCCCCTTGCATACCCTGTGTATCTTTTGAATTTTAAATCATGTGTATGTATAACATATTTTTTAAGTGTTTGCTAAATGAATAAGGGTCACTTCCATCATGGTCCTTGAAAAAACAAGCCCCTTCTCTGTGCCTGTGTAGAGAGGCCTGGGTGAGGGCTGGTCCTCAGGGTGTAGGCCCATTGCCTTCAGCCCTAGGTCAGGCAACCTGGATCTGAGTCCCAGGGGCACCCACTTTCCTCCAGCCCAATGGTGGACAATATGTGTCCATGCAAAACCATCCCAGAGCAAATGGTGAGCCAGAAGGGAGGCTTCCCAGCTTCTAGGCCAAGCAACAGGGTGGAGGGGGTGGTGGAGGCAGGCTCCTGTCCTCTTCCCTGGCCCCAACCTCCAACTCTTCATCCCAAGCTATTCTTAGAGCCTAGATAATGCCAGTTGCTGCTGCTAATATCAGCTTCCAGAACCACTCAGCCCTGAGAGGCCCATCCTGTCCCCATCCCCTTGTGTGGGCATCCTGCTGGCTCTATCCACAGTGCACAGGCTGCATACATGCAGGTAGGCCACCACAGGTAGGTAAGGGCCTGGGTGGTGGGCCCCTCCAATACTTTCCTAGCCGGGAAGCTGGGAGAGACAGGAAGGGCTAAGGGACATCATAGGGTAGGAGGTATGCCCCCACAGGTCACCATCCAGATAGTTTGGCCCAAACTCAGGCTCCAAACTATGCTAAGAATATAAATGAAAGGAGTGGGGTGTGGGCTATGGGCATAGGTTAGCCAGTGGGGCTGGGGAGAGGGAGGCCACTGTAAGGAGGAGGGAGGAAGCCAACAATATAGGGGAAGAGATGGCAGAGCAGGGTCAGACTATCAAACTCGCTATGTGACCTTGAATAGGTCTCTTTTCCTCTTTGAGCTTCAATTTCCATCATAAAATAGGCATAATCTTATCCCACTGGGCTGTTGGGTGGATTCAATGAAATAACATATGTAAAGATCTTAGCCGGTCCCTGACCCATAATAAGCACTATGTAAATGTTTGGTGATATTATTAGCTCCATAAGAGCAGGTGATGTTTCTTTTTCAGCTCTGTGCCTGCAGGGACTAGGTTGGGCCTGGCAGATGCTAGGAGTGCCTCTTCAAATCTTTCCTTTGCCTTTTACAAGCTAAGTCACCCTGAGTTAGTTACTTAACCTCTCTGAGCCGTGGATTCCTTTTCTGCAAAATGAATATACAAAGAATACCAGCCTTGTAAAGTTATTGCAAGAAATAAAGAGCTTCCTCCACGGTAAGAGATCAACCATGTGACATGTGAGGCTGTGGCTCTGTGTGTGTTGGAGTATGTGGTAGAGAAGCCTTGGGTCTGCCACTCTGCAGATAGAATCTGAGACAGTGCCCAGTACAACCAACACTCTTGAAGAGAGGTCTTAGTGGGCCCAATATGTGGGAGGAAAGTCCCAGGATCTTGTAATATCACAGCCCACCTCACCCTCCAAATCCTGTGCCAAAGCTCAGGCCCTGCCTGGGGTCCCAGGATGGAGATGGGCTTTCCCCAGCCTGGGTCAGCTTCCAATTTAGCTCAGTTCCACAAACACCCTCTGATGCCCCCCAGATTGGGACAGGTACTGGGCTTGCTCCTAAGGTTCCGGAGTCTCAGACTAGCAGAAGACACAGGCACAGACAGTAACAACTGACACAGGGGCCTCTGGGGAAGGGGTACTTAGCCCAACCTGGTGGAGAACAGGGGAAGAACAGCTGTCCTCCGCAAAAGACAAAGTAGAGGTGAAGTGGGAGGGGAAGGTGGGTTGTGGCACTGCTTTGCCCTTACCATCACGGTCAGTCAGCTTGGGAGGTGCGGGGCAGAGGGAAACTCAAAGCTTACGCTGGGAAACCAACCCAATGGGTCTGTCAGTGCCACTGCTCTATTCTGAGTGTCTTGAGCATGGTCCTGCTTGCTCCCATACCTCAGGGAATAGTGTCTGCCTCTCTGTATTCACTAATCCTGGCCTAGAGGCCCAGCATGATCTGGCCCTGCCAACTCCCCACCCTCATTGCAGGCAGCTCCACCCTCTCACTCATTTCACTCCAGACACACCAGCCTTCTGAGAGTTTAGAAACTACCCTGGGCTCCTTTCTGTCTCAGGGACTTTGTATCCGCCCTTCTATCCACTTGGAATACTCTTTCCTCAAACTAAGGCCTGGTTGTCTTCTCTTGTCCTTCAAGTCTCAGCTCAAAAATCACCTCCTTAAAGGGACCTCCCTTGACTACATTGACTAAATTAGGTCCTTTCTATAAATGTTCTGTCTTCCTCCTCTGTATGACATATCCCAGTTTATGAATTTACTACATTTATTGGTAAGTTTGCTTATTTATCTTCTGTCTCCCACACAAGACTAGGTCTTTCTAGAGACCTAGGAGCAGGCAGATCCCACTCTGGGTCCCCACCAGCCAGCACAGCACTTGGCACAGAAGCGCCATGTGTGGGTTGCTGAATGGGCACCTGGGGTGGGGCACCTGCCTTCAAGAACCATGTTCCCCAGGAGCCTCTCACTTTGCTTCCTGCTGCCCCTCCATGCCAGGCCCAGTGAATACTGGGACTCCTGTTTTTCTCCCACCCACGCCTAGGCAAGCCTCTCCTTTCTTCTCTCTCTTGGCTCTGGCTGAGCCAGACTAACCATATAGCACAACACCTAAGAGTTCTGGAGTCCAGCTGCCTACATGCAAACCCTCAGTTACTCTGTCTCTTTGATCTTCTGCTTCCTCATCTGTAAAGTGGGAATGATAATAACTCCTGTCCCATAAGGAACTGAATGAGATAATACATTAAAAAAAGGAAAAAGCACAGTGCCTGGCACATAATAAGCATTCAATACATGATCATTACTACTCTTTTTCTTATTGACATTATCATCATCTCCAAACTCAGTAGAATAAACAAGGAAAGTACATATCCCACCAATACAGAGATCATGAGAAGGTCCCAGAAAAAGTGTCATTCCCTTAAAAAGGGTCATTCCTAAGGGTCACATGGGCTCCATTTTCATCCTTAGGCAATTTCCTTTTGGCTTCACTCTCTATCCAGCCCCCTCCCTGCTTGGTGAAAGTTCAGGGGGATGGAAGGGAGGGACTACAGCCTCTACCTAGGGAGACACTCCCATCACTGGTTTTAAGGTGACAATTGCCCTCTCTTACATACAGAGTTGTTGGTGCCCCAATGTTTCCTAGTTTCCATGGTCTCCCCACAAACGGCCACACGGTCTAGGCCCAGAGCCCTACCATCCTCTGGCCGCAGGCAGAGTAAAGGCTTTATCTTCTCATCAAAGAGCTGAGCCTGTTCTCCTTTCATGCATTCATCCATTCCAACCAGGCAAACATTTACTGAAAAAGAGATTTTGCTATTAATGTAGGAAATCACAATGAAGTATCATTTCATAACCAATAAACTGGCAAAAACAAAAAACCCTGACAATTCTGAGTCTTGGTGAGGATGTAGAACAAAGGCAATTCTAATACATTGCTGGCAGGAATATACGTTTGCAAGACAACTTGGGAGAGAAATTCTGTATTATCTAGTAAATCTGAATATATGCTCATGACCTTCAACATACTGCACAAGTAGGCACCTGTAAAACTTTTTACCACTTGTAATATCGGAATAGTAGAGAACCCGAAGGACTATTCACAGGCAAGTAGACAAACAAAATGTGGTATTTTTATGCAAGAAACCTATACAGCAGTGAAAATTAATAAACTAGAGTTACCCTTATCAACATGGATAATTCTCCTGACATAATGCTGAATAAGAAAAGAAAGCTGCACAATAATACATACAATAATCTACCATTTAAAGTCCTAATACCATGAGAAATAATACTATATATTGTTTGGAAACATACCTAGTAAAAGGATAAAAAATGCATAGGACCTACCTCACACCATATACAAAAATTATCTCAAAATGAATAAAAGACTTAAATGTAAGAACTCAAACCATAAAACTCTTAGAAGAAAACATAGGTGTAAATCTTTGTGATCTTGGAATTATGCAATGGTTTCTTAGATATGACACTCAAAGCACAAACAACCAAAGAAAAAATAGATATACTGGACTTCATCAAAATTAAATACATTTGTGCTTTAAAGGACACTATCAAGAAACTGAGGCTGGCCGCGATGGCTCACACCTCTAATCCCAGCACTTTGAGAGGCCAAGACAGGAGGATTGCTTGAGGCCAGGAGTTTAAGAGCAGCCTGGGCAACACAGTGAGACCCCATCTCTACAAAAAGAATAAATAAACTGAAAAGACCACCCAAAGAATGTGAGAAATTATTTAACTCATATATTAGGGTATAGTATCCAGAATATACAAAGAACTCTTACAATAAAAAGACAAATAAATTAAAAATGGGTAAAGAATTTGAATAGACATTTCTCTAAAGAAGATATACAAATTGCCAATAAGCACATGAAAAGATACACAATGTCATCAGTCATTAGGAAATACAAATCAAAACCACAATGAGATACTTCTCACCAACTAAGATAGTCATAATCAGAGAGATAAAGTTGGCCCTCTATATCCCTGGATTTTGCATCTGTAGATTCAATCAACTATGGCTTGAAAATATTTGAAAAAAAATTGCATCTATACAGACTTTTGTCATTATTCCTTAAACAATACAGTGTCACAATTATTTAAATAGCATTTACATTGTATTAGATATTATAAATAATCTAGAGAGGATTTAAAGTATATGGGAGGATGTGCACAGGTTGTATACAAGTACTACACCATTTTATATCAGGGACTTGAGCACCCTCAGATGCTGATATCTGCAGGAGGTTCTAGAATCAATCTCCCACAGATATTGAGGGACAACTGTATTGGTGAGGATGTGAAAATTAGAACACTCATACTCTGTTGCTGCTTTGAAAAAGAGTCAGCAAATCCTCAAAAAGCAAAACATATAATTACCATATGACCCAGCAACTCTACTCCTAGATATCTATCTACCCAAGAGAACTGGAAATAAAACATTCACACAAAAATCTGTACACAAATGTTCATAGTAGCATTATTCTTAATAGCAAAAAGTGGAAACAACCCAAATGTCCATCAACTGATGAATGGATGAACAAAGTGTGGTATATCCATAGAATGAAAGACTATTTAGGCATATAAAGGAATGAAATTCTGATCCATGCTACAACTGAATGAAGCTTGCAAACATTATGCTAGATGAAGGAAACCAGTCACAAACGACGTATGATTCCATTTATATGAAATGTCCAGAATAGGTAAATCCATAGAGACATAAATTATTCATTGCTAGGGGTGGGGAGAAGGAAGAATAGTGAGTGACTGCTTATGGGTATGCGGTTCCTTTTTGGAAGTGATGAAAATGTTCCAGAATTAGATAGTGGTGATGACTGTACAACTTTGTGAATATACCAAAAACCACTGAATTGTATATTTTAAAGGGTGAATTTTATGGTATATGAATTATATCTCAATGAAAAATTGCATAGGGATAATAAAACACCAAATTCAGGAGAGTCTTGACCTGGGGGGGGGGCGGGTGTCAGTCATGGAGGGACACAAAAGGGTCTTCAGCTATATTAACAATGTTTTGTTTTGCAAGTTGGATGATAGGTATGTGGGTGTTTGTTATTTTAATCTTTATATCTTTCTGAGTGTTTTCCTAACAAACATAATTTAAAAGTATTTCTTGAGTATTGACCTGGATCAGGCACTGGGCTACCTGGATGGAGTAATGATGAGTAAAAACAGATCCCATCCTGCCCAAAAGTAAGTGGATATGTACTAAGTGGAGAAGAAGGACTAGAAGTAAGTCACCACTCCTTTCTGGGCTTCTGTGTCCTCACGGAAGATACAAGAGCTAGACTAGAAGCTTGTCCATAGAAGATCTCTGAGGATCCTGGGGGCCTAAGAAGTAGCTCCCCTTTTTCAGCCTACAGCACCTCTAAGAGTTCATGCATGATGAGAGCTCAGGCCCTGAAGTGCCTGGTGCCATCAATCATCACGAGTGGGCCTAAGGCAAAGCCCAACTTCAATGAGTCTGTTTCTTTTCAGTAAAATAAGGACAATAACTTCTCCCTTCCAGGATTACTGTGGGGGTGTAAATGAGATAACACATATAAAGTGTCAGAGACAAGCCTGGCGCACAGTAAATCCTCAACACATGGGACAGTCCTCACTTTGATTCCACAGGCATTTCCTAAGCAGCAATGCTAGGCCAGACCCGTGCTAGGAGCTAGAAGACAGAGGAATTCCATTCTAAATGGTCAAAGCAGTGGCCACCCCCCCCAGCCAGGTGAGGAAACAGCCTCATAAATAACAATACCAGGCAGGGTGATGTCACTGCTAAAAAGAGACAGCAGCCATGTGCACAGATGTAGACCATGTGCAGTGCAGCCCCTGGGACTGACAAAGATGTCTCAACCAAAAGGCACAGTCCAGACGTGGAGAGGGGCCCTCACAGGGGTAAAGGCAAGGCACAAAGTTAAGGGATTGGCCTCCATTCACACTGCAGTACAGCCCTGCTTGTCTTTTTTCACCTATTTCAAACTCAAATGTTCTTGCAAACCCTAAGAACAGAGACTGCAATTGATTTAAAAGTTAGCTTTGAGAAGTCTGAGCCCATGGCATGTCTCAAGGTGCATGTGTGGGAACACAATTGCTAACATTGTGCCGCTCTGTGAGCTTTGGCAAGTCAGGATGCCTCTCAGGTTTCCACTTCCCCAACTGTAAAATGGAGACCATAATGGTATTGACCTCATAGGGTTGTGGTAAAAAGTGAGATAATGACAAGTCATTAGGCAAGTACCTGGCACTTAGTGGCCAGATCAATGAGTAGTTATTATTAGGAATAAGTGGATTCCGTTTTGAAAGTGAGGAAAATGGGATTCAGACAGGTGAGACGACTTGCCCATAACACTGCAGGTTCAGAGTCAGGATCTGAACTCATATTTGAGCACCAAAGAAAGGCTCAGTGCATTATCATCTCCTTCTGCTCCAGAATCTTCAGCAGGTTCCCTGTAGCCCACTAAATGGAATTTATCCTTGCCACAGAGTGAAGATCCACAAAGGCCTGGGGCCAGAAAGACCTTGGACAAGTTTCCTAATTCCTGAGTTTCTTGATCTGAGATCCCTGAGTGGGTCTGAAGTAGCCTGTGAATTCCTCCATGTGGTATATGCAAAATTTTGTGCCTAATGGAGATTCTCAAGAATCTATGGCCCCAAAAGTAACAACCACTGACTTGACCTCACCTACCATGTTGTCTTATTCATCCAATGGAGATACAGTACCTACCTTGAAAGGCCGTGAGGAGATTAAATGAGGTAACTTGGGAGAAGTACCTGAAACATCCTAAGCTTTCACTAAATGTTGGTTTCCTTCTTGTCCTCCCTCCCTATTTCCATCATTCAGCAAATATTATTGAGCATCTACTATATGGTGGGCACTATTCTACGTGCTGGGGGAATGTGATGAACAAGACAGATATTGTCTTTGCTTCATGAGGCTCACATTCTAGTAGAGGGACAAAACATACAAATAAAAGCAACAATTTCAGATACTAATAACTGCTATGAATAAAATATACAGGATAATGTGATACAGACTGATGGGGTGGGGTGGCGTCTAAGGAGGAAACATCTGAATGACAAGAAGGAGCAGTAATGCCAGGATTTAGGGGCAAAGTATCCAGGCAGAGGGAGCAAGAAGGGAAAAGCCTCGCTGGGAAGACCCCTTGTCCAAGAGCTCTTCACTCCCAGTCACATCACAGACTGGGTCACCTTGAACAAGTCACATAGCTTCTGAGGCTCAGCTGCCACACCTTTATTCCCAAAATTGGAATAAAGACACCTTACCTGCCACAATGTGAAAGGATTCAACCAAAGGGCTGTTAAAGTCTGGGATCCTCCCCAAATCTCACCAATAGTATCTCACCTGATACTTGTCTTGGATGAAGGGAACCCGCACAGAGAACCCTGTGTCATGTTATTTTATTTTTAATTTCACGCTGCACTAGAAATAGCTTCTTCCTGGTTAACACCAATGTCCTTTTCCTGCCACTTGGGGCCTATGATAGTAACAGCTGCTTCATTTCCTCCTCAGGTACAAAAGCAAACAACGAAAAGGACATCAGGAAACACTATTCTGGCAATAACCAGACCACCTACCAGCCACCAACTCCCCACATACAAGATTGGAGGGCTCAGCCTGTCCTGTAGTAAGAGAATGTACATGCTTCATTTAAAGAGTTGGAAGGATCTTAGTCCCTGGTTAGGCCACTAATTTATAATCAGTTGTAATTCTCTCTCCTAAATCTCTTTAATCTGTCCTCTTCACTCCATCTCCACAGCCACTGCCCCGGCTCAGGCCTCATCATCTCATACCTTAACTCTCTCAGAACTCTCTTTGGACCTAGTCTCCGTTTCCAAATCATTTGCCACATCATAACCAGTGCCTAACACAAAACTGACCAGGTCTCTCCCCTGTTTAAAGCCTGTATATAGCTCCCCATTGCCTATTGGACCTGGCATCCAAGCCTACCTCTCCAAGACTGAGCTCAAACATGCTGCTCCAACATTCAGGGCCTTCCTCATTATCTACTACACCAAACTCTTCATTGTCTCTAAAACAAGCCAAGCAGCTCTGCTTGGTTTCTGCTACTTGGAACACTGTCCCCAACCCAGCATCTGACCTTCACCCCTACCTCTTTCACTGCCTATACATTCCTATCCATCCTTCAAGGCCCCCAAAGCCTCCCCTTATTCCTCCAGGAAAACACTGTTTGCTCCCTGCCTTTTTAATTAGATTGCAAGCCAGGTTTGTGTCTTACACCTGGTTAATTCCCTAGGACCTAAACTGATAGGTTCCATTTAACTAAAATTCATATCAGGTGCTTCAGATTGTGAACACTCCTATCATAACCCAGAAAGAAACAGTTAAGGCACTAGGGGCTGCCAAGAGATGGGAGTAGGGATCATGAATACGCATATTTTAAGAACTGCCCCAGAGCCTGAAGTGGTATCGGAGACTTTGAGAAACACTGGGTCACCCTCAGAATTCCTGGTAAAATAAAAATGTTTTTCCTTCCTCTCTAAGGTTTCCCCTGCTGCTGTTCCAGGTAAGAAAAAATCAGGCGGGTATTTCTGAGACCTGGCTGGGCTGGGAAACAAGCCTAAATTCCAATACTGGCTCCGCCGCTAACGTGCTATGGGACCCTAACCCTCTCTGGGGCCTCTATTACTTTGCCCACCCCCATCCCCATCAGCTGTGTGTCCCTGAGAAAATGACTGTCCCATTCTGAGCATCAGTTTCACCATCTTTTTCATTGGACGTGGCCAGCTCTGACGCTCTACAAGTTATGCATACCCGTAGCTCCCCACTGCTCCCCTCCTTCCCAAGGTCCGGTCCACTTGGGTGCAGCCCACGAACCCCCACGCCGAGGCCGCCCTTACATGGACTGCCCTTCCCCGGCCACCGTCCAGCTCCACAGACACGGATCTCCTCCCCCGCCCGCTCTTTAAGTATTGCGGGGGACGGTCCGCGCAGGCGCACTGAGTCGCGTCAAGGCCCCGCCCTCTGAGCGGGGCTAACGGCGCGAGGGGCCTGAGTGTGGTGCGCGGCTGGACGACGAACGAGTAGGTTGGGGCGCGGCAACGGCGGCCGGCTTGGGTCACGATTCCTTGGGAGGAAAGACGTGAGGGAGGGGTCTGGAGAGCGATTGGAACCCCGGAAGCCGGGAGATCTTGTGGCTCAAACCTGTCGCACGCACCGGGAACCTGGTGTCCAGTGAGGGGGTTGGGCTGGCGCGTGTTGATATCAGATTTTCCAGATCTCTTACCTCTAGATCGGGCCGGCACTGGGGGCACCGTGCCAGTGAGGATAGAACCAGAGTTAAAGCAACAACTGGGAGCGTTTAGGACCAAACTTTCTAGGGTGGGAGCGAGCGGGCCGGTGAAGCGGGGCAGGCCCGGGCTTGCTTGCGACCGTGTCATTGCCTCCGGCTGCATGCAGGCACTGGCCTCGCCCTGAAGATAAAGTCCAGCTGGATTTCCTTGTGGGCGTTTTAAGGCTTTTCTCTGTGATTCATTCATCGTTCATTCATTTAGCATTCATTGAATACTGTACCAGGTGCCAGT
Organism: Cheirogaleus medius; assembly: GCA_008086735.1. Taxonomy (NCBI): domain Eukaryota; kingdom Metazoa; phylum Chordata; class Mammalia; order Primates; family Cheirogaleidae; genus Cheirogaleus; species Cheirogaleus medius. Next base: position 33,365,608 of record VBSM01001118.1, on the reverse strand, counting down.
AATAGGTAGAGAAGTGATGAAGACGAACACTATTCCTACGATACAGGCAGGGATAATAATGGGCTGTAGAAGCCCTGGGCGGAGAGGAACAGGGACAGCTTCCAAAACTAAATCGTGAACGCTGGTCAGGAGTGGTGGGGAGTGTTCCAAAGAGAAAACAGCACGTGCCAAGGCCTGGAAGGGGGAAGAGAGGCTGGTGTATTCTGGTCACTGAAGATACTTATCTCTGAATCTCAGTGCCCAAGGAAGAGATGATGGTGACCCAGGCTAGGCAGCTAACAGTGGAGATGGAGAAAAATCAAGGAATTCAAAGTACTGTATACTTAGGCAGCAGAATCCACAGGATTTGGGAGGAATGGGATGTAGGAAAGAAGTACTGCATACAAGGCTGGGGTACCTACGTGGGGTTCATCAGAGGAGAAGCCGATTTGTGGGGCGACAACAACAAATTCTACTCTGGTTGTGCGGAGACTCCCAGGAAGCAGTTGGATATTCTAGTTTGAAGGTAGGAAAGTACTGCTGTGAATATATAGATTTGAGTATCATCAGCAAAACAGAAAGCCACAAAAAGGGTTGAGACTGTAGAATAAGAAAAGCGAAAGGCTCAGTTAGCATTTTTCATAGTGATTATTTTTATATCTTATCCTTCTCCCTATCCCCAGTACCTAGCCAACTGCCTGGCATTAGATGCAAATCAGAGTTTACCAACTAAACAAAAGCTTAACAGCAAACAAAGATGTCGCAGTTTCAGAGTTGTGAAGAGATGGGGGCTAATGGAGGGTGTCATTGCTCTTATCAAAGTAATGGGTTCTTATCCAGGCTGTGCCACCAGGCTGCTGTGTGACCTCTGACGAGTCTTCTCCACCTGTAAAGTGAGTACAGCCAAAAAAAGGTCCCGTGTATAGAGCTCCAAACACTGCTGAGAAATTTCACATAGATTCTCATTTAATGTCCACATGGCAGCCTTACTTAAAAGGGAAGTAGTATTACTATGGACTCAAACCCAGGTCTAACTCCAGAACTAAGACTACACTCATCTATCTCTCACTCAACAGGAATATTGTCAGGACCCTCTTGAGATCACGTGCTCATTCTTTCAAAACATTGTGCTGAGGTTGGCAGACTTTCATAATTGTTCTAGCACCAGCTCTGTCATGCCAAGAGGGAAACTGAGCTGAATGTGATGGAGGTTACCTATCATTGTCTAACTCTCTTCCTGGGGACCACTGAGTTGGGCAGCCATGTTCTTAAAATTAAATGACAGTAGGGCAGAACACAATTAATGATTGGTGTTTCCAGATTTTTATCCAGGTCTTTTTTTTTTTTTTTTTTTTTAGAGACGGGGTCTCGCTCTTGGTCAGGCTGGTTTCGAACTCCTGACCTTGAGCTATCCACCCGCCTCGGCCTCCCAGAGTGCTAGGATTACAGGCGTGAGCCACCGCGCCCGGCCTTATCCAGGTCTTAAACCCCTGAGGCCTGCTACAAAGTGAATGAGCATCAAGGTGTGAGTCGGTACACATCTATGTGTCACTGGGCAACCAGTCAGACTCTTCCTGCTATTACTCTGGACACTTGGGTGTCAGTTATTTCCATCCTGCTAATGTGATTTTTCAAAAATATTTTCTGTCTTTTGGTACTGTGATGATAGCTGTCTATACATAGAGTGTAATCATTTCCTGCTTCTGGCTAGTATGATACTCATCTGCATTTCATGGTATTTCCCCCCACTTCCCATGTAATTTATTTGAGATTTGCTGACATGAATTGTTAGAGCTAAACGGGAAATTAATAATCTACTGTAGTGGTTCCTGTCCCAGGAAAGTTTTTTAAAAATACAGAGCCTCAACCCCTCCTACCTCCCTTCAGACTTCTTGAATCAGAATCTCTGTTGTGGGGCCAAGGAATCTGTAGTCTTTCCCAGAATGCTCCCCAGTAGTGCTCCCCAGAATGTTCAGCCAGGTTTGGAAATCATTGATCTACCCTATCCCCCTTGTTTTACAGGTAGGGAAACTGTAGCTGTGGAAGGGGAAAGAACTTACCCCAGTCACATCTGACGTTAGTGCCAGTTTCTCTAATGAAGAGTATTGGGCTAGGAGCCCAGAGACATGAGTTCAAGTCCAGGCTTTATCAGTAATTACCTAGGGCAAGTCATTTCACCTCTTTGAGCCTATGTTTCCATACTGTGAGAATAATGCCATTGTATTGGGAATCAAAAGAGAGAGTGGCAATGGAAATGCTTTGTCAAGCTCTCTGTTTTGTGCACATGGACATTGTTAAAAGCTGGAACCAGCCAGTGTTCACTCCCCTATACCACACTGTCCTTTCCAACAGAGGTCAGAGTCCTGCTGTGTTGGAATGGTCACCAGCCAGTTTCAGTAGCTGTGGGGCCACAGGCCACCTGTCAACAAGCTCTCCTCTCTCCATCTATTACAGGTGTTGTGATGGCTACCAGCTGGGAGAGCTTCTTACAGGATGAACAGCAGCTGGAGGAGCTGGCACAGCAGGCTGTGGACCGGGCCCTGGCTGAGGGAGTGTTGCTGAGGACTTCACAGGAGCCCAGCTCCTCAGATGTAAGCCCCCTAACCCGCCCCACAGCATTGACCACACTGCTCTGGATCTCACTGCCTACTGTCTGGCCCCTGCCACGCTGGGGGCAACTCCTTTACATCAGAGACCACATCTCCTTCGCATTATTTTTCTCAATAACTAAAATTGATCTCTAGAAGTATACAGTAAAAAGCAGCATGCTAGCACAATCAAATTTAAATGTGGGGTTTGAGGTGTGACTTAGGCAAGTTACTTAACTCTTCTCAACAGTTTCTTCAAATATAAAAAAGGGATAATAAGACCTACCTCATTCGGTTGGTAAGAGAATTAGAAGATAATTCACCTAAAGCACTTTGCCCCATGAGTTATCATTATTTAAGACCCCCTAATCACACTATCTTCTGTATAACTGGTTTGTGATATATCCTTTCAGGTCTTTCTCTGTGCATAGATATGTGCATATAGAAATACATAGTTTTTTTTTTAATTGGTTTGTGGTTAATTGGTTTAAATGGTTTAAACACATATTCTATGATGTGTTTTTGTTTTTCATTTAACAGTCTGTCTTAGAACCCTTTCTAATGCCTTCCATTAAGATCAGCTTCATTCTGATGCATAGCATTCCAGTTGTGGATATATCACAGTTTATCTTTCCTCTACTGATGGCTATATAGTTGATTTCTAATGTTTTTATGACTATAAATAATATAAGAAACATCCACATATTTGCCTATTTGGGCACCTCTGTGAGTGTTTCTCTAGGCTTTATACATAAAAGTAGAACTGCTGAGTCCAAACCACATCTTTTTAAAATCTCATCCTTTAAAAAAAAAACTTTTTTGTGACTAGGTAAGACATTTTCATAGTTCAAATTCAAAGTTTACAGTTCAACCCTCCCTTCCTCATTCCCTTGCTACCCAGTTCTATTGCCATGAAGGCAACCTGTGTATAGTGTTCTTGTTTATCCTTTCAAATAGTTTATTCACATTACTAATAAGTAAATATTAACAAGTAACAAGTAAATATATTCCTTTTTCTCACTTTTTTACACAAAGAAACATACTAGACAAACACTTCTGTACCTTGTGCTTTATTCTTTTTCTTTTCTTTTAACTTAACAGTATACCTTAAGACTATTCATATTGGTGACTAAAGAGCTGCCAACATCTTTTTTTACCCTACCACATTCTTTTTTTGTCTCTGTGTGCCCCGAACCTAGTACGAGCCTGGTGGGTAGTCCAGACTCAGTAAATGTTTACTGAGGTCCAGGTAAATAAGAATGGCTATCATCTAAGACAGGCTAATGCTGTGGAAGGTCTGCCTCTGGCTTGGGGAATAGAATTGCTTAGGTTGTGAACCCAGATTTGTGAACTGCTTGTATGAATCTAGAATAAAGCATATTCTCTTCCACATTTTTATTTCTTGTGCTAATCAGTAGGTGTTGTGTGAAGGTCCAATACTTGGTTTTTTGGGGAGTTAATGGAACCCAGAAAAGGCACAATCGTAAATGAGATTTCAAATCCAGAAAAAAAGACAGGACGTTTACATGTCTGAGATTTCATTCCCAGTCTTTACCAGGTGCCTCCTCTATGCTGGACCATTCTAGGCAGTGAGGACAAAGAGGTGAGTCAGCCAGAGGCCCTATCCTCTGGAGCTCATGGATCTAGATGGAGACTGTACCAAAGGACAAAATAATGTCAGTTCTATGAGGAAACATAGGCAATCTGCTGCACAATATTAGCTGTCATTTACTGAGTATTTACTATGTGCTGGGCATCATTCTAAAAACTTTGGAATCACAGACTCATTTAATCCTCACCACAGCAGAGACAAGGAAACCAAGACCTGGAGAGGTTAAGTAACTTACTTGAGGTCATTTAAATGATGGAATAATTGGTAGAGCCAGAATTTAAACCAAATGAGTTTGACTCCTGAGTCCATGCTCTGAACATCCATGTTTTATTGCCTCTCTCAAGATACTATATAGGACACCTGGGAGAAGGAATAATTCATTATGATTAGAGGATTGAGGTGAGGTGTGGTATTTGAACTAGACCTCAAAATACAAATGGGGGGAAAGAACAGCATAGCAGGGGCACAAAAGTAGGAAAAGGCAAAAAATGTTGAAGGGAATGCGGCTGAAATGCAGGGCACATAAGTGGATATAGTGGGAAAGAAGGGAGGCCAAAGCAGACAGCCAAGAGGCTTTTTAGATACGGACAGAGGAAGAGTGTGAACTTTATACTGTAGATTCAGGCTGCAAGCCAGCCATATACAGGCTGAATATTTGGCTCCTACAACGTTTAGGGAGTTAATTTATTTTTAAAAATAGTTAATGCATTCAAACGCATTTGAATTCAAATACATTTGAATAGGGTACAAAATTGAAAGAGGTATTCCAGATAAGGTAAGTCTTCCTCCAGCCACTATTTCCCTCCCCAGAGGCAAGCATTGTTAACAGCTTTTTAATCAGAATATTTTTTAAAAGTCAGAGCCAACATTTTAAAAAATCATGAAATTTAAAAAAAAATCTAATAACCCAACTTATTTTGAAAAATTAGATCATCTGGCAATTCTGGCCCACTTTTCTGCATGGCAGCAATTGGCTAGAGCAGAGTTCTGGCTGCCCTCTTTAGATAAGTAAAATAGTAGAATAATGTTATCCTATGTTCATGTCTCTATCAAAAGTGTTTCATTCAGGCCGGGCACGGTGGCTCACGCATGTAATCCTAGCACTCTGGGAGGCCGAGG
>VBSM01001118.1:33337360-33354830 GCA_008086735.1 Cheirogaleus medius | reverse complement strand
TTTTTTTACCAGAAGAATTTGGCCCAGGCCCTGAGTTTATGGGAATCTGCCTCTCACTGGTCCCCAGTGGATTTGTACAACCCAGTGACCAATCCTGGGATGACCAGAAGAATGATCCCACTGGGTTTGGGAGTGGTAGCTGGTGCTTCTAATCTTTACATAGAGTTCATGGTACCTGTCTGCTCTGTGGCTAGGCCCTCAGAGTCAGCCCTTGGGCAGATGTCCTCAGCCTTCAGTTTTCCCCACAGACTGTGTTCCTGGGCCTGAACCGCTCAGACTACATGTTCCAGCGCAGCGCAGATGGCTCCCCAGCCCTGAAACAGATTGAAATCAACACCATCTCTGCCAGCTTTGGGGGCCTGGCCTCCCGGACCCCAGCTGTGCATCGGTGGGTCCCTTGGGCAGCCCCAGGCATACCTGTGGGGTGTCAGCCTGATGGGTCTATAATCACTGGCTGGGACAGGGATTTCCAACTATGACTGTGCCTTTCTGGGCTCTGGGTCATGTTTCCCCCCCCCCACAGCAAGTTTACACTTATAATCAGATCCTTGATATGTCAGAGAGAAAGGGAACCTGATAACTTATCTAGTCTTGTCCCTTTATTGTTCAAATTTGTGTTCCAAGCAGAGGGAACAGTATCTCTAAGAGCCCTGGGTTGAGAAAGAGCTTGACATGTTTGAGGGCCTGAAAGGAGGTCAGAATCCAAGACAGAGAGAGGAATGCAAGGGCTTCCATCTGAGGGCTGGGCCCTAGTAGCATCCATTTCTAGACAGCAGTGATGCTCCAGGTTGCAATGATTCCAGATAGTCTGCAGCAGGATTCCAGACAGTACCTGGGGGCCAAGGGTAGGGGCTCCAGCTCAGTGAGAGGCTAGGATGGGGTGGGGATACAGGGTCTCAGGGCTCCTCTGGGCATGTACACCAGCGGCCCAGGTTAGGGCAACCCAGTATATTCCAGCCTGAAGTGGATCCTCCAGGAGTGTGATGGTAAGATGGTTTTTAGTTCTCAGCTGATCCTCAGAGTAATGTTCCTATAAGTATCTGTGAGGTCATGGGCAGAGGGTGGTCTTCTAGGTCCATCCAATTATTGAACAGCTATCTCTCTTCCAACAGACATGTTCTCAACATACTGAGGAAGACCAAAGAAGCTGCCAAGATCCTCTCCAATAATCCCAGCAAGGGACTGGCCATGGGAATTGCCAAAGCCTGGGAGCTCTATGGCTCAGCCAAGTAAGGGTGTGAGAAAGTAGCAATAGTATCCTGCTTTACATTCAGCATTCATGGGTGCAGCAACTTCTCTGCCTGACATCATTAGGGAATAAGGGGATTTTTCTAGGAATAGAAACTTATACCTTTAAGTGCCAAAATTATTCTAATAGGGTTTTTTTTTTATTTCAGCATATTATGGGGGTACAAATATTAAGGTTACAAATATTGCCCATGCCTCCCCCTCCCCCCTCTAATAGGGTTTTGGGCTTCCTTCTTAAATAAAAGATGCTGACTCTAACCTTTTCTTGTTGACTGCAGGTCATCATTATGACCGTCAGCAATTGCATCTTGCTGTAATGCAGCAGTGCTACCTGGGTTACAGAGGCTGTTTGCCTATACTACGGCTCTGACTGCTGGGCTTTAAGTTCTCATTCATTTTCTTCATAGCTTTCCTGTCTGCTTCCCACTTATCAGCTCTTACTTTTTACTGCTGTCAGTGTGTTTCAATTTGGGATCCTCCACTCCCATCCCCATACTTCCTTCTGATTTGCTGTGGTTTGGGAAAGCAAATGATGCAGGTTTTTATGATTGTATCTAAAGCGTGTGAGGGCCTCATTGATGAGTAAGTGTATAAGCTTTGACTTAGGAATTTTAAGGTGTTCATTTTAACTGCTTAGAGGCATTTTTTTGCTTCCTTCCTATTTCTTAACCATGTTCCAGAAATGTAAAGATATTAGGTAAGTGACTTCTAGATAATCAAGAGGCCACTGTTAGTATTACTGTTAGTATTAACAGTTATTGCAATGTTGATAGAGCATTAATAGCCCTTAATAAGCACTTACTAGTGCCACACCTTGAGCTAAGCTCTTCACAAACAGGATCTCATTGAATCCTCATAATAAACTCTCTGAGATAGGTACTATTCACTTCCCTCATTTTACAGATGAGGAAACTGAGGTTCTGAGAAGAGAAGTTAAAGGTCAAGCAGTGAGTTGGTGACAGAGCCCAGAGTCCATGTCCCTCAAAAACCTGCATTCTTAATCATGCTATTGTCTCCAAGAGAGCCTCTTTGGGCTTGCTAAGCCTCATTAAGACCTAAGAAACCTCAGACTCTGAGCATTTAGAAGTCATCAGACAAATATGCTTTTAAGTAGAACTCTTGGCTAGGTTGTATTTTAAGGGTGTGAAACCAGGGGATGGGTCAGCTGGGGAACTGCTGACAGACAAAACTGCAGAGGGTTTCACCTGCCAGCCTATGAATAACATGGAGAGAAAATACTTGTGTGCCCAGAATTAGGCACTGGAAGGTAGGAGCTGTGTGGCACCTGAGCCAGAACTGGCTTCCCCCATTGTGAGAGATAGGCTCTTCTGCTGACCCAGCACATGACCCAGTGTGAGCCACCACGCCCAGCCAGTACTTTCAATAATAATAATAATAGCTACCATTTAACAAGTAATAGTTTTATTTTATAAAAGAGTAAACTGAGGCTCAGAGAGGTTAAATAACTTGCCCAAAGTTACACAACTAATAAGTTTAGAATTCATCTGCCTCTAAAGCCTGTGTTCTCTGTACTACCCTGTTCTGTCTGTAAGAGATATGGTCCCATAGTATAGTCTGAAAAACTGCATTTGTAGAACAGATTAATTTTTATCAATTATCTCATGATTTTTAAGATTTGTTTAAAAGAAAGCCTAGAAAACTATGGTGCTCAAATGGTGGTAGTGTACACCAGGGTGTCGGGAGGGCGGGCAAGACCCACATCATAGGGATGTGGAGAGCATTGTGGGGGGGAAGGGCATACTTCTAACCCTTCTTAGGGTGAGGCAAAGTTATACAATGTATCCAAAGTGTAAAAAAAAAAATCTTTTGTTGGATGGAGGGCAGGTGGGAGGGGGGAGGAAGTGTAGAGTTACATAATGTGTGCCGTGTGCGCCACCCGGGGACTGGACTCACTTGAAGCTCTGGCACGTTGGGGGGGGAGGAGTGGTAGGGGCAATGCATGTAATCCTAACAATATTTGTACCCCCATAAAAAAAAATTAAAAAAAATTAAAATTTAAAAAAAAAAGTAAAAGAAAGCCTAGAAAATGAATTATGATTTCAATTTAAGCAAATGTTTTTAAAACATAGGGCCTGTGGTTAGTTAGAATAAGTAGAAAATAAGAAAAGAGAATTCTTGGTGATAAAGGTTGGGGACTGTGATCTTTTTAATACCTTTATTTTATAGATGAGAAAATCAGGGCCCAAGGAAAGAAACTGAGCTGCCCAAGCACACACTACAAGTCACTGGTAGAGCCAGGACTAGGACTCAGGGGTCCTCACACCCAGCCAGCATGCTGTTGCCAGTTCACTTTCCTTAGCTGAAAATTTTCCTAGTCTTACTCCCAACAGACTGCTCAGAACTGAAGGCAGGAGTAGGTAGAATATGTTTTTTAGGTTTGGCTCCAATTGTTTGGCAGATGGCAGGCTGACTTAATTGGCCAGGACATGCAGTTCCACTTTAACCTACAGCCTCCAGCCTTCCTCCTCCTCCTCTTCTTGGAGGTGGGCCAGCCTGGGCCAGGTGCCACCCTCCCACAAACACCCACTCATGAGCAAAGCAGTTTGGCTACAAAGTGAAGAGCAAGGCCATTGGCCCTTAGCAAACTCTCAGGTCAAGATGACTTGCGAGAGCACCACTTCTAGCTTGTCTCTCAGACACCCAACTCAAAATCAGCCTCAGCTTAATGTTATATCTGACCTCATGAGATTTCAGGCAGGCTGGCAGAGAGGGCTTACTAGGACCTATATTTTGGCTAAATGGAAAGGAGTCAGGCAAACAGTTTAGTTCAAGAGGTTCAGCTAAGGTCAGGAGAAGCAGAGACAAAGGCCAAGTATAGGAGGTTAGGAATACACTTGGAATCCCAAGCCAAAGTTTGGGCATCTAAGGGTCTCAGCAAGAAGCCACAGGCAGAAAGCAACACAGCTATAGCAAAAATGGAGTTTGCCCTAAGAGCATTTTCCCTAAAGAGTCTGGTGGGGGACTGGATCTATCTTTGACAACTGAAAATATCTTAGCTGGCAATCAGACAGTTCTCTGGCATAAGCTTTTCCCTGAGTCCTCAAGCCCCTGCTTCTTTAAGAAAAACACATAAACAGAGAAGAAAAGTCCAGGTAAGCCTCCATGATCCCATTAACACTGTGAGACCAAATGTGACCCTATATATATCACAGAAATGTTGGAAGGCCCCAGGAGATAATGCCTTATTTATAGTTGGCCCTATAGGTTTCTGTAGGGTTCCATTTAGCTGATCCAGTGTTTCATGCACAATCCACACTCTTTTATTATATCCTTTACAATCTAGTAATAGAGCCATTAGCCCCCGGCCCCCTGCATTGTTCTTTACAAAATACTCTTCAATATTCCCACCTATTTATTCTTCCAGAAAGATTTTAGAATAATTATATTAAGTTCTAAGAAAAAGTCCTCTTGGGGATTTGAGATGGTTTTAAATCTAAACTTTAATTTGCACAGAAAATTGACATCATTGTAATAGTTCATCTACCCACTGAAGAAAAGGCAGAGACATCTCCATTTTTTCAAGTTTTCAATTTTCAGGAGATATGTTATAGCCTCAAGTATCTAAACCTGAGGCACTCCCAAGTTGAGGGAACATCTGCTCTTTCAGGGAAGCTGTATTCTTATTCTGATTCCTGAAAGAGGTGGCACAAGGAAGGACAAGTTCTGTAACAGCCTTGGGCCACCTGTGCTCTTTCTCCAGTGCTCTGGTGCTACTGATTGCTCAAGAGAAGGAAAGGAATATATTTGACCAGCGTGCCATAGAGAATGAGCTACTGGGCAAGTAAGTAAAGGAAGAGGGACCTCCAGGTGTGGTCCCAGTTTTGGAGTGGGTTGCTCAGAACATAGCATCTACTCCCTCTGCCCATCTTTCCCAGGAACATCCACGTGATCCGGCGAAGATTTGAAGATATCTCTGAAAAGGGGTCTCTGGACCAAGACCGAAGGCTGTTTGTGTAAGAAGCATTCCCAAGGACCCAATAGAAGGCTGGTTTATGAAACTTATCCTTCCACCCTCTTCCCCTAAAGGATCCTTTATTCTGGGAGATGTGATGATTGCTTCCTTTTCTTATTTCTGAAATATCTCATCCTCTCAGGAAATTTTGGAGAAGGCCAGCCAAGCTCTGCTTCTAAAGGATTTTATCAGAGTTGTCGACATGCTAGATAAGGGCCACCTTAAAGATGACCTTGGTTTTCATATGCCCCTAAGCTCCCAAAAGTTTTCTTGCCCCTCTTAGTGGCAGGCCAAGTCAGGCCTGAACAGTTGAACTAGGTAGTAAGAGAGGAAGAGGGGCAGCTGGCTCATTCTGTGATTGATCTGGATGCTACTCTCTTAGCTCAGGCCTGGATTTGTGTTCCAAACCGGGCCCTCCCCTTCCCTCCGGGGGATACCACCAGGTAGCTTTAAGTGCCACATGTTTGGGTAGCATTGTAACACATATATTTAGACCCAGAACTTTGTGATTATTAAAATTAAGACCCTCCATTGAATTTTACAATACCACTTATTATTTTTCAAAATGTGCTTTTATCATAAGAAAACAAAGTAGTTAATTTACTTTCCAAATAAACCAGGTAATATCAAACAGGTCAAAGAAAAGGGAAAGAAATTTAAAAAGACAATCTGTGTCTTAACTAGATTCATAATTTTCCATCTCCTTTGCATTTCTACCTTCACCTTTGCCATTTTAAAAAATCTTAGCTGGGTTTAAACTACTTTAAGCAGTGGAAATACAAGTGTGTTTTGCTAAGCATGGCAATGTGATTCTGTTGCTCAGTAATTTCAAGCCCACATTTTTTTAAATTTACCTAATTTGATTCTGATTACCTTCTTGTTTCCCATCTGGCCTTCCTGAATGACTCCAATCTGGAATATTCTCAGGTATTCCTTACTGCACAACTCTGTGTTTTTAGTGGAAGCATTGGTAGTGGGGTATCTACTTTCACTGGTTCCAGTGAACCCCTGATCAGGCTCCTCCTGTGGACTGACTTTCAAAAAAGCCAAATTAATTTTGATTTACCCTAAAATAGATTAAACCAGTGAACACATATAATTTATAATTTAACACAGCAGCTTTCTCCATCCTGTGTTCTAGGGAGGGCCAGGAAGTTGCTGTGGTTTACTTCCGGGATGGCTACATGCCGAGTCAGTACAGTCTACAGGTTGGTATTTTCTGTTAGTGCATTCTTTGCCTCCTGGGAACCACCAGAACTCCACAGAGACCCAACTCAGGCGTCACAACAACCTGGGTTTTTCTCTTGAGTCCTAGCTTCAGTTCTTCCTCAGGGAACTTGTTGCTGGAACCTCCTGTCCTCCTGTAAGCTTTTTGCTGCCTCTCACTCTATAAACACATTATCTTCAAGAATCTGAATCCTTAGGAATCCACAGTGCTTCAGCCATTCATACTGTTTCCGGAGATATGTTGGTAAATATTTAACCATCTTTCTAAGGGGAAAGAGCCCTAGCTTGTAGCACTTGCTGATTTCTATAGTGTAAATACTCCCACATGGCCAATTTCGAGTAACTCTTCTTAATGTCTCTGAACATAGAGTTGTGAAGAGATGGCTACAATCAGCCTTGCTAGTTGATGCAAGCAGTTCCAGCATACTGCTGACCGTTTTCTTTCTGCCAACTCTTACCTCTTTTTTATTTGAATCAGAAAGTTTTTTTCATCTGCTCATTCATGTTAATGAGTCATATCACCTCATCTTGCTATCCTACCATGTAATTTCAAAATTAATTTCCTCATCCAATATTTCATCTAACCCTTACAACCACCCTGTAAGACATATAATTATCCCCATTATACAGATGGAGAAACTAAGGTTTGGAGAGATGTGGAGGCTTGTCTAAGGTCTCACAGGAAGTTCCCAGGCTTTCTGACTCTCAGGCTGATGGTATTCCAAGTATGCCTTTCTTCTCCCCTGCTCCTAAGATCCACACCATGGAGAGGATAAGCTCTGCTTTCAGTTGGGAGAAGGTAAAAGAAGAAATAAGTTAGGAAATACCATGGGCAGTGAGCTTGGGGTCATGAACCTGACTCTGCCTCTGTGTGACCATAGGCAGGTTCCTGACCCTCTCTGGGTCTGAGGGAGGAACTCAGGGAGCTCCTTCCGAGTCCATAATTCATCTAGGATTCCCCCTAGCATTGAGCTTTATAGGGGGAGCTCTAGAGAGGTCACAGCTCTATAGAAGGCCCTTTCCTCTATAACAGTGGTGGGAACTTGTTGACTAGAGAAGAAGAGACTGTCTGTTGGGAAAATGAATCCAGATTTCAAGACAGGACAAAGAAAACTTAAAGGGAGAATAGGCTGAGCTAAAAAGGAAGGAAAGTAGCATATAAGGAGGTAGACATTTTCAGGGAACTGAGAAGTTCAGACCAGGTTTAGACATGGAGACAGATCTGCAAGGCTTAGTGACTTGCTATGTGACCCTGGGAAAGTCTCTGCTCATCTTTGGGTTTTACTTTCCCTGTTTCTAATATAATGGGGTGCTTCCCTGGGTATATATTTGATATTCTGTGCACCTGTGATCCTGCCTGGAACACCAGACTAGTAGCCACTAATAAGTGGCTGGGGTTATTGGTGAAGATCAGGTAAAGGTTCTGCAGATGGACCGATTGTATTAAAGGACAGCATTGGGTAGGTGGGTTGTTCCTCAGGCCATATCCTTGATCTTGCTGTGAGCAGCTTGCTGTGATCTGGAGCCAAGAACAGACTATCTCCCTATTGCCTGGGAATGGGAACCCTAGCTGTGAGGCATGATCCTCTGATGTTTCCCTGCCTCTTATACCCTCAGCTCCTAACACAACAGACCATTCATCCTGTGATCACCTACATGTAGGCCTTTGCTCTTATTATATAAGCCTGAGTGCCCCTTCTCCACTGCCTCTCACCTGTCAGACTCTACCTGTTCTTTAGGACCCCACTCAAATTTCACCTCATTCAGCAATAATAACAAATAGACACTGAGGATGCACCAGAAAACAAGGCAAACAACAAGAGTCCTATCCTTATGGAGCTCACAGTCTGGTCATGGATGTGGGAATCAGAAAGTAAACAAAAATAGAAAAGTGTTTTTGTGTGTGGGGGGTTGTTTTGTTTTTAGTTTGGGGTAACTGCTTTGTATGAAACAACAGGGTAAAAAGAGAATTATGGGAAACCCATGTTAAATAGGGTGGTTAAGGAAGGCTTCTCTGAAAAGGTGACTTTGAGCTAAGACTTAAGGATCAGAAGGATCCAACTATCCATGGAAAAAGCCAAAAGGAAGGGAATTTCAGGCTGAGGGAAAAGCAATAAAGGCTCTGAGGAGAAAGTGAGGTTTGTGATTTGAGGAATGATAGGTGTGTGGTTAGAATGTGGGAGTGGTGGGGGAGACGGAGGGGGTGGCATGGTACAAGGTTTAAAAGATGGACAAGAACCAGATCCTGCAGGGTCTTGTAGGCTGTGGTAAAGAGTTGGTTAGGATTTTATTTGGAATGCAGTAGGAAGCTGAGCTCATAAACTAACCTACTCATCAATTTTTCTACACCCTTACACCTTCTATCATTTTCCCTTTTACTTATAGTTATGTGTCATTGTGCTAGACTGTGAGCCCCCCCCAAAGGCAAGAATCCCAGAGATTGGGAGAGGTCACACCTGCCTCACAAGGATGTTGCAGTGATCCTAGGTGATAATGAATGTGAAGATATAAAGCATGGTACCTGGCACCTGATGGATGTTCGGTAAAGGTCAACTGAAGCGAAATAAAGTAGAATTCCTTTTGTTTTCTTCCCTCCACAGAACTGGGAGGCACGCCTGCTGCTGGAGAGGTCATGTGCTGTCAAGTGCCCGGACATTGCCACTCAGCTGGCTGGGACAAAGAAGGTGCAGCAGGAGCTGAGTAGGGTGGGCATACTGGAGGTGTTGCTCCCTGGCCAGCCTGAGGCTGTGGCCCGCCTCCGTGCCACCTTTGCTGGCCTCTACTCACTGGACATGGTATGTGGGCAGCCCATTTCTCCTACCACAGGCCTCCTAGGTGGCAGAGACCTGGAGCCCAATGTGTTGGGGAGGCTAGAGCTGGCACTGTGGCTAGCATTTGTGACTTTGGTTGGTTTTGCTCTGGAGAACCCCTAGAGCCCTGGGGAGAGGGGCAGCCTCATGATGGGAAGACAGAGGCTGGAATCCATTATAAGCTTCCTCAGCAAAGGTAGAGATGAAGATGGCAACCAGGGGAAGGGACTAAGGCAGACAGCAAGAATTGAAGAACGTCTGTACCCACTTTAAAGGCCACCTGCTGCAAAGGCCTGAGCAGTTGCCAGAGAAAGGCCTGTTTTCATTGCATTTGCTGCTGCAGGGAGTTTGCTGGGAGTCACATACAGATAGTAGCGTCAGCCTAAAGGAACTTATAGCTGTTCCCCTTCCTGCTCTTCCTCTGGTGCTGCTCTGCACAACCAACAGGACCTCAATCCTTGTCTCTTTAGCCTTGAAACTGCTGGTAACTGCTTTTTGCCTCCTGCCAGGGTGAGGAAGGGGACCAGGCCATCACTGAGGCCCTTGCTGCCCCTAGCCAGTTTGTGCTAAAGCCCCAGAGAGAGGGTGGAGGTAAGTGGATCTCCCTCTGCAGGGCTGCTCAATGAAAGGGGCTAATAGGCTATCACCAGTGCTTACCACCATTTTCTGTGGGCACAGTCCCACGCATAGGGGTACTAGGGGAACTAGTACAGGTCCCACCTTGGACAGTATCCCTCGAGACTCTGTGACCAAGTGCTATGGAGTACAGAGAAATCTGATTAACCAGCACTGAAGGGTTTGGACAAGTTTAGTCTGAGGTGCCTGTGGGTAAATTGTGGGGGCGTATCAGGAGGTTGAAGAGAATATGTATCTGTCTTTCTGCCTAGTTTGAAACTCCTTGAGGGCAGGGATTATGTCTGCTTCACAGACTCAGAGGAGATGATTTTTTAGCTTGGACTTAAGGGGAATGTATAGGAGTTTCCCAGGTGGAAAGGGGGAAAAGTATTCCCCCAGGAGGAACAACCTCAAGCAAAGGCACTGGGCCATGAAAACATAGTATATTTGGAGATTAATGAGAAACTGGTGAGGCTGGAGAGGGAGATGGCAGGAGGCAGGGATTGGGCTGGAGAAGATAGTTTGGGACCTGATTATTAAGGGCATTGAATATACGTTAAAAAATTGAATTTTATCCTAAGAGTAGTGGGAAGAGAGAGTTTAAGCAGGGTTTAAGAGAGTTTAAACCATTAAGAGAGTTTTAAACAGGGAAGGGACACATGATTCATCCAGAATTCAAGTTGTTAGCAGTGGTAGGAACTTGGAAAACTTACAGTGTTTCAGTCACTGTAGAAGATGTTCTGGAATGAAGGGAGACATTGGTGGCAGAAAGACCATGGAGGAGGCTGGCACAGTCGTCCAAAAGAGCGATGTAGAGGCCTGGTCTAGGTCTATAAATTTGGAGCACAGACTGGAGAGACATGTCCAAGTTAATGCCAGAGGTGATGGAGAGGGAGGAGTTAAATATGATTCAGGGATGCCTTTTGCCTGATTGAGAGTAGGAAGGTCCAGGAGGGGCAGGTTCAGGCAGAAGTAATAATTTTGTTTGGACATGTTGAGTTTGTTTGGGGGGGCCCATGGGACATTTATGTGATGTCTAGAGCAGGGAGTATAAGTTAAAGATTTGGGAGCGAATAATTTATAGAGAATAGATAGAGCCTTGTGAATGGAAGAAATCTCCCTGAAAAACGGATACATGGAGGAGAGAGCAAGGGTGGAGGACCAATTCCTAGGGAACCCCAACATTTAAGAGGAGAAGGAGCCAGTACTAAAGGCTGAGTAGGAATAGCGATAGACAAATAGGAGGAGAAACAGGGCAGAACAGTGTGGTGGAAGGTGTGTTCACTTGCATGAATAAGGGCTCTCCTGTCAAGGTGACCTTCCCTCCTTGGGAGTCAGATGTGCCCTGGGTTTCACTGAGCTGGTTTCAGGAACTGAGGCTGCTGACTTGCCCACATGGCCCCAGAAGTGAGGGCATGGGGTAGAGGAGGTGAGCAGAGGGTCCAGGTTGACTGGCCAGTTTAATTGCAGGTAACAACCTGTATGGAGAGAAAATGGTGCAGGCCCTGGAGCGGCTGAAGGACAGTGAGGAGAGAGCCTCCTACATCCTCATGGAGAAGATTGAACCTAAGCCTTTTGGGAATTGCCTGCTACGGCCTGGTAGCCCTGCCCGAGTGGTCCAGTGCATCTCAGAGCTAGGCATCTTTGGGGTCTATGTCAGGTGAGCCAGTCAGGAGGAGCTCCTTCCACTACCTCCCTGTAAGAGTGCCAGCCAAGCGAGCCTAGAGGGAACACTGGACAGAATCTGGAATCCTAGGCTTCAGTCTCAGCTCTGCCAATCCCTAGGTTTGTTACCTGTTTTCTTACCATTAAATGAAGTCAAGGACCTAAGACCTGCCTACCTCACAGGGCTATGAAATGAAATCCAGATGAGAAGTGCTTTGGAACTACAAAGGAAATTTTGGGTAGTACCAAGAGGACTGAAAAAATATGGCCTGACAATCTAGGACTAGAAAGAGTCCAGGGAGGAAGAGAGATTCTAAAATCCTAGCAGTTTCTTAGATGTAGTCAGTTATCCATGTACTGCTTGGCTGGGACCAGGGAAGGTCCTGGGTTTGGGCTGAGTCCAGATGATGTTGTCTGTCTCCTGCCCACATTTCTATAGGCAGGGAAAGACACTTGTGATGAACAAGCACGTGGGGCATCTACTTCGAACCAAAGCCATCGAGCATGCAGACGGTGGTGTGGCAGCAGGAGTGGCAGTCCTGGACAACCCATACCCTGTGTGAAGGCACAACCAGGCCGGCTCAGACTTCACTCAAGAGACCTCCTATCCCCTGTACTTGTCATTCCTCTCCTATCCCTCTAGAGGGGCTGCCCTCATGGAAGGGTAAATGCTGGAACCTTCCCCCAGCTTTCCATCTGAGGACAAGAAAAGCTCTATTTCCCTAAGATCTAGAGGCCCCCATATCCTTGGGATATAGGTATAACTGAAGGGAGGCTGCTCTGAGGTAAAGGTCCATAAACCCTGCCCCACTCCTGTCAGCCTCTCATCAAGCCTTTTTAGCAAGTTCCAGTGCTTGACTTGGGATAGGACCAAGTGGTGGGAGGAGAGGGAGTGGAGGGGCATAGCCTTTCTCCAGCTCTGCTTTAAATAAAACTGCATTGCTGATTCAGTGATTCCTTGCTTTGTGCACAGAGGGGAGGTGGAGCTATAATCTAGGTCAGCCCACTTAAGGTGGATTGAAGCAGAGGAGGTGACTGGGCTATAATAAGGGTCTTCCTAGACCCAGAGCCTATGGGTGGGACCCTGAAGTTCCAATCTTTAGTCACTCATTAATGTACCCCCAGGATCGTGAGGAAGAGAGACCAGGTTCCTGGCAGGAGCCAAGGAGGGAAGACAACCATGACCAGACATCACAGTTGTGAACTGGCTTTAATCACTTTCCTACTTAGCTCAGGGACTTGTGAAAGGCCCTTTGAGTGAAGCTCTGCCTAGCTCTACCCAAACCAAAAGTTCTAGAAGAAAAATATTGGGGTAGTCTAGGGAATACCACTCCCCTTCCCATCTGCCACACAAATCAGAGCAGCTAATGAGTATACAGCCTTACTACACAGATACCTAAAAAAAAGAAGTCACCAACTTCTTGAGGTCACAGACTTTATTCCTACAGCCACAGGGCTTGAGCATCACTAGGGCAAGAAAAGAGTTTCATCTGAGAGTGTCTCTCATGGGCAGGGCTCTGTTCAGGGGAGGGTAGGAACAGAGTACAAGGAACACAAGCTCCGCTGGCTTTAGGAAAAAACATATCTACTCCTTCAAAGAAAAAGATGATCTGAAAACCCTCTGGAGACTGAACCTGTCCATACAGCCCCTGGCAGACAATACTGCCATCTGGCACAAAAGGGAATTCAGACCCTGAACAGAAGCAGCAAAATATTTTAAAAATAATAAATTGTTCCTGAACTCACAAACCATCGTGTCTAAGGGCAAGTGCATGCCCGATATAAGTACTGGTGCTTCCTGAGAGAGCTGACATAAGATTACACAGTTGTCTCCCTGCTTCAGTCTAGGTCCTCACATACCCTCTGGACACTTAACTTGGGTTAAAGAGGTAGCCTTTATATCCCTGTTCTGGGCTGTGAGAACTCTTTGCAGTCTGGGGGCACAGCAGTCTGAGGCTGACCTGGGCCCTGTCCCTTCTGACTGGCAGTTGAAGAAAGTTGTCTCCATAAAGGGACAAAGCTGGTTTCCAGTCCCAGACAGCTGGTCAAGGGAGGTATAGTGTGGGTCAGCCCTGGCCCTCAGCACTTCTGGGGCAGGGGAGAGAGGATAGGCAAAACTTTGGAGAGCCAAGCAGGGGGAATCCTGGGTAAAGGACAGGATCTTGTTCATTGTGTGGTCAGGCAGCGGTGGCTGAAGAGGTGATTGATGACAGATGGGTCTGCCACAGTAGATGTGTCCCCCAGGTCATGGTCATTCTGAGCAATCTTCCGAAGCACTCGCCTCATGATTTTTCCTGGGGGATCACAGGCCTCTGGTTACTTGGTAACAGCACTGACCCACACCAGCCTTGCCAAAGGTTTTTATCCACACACACCCTGCCACCACCGGGCCTTGGCCCATTCCAATCCCAAGGAGGTCTATGAACATACCTGAGCGGGTTTTAGGCAAGCCAGGTGCATTCTGGATGTAGTCCGGTGTGGCAATGGGGCCAATCTTTTCTCTAACTGTAACCAACAAATCATTAAACATTTCTTTAGCATCCTTAGCCAGACTTTCAAAAACCAAGATAAAGACATCTGTTCCCCACCTGTTTCCTCTTCAAGGCCCTGCCCACAGAATCATTCTCAGGTTCACTGCCCTTCTTTCTCTCTCTCCCCACCCCCACCCCCACTCCCCACTCCTCCTCAACACAATGTCTCTACTCTCTCATTTTACCTTAAACCACCTTCATGGAACTCAGGCTCTAGAACCAGCCTGCTAGTTTAAATCCCAGCTTTCTAGTGGTGTGGCCATGGGCAAGTTATTTAACTCCTCTGAGTTTCAGTTTCTTCATCTTTAGAATGAGAGTAACAATAAGATCTGTTTCATAGGAATGATTGTAGGGATTAAATGGAGTAATGCATTTAAGGTACTTAGCCTGATGGTGGCACAAAGTATTCTGTAAATGATGGTTATTATTATTATCCTAGTGGAAACTAAGGGGGAAGAGGGCAATCAGCCCATGGGGCCCCCTGGGATCTGTTCATGGTTCGGGGAGCAGCTTGCTCCAGCCCCTCCCCAACAACTTGCAGTGGGCCTCCAAGACAGACTCCGTAGTCCCTGCCCAAGGAGGTTCCTCACTCTGCTTCTTGAGCTCCTCGATGAGCGTAGGGCTGAAGGTGTGGCCATCACATAGGGTGACAAAACAGTAGAGGCATTCACCCTTCACAGGATGAGGGTGGCCCACCACAGCTGCCTCTGCAACAGCCTCATGTTCCACAAGTGCTGACTCCACCTCCGCTGTACTCAGCAGGTGTCCTTGACAAGGGAAAGGAAGTGCCATGAGAGAGATCCCAGCCTCCCTGCAGCCCTTGCTCCACCTGTTCCCATGAGGCAGTCCTAGTCTGGTCAAATGGAGAAGGCCCTTCATTCATTCCTCATATATCATGCTTCCAGTTACCCCACCATCCCAGCTCCCCTCCTCTAGGCATATTCCAGTGTTCATCACTATTCCTCCAAAACCTTTGCCCAAAACTGAATGCCACATTTCATACATGGTCTGGCCAAAAGACATTCCTGGCTCTCTCAGAAGGCTTTGGCTGGGAGTTTCCAGGAGAACAGAGCTAATGAGATGGGAGGGTGGTCCCTGGCCCTCACCAGATACATTGAGCATGTCATCAATCCTGCCAGTGATCCAGTAATAGCCATCCTGGTCCCGCCGGCAGCCTGAGAAGAAATGCGCAACATAACAAATACCCCACAGTAGGATACCTGATCCATATATACAAACTGCCACACTCACTGCTATAACCTTCTAACAAGTCTTCCTGCTTCCATTCTTGCCCACTGTGGTAGCCAGCCCCCAAAATGACCCCATTTTTCTCTGCCTCTTGGTATTCTTAGACCTTTACAGTCTTCTTTCTCATTGTACTAGGGTTTGCCTGTATGATCAACAGAATTTGGCAGAAGTGATGGGATGTCACTTCTGAGATTAGGTTATAGAAGACACTGTAGCTTCTATCTTGGTTGCATGCTCTCAGATCATTTGCTTGGGTAAACCAGCCGCCATGTTATGAGAGTTCTCTGTGTTGAGGAACTAAGAATTCCTGCCAACAGCCACAAGAATGAGTATGGAAGTAGGTCCTTCAGGATCAGTGAAATCTTCAGGGGACTGCAGCCCCTACCAACAGCTCGACTGCAACCCTAAATGAGAACCACCCAGCAAAGCTGCTTACAGATTTCTAATCCTCAGAAACTGTGTGAAATAATGTATTTGTTGTTTTAAGCTGCCAACTTTTGGGGCAATTTGTTCTATGGCAATAGATAAACTAATATACCCACCTAAAGTCTATTCTCCATAAATCAGGAAAAGTTATTTTCTAAACAGTAAATCAGTTCTTACCATTCCCCTGCTTAAAACTTCTAAAGGTCTCCCACTGTACTGTGAATAAAATCCACACTCCTGACCATGGCCCATGGTATATTACCTACCTCTCCAACTTCATATACTATTCCCTTTGCTTGCTACACTCCAGCTACACAGGCTCAGTCCATTTCTCAGACATTTTAAGTTTGTGTTCCTTTACACAGAACACTCTTACTCTATATTTCCCCATGCCTGGTTTCTTTTCACCCTTCAGGTCTCTGCTCAAATGTCACTTCAGAGAAGCCTTCTCTGACCATCCCATGAACAGTGGACATCCCTGTGGGCACTCTTTATCACATTAGCCTATTTATTTTTCTTCATAGTGCTTATCTCTGTCAAAGATAGGCTTATTTACTTGTTTGCTGGGTTTATTGTCTATCTCCCCTTACTAGACTGTAAGCCCCATGAGAACAGAGATTTTCACTAAATTATTCATGGTAATATCTCCTGTGTTTAGATCAGCACCTGGGCACAGTAGGTACTCAAATATTATGGATAAATGGATTGGTAGATGGACATATAAACAAATAGGCTGCAAACATGGGACACATGCCGTAATAATACACACTGCCACATGCCCCATCTCTTTAAACACAGGAGCAAGAAAGAGGGAGAACCTCTTTCCTCATACATCAAATCTCAGATGGCACCATGCTGAGACCCTTCCTGCAATACTCATTCCTGCTTTTACAGTCTTCTCTGTAGCTCTGCCTGGATACCAGACACTGATATGTAGGACACGTTCTTCTCTGTTCTTCTTCACCCCTAACCAACTCTTCCTAAAAATTGAAGAGAAAGGTACATGTCTTAGTAGGAGATGCGGGAAGGGGATAGCCAAGGCTCACCATCTCCCGTCACATAGTACCCAGGGAACTTCTTAAAGTAGGTGGTCTCAAAGCGTTCGTGGTTCCCATAGACTGTACGCATGATCCCTGGCCAGGGCTGCTTGAACACCTGGGGAGTGAGGAAGGCACAGTGATCACATCAGCTATGCTGTCTCACTGGAAGATAATCACGGCTTTGCTAAACCTGAGGGAAAGTATCCTGACTGCCATTCCTGAGATGTAGGACAAAGTGCGAGCATTAGAGATAGATGATCCTGGCTTGGAATCCCAACTCTACCACTTACTAGCTAGGTGACCTCAGGGAAGTAATTCATCTCTCTGAGCTTCAGGATCCTTATCTGTAAATCAGAGAAAATAATTTCTATCTTCCAAAGTTATTGTGGGGATTAAAATAACAGTATATGGAAATTGCCTAGCAGTGTTCTATTAGTGATAAGCATTTAGTAAATTTGAATCTCCTTTTGGCTAATACCTCAGGAAAGCATGTCCAGTTTGATATAAATGAAAACAGTCATATAAAAAAGTGGGACCCACACACAAGTAAATAATTATTGCTTAAACAGTAACATTCTGGGGCAGCAGATTGATGGGATGGATGGAATTCTAGCCTCTTAAGAGTTAGAAGGCCTGGGCCGGGCACAGTGGCTCACGCCTGTAATCCTAGCACTCTGGGAGGCTGAG
>VBSM01001118.1:33322869-33337260 GCA_008086735.1 Cheirogaleus medius | reverse complement strand
AAAAAAAAAAAAAAGAGTATCCAGAGGATTTCCCCCAGGGTCTCTCAACAGAGAACAAACCCCCAACCACGAAGCTTCAGTCTTAAGCAACTACTAGGTGAGATTAGGTTATAAATGTGGAAGCCAAGTACCCTCCCTTTCCCCTTTGTAAAGACTGCCAAGGACTGGGGCCTCACCAGATAACCTTCAGCTTCACCTTCCAACTCCTCCCCAGACTCATTCAGGATTGCAGGAGCTACACCAAAGAATGGGAAGGTCTAGAAGCAAACAGGAGACAAACCCAAGAAGAGGAATGAGGCAACTCTGACTCAGGTCCCAAGGAGCCCCAGAGCCCCAAATTCCTCACATATATATCAGTCTAGTCTCCCACTGTCTAACAAGGCCAAATGCTCCAAGATGCTACCCCTGCTTAGCCCAGGACCAGCCAGGAGAGCCTAACTCACAGCAGAACCAGGCTTCATGGGTGTGGCACCAGGGAGGGGAGTCAGCATGTGGCCACCCTATGGAAGTCAGAGATCAGAGGTTTGAGTCAGTCTTCCCACATTGTCCCTGAGCCCCAGCCTTCTGAACCCCTCACTCACTGTCTCTGTTTGCCAGAAGGTATCCACGATGGGACAGCGCTGGGCACCTACCACCCGGTGGTACCACAGCCAAGCCTCTGGGTTGATGGGTTCACCCACTGTGCCTAGTACCTGCAAAGATGCCCGGCTATGCCTTGGGCAGGAGAATGGGAGAGAGGAAGTCTGTAAGTACCACTGGGAGCTGGGACATACATGCCCAGGCTCTTCTCTTGACCCCTCCCCTATTCAAGGTCAGGGAGTTGGGACAATGGAAAGGAAAAGACTATATACAAAGGCCAGACCTGGCTCTGAGGGATGCTCATGGGCAGCAACTGGGAAGGGGTCTCACTTGGTGACAGGCTCATCTCCATACTTCATGAGGAGACGGATGGCTGTGGGTGCTGTGTAGAACTTGGTCACCTTGTATTTGTCCACAATGTTCCACAGGCGGCTCACATCCGGGTATGTAGGGATCCCCTCAAACTGACCCCAAGTGAAGGTTGGTTATTCATAGTCCTTCCCAATAATCCCTCTATTCCCCACCATTCCCTCAGGTTCAGTATTTTGCCCTTTCTGACCGACTGTCTTCACTCCCTGACCAGATAAGCCAAGAGACCTTCTTTGTCAGGATACACAACCCCTAAGGACTTTTCTTTATCTGGGAAACAGATCACTGTGTAAGTCCCCCTGCCTCTAGACCAAATAGCCTTTGGAGGTAGTCACCCAGGATAGTCTTGTCCATCCCCCAGCTTGGCCAGGTAGCCATGGATCCCAACTCCCTTCTCACCAAAACACTGGTGGCACCATTGGCCAGTGGCCCATAGGTGACGTAGGAATGGCCAGTGATCCAGCCAATGTCTGCTGTGCACCAGAACACATCCTCCGCGTGGAAGTCA
Organism: Cheirogaleus medius; assembly: GCA_008086735.1. Lineage (NCBI taxonomy): Eukaryota > Metazoa > Chordata > Mammalia > Primates > Cheirogaleidae > Cheirogaleus > Cheirogaleus medius. The sequence goes on along the minus strand of VBSM01001118.1, from coordinate 33,335,804 downwards.
AACACATACTTGAAGGTCGTGGCCACATAGAGCATGTATCCCCCAGCTGTGTGAACCACACCCTGTGGGAAGAATGGGGCCTTAGGTTGAGGCCTTCTGCCTACCCCCACTGATCACCAAACAGAGGCTGGGCAGAGCTAGAGGAAGATCCTCCTCAGGGACTCTGGCCCTGCCAGCATCTCCTTCACAGCATCCATCTCTCTTCCATCTCCTTTTCTCCATGCTCCCACCTCATCTTCTTTATCATACTCCTGATGTTACACATGTTTATCAGTCCATCACTCACACCTGAAACCTCAGATGGCATTTTTCAGAGCCACCCACATCACTCTCACACACATGAACACTACTACCGTGTTTCCCCGAAAATAAGACCTATCCATAAAATAAGCCCTAGCAGGATTTCTAAGCATTTGCACAATATAAGCCCTACCCTGAAAATAAGACCTAGTGATGGGTGTGGCTACGCAGCGTATCTGCACAACCCATGCATTTCGTCCCCGAGCTGTAAAGTAGATGAGCAGCCCTTCTCATCTGCCCCTTGAGAGCTCTATTGCTCGACATAAGAGATTGGGGCCAATGGTTCTAAAGGAAATAGAGTCGCAAGAAATTCAGGATGGAATTCGGGGTTTGGAGAGTTATGATGATGTTCTAGAAGATGACAACTGTATTTGAATAAATGTATATTGTTGTACCATACTTAAAAAAAATAACACATCCCCTAAAAATAAGCCCTAGGGTGTCTTCTTGAGGAAAAATAAATATAAGACCCTGTCTTATTTTCGGGGAAACACGGTAGCACACTCACATCTAATAGTCTGTCTGTTATGTATTTGTGCCCACACATTCAATTAGACAATAGCAGAGTGAGTAGGGGGAAAAAAGACAATCCCCTTTTCTTACTCCATCCCTAGGAAGGAGAGGCCAAAACTGTGTTTCTAAAGGCCTACTGAGGGATATTCCAAAGTATATCGAGAGAAGAACTTAGGGATGGGGTGGGTGGAAGGGAGAGTGACATAGCTTTCAAGTCAATGGAAGAGTCAGAGTTTTCTTAAGTGTTTTCAGCTCCCACACCATGACCTGAAAGAGGATTAGATGTGAATAGTACACCATGTGGAAGGAACTGAACTCTAAGAGTTCAGAAGCTAAACTTGTTCTTAGAAGCCCAAGAGAGATCCCTGTTACCCACCCTTGACCTCAGGTGACAGGACAGCTCTCCTTCAACCATACCACATGGGCATGGGGAAGAAACATCCATGTCAGCCACATGGATTGTTCCTTTCTCCCTTTCATGTCCAGACTCGATCCACAGCTGGAGGTTCCTATCCAAGCTCTGCCCCTGTCTTTACAACACTGGTATCAATGGGGTTTCCCAGAGAGACTGGGCACCATGAAAGACCTCACCTTCAAACTGTCTTTCTCTGGGCCTCACCACCTAGTGATTGAGGATTTATGTCTTAATTTGATTTACAAAAGGTAATATTAAATTTCTGAAACTCAGAGTTGTAGAAAAAAAATTCATAGTATTATGTGCTTCCTCAGAAACTCACTTCTCACCCCAATACAATACACACATACACATACACACACACTTGCCTTGGGTTTGCCTGTGGAGCCACTAGTGTACAGGATGAAGAGTGGGTCCTCAGCATCACACCACTCGGGCTCACACTCATCCTCTGCCTCTTGCATGAGTTCATGCCACCACAAGTCAACTCCTTGGTTCCATGGGATCTGCAGGGAGAGGAAGATGGGAATGAAAAGGGAAGAACTGTGAACAGCTCAAGATGGGGACAGAAGACACCCCTACCTGGCACCTGGAGGGACTGGGGTGGGACAGATAGGTGGGAGTACAAGAAGGGAGGGAGAGCCCTGGGAGGGGGGAACAGGAGGAGAACCTAGGCTTACTGGATATTCCTATCATCCTTCTCCATCTCTACTCCGAACTCCCCTCACCTGGCCTCAGGCTGAGGAGGGCCCCTTGGTTAGTCCCTTCCCATCTTCAATTCTCAACTGAAATGTCACCTTCTTGGAAAGGCTTTACCTGAACAGTATCTGATAGATTCCTACCTCCAACTCTGCTATTAATATTATTAAGATCACAGCACAGTGTTTTTTCCCCACATAGCACATATTTCCAGTTATTTTATTTAGTTGTTTACTTGATTATTGTCTCCCCAACTAGGTAGTGACCTCTATTAAGACAGTGGCATGTCTGTCTGTTGTTCCCCCACCCCCTCCACCATATCTCCAACATCTAGCAATGTGCCTGGCACTCAAAAGGTACTCAGTAAATTTTTTATTGTATGAATAACAATGCACACACAGGTCTGCATACACACATATGTACTATGGGACTAGTGGCTCATCAGCAGGGATGCAGAAACAACACAATTCAAAAATGCAAAATTAGTTAGAGCCTGCAGGTGAGGTGGGCACCTGACCCTGTTAGTTAGAAGTGAAAGAAGTCAACAGATCTTGGTCCAAGCACATTTTCCTCCATGTCCAGACCCAATCCACAGCTAGAGGTTCCTATCCAAGCTCTGTCCTGGTCTTTACACCACTGGTATCAATGGGGAATCCCAGAGAGACTTTTGCTTGAGGGTGCAGGTTCTATTCATCAGGAAGCCTTGCTTCAAGTTGGTGGAGAAGGACCAAGGTGGACTTCTCCCAGTAGAGGGATGTCCCCCTATACCTGAGTGCCTTTAATAATTACTTTTGGATCTGTCATCCTAAAATTTCTCTAAACTCTCCTTTGAAACTATTTGCCTTTCCTTTCCTAGCTATATCACCTCTTTGAACACAAGTTTTTGAGTCTACTCTCTGCTACGTGAGGTTAGATTCCCTGAATTTGTCCAAAAATTACATTGGATTTCAATCCAAGTTCTGCCATTTCCTACCTATATGACCTTGGACAAGTCACTTTACCTCAAGTCCCTCCTTTTAAAAATGAGGATAGTCATTCTTGCCCTAATGGTCTCAAAAGATTTTGTAAACATCAAAAGAGAAAAGTATTATCTAGTAAACAAGCCTTAGATTGCCCCAGGGGATGGCGGTTAGGGTGGGGTAGAGAAGACTGATGAATGTCAGGAGGGACAGAGGTTAAGTTCAGTGACCATTGAGAGATAAATATAAGAGCATGAAGATGAGATGTGTTTGGGGTTTGCTTTAGCTGTCAGAAAGTCCTTTTATATTCATTAGATTCCTGTATGTTCAACGGGCCCTGGCTGGCAGGTAAACAAGGCATATAAGAGAAAAATCCTTAACTCATTACAAGGATTATGCTAATTTATTGTGTGTATATTTGGTTTAAAAACCCTGAAATGTTAAACACATACCTTAGCAAATTAGAAAATCACTCTAACTACTACTCCCCTCTTTCTGATTTGAAGTTTCTGGCATATGAGCATGATAAGAATGACAAGCCTAGTCCAAGTGAGGGTAGCATTAAAAATAAAAGGAAGAAAAAAAGAAGAGAGAGAAGCTGCCTGCCTCTAGAAAACATAAGAATACACCCTATTTTTTAGTGGAAGATTCATACGAATCTACACATACATTGTCACATGGATACTTTTTTCCCCGCCAAATGATCACTTGAGATGAGGAATTAAGTATTGAAAGAGAAATGTCATTTCTTTGGACAAATGATGTTGGTCTACAGTACTGTGAACTGTCATAGAACGGGCACCAAGTACATGTGAGGGCAAGGCATAGTTAAACTGTGGCTTTGCAAAGAGGGCACTTTTATAATCTTATGAAACTGATTCCTCTGTGGGTGTGTCAGTGTTGAGCAGAGTGGAGGGGGCAGGGGACTCCAGGTGTGGAGCTGACAACTAGCACCAGGAAGCAGAGGGAGCCAAATTAGTGAAGCAAACATTGGGTTTGGTGTGTGCCTATGAGTCCCAAGGCTTTGAACCAGGAAAAGGTTTGAATTTTCCAAAATAAAGAGGAGTTGGCCTTTGTCCTTGGACCAGGATAGCCTCAGGGAAGGCAGCTGCTAGGTATGGGAGAGGAATATGACGGAGCTCATAGGTGATATGGTTGAGGAGGGCACCTGCAAACTGTGCCAGATTCTCCCTTGAAGATTGCTTAAGGATGAAGGGGTTTGGAGCTCTGCTAAGACTTCTGCAGCTTTGACTGTAATTCTCAGACCACAAACCTTATTAAGCCTATTTTTAGTCTCTTTGGTTTTTTGGTAACTAGTTGTTTTCACCTCCAAGAAATAAAAATCCAGGATCATATTGCCTGAAGGTCTCTGGTATTGAGAATTACCAGAGTTTTTAAATTTCTTTTCTGGTCTCCCTTTTAGAAATGCCAGTCTGTCTGCTGTATTTAGGGGAAGAAAAATAGCTAACATTTATTGAATAGTTACTATGTGCCAAGCACCTTACATATATTGACAAACCCTATAGGATAGGTACATTTATTGTCCTTATTTTACAGATATGGAAACAGAAGAAAGAGAGTTTAAGTAACCTACCCAAGGTTACAGAGCAGCAGGTGGCAGAGCCAAGATTTGAACCCAAGTAGTCTGGCTCCAGAGCCTATAGTTTAAACTGCTGAGTTTGTTACCTCTTTCAAAAGAAGGGGCTTAGATCCCTGTCTGAGTTTTGTTTTTTTTTTTTTTTTTTTTTGAGACAGAGTCTCACTCTGTTGCCCCGGCTAGAGTGCCGTGGCGTCAGCCTCGCTCACAGCAACCTCAAACTCCTGAGCTCAGGCGATCCTTCTGCCTCAGCCTCCCAAGTAGCTGAGACTACAGGCATGCGCCACCATGCCCGGCTAATTTTTTCTATATTTTAGTTGGCCAATTAATTTATTTCTATTTTTAGTAGAGATGGGGTCTCGCTCTTGCTAAGGCTGGTTTCGAACTCCTGAGCTCAAACAATCCGCCCACCTCGGCCTCCCAGAGTGCTAGGATTACAGGCGTGAGCCACCGTGCCTGGCCAGCCTGTCTGAGTTTTAAAAGGAAAACAGTGTCCCTTGGGAATCACATCTGTCTCTACCATGCTAATGAGAATAGAGAAAAGGGGTTTGTATCTACCATTAGCCTAAGAGGTTAATCATAGCAGATTTAAAATAAGATACCCTGTGAGGATGGTAAAACCCAGAGAAACAGTGTGTTTTGTTTTAGTAAGGGAAGTGTTTTCTTTTAAGTGTGTATTATCATTTCTCCATTACTGAAGTCCAGAGAGGAGAGGTGACTTATTCAAGGTCATACAGCTAAAAGTTGGTCTCTGGACTCCAGGCCCACTTTCTCCTCTATACTAATCTTCTTTGAGCACCCACTTATGGATCTCCCTTCTTAGAACCACTTACAATGTGACTTTTGTTAAGTTTACTACTTAATCATATCAGAGAGTTCCATGTAGTTTGTAAATCCCAAAGTAGTATATAAATGTATTTAGGAATGTTCTTCTCTGCTGCCCTGTACAAAACTTAGATTTTCATTTTAATGCATGTCTAACTCCCCAGCTTGATGGTGAATTCCTGAGGTCAGGGTCTGTACCTCTTCTACCTGCTTCTTATCCCGTCTCTCTTGGTTCTGCACAGTAAATGCTTTCTGACAGGTTACCTGGTTCCCTCTTCCACAAAGGTCCTGAGCAGCAGGAATGAAATAGGTTCCTTTGCTGCCTCCCTGAGATCCATGCTTTATGTCAGTTCACAGAGGAAGCAACAGGTATTTGATTTCACAACCTTTCAGAGTAGCTTAGATGGCAAGGGGCCCAGGGACAACAGGAAGGGGGTTAGGTCTGGCAGTCATCTCAATGGGGCAAAAAAGCAAAGAGCAGATGGACACACCAATAAGCACATAGGGAAGCAGTGCCCACGGCAGTGCAGAAGTGGATACCTGGAGCCGGACACGCTTGGATTTCTCTTTCAGCTTACCCTGTTAAGAGCCCATGGAAAGGCTAGTGAGCAGGGTCCAAGTATATAAGGAGTAGGAGGGAAGAATCAGGGTACCCCAAACCCCTGGCTGCCTCCTTTCCCTCAGATTTCCCTCTCATTAGTCCTCTCAGCCTCCATTTTCCTGATCCTGATTCTAGCCCCTATACATACAAAACTCCTAATGCTGTTTGGGCTCTCCAACTTCCCTAAATAAGACTATAGCCTCTCTAGCCCCAAGATCACCCAAAGCCCCTTAAGTCACAGAATCTCAGTAACCATCTGTCCTTTTGGACCCTAGAACTTTCATTCCTCATGCTCCTCAGACCTGGAGGCCACCATTGCGCTTTTCTATCATTCCCACCAGAGGCATGGGATCCAAAGCTATTAAGAGCCATATCTTGGGGGCTAGATCCTGGTCCTTCCATGGTGGGCATTCCCTAGGCCACAAAAGTAGCCCAATACAAGTCATAGCCCAGGAATCAAGATGACTATATAGGCCTGTCCCCGTGGGCCTCTCATAGTGTCCCATGCCAGAGCAAACTGTGGCCCCGAACCATTGCCTGGCCTGTGCCCATAGGCTCCTGGCACTGAAGCGGGTTGCACAGTGGAAAAAAAAAAAGATGACTACATACAGTCACCCAAGTCAGACATTTCTAATCCAAGCCCAAGCCCTGAGGGTTCCCTGTGCCCATAAGGATACCCCAGTCAGCACAGGAGTATCCCCTACAATCAAGGGCCTCCCTATCCACATTCAAGGTCAAAGTCTTCCAGCTCCCACCCTGCCCCGCCAGAGAAGGCATCCCTAGGATTGTTCCGAGATCCTTAGAATTATGATGAGGAAGCAAAGGAGGACATCAGGAACTTCCTGGGCAATAAGAGAGAGGCAATTTGAGCCCAGAGGAAGGCATATACCAGTGTTGGACTCACCTGTACATCTGGGCATGGCCTCTTAATTGGGGGAGACTGGCTGGGAGAGTCACCCATGCCCAGCTCTGCCCGCCCCAGGTGCTTGACCACAATGCAGCATCTCACTGGGAAACCCCTGGAGGAAAGAAAAGCCTAAAGTGTTAGCCTGGTTGGCTCAAAGAGGATTTGGCAAGACCCACCCATATCAATTTAGATTAGGGGGGACAAAGGGAACCTGCCACTGGGGAAAAGCTCAGTCAACCCAGGGCAGTAGCCAACTGGCCAAGCACACTTACTTCTCCTGACACTTCTCCAGGGCTTCATCAGCCAGCTCCTTCAGGTTCACAAGCTTTTCCCCCCTGTAGAAGGCATCTTTGGGGAGCAACAGACATTCCATGCCTTAGTAGGCACCACACTCCCCAGTGGGCACAATGTTCACAGAGCCTTTCCTAAGTGGGCCTCTTGATTCTGGCTCTTCCAGCTGATTTGAGCTGACAGAGGGTCAGCTGATCGGGACCAAGAGAAGAAGGGCAGGCAGTTCCTTCCCTCTGTGCTGAGCAGCCCCCAATACCAACAAGCTGATTGAAGAACAAGGCTCAAGGTACAGGGGTTCTGGAGAAGGGGGTAGGAGAATTAGTCACCTGTAGTTATGAGAAGGCTGCAACCAGAATCCAGGATCCTTTCACATAGAGACTCTGCAGAGAAGCCTGCAAACTAGGGAAGGGAAGAAAGACTGAGAGATAGAGAAAGAGGCCACAGGGATTGAGTAAACAAGGAAAAGAGTTGCTCAGGAAACCTTCAGGATCTCCAACCCAGGGTCCTAGAAGAAACTGAATAACTGATATGGATTTATGACATAAACATAAGCTCCTTAGTTTGTTATTTAAGACCTTACATCATCCAGGCCCAACCTACTTCTCCAGAGTCCCATTCCCCACCCCTACCCCTTTTCACCAGCCCAAACTCCTACCACAATGGAGTGCAAAGCCCCAAGGCGGGTACACGCCAGCATGGCCACCACAAGCTCTGGGATCATAGGCATGTAAATGGCCACTCGGTCACCCTTCTGAATGCCTGCAGGTAAGACACAAAACATGGACCATGAACCCTTCCTGCTGCTACTTGTTCCCTCCCAGCCAGCTAGCCCCCCTCCCAGCTGACTTTTTCTCTTCTGCTGTTACCAGATTCCTTCCAACCCTTGTCCTTTCTCCATAAGCCCTCAGATACCCCAAGGCAAGGCCCCCAGTCTCTTTCCCACACTCACCCTGTTTTCGGAGAACATTGCTGAACTGACACACTTGGACCAGAAGCTCATGGTATGTGATCTGGGTGGTCTCCCCTGGTTCATTGCCCTCCCTGAGATACATCAGAAAGAACCAGTAATTAGGGATATAATATATTCCCCAAATGAGAAGCAGGAACAGTCATAAAAGCCATGATACTTTATGCATATGTTGTGTGTCATTGGAAAATGCACTGTCCATCTCTCATCCCCATTTTTTATGTTGATAAAATGGAATGATGGTCCCTTTTCTTCCATCCTAGGGAATCACAGATATGGTTCTTCCTGATAAGTATTAAGACTGCATTGGTATTGTTGAAAGTAGAGTCTCCATCCAGATCACTTGCACCAAATCATCTGCAAAGGAGGTAATTGAAGCCTAGAGCAATACAGTAGCTTGGCCAAGGTCACACAATAATAAGTGGCAGAGCCAAGAATAGATCCTCAGGTCTGCTGATTTCAAGTCTACTCTTTCCCTCATAGTGTGGAGGACAAGGACTGGCAGGGAAGCCAGGCCTGTTTTTACTAATAGAGGCAAAGAGTACTGACTTACTAACAGACTTACTTACAGTCCTTCTTACTAACAGGTTACACAAAAGATTATCAGTCTCTTTCTAGCTCCTGGCTCAATGAGTCAGTTACTATCCTCTCCTTCGCTTTAACCCTCTAGGGATAAGAGAAGCCAAGCACAGAGAGCTTACTAAAGTGGGAAGGAGCAAGGAGAGAGGAAGCTGGCAAATGGCCCTGAATGCCAGAGGCAGAAAAGCCATTTCTTAACTGGCTCACTGACAAATGCCACAGAAACTTCAGAATAGCTCCAGTTACAGCTGAATGCTGACATATACATACCCATGCACACATGTCCCATTATTCGTACCACATACCAGCTCACCTGTGTGGACTCATTTGCGTAAAATCACGTATACTAATAAACAAACATTCTAGGCATAAAAGCTGCCCATCTATACACATAGGTACAAATAAGCATAAATATGCACCCAGGACTCAAACATGAGCCCATCTACAAGTACATGTACCCACTTATGTACACAGTTTGTCCCTTTAGAAATTCTCTATCAAATCATTGTTTGTTTTTAATGAAACTTTCCATTATTTGAAATTATCTCATGTATTTTATTTATTTGTATATTATCTGTGTTCTTCACTGGAATATAATTTCCATGGTAGCAGATATCTTGTCTGTCTTGTTCACTGCTACATCCCTAGCACCTAGAATAGAGCCTGGTACATAGAGTGCACAGGAACAGAAAAGCACAACCTATGCAAATGCAGCTTACCTAAGCCTACTTCCAGCATGCCCCCCCACAACACACACACACAGACACTGTACATTCCTCTTATTGGCTCTGGACTCAAGTTATACATTATATATGAGCACCTTATTCATTCCAGTGTCTTCTTACTCTGACATACACACCAGGCTGGGCCCCTGGCTGGTTGGAAGAAGGGAGGGGGTAGGGTACTAGCCTACTGCAAGATCCTAAGCCCTCAAAGACATTAGAACACAGGGGGGTGGGAGGGTTGGCAGGGGCAATGTATGTAATCCTAACAATATTTGTACCCCTATAATATAATGAAATAAAATAAATAAATAAAGACATTAGAACACTTGAAAGACAAGAAATCGTTCCCTTTCCACTTAATTTTTCTATAGGAAAACAGCAGTACAAGTACAACGACACTTAGCCTCAGTTTAGGGGAAACAATATGGAGGGACAGGGACTAGAAAACTGAAGAATACATGCTCTGGGAAAAGGAGGTATCCAGTACCTAAACTTAGCTCCTGTCAAAGGAGGCATCCAGTATCTAAACTTAGCTCCTGTCAACTTTTGCCTTCTGTGAATAAGGGCTCAATGTTGCCAATTTTTTTCAAATTTTCAAGAGGCCTGGAATCTATTTTCATCAAAACTTCACAGTTTTTAAGTGTTGACATCTAGAGCCAGGTGTGGTGGCACACACCTATAGTCCTAGCTACTTGGACTATAAGGAAGGTGGAAGGATCACTTGAGCCTAGGAGTTCAAATCCAGCCTGGACAATATAGTGAGACCCTGTCTCAAAAAATAATAAAAGGAAAAAATGGCCTACTAGTTCCTACATGATCTTGTCCCTCATTATCACTCTGTCCTAATATACAACTATTCTCTCTCCCTCTCCCTCTGCTCCAGCCACATGGCCTCCCAAGTGTTTGGCAAAAACACCAAGCACACTTAACCTCAGAGACTTTACCCTCTACTTGGAGCATTCTTCTATATAGCCACATGACTTATTCCCTGTCTTTGAATCACTGCTCAAACATTGACTTCTGGCCAGGCTCAGTGGCTCATGCCTGTAATCCTAGCACTTTGGGAAACCAAATTTGGAGGATTGCCTGAGGCCAGGAGTTCAAGACCAGCCTGAGCAAGAGCAAGACCCCATCTCTACCAAAAAATAAATAAAAACATTGACTTTTCAGTGAGGTCATCCTTGACCACCCCATATAAGAAAGTACTCCCTGCCCCTACTCCAGCCCCAGGTGCTCCAAATTACTATCTTCCATAAAGTCTTCCTTAGTTTCCCTTTTTCCCCACTTACCTCAAAACTGAAAGTTCCCCCTTCCTCCCAAGGCCCTTTATATCATTTTCTTTGTGATCTGTTTTTCTACCTTTTGTTATATTTATTTGTTCCTTAACTCTCCCATTACACCCTGAGCTCTTGGAGGGTAGGGATCTTGTGTTCTTCTCTGTCTCCAAGCATGGCCAGCCAGCACAATAAGTATTCAAGAGTCATGGTTGCATAATTGAAAGGCTGATAACTGATTAATGACAGGAAAAACTGAGGCTCCCCTCTTTATATGAGAGGGATAGTCACTGGATTAAAGATTTAAATTTCCTAGAACAACAAGTAAAGCACAGGATAGGAGGAAAGAGCTAAGGAAAATATAGGTGGGAAATCTGGGTTATTTACAGAAGCATCAGAGGGCAGGCTCTAACCTAGCGAGTTATGCCTTCCAGAGGAAAAATACCCAGATGAGAAAGAGAGTAAACCTGTTATGATAGGAAAACTGAACTGAGATGTTTAGCTTATAGAAGAGAAAAAATTAAGGGATGTGAGAGCAGGTTTCAAAAATCTACCTCTATTGCCTCCACCCTAATGCAAGCTGCCTTCATCTCTTGCCTAGATGACCACAATGGCCCCCTAACTGGTATCCCACTTCACTCTTGCCCTCTTACAATCCACAAATCATCCAGAATCATCTATTAAAAACACAAACCAGACCACATCACCTCCTGCTTAAAACCCTTTAATAACTTTCATTGCATACAAAAGAAAATCCAAACTTCTCCTATGCCTTGTATCCTCTCCAACTTCATCTTGTGCCATTCTCCCATTCTGCTCACCAGGCTTCAAACATATTGGCCTTCGGACTGATAGAACATGCCATGTTCTTTAACTATCTTTCCCTAACTCTTCAAACACATTGGCCTTCTGTCTGATAGAACATGCCATGTTCTTTAACTATCTTTCCCTAATTTTTCTCATGTTTCAGATCTCAGCTTAAATGTCACCTCCCTAGTGAGGCTTTACCTAACCACCCTAAGTAGCCTCAGCCCTTCCTGTTATTCTTCATCACAGCACTGTTTATTTTCTTCATAGCATTTTTCTCAAGCTTTTTTTTTTATTTCTTCTTTTTTTCTCTCTTTCTTTCTTCCTTCCCTTTCCTTTCTTTTCTTTGTTTCTGTTTCCCCTACTAGACAGAAGGCTGCTTCTGAAGGGAGAGACCAAGTTGAGTTCATCTCATCTACTGCTGAATCCCCAGCACCTTACAACAGAACCCTGTATATAATAGGTGCTCAATAAATTTTTGCTGAATGAATGAGTCTGAAGGATTATTATGGAAAAGAAGTAGACTAATGTTATGTAACTATATATGGAAAAGCTAGGTGAATTGGGAAAGCTCAATATAATGAAAGTTTTTCTGTCAGAGCTGTCCAAAGAAAACATGACTAGAGACTAAACAAGATCAGTGTTTCCAGTGGTCAGATAGTGTTAATAATGCAGATTCCAAGATCCCACTCCACATAGCTGCAGCATAGGATTTTTCAGGTTGGGCCAGGGTAACCCTGACACCTACTGAATCGTTCACCAAGAGTGGGGCCTTGGAATTTTCATTTTACTAGCTCCCCATATAATTCATATTTATTGAAGTTTAAGATGACCTTTAAGGCCTTTCCAGCTTCAAGATTCTTTGATTCTATAAAATGAAGAAATAATGTGAAAGAGTTCTATGATCCATAAAGCACTACACAAATGTGAAGCACTTAGATGTATGTATACTCCCCTCAAGTCACTTTCCCTTTCACCAAGGAACCAGAGAATGGGAGCAATGTACCTTGACCAATTAGCAGCCTAATGTTCCCTCTAGGTACTTTTACCCTCACTGCAGTGAGGAAGGAGAAGGACTGAAGGAGGAGGTAGAAGGAGACACACCCCAAAAACTGAATCACAAATCATTCAGAAAGCCAAAGGAGGATGGAGCTTTTGAGATCCACCACCCTTATTTACAGATAAGAAACCTATGGCACAGAAATGGAAAGTCATGGCCTCAAGGTTACTTACCACATTAATAGCAACATTATTCTAAAGCAGTGCTGTCCAATATGAAAGCTATTGAACACTTGAAATGTGACTGAAGAACTGGATTTTATACTTTATTTAATTTTAATTACCTTAAATATCAATAGTTACATGTGACTAGTGGCTTCCATATTGACAGGACAATTCTAGAATCTAAATGTCTCTAAGTCAGGGACTCTCTAAATGACAGGCCTCCAAAGGGGGATGTTGTTTCTTTTTTTTTTT
>VBSM01001118.1:33298990-33310975 GCA_008086735.1 Cheirogaleus medius | reverse complement strand
TAATATTTGTACCCCCATAATATGCTGAAATAAAAAAATAAATTAAAAAAAAATCCACCTTAAACATGAAATCCTCCAGTTCTCCTGCACAATCTGCTCATCTAATTCAAGTAGAGAAAGACTGTTCCCAACAACAGATATTTCCCACATATCTCTTATTAGCTTCAAGTATTTATGCTACCAGCCACAAACTACCCCTAGGCAAGGAAAGCAGATTTTCTCAGACTTTCTCAGCAGACTCCTCAGCCCCTTCACCCCAAACCTTCTAAAATCCTCTCTATTTCTTACCATGTCAACAGAAACTCAGCCTGCCTACTGAGTCATCATAGGCAAAACAGTTTCAACAGAACTTCTAAAAACCTCTTCCTCTTCAGAAAGAACCATAGAATACTGGAAGAGAAAAGATGGAAGGCAGCTGGGCTTGGTGGTTAACACCTGTAATCCCAGAACTTTGGAAGGCTAAAGTAGAGGGATAGCTTGAGGCTAGTAGTTTGAGACCAGCCTGGGCAATATAGCAAGACACACACCCCTGCCACACACTCACCATCTCTACAAAAAAAAATTTTTAATGAGGCAAGAGGATCACTTGAGTTCAAGAGTTGGTGGAGGCTGCAGTGAGCTATGATCACACCAATGCACTCCAGCCTGGGTGACACGGGAAGATCCTGTCTCTAATAACAAAAACAAAAAACCCAGAACATAAAAGGTAATAACTATAAAGAAAAAGATCAATAAAATGACTTTACTAAAATTAATAGTAAAATAAAAAGATGGAAGGGACCATGCAGAGTATCTATAGTACATTTCCCACCACTCCCACAAAAGAAAGGCCCAGAGGGAAGAAGAGAATGGTCTGAAGCCATCTTCTTTCTCAAATGGTTTTCTTTATCAAGTATAATTTAATTAGTAGATACACTGTTGTGAACCCAGTGAAGATACAGATTGAGGGCAAAAAAAGTCCCTACCTCCCCATATCACTAAAGTGAACTCCAGAACATGGACTTAAATAATTTACAGAGTCCTGGACATGAATAATAAGACAATATACTCTAGGGCTCTGGTTTTGCATGTCATCTTGACAAATCTTCTCCTTGTTACAACATGGACTTGTCTCACCTTCCCAACCATGCCCACCTTCTCTAATACACACATTCACATATATCCCAATAGGGATCTGGGGAGTTTCAAATATCATACACTGGAATTCATTCTCAGGAGCATACAGGGATCCTGAGAATAGAGCTTCTGTCCTAAGATCATTCCTAAAGTCATCTGCTTCTCAGAAACTCCAGTTACTAAAAGAAGGATTGAAATATAGTGAGAACCCATGAAGAAACAGCAGTATTTCAGCTGTCGGTGAGAGTTTAGGTGGCTCAGAGATAATGATAGCCATAGGCAACCCAAAGTAAACAATGGAAGGAATCAGCTATACCAAATTTGTCAGGTTTTGGTGACTGGGGACCTCTCCTGGAATAATACAGAGATTGAGATGCTAGTATAAATGACCAGAATATTAGCCTCAACCACTCTTTCCACCCTCTCCCCATAAATTCTTTAATCTCCCAAATCCCCTACTATCCCCTAATATCTCTTTAACTAGCAAGCTTCCATTCCTTCAGCTATCTCTAGCACCCTCAGTGACCAGCTCTCCCTGAATGTCTATTCCAATACTTTGTCACTGATCATCTTCTCTCACACATACCCATAAATCCCCACTAACATTCCTACTTCCCACACTAAGGCTATGACAGCGCAAGAGAGGTTGGAACCAAACTCTTGCTTTGGAGGGCAAATTTAGCCCTTGGATCAGATGAACGTGTGCCTTTGAAAGAGTCAGTGTTACACAGACTAAGAAAATCCTTGACTCTTCCCCATCTCCCCACCATCTACACACCCAGTTACCTGTGCAGGTTTCTTTCCTCTAAATTACTCTAAAATTTTATCTTTCTATTCCATTCCCACCAGCAGCAACCCAGTTCAGGCATCTCTACCATGAATAACAAACTCTCAGTTCTCTGGCTTCACACTCCCATCACACTCCTACTTCCATATGTATCCAGATTAATCTTCTTAAGCTCCACTGTGACCACTATATTCCCCTACATTAAACCCTTTCATAGGTCTTCAAAAATAGTCAAGATCTCCCATGCCTAGACTTCATCCACTGTTGAAGACAACCTTGATTCCTTTTTATTTCACTCTCCACGTCCAATCCAAGCCAGCAAATTCCATGGGCTCTTCATTCAAAATAGATCCAGATTTTGACCACTACTAACCACCTTCACAATGACTACTATGGTCTTAAATAACCATTATCATCTCTCACCTGGATTTCTGTAATAGCCTCCTAACTGGTTTCCCTATTCCTACTTTTGCCCTTCTATCATCTATTCTCAACACAAAAATTAGATTCTAAACATAAGCCAAATCACTGTCATATCTATGCTTGAGATTGTCTAGTGGTTCCCTGTTTCATTGTGAATAAAAGCCAAAGTCTACATTGGCTTTCAAGGTTTGACATGATCTAGCACCCTGCTAACCTCAATACTACTCTGTCTTTCTCTAGCTCATACTGCTTAAGCTACACTAATTTCCTATCTAGTCTTCGAGCACATCAAGCAGCAGCACATTTGCTCTTTCCTTGCTCTTTCCCCTCCCCACCCCAACTATCTATATGGCACACTCCAGCATTTCCTTCAGATCTCTACTCAAATGTCACCTTTATCAGAAGGTTCTTCCCTTATCAGCCCCTACTCTGCATTATCATTCCCTTTTCCCTTACTCTGCTCTTTTTCTACAGCACTTATTGATACCTGTCATATAGTTATCAGTTTATTTATTTTGTTTTTATTGTCTGTCTCCTCAAGCTGGATTACAACCTCCATGGGGGCAGGAACTTTGTTTTGTTCAGAATAGTGCCTGACACATAGTAAGTTCTCAGTAAGTATTTATTGAATGAATAAATTGTTCCCTTGCATAAACCTTTTACTCTAAACAGACTTGGTCTTCCCACTGTCCCAATATAACAATAATGGTGGCTAATATTAAGTGCTTTCTATGTGCCAGGAACTTGACACATGGGTTTGTCATCCTATTCAATACTACTCAATTGACAATTCCATGAGATAAAAGCTACTTTTATCCACATTTTACAGTTGGGAAAACTGAGGCTCAAAGAGGTTAAGTAACTTGTCCAACATCAGACAGCTAGTTACTGGCAGAAATAGGACTCAAACTAAGTTAGTCTGACACCAAAACCCATTCTCCTCTTAATCTTTGTTATCCTGCCTCCTTATAACGCATTTTCCTTTGTGTGAACTATTTGTATAAATGGCTCTTTGTAATTTGGCCCATAACTGCTTTCAGACTGTTTTATATAGGCCTATTCAATCTTCCCAAATAGAATACAAACTCCATGAGACCAGGATCTGGGACATTTAAACCTCATAACACATTTTATCTAATATTTTTAAGCAAATTAATTTTAAGTTAATTTGACTAATATGGCTAATTTGTCTTTTCATCTGTCACAGCCAAGTGTTGGACTACTAGAATAATGAGGTAATATCATGTGAAAAAAAGAATAATTGACTAAGAGTGAGAATATCTGGAGATTAGTCTCTGTTCTGTCTTCAAACAGGTATATGACCCTTACGCAAATCACTTAACTTCTTTGGCCCTTAATCTACTGATTATGTAAAAAGAGTTGGCCTACCTAGATAGACTCTAATAGTTGCTTCAAGTTCTAAAAATACTATTATTCCATGAACATCTACAATGTGTCAAGACAAAAGTAAAAGGCCAAATTCTTCCTTAATATGGTTCTATTTTGGCTAATTAGAGTACTTTCCTAAGAGCACTGTTTCCTTTGTGGATTATTTCAGTGTATATATAATGCACGTTCCAAAACAAGGAATAAACTACAAATATGGCTTGCTAATGCCACTACAGCTATCTAAATGGCACAGTTTAAGTCAAGAAAAAAATCATACTATGGCTCTATAAGAAGTATTAATATTAATATATCAACTGGAGCAATCACTAAAAAGATATCATTTTTTTAAAATAGTAATACAAATTAGAGCAGAAAGAAAGTAGGCTCCAAGAGGAGGGACTTTGGGGGAAAAAAAGAGAACTTAGAATAAACTATATGATAAATAGTTTAGAAATTATGTATATGATAAAGGCTTAAATAGTATTAAAAAATGGTAAGCAATTATTAACTTCAGAGAAAACAAAAATCTGTACATAAAAGGAAATATAGCTATAATATGTTATTATTATGTGAACAGTGATTTTAAATTAACTAGAAAACAGCTATAATTATATAGGGAGGATGGGACTAAATTCTCATCTATCATAAGAAATCAATACTTTCTTCAAAAAAGATAAATAAGTATATAATTTAAAAATATGGAGGTAACAAAGGGAAGTAACCACATATCTGACATATTTGAACTTTACTTTCTTATAACAAATGTGATTTATTTGTAGTTTCCTTTTGCTTTACTATAAACATAAAAGAATTGAATAATAATTACCCATATGGTACTTGTCTCCTACCACTCTATCCTAGTATCCACAATACCTAACAGGGCTGAGAATCTAGTATCTTTAACAATTCTTGTTGAGAGAGTGACCAATATAAAAATGGAATGAGGATATCTTGTTGAGTTACAGAATTTTGCTCTGGAAGTAAATTTAGAGACAGACTATTTAATCCAGTGCTTCCCAAATTGTTGTTCCATGGAACACCACTACTCATGGTACTAACAGCATGTTGTAAAGTGTTTGGGGCCCAGATATATTTGGGAAATCCCACATTTAAAAAAAAATTAATCAGATATCTCTACAGCAGGACTTCTTGGAGACTTTACTTTGTTCAAATACATTGAGACTCCCACACAAAGGCAATCTATTATGTAGTGTTTCTCAGATTCATTCATTTCATGAATTAAGAAACCCCTACTAATATCTCCAGTCATTAGTGGTTCCTGAAGCATTCTTTGGAAAACACTGATCTAGCCTACTCCCTTCATTTTACAAATGGAGAAACAGAGGCTCTCCAGAGGTTGTTCAGGTAAAGGGTGATAGGTGAACTAGTGTCTCAAGAAAGAAAAGGCCTCAGGATTCTAGAGCAATCTCCAGTGATTGAAAACTCTGGCCTGTATATTCTCAGGCACCTGAGTTTCAAACCAGGGAACAAATTCAGACACAGCATCTCCTTTGAAGATCTTTAAAGGTTTTCTGATCCTTAAAGAGTCTAGGAGGTGGGCTCAAGTGTCAGCTGAGCTCAAGTATAAAGCACTAGAGTAGGAACTAAAAAGAGTCTCAACAGATATAACAATGAGTGGCAAAGTGACCTCCAATTAAGCAATAGTAATGTGATAAAGAGCACTAACATTTGTATGTTCTCCAATAAATAAATAAATGTTTTTACATTATCTCATTTAATTCTTATAAAAATCTAGTGAGAAAGACAAGAGTAAAATTATTATCCCCATTTTATGGAAAAGGAAACTGATTCTCAGTTAAATGCCTTGCTTGTGGTTACACACAAAGTAAATGGCAGAGTTGGAATAAGAACCTAAGTTTTCTGCCTCTCAGGTTAGGACTCATCTTAATATTTTACATAAACTGGATTTAACACTTCCACAAAGCATCCAACCTGCCCCTATTGGCTAGCTTAAAAAACAGATCAGTTCTCAGAGTGCTCATAGGTGGTAGCAGAAGCAATACCCCAATTACTGGAATTTCAAGGTGCTATTTGGATTCACTATAGTAATACCTCCTAGAGAGCCAAGTGCTGGGGGAAGGGGGTCTTAGAAAGTTCCCTCTGGGTAGTGATACAAGCAATGAGTCAGATAGTCTTGAGTTTGAATCCTGGCTCTACCACTTACTTACTCTATGACCTTATTCACTACATAATCCTTCTATGCTTCATTTATTCACCTATAAAATGGAACTAAGAATACCTATTTTGCAAAGCTGTTGAGAGGCCAAGGTAAGGAATTAAAGGGGTAGTATGTATCATGGTTAAGAGTGTAAGCTTTGTCTGACTCAAGGTGGGGGGGGCAAGGGCAATATACATAACCTTAACATTTGTACCCCCATAATATGCTGAAATAAATAAATAAAAAGAGTGTAAGCTTTGTATTACACTGCCTGGGTTTGAATCTCAGCCCTGCTTCTTGCTAGCTTTGGACTTAGGATAAGTCACTTAACTTCTCAGAAATTCAGTTTTTACACATGTAAAATGAGGAAAACAAATAGTGCTTTTGTAGTCGTTGTAAGCATCAAAGGAGATAACCCAATAAAAGGTAATGATAATGGTGGTGGTGGTGAAAAACTCAATGCCTATTTTCCTCCCAAAGCAAGAATAAAAAAGAAAGCTGCTCAGTCCTATTCTCTTCCATTTATCCACGTCCCTTCTTCCTCTCCAACCACAAGCCAAGCAGTCAGGACACTTGGCTTTGAATGTCAACTCTCTCACATACTACTTATGTAATCTAAGGGAAGTAATTTAACTTCATTCAGTTATTTTTCCTCAACTGAGACATTAAGTTAAGGATACTTTACTTACACTACTGGGTTGTTGTAAGCATCAAAGGAGTTAATGGATTTTAAAGTACTTTGTGAACTGTGAAATACTATATCAATATGAGAAGGGACTGCTTTTATCTGTCACAGACTATAAAATAGATATTTTTACCAGTAAAAAGCAACTTTATCTCCAAGTTTTTTCTCATAGACATTTCGATCCAGTACATTGTAGCAGATGTTGGTAGTTGCTCCTTTCATCCACTCAATGAAGATTTTCCCTTTAGTCACGTCAAAGTTGTACTGGAGGAATGGGCCGGGGCATGGAGTCTTCCAGTAAAATTCCTTGGCAATGTCTCCCCAAAACTCTGCAACAGAAAGGGAAGCCCCAATATCACTAAGCTTCTCAGACATATTTATCATCAGATGGCTTACCATTCTATGCACAAGACTACGTCACAACTTCCCTACCACCTGGGTCCCTCCTTTACCTGATCTTATCATCTACCACTCTCCTAAACCGTCTTCTATTCCCATGGACTGGATTTTGACTGAAACTCGTCCTTCTGTCCTCAAAACTGCCTATCCATTTTTCGTCAGCTATTCAAATCATAGCCACCCAGTACCTAACGCAATGCCGAGCTCATAGCAGACAATCAGTAATTTTTTAAATGAAGTAATTAGTGAAAGGAAGAAATTATTTATTCATAGAGCCTCACATGACCCGTTCTTTCTTCTCTTAATTTGTTCATTCTCTCTCAGCAATTATTTGAGCATCTCCTCCTACCTCTACTTGTACAAGTGTTACTTATTATATGCCAGCTATTGCTTTAAGGTTTTTATATGTATTAGCTCATCTAGTTCTTACTACAACCCTAGGATGGAGGCTTTTCTCATTTTATGAATTTGAAAATTAAGGCTCATAGAGGTTAAATAACTTGTCCAAGGTTACACAGTTACTAAGTCAAAATTTGTACTTCCCCAAGAAAGAGATTTTTGCTAAAATCTGAAAGATGATTAGGAGTTTTTTCAACTCCCTTACCAAGGTACTATGGGATGGGAGAGAACAAGGGTATATGTTAAGAGGAGCACCTTAAGGCTGAAACACTGAGAGTAAGAGAAAGAATAGCAGGAATTGATGCATAATCTGGGCAGATCATGCAATCCTTGGGTGCATGATAAGGAATTTGGTATTTATCTCATGAGCAATGGAAATCCATTGAAGGGTTTTAAGCAAGAGTGACATGATCAGATTTACATTCTTAAAATATCTGTCTGGCTGCTCTGGAGAAAATATACTCAACAGGTAAAACATTCGAATGCAGAGAATTTAGGATATTTTGAGTACTGGACTAAGAGTTGGAGGGGAGAGAGACACTTAGAACCAGAACAATGGAAGAAACCTTAGAGATTATCACCCCTTCATTTCATTTCATACAAAACCAAATTCATAGAGGCTAAGGGATTTTGTTCAAGGTTACATGGTTTAGAGTTTATACAGTTTAGTTGGAGAGATAATACTAATACATGAAATATTTTTAATGTACAAGACAGAATATAATTGAAAGCTAAATCACATGGTGCACAACCTTGTGATAATTAATGAAAACCAAATTAAATCAACCCCAAAGTGCCATTATATACCTATAAAACTAGCAAAGATTTGAAAAAATGATTAAACCCAATGTCTGGAGTGGTCCTGAGAAAGCAGATACTATTACACAATAATGGCATTGTAAAAAATTGGCACAATCTTATTGGACAGTAGAGCAATGCCTGACAAGAGCCATAAAACATTTTCTACCCTTTTATCTGCTAACTCAACTTTGGGGAAATATACTCCAAGAAATAATCCCAAAGGAAAAAAAAATGATTACTAAAAAGATGATTACAGCAACACTATTTATAATAGTGAAATTAGAGGCAATCCAAAAAGCCCAACAATACCAAACTGATAAAAAGTAGTAATTCAAGTAGTAATACAATGGAATACTAAATGGCCATTCAAGAGAAAGCAAACAGGAACTGATATTTAGTGAATGCCATTCATATATCAGGAACTGGACTAATCTCATTTAATCTTTATGATATTATGGTCCTATAAAGTATGCTTTAGTTATCCCAGTTTTATAGATGAGAAAACTGAAGCTCAGGAAGTAAAGGAAACTCTCTTAGGGACCAAACAGCTAGTACAAATATTCAATTATATTTAAATATATTCAAATACCAGAATACAAATATTCAAAAATATTTTTAAGTGATGATAGTAGGCACATATTATGTAAAACCATTTATGGGCTGGGCACGGTGGCTCACGCCTATAATCCTAGCACTCTGGGAGGCCAAGGCGGGAGGATCACTCAAGGTCAGGAGTTTGAAACCAGCCTGAGCAAGAGTGAGACCCCGTCTCTACTAAAAATAGAAAGAAATTAATTGGCCAACTAAAAATATATAGAAAACATTAGCTAGGCATGGTGGCGCATGCCTGTAGTCCCAGCTACTCAGGAGGCTGAGGCAGGAGGATCGCCTGAGTCCAGGAATTTGAGTTTGCTGTGAACTACGCTGACGCCACAGCACTCTAGCCCAGGCAACAGAGCAAGACTCTGTTTCAAAACAAAAAACAATCATTTATGAACCAAATTTATGTCTATCAACAAGGAATGAAGAAAACTGAGTTTTATGCTCACTTTGTTTTTTTTTTTTTTTGTAGAGGTGTTTGTGTGTGTGTGTGTCTATGTGTGCATGTGGCAGGATCTGGTTGTTCCGTTGCTATAAATTCTAAGTACTGAAGAAGTTCAGAAGAGGAAAAGATGAGTATGAATTGAGATGATCAAAGAATTCTCTGCGGAATTGGTGTAGTTTCACTAGGTAGAGAGGAGCAGAAGGAAATGGCAAAGGCAAGAAGGTGGAAACAGGTGTGTATCCAGGATATCAAAGAAAATGACCTGTCTAGAATGATGGGTGTGGTAGGGAGCAGTGAGAGATAAGGATAGAGAGGTGGGGTGGGGCTAGATTATCCAGAGGACTTGAAATAAAAGCAGAATTTTAATTTGAAACTGCAGGAAACAGTGAGCTATTATAAGTTTTTGCAGTGACATATGAAAGTAGTTATTTCCATAATATCAATCTAATGGTGTTTAGATAAATCTACTGGAGAGATTGAAGGTGGTGAGACTAGGAAAGAGAGAATAAATTAGGAGGCTATTGATTTAAAAGGATCTCTGAGAATTGAAAAAAAGGTAAATTGAAGAGAAGGGAATTGAATGAAAAGAAAACGCTACTTCCTTGATTTAAAAGGATCTCTGGGGCCGGGTGCAGTGGCTCATGCCTGTAATTCTAGCACTCTGGGAGGCCGAGGCCGGAGGATCGCTCAAGGTCAGGAATTCGAAACCAGCCTGAGGAAGAGCGAGACCCTGTCTCTACTAAAAAAATAGAAATAAATTAATTGGCCAACGAAAAATATATAGAAAAAATTAGCTGGGCATGGTGGCACATGCCTGTAGTCCCAGCTATTCGGGAGGCAGAGACAGAAGGATCGCTTGAGCCCAGGAGTTTGAGGTTGCTGTCAGCTAGGCTGATGCCACGGCACTCTAGCCCAGGCTATGAGAGTGAGACTCTGTCTCAAAATAAATAAATAAACAAATAAATAAATAAAAATAAAAATATCTCTGGGAATTGAAAAAGATATTTTGAGGGAGTATTCGATAGAATTTGGTGAAAAGCATATTGTAAGGTCAGGGAAATGGAATAGCATTGCTATTAGATATATAGGCTCTGCAGTCAAGACTGCCTTACAGTGGCACAGTGGCTCATGCCTGTAATCCTAGCACTCCAGGAGGCCGAGGCAGGAGGATTGCTTGAGCCCAGGAATTTGAGGTTGCAGCGAGCTAGGATGATACCACTGTACGCTAGCTGGGGCAACAGAGCGACACCCTGTCTCGAAAAAAAAAAAAAAAAAAAGATTGCCTTGGTTCAAAATCCCAACTCCAACTCTACCACCTTACACTTGATTCAATCCTGTCTTGCATAATTCAGTAACTACTTTGTCCATGTTATTCTTATTATCAAACTAATCACCATTTATTGGCTGTCTACTGTGCATCAGGCACTCTATAGTGCACACTTTACTTATTACACACTTTAGTCCTCATATAAACCGATGAGGCAAGTATTGTTATTTCTATCTTATAGATGAAGAAAAGGAATCTCAGACATGTTTAACACATTGATTGACTGCCACACTAGAAAAATATTTTTTTCCTTGGAGCCACAGTGTTTTATTACAAAAATCGAATAAAAACTTTGAAAACAAATGATCCTTTCTAATTTAGTGAAAAATTTGTTATTTCTTATTGTTTTCTGTGCTTGAGTTATATGCAACTTGAAAAGTAGTTCACAGGACTCCCAAGGTAAAGATATGTGTGAGTTACATATGCTTCAGGAGGCCCGGGGCTCAAAACTAGAGTGAGTTAAATAGAACTCACGTGGCAGTTAATGTGTTAAAAAATCTGCCTAGGACCCCACGGTAAATGAGTTGCAAAACTAGGGTCTAAATCTAAGTTTTTTTGGGTTTGATTTGCAGCCCATACTTGTCCCACAACCAAACATCCAGACTGAGAGCAAAGGCAGGGAATTTTCCTCACACATTTTTAAAGACACGGAACCATTTATCAAATCTCTGACTTATTATAATCCCAGCCCAAGTTTTTTTTTTTTAACTTGACATTTTAGTGACTGGTTCAGCCTTATACTTGGTAATTTCCGTTGGGATTTTTAATATATTAAAAATAGATCTGGGGCCGGGCGCGGTGGCTCACACCTGTAATCCTCAGGAGTTCGAAACCAGCCTGAGCAAGAGCAAGACCCCGTCTCTACTAAAAATAGAAAGAAATTAACTGGCCAACTAAATATATATATATAAAAATTAGCCAGGCATGGTGGCACATGCCTGTAGTCCCAGCTACTCGGGAGGCTGAGGCCGGAGGATCGCTTGAGCCCAGGAATTTGAGGTTGCTGTGAGCGAGGCTGACGCCATGGCACTCTAGCCCAAGCAACAAAGTAAGACTCTGTCTCAAAATAAATAAATAAATAAAAATAAAAATAGATCTGGGACCTCATTACTAATTTTTAGGGCCCCAAGATGGGAACTAGACCCGTTATTGCTCCTCAACAGTTCACAGGTTAAAGGTCGTCGTGTCAAAGGGAGGCAAAGAAAGTTCTACTCCTCCCCTGAAGGCGTCCCCTCTCCCCGTAGAGCCCCTCTTTTCGCCTCAGGAACTCCCCTTCTCACGAAACTTTCACTCTCTTCGCTGACTCCTCCAATCTCAAGGAATCTCACTTCCGTCACGGAACCCCGCATCTCCTCACGGAATCATTTTTCTCCTTGCACAAACCTTCCTCTCCTCACGGACCCCCCCCCCGCAAGTATCCGAGGAACTCCCCAAC
>VBSM01001118.1:33272775-33296089 GCA_008086735.1 Cheirogaleus medius | reverse complement strand
GATGAAGGCAGAGTCTGAAGTTGAAAAAGAGGTCTAGGAGGAGGAGGAGGCTGAGATCAGAGGAGAAGGATCTTGGAGTCCAAGAAGGGATCTGAGGTCCGAGGAGTTTGGGGTCAGAGACAGGATATGGGGTCGAGGAGGGGTTTGCGGACAGTGAAAGGGCCTGTGGTCCGAGAAGGAATTCTGGGGTCTAAGGAGTATAGTAGCTGGATTCAGACTGGAAAGAGGAAGGGATTTGGTTCCTGGGCTACATAAAGTGCCTGGAGCCACTGAGGTCGAGCTTCCAGGGCGCTTTCTGCCCCCCACGCCCCGCCCGGACCCTGCACTGCCCTCCAGGTGCTCCAAGCACCCGCACCTTGCACTCCCACTGCAGGCTGACAGCGCTAAGCAGGCGGGGGCGAGTCAGCCAGGACGTGGCCAAGGGTTGGGGCGAGGCGCCCCCTCCCGGCGGTCTAGGAGCTCAGGCCCCGCCCTCCGCCCTCTTACGCCCCCAGCCGCAGCCACTTCCGGCAGGCGCTGCGCTGCTGGGGGGCGCGGGCGAGGATGGCGGCGGAGAGCCAGGCCAGCCAGGAGAGCGCCCTGGGCGCCTACTCGCCCGTGGACTACATGAGCATCACCAGCTTCCCGCGGCTGCCCGAGGACGAGCCGGCGCCCGCGGCTCCGCTAAGGGGCCGCAAGGACGAGGACGCCTTTCTGGGAGACCCCGACACCGGTGAGGCCCGCTGGTCCCGTCCCTGCCCCGCCTTGGGAAGTCCCGGGTCCTCCATCTGTGCTGAGCATCCACTTCCAGCCTCCATCTCCTTCATTCATCTCTTTTCTCCTGGACCGCTCCCTTCTCCCTTGTCTCTGTTAATTATCTGATGGGGAAGAGGGTGCATTTCCGCCTTGGAGGCGTAGGATGCGACAAGGGAGATGATCCTAGGGACTGCAGTAGGAGGGATTGAGTTTACCTCTTGGAAGAACCAACAAGGAAGGAATGTTGGAGGGGACATCCTAAAGAACAGCTGTGATCACCCAGAAGAGGCCGTTCTCTAGCCACGGAGGACAGGATAGGAGAAACCAAGTCAGAGACTGCAGCAAGAGGGATACAGTCTGTGTCTTTAGAACTTCCCCACAGCCAGGGATTATGGGAAGCAGAGAGTCTGAGAATTTCTTCATGTGATAGGAGGGGTAAAAAGAATATGATTCCCCTCTGTCTGGGATGGCTGGGTATTGGGAGACAGGGGGATGGACTGTATGACCTCTCAAAGTCCTTGGGAGCTAGAGTGCCCTCACTGTACTGTGGATTACCCCACCCATCCCAGAGCCATGGATCTGACTGAGATATTAGTAAGGTACCCTGTTCCCTAGGAAGCAGTCTCCAGAATTTTGCTGTGTTCTACTCAGCCCTCTGCGGGAATTGCAAGAGGTGGGGGTCAGGAGGGAGGAGGCAGGGATTGGGAGAGACCTAGGGGCCAAGAGCTATGTGAACATTACTTCCTTAGTGCTCTCCCTTTTATCCATGTGGCCCAGCTCTATCCTGTCCTCCAATCTTCATCCTTCATCCTCCATCCCTCTTTTCCTCCACGTCACTTCCTGGCATTAGAGCATCCCTCTACCTCACTCTCTCTTCCTTGTGGTGCCTGCACTTGAATCTTGTCTCTTACCAGCCTGGCAGATGCTGCTTCTCTAGCCTGGCCCTTCCACAGATGCTCCCAACCTGAGAACGCCAAATTCTCTCCCCCTCCACAATTTTCTCGTCATCTTGCCCTGACCAGCACCCCCTGCCACCCTGACCAGACTGCACTCTACATGGGGTGGGGGTGAGGAGGTGGTGAGGGTGGGGTTTGGAGGTCTATGGAGGTCAAATATCAGGGCTTAAGATCAAAACTTCTTTTCCAGAGGGAGTAGCCTTGAAATCAGGAGGTAACAGGGAGAGGAGTGGGAAGATGTGTCCTGGTGTGGCAGATAATAGCCTGCAGCCAGATCTTTCATTCAGTAGAAAGGACTGAGGCTCCTGGTCTTAGCATCACCCCGACTCACTGTGTGACAGTGGGCACACCTACTCTGTCCTGGGCCTTAGTTTCCTCTTCCAGCTTAACAGAGAATACCTGTCTCCTCTAACCTAGAGATTGGAACCCGTGATATATTTTCTCCTGACTCTTTATAAATGTCTTAGCATTTATCAAAACCTGTGATTATTTATTTGTGCAATCATGTGATTACTTCATGTCTGTAAACCCATGAGGACAGGGACTATGACTATTTTGTTCACTATCCTTTCTCCAGCATCCACCTCACTGTTGGGCACTCAATAAATAATTGTTGAATGAATAAATGAATGAGAGAGAAGATCTAAGGATGAAAGAATGGCAGGGGAGAAAGTTCCAAAACCCTGGGGAGTACCTTAGCAAGTTCAGTACAGGCTCTGCCCTCATCTGTACAGAAATCCAGCAGAGATGCTAGTCACCTGAGCTTCTAGGAACTTACATCTTATGCCAAGGTTGTGCACCAAGGTTCCTAGAGACTTGCCTCGTAGGTTCCAAAGACCTTGCTATCAAATTGAGAGACATGGCATTGAAATGATTACACCAATTTGATAGCAGGGTCCTTGTCTTCTTTGGTACACCTGGACCACACTGCTGGCTAGCATGGCCTCCTGTGTTCTCAGTCTGGTGGTGCCACCTAGTGGTGTGGCCCCATCCCATTAGCCAGGACCTTGGTTGTGCCCAGCTAAGCCTCTATCTAACCTGTCACTTCCCAAAACCAAGTGCTAGGTACCCCATAGCAGGCCCTGTGAGAAACAGAGCTAGACAATGACCACCCCAAGATTGAGAAGTACTTTCTTTCATCTCTTCTGAGCTCCAAGCCATGTGTTCCTCTCTCTCCCAGGCGTCTGCCTCCAGATATCGTGCAAGTGCCTCACCTTTAACATGTTCCATGCTGACTCTGGGAGGCGGAGGCGTGCGGATTGTTTGAGCTCAGGAATTCGAGACCAGCCTGAGCAAGAGCGGGACCTCGTCTCTATTAAAAATATATAGAAAAAATTAGCTGGGCATGGTGGCGCATGCCTGTAGTCCCAGCTTCTTGGGAGGCTGAGGCAGAAGATTGCTTGAGCCCAGGAGTTTGAGGTTTCTGTGAGCTAGGCTGATGCCACAGCACTCTAGCCTGGGCAACAGAGTGAGACTCTGTCTCAAGAAAAAAAACAAAACATATTCTATGCAGAACTCATCATTTCTTCCCCACACACCTGCTTTTCCTCCAGTGTCATTCTCAACAAATTACACTGCCATTCATCGAGTCTCCAAGGAAAAATGGTACCTTCTCATTTCCAAATGGTGATCAAGTGCTCTCTGCCCTCCCCAAGTATCTTCCAAATTCCTACTCACCATCCCTGTCATCACCACTGTAGACTAAGCCACCTACCTCTCTTACATATATATATATATAATTTTTTTTTTTAAGACAGAATCTTGCTCTGTTGCCCCAGCTGGAGTGCAGTGGCCTTATCATTAGCTCACTGCAAGCTCAAACTCCTGGGCTCAAGTGATCCTCCTGCCTCAGCCTCCTGAGTAGCTGGGATTACAGGCATGCACCACTGTGCCTGGCTAATTTTTATATTTTTAGTAGAGACAGGGTCTCACTCTTGCTCAGGCTGGTCTCAAACTCCTGAGCTCAAGCGATCCTCCTGCCTTGGCCTCCAAGAATGCTAGAATTACAGGCCACTGCACCCAGCCTTCTCTTACCTGTATTACTCATAAGCTCCTTGCTACTCTTCCTGCCTTTTTCCCCCACCCAACCCCAATCTGTCTACCACCCTGCACTTGTGGTCATATCACTCCTTGGTTCAAAAATCTTCAGTGACTCTCCCCTTAAGAGAGTAAATATGCCAGGGATGACCTCAGTCTCTAGCCAAGATCTCTCTGCTGAACTCTGGACTTGCATAATCAACTCCATTCATGATTCTTTTGTGGTAAACTCAGTTAAAATTGAGCTACATCCCCAAAGAGAATTTTACTGAGTAGCATAGTTGAAAAGTCCAGGGATATGGGGCTTCAGGCATAGCTGGATCAAGGTACCTAAATAGGAATTGACTTTTCTCTGTCTTTTGCTATGCTTTCATTTTGTGGGCTTCATCATCAAAAAGCCATCCACATTGTTGGAGGCAAGATGCCCTCAGCAGGCTTACATCCTACCAACTTAGCAACCTAAGCAGAAAGAAAGCCTTTCTCTTTCCCAATAGGTCCAGCAAAAGAACAAAGTTTGAGTCTTATTGGCCTGGTTTTGATCACTTGTCTGTCCCTGAATCTTTTACTGTTACAGGGGTGCCTGTTCTGATTGGCCATGCCTGAATCATATACTTACTCTAGTCAGGGACTTGGGAGTTGGCTGAGAGAGGAGAAAGGATGTTCCTTAAAAGAAAACAGAATGGGGAATAGTGTCTAAGCAGATGAAAATTACATGTCTACTAGGCTAGCTGTCTCCAGACAGCTCCTCCTCATGTCCCACACATTCAGAATAACCAAAATTAAACTCATCATCTTTCTCTCAAAATACTGGTCCCAGCCAGGCATGGTAACTCACTCCTGTAATCCTAGCACTCTGGGAGGCCGAGGCAGGAGAATTCCTTGAGCTCAGGAGTTTAAGACCAGCCTGTGTAAGAGCAACACCACGTCTCTACTAGAAACAGAAAAGTTAGCCAGTTGTCATGTCATGCACCTGTAGTCCAGCTACTCGGGAAGCTGATCCCTTGAGCCCAGGAATTTGAGGTTGCAGTGAGCAACAATAATGCCACTGCACTCTATCCATGGAGAGACTCTGTCTCAAAGAAAGAAAGAAAAAAAAAAGACTGATCCCAATCTAACTTTTCCCCACTGTCCTCCTGTTGCTCTTACATATCAGTAAAACGCACAGTATTATTGTCCCAGCACGTACACAGTACACATAGTAGGTATAAAATTTTTGTTGAATAAATTAATAACTTAATGATGGACAGGTGGAATAGAAAGTGTCAAATAGATACAGTTGTGGCGGGGGAATATCACCTTCACTTCCTAGGTCCTTGTATTGGACTGGAGAAAACAGATTGAAGGACAAGTACCTGGCAATATCAGCAAAAATTAGCTTGTAAGGTTGGTTTTTGAGGGTGGAAACTTGTCTTAATGTCATGTGGAACAATGGAAAGTAGGCTTTCAAGTTATACAGACTCTTGCCTCTGCATCTTATTCATTTTATGACCTTAGGCAGGCAATACATCTTTCTCATCTTTCTCAGTTTCCTTATCTGTAAAGTGGGGAGAGTGGGGCCTGTCTCATAAAGTCATGGAAACACTTCAATGAGGGAATATATGTAAAGTGCCTGGTATATAGTCAACATCAATAAATATAAGTTCAAAACCCTTTCCTACACTTCTTTTGAAATCTTTAGGGGCCAAGGAGAGTTCTGTGCCCACAGTGGGTATTTAACATCTGTTTGTTGAATGAATTCCAGTTTTATTTACAGACTTTATGATCCTGGTGTTGAGGGTTAGAAGCAACCATAATCAACTGAGGGTGACTCCCAGAAGACAAGCTTTTTTAAAAAAGTAAAAATTTAAAAACAAATTACATGTTCATGGTAAAAAAATAAAAAAATAACAGTGAAGAAAATAAAAGTTCCCTCCTCCATTCCTGTCTCCCTGTAATTTTCCTTTTTATTTCAAAGTACATGCATTGATTTTTTTTTTTTTTTTTAAATAGAGCAGTGTTTCACTATGTTGCCCAGGCTGGAGTGCAGTGGCTATTCACATTGGGATCATAGCTCACTGCAGCCTCAAACTCCTGGGCTCAAATGATCCTCCCACCTCAGCCTCCCTAGTAGCTGGGACTGCAGGCATGTGCCACTATGCCAGGATTATGTATTGATTTTTAAAAAAGAAATATACATATATAAGTGGTAAAATTTTCAAACAAAAAGTTCTCCAACCCCATCTTCAGTGTCTTTTCCCAAAAGTAATTATCATAAATAATTTCTAAAAATTCTTATATATATATCAGCATTTTACCTATATATGTGGTTTCTTATTAATATTTACATAAAAGAGGGAAGTGTGGATCATGAAGGGCTTTAAACACCAAGTCAGGGAACATGAATGTTTATCATGTTGGCATCAGTGAACCATCATAGTATTTTAAATAGGAAAAATAATGGTCAGTTTTTAATATTATTACACAGACTTTTTTTTTTTTTTTTTGAGACAGAGTCTCACTCTGTTGCCCAGGCTAGAGTGAGTGCCGTGGCGTCAGCCTCGCTCATAGCAACCTCAAACTCCTGGGCTCGAGCAATCCTCCTGCCTCAGCCTCCCGAGTAGCTGGGACTACAGGCATGCGCCACCATGCCCGGATAATTTTTTCTATATATTTTTAGTTGGCCAATTAATTGCTTTCTATTTATAGTAGAGACGGGGTCTTGCTCTTGCTCAGGCTGGTTTCGAACTCCTAAACTCGAGCGATCCGCCCGCCTCGGCCTCCCAGAGAGCTAGGATTACAGGCGTGAGCCACCGCACCCGGCCTCACACAGACTTTTAAAGGGTTATATTCCTAATACACAGTAATAGCAGGTACTCAAAAATATTTATTGAATGAATAAACTTTTTAAAACATATAATGAGTATAGCAAAGTATTAAGGTCGTGTTCACAAACACTCAGGACCTTTAGGCCTTTCAGGGACCTAGGTTCAAGGCTAATATCACCCAGGGAAGGGAACTATGGCATGGAAGAGGGTCTCCACCCTGGCTTAGGTGGAAAAGGAGAGGAAATAACTTGGGAGCACCTACAGTGTACTTGGTATATATCACCTCATGGAATCCTTGTACCCATCCACCAGTTAGGGACTAGCTCCATTATTAGGATGAGGAAGGTGAAGCTCATGACTTAAAATGACTTGTCCATAGTTATCCAGCAAGTAAGTGGCTTTCAAATCTCCCCTGACTTCACTCTTAATGTCCTCCGATCTATTCTCCAGACAGCAGCCAGAGGGATCTTTTAAAAACACAAAACATATGGCCTCACATTCTTGTGTGAAACTCCCCAGTGGCCTCCCATAGTTCTGGTAAAATCCAAGCATCTCACCAGTCCCATAGGGCCCAGTGTGTCTGGCCTGGCCTCCACCCTTACTTCTCTTTCCCCATGCCTGCTACACCAGAGCCACCCCAGGCCTTGGTTTGTTTGTTTTTTTTTTTTTCCTAATGCACCAAGCTGATTCCCACTTTGGGGCCTTTGCACCTGCTAGTTCCTCTTTCTGGAACATTCCACACACATACCCTTTGCTCTACATTATGGCTGGCTCCTCCTCATCCCTCAGTTTTAAGCTTAAACATCGCTTCCTGAGAGGCCTTTCCCCAACTAGGTAGTCCTGCTTCCTCCACCACCATTATTTTCTGTCATTTCACTCTTCTCTTTCTTCATAGCACCTGACACAGGGTATAATTATATACTCCTTTGTTTACTTGTTTGTCTTTTTCCTCCAGGGGTCTATGAACCCAGGAGGGCAGGAACTATCTGTTCCTTTCACCTAGCACCTAGTATAGAGTCAGACACGGAGTAGGCTCTCCGTAGTTGTTGAAGGAATGAAGGGACAACTGAGGTAAGGTTGGAAACCAGGGTCTGTGCATTCAGTTTTTGTAGCTACCTCCTTGCGCAGGAGGCTGGGCCCCAATGGGGGCAGGATCTGGTTTCCAGGGAGGACTAAACCCGCCCTGTCCAGGAAGTGTTCTCAGCCCTGGGGCCTGGGTCTGGGGAAACTTTGGCCTAGGTATCAGACAGAGAGGGGCAGGAGTTCAGCCTGCCTGCTGCCCAGCTGGGGGTCCCTGTCTCTCCGCAGTCGGGGAGCAACACCCCCGCCCAACACGTAAAGGTGAGCAGGGCTAGCTAGGGGGATTTGTGTGGCTGGGGCTGGGCGGGAGCGCAGAATAGTCCTGCCTGGAGGGCGAGCAGGGCCAAGAAGGAGGCGCCCATACCGACCCCTGTGCTGCCCACAGACCCGGACTCCTTCCTGAAGTCGGCGCGGCTACAGCGGCTGCCCTCGTCGTCCTCGGAGATGGGCAGCCAGGACGGGTCGCCGCTACGTGAGACGCGCAAGGACCCGTTCTCCGCTGCAGCGGCCGAGTGCTCCTGCCGCCAGGATGGGCTCACAGTCATCGTCACAGCCTGTCTTACCTTTGCCACCGGTGTCACAGTGGCACTGGTCATGCAGATCTACTTCGGAGACCCCCAGGTGAGGAGGGGCAGAGAGGTGGAGGGAGAGACCTGGGGAAGAGGGAGTGAAGGGACTTCGGGAACTGGGGAATGGCTTGAGTAGTGGAAGGGAGCCAGGAAGTGGGAAGGGGAAAGGGTGGTGACTTGGGAGAGGAAGGTCCCAAAGGGAGAGACTCTTGGATGTGAGGGGGACAGAACAAGGAAGGGACTTGTAAGAGGCACTTGGAGTAATGAGGGGAGAGTCAAGGGGACAAGAGGCCAGGGCTTCCGTTCTCACGCCCTGTGGAGAAGGTTCTAGGGTTAGTGGAAATGCCTTGGGGAGGCAGAGGGCTTTTACTGCCCCTACCTAGTCTCCTCTCCCCTCCCAGATCTTCCAGCAGGGTGCCGTGGTGACTGATGCTGCCCGTTGCACTTCACTGGGCATCGAGGTGCTCAGTAAACAGGGATCTTCCGTGGATGCAGCTGTGGCAGCAGCCTTGTGTTTGGGGATCGTGGCTCCGCACAGTTCTGGCCTGGGCGGGTAAGGAGCTCCCAGCAGTGGAGGTCTGGGCCTACTCCTTGCCTCCTGGTCTGTAGCCATCATGTGGGACTCTCAGTTTGGGCAGAGGGGCAGCTGGGCCCCAACTCCTTGCATTTTCTCTTTCTATACCAAATTCTACCCACTTCTCCCTGGATGATGTCAGAAGAGCAAAGCTACCATATGGAAGACCTGAGGGTATTTTCATTAGCCCTTTGTACTGGGAAAGGAAATTTGTAAACTAAAAACTAAGTTGCACAAGTGGAAATATACTGTCATTGATTAAGGCAGTGGTACTTGGCTGGCTGGGTGGCGCACGCCTGTAGTCCCAGCTACTCCAGAGGCTGAGGCAGGAGGATCGCTTGAGCCCAGGAGTTTGAGGTTGCTGTGAGCTAGGTTGATGCTACGGCACTCTAGCCCGGGCAATAGACCGAGACTCTGTCTCAAAAAAAAAAAAGGCAGTAGTACTTAAACTTTTAGGGTCACAAATCCCTGTGAGTCTAATGAAAGCCATGGACCCTCAAAAATAGACCTCAGGCTAAGAACTCATAAAACAGAGGCTAAAAACTAGCCACCTATGGGCAACACCCACACATAAGCTGGTTTGGTTTACACACTTAAATTTTTCAAAAATTTGCTTGCTATTGTTAAAAAGTTGAGAATTTTCATAAATATCCAGATTCCAAACATCTCTTGATCAGGAGATCTGATAACACTGGGCTGAATAGAAGCTGCTTCCTATGATGGGGCATGCGCTGTCCACATTGCCATGGTCCCGACCACTCCCTATTATCTGTCCTGCTTTCCTTATTTTGTTACTTGGCTGCAGACATTTAAGTTTGCAACCCGCATCTCAGATGTCTGTAGAAAAGTACAAACTAACAAAGTCCATATCTTGGCTCCTGTAAGACCAGCTCTCCAAGCCATACCAAAGAAATTCCCCTTTGGGTTTTGTGCAGTCTATCCTTACATAATCCGGTCTTAGGGGAGTGGGAGGGGACATACCATGTAGGCAGGTGCAGGAAGCTGGCAGGGGTCCAGCTCTGGTCTAGGGTGGGGGCTGGGGGCAGAACATCCTGCTTTCCCAGTCTCTACATTTTCCCTAATCAGGGATTAAAGTCTCCAGTGACAGGCTGGAAGAGGTCTATGGACCCTGGGTCCCCAACTCCCTTGGTTTCATTCCCCATCCTTTTAGGTTATCTGAGTCTTTGAATCCTGCTGGGGAGGGGGCTCAGACACCTAACCCAAGCGACAAACTAAGCCTACAGCCCTTACCATTGGGGGTTGAAAGGTGACAGGTTAATTGTGCAGAGGGGTAGCATATTATCATTACCCTCCTCCTTCTGTGTCTCTGCCAGCGGGGGTGTGATGCTGGTACATGACATCCGACGAAACGAGAGCCACCTAATTGATTTCCGGGAGTCTGCACCAGGGGCCCTCAGGGAAGAGACACTGCAAAGATCCTGGGAGACCAAGGTGGGGACCCTGGTGAGAAGAGAGGGTACAGGGGAGTCTCCCTTCATTGCCCTTCTTCTAACACAAGCATTAATTTGCTGAGTATTTACTCTGGGGGTGGGTAAAGGAGTTGAACAGCATGCTCTTAGGCTGAGAGGGAGACAGACAGCCCACAAATAAAATAACAAACAAAAAAATCTGGATGGTTGATAGCAGGTAATGCTGCAACACCTTATTTCTCTGGCAGTCTTACCTATATGGCACATAGGAAGGAAGAAAAAAGGCCTCTGAGTACCATGAGATGTCACAAAGTTGCTGCACTAAAACTCACACATCTCACTCTGAGCCTGTTAATTATAACTTTTCCCAACCCACAACATATTGGAAGATTAGAGAGGAACTGCTGGAGGCAAACCCACTATCTGCTGAGAGCAAAGGAAGAACAGAATAACTTGGAAAAATAGGTATTTAACGCAGTGGCAAGAGCCAAACATGCCCCTGATTTATTACAGCTCAGATTAATGGTGGTGTGAAAATGAGTAGATTAAATGAAGGTCCCTTGTCCACCATTTTAAAAGGCAGAGGTAGGTGTAATCCAATATAGACAGGTTTCTATTTAAACTGCTTATGTCCTGGCTCTTGAAAGTTTTGCTTTATTTATAAATCCTCCCTCAACTATGATAAATAAGGGAAGCCTTTCTGCATTTGCAGATAGGAAGTCAGAGAGATGGGAGGGGTACCTGTTTGAGAAAGCTTGTCCCTTCCCTGGGATACTTGGCCTGTGTCTCTCCCCTGTGCCAGCCATCCCTGGCTTGGGGCTCTGCGGAGTTCAGCCCAGCCCCCCCCCTTCCAGTGACCTGGTCTCCTCTCTCCCTCGCCTGCCCGCCTTGCCCAGCCTGGGCTCTTGGTGGGGGTCCCCGGAATGGTGAAGGGGCTACACGAAGCTCACCAGCTCTATGGCAGGTAAAGACCCTTGTCCTGGGGACCAGGGACCCCTGTTTGCATTTCCTCTTGGGTGGCCTTCTCCTACCTTCCTGGATTCTTCCTTTCCCAACTCCCCTTCCTAATATCCCCTTCCCTTGCCAGGACTCTCCTTCCCAGGAACCCCCCTCCCCCCAGGACCCCTCCTCCTCCCCCCAGGACTTCCTCCACCCCCTGCTCTCCGGCCCCCCCAGGCTGCCATGGTCCCAAGTCCTGGCCTTCGCAGCAGCTGTGGCCCAAGATGGCTTCAACGTGACTCATGATCTAGGTCAGTGGGGCTGGGGGGTGTGGGGAGAGGCATCAGGTTGATGGAGAGGGGTGAAATCTTTGAGATTTGGGGCCCAAGCCAGAGAGGACTTCTCTTCTTGTTTGCTCCGTATACCCCTCCCCACCTCATCCCACCCTCACTTGGAGGCAGCCTTAAATGAGGGGTTCTGGGAAGGGCCCATATACATCCCTCCCTCCCCCATAACAGGCTCCTAGGGGGACAGGGTTCTTAGGGGTGGGCTCCTCAGCCCTCATCTGCCCCACCTATTGCACATCTCAGCCATCCAGTACAGTCCCAGGCCCCCCGCCCAGCCTCCTGTCCCTGCCCCCAGCCCAAGCCCTGGCTGAACAGCTGCCTCCCAACGTGTCTGAGCGCTTCCGTGAGATGTTCCTACCCTTGGGCCGCCCGCCACTACCTGGCTCTCTGCTGCATCGGCCCGACCTGGCTGAGGTGCTGGATGTACTTGGCACCTCTGGCCCTGCCGCCTTCTATGCAGGTGGCAATCTCACACTGGAGATGGTGGCTGAGGTGAGTACTCAGATGGGGTTGGGGGCATGCCCCAAGGACCCTGTTACAGGGACATCTTCTTCCCCTTTTCTTCCTTCCTTCCCTGACTTTCTTTCTATATATATTTACTGTGGATTATTTTAAATTCTAGAATAGATAAAACTAACTTCTAATGATAGAAATCAGATCAGTGGTTGGTGGGGACGGGGATGTGGCATGAAAAACCTCCTGGGTGTTAGAAGAGTTCTGTCTTGATTGAGAAGTAACTTTGGGCTCATCAGGGCTGGTGCCAACTCGTGCAGGGGCTTGTCATGTCCTTTCCAGGCCTGGTGGAGACCCATCATTAGCCTCAGCTTCCCAAGGCTCACAATCCCTCCCTGCCCTTGGGTTTTCTAGGGATTGAGGGAAACACCTCTTTCACTGGTGACTGTCAGGACTGGGGAGACTGATACAAAAGGTTGTCATCCAATCTCAAAGTGTGTCTTAGTCTGAGGCAGTAATGGGTTCAGAATTCCTAATGGAAAACTATGTTCAAGGTTCAGATGCACAGACCAACTCAGTGGTTCTCCCATCTGTGCAATGGCCGTGATTGTATCTATCTCTGCCATACGTTGTACGAATTGAATAGGTCCATCATTCATTTAACATTCACGGAGTACCTGCTCTGGACCAGGCCCTATGCTAGGCACTGGAGGTATAGATGTGGTGGTAGAAGCCTATCTCAAACAAACTTAACTAGAAAGTCCAGGAGAGTGCTGGCTTTAGATCCTGCTGGCTCTAGGGCAGGGGTCCTCAAACTGTGGCCCGCCGAGGACATTTATCCGGCCTGCTGGGTATTTTTGCCCGTTTTGTTTTTTTACTTCAAAATAAGATATGTGCAGTGTGCATAGGAATTTGTTCATAGTTTTTTAAAGAAACTATTGTCCGGCCCTCCAGTGGTCTGAGGGACAGTTAACTGGCTCCCTGTTTAAAAAGTTTGAGGACCCCTGCTCTAGGGGCTCAATTCACATGATCAGGACTTGGTCTCTTTCTCTGTTTCACTCTCTCTCTCACTCTCTCTCTCCCTCCTCCCTACTTTTCCCCTGTTTGGATTCACTCTCATTCAGATCCTTCCACTGCTCCCCACTAGTCCATCTTAGGCCATCCTTGCAGCAAGCTATCCCAGAGAAGGAGCATTTTTCATACCTAGTAGTTCCAGCAAAAGCCTCAAGGTTGTGTCTCATTGGGCTGCCATAGGTCTCATGACTATTCCCAAACCAATCACTATGGCATAGAAAGGAATGCTCTGATTGGCCAGACCTGGGCCATGTGCCCTTTCCTGGAGGTGGAGAAGGAAATGAAGGAGACTGTAACAAAGGCCATCAGAACTTTGAAAGAAAAAAACCCAACGTTGAGTTTTTTTGGTTGTTTTTTTTTTGAGACAGAGTCTCACTCTGTTGCCCGGGCTAGAGTGCCGTGGCGTCAGCCTAGCTCACAGCAACCTCAAACTACTGGGCTCAAGCAATCCTCCTGCCTCAGCCTCCCAAGTAGCTGGGACTACAGGCATGCGCCACCATGCCCGGATAATTTTTTCTATATATTTTTAGTTGGCCAATTAATTTCTTTCTATTTTTAGTAGAGATAGAGTCTCGCTCTTGCTCAGGCTGGTTTCGAACTCCTGACCTTGAGTGATCCTCCCGCCTCAGCCCCCCAGAGTGCTAGGATTATAGGTGTGAGCCACCACGCCCAGCCCCAACGTTGAGTTTATTAACTTGCCAGAGGAAGGAACAGATGCCAGCCAAGAAATGCAATGTGTAATTCACTAAAGGTAGATACATCAAGGGTTTCAAATACTAAAAAGTACAAAAAAGTAGAAGATTCAGAGTGGTCATGCTAATTTAGGATTGAAAATAGCACATTGGATAGCATGGAATGAGTCCATTGGTTTGTACAAGATTGGTTTATTGGTCAGTAAAGAGTGGTCAGTTATGTCCAATAAGGATCAGGCCTACCAGGGTCATTCAAAGTTCATGATTTTGTAATGACTTTAGTTGGTTGTGGTGAGATACACAATTCAGTTTTGATATCTCCCAGGCAAGTACTGTTATAAGTGGAATATCTTCCTTTTACATAGTCAGAGAGGGCAGCATAAGCAAAGACATGAAGGCATGAGTTCAGGAACTGCAGGTCACTCTACAGTTGTCTAATGCTAACTGGGGAGTAGCAGGACATGAGATGGGAGAAGTTGGCAGGGGCCATATCACAAAGGGCCTTGAATGCCAAGCTAAGGAGGTCATTCATGGAATGTACCCAGCACAATGCCTTGCACATAGTAGGTACTCAATGTTAGTGCTTTTGCCCCTTCTTTTTTCCTGTGGTACTTTGGGCTGATGGGGTCCCCATAGGCCACGATGGGGGTTGTGGAATGTTCAAAAGTTGTAAACAGTTGATGTGTCTGTGATCATAACACGTAACATAGGCCAAGCCTACCTACTCACAGTGGTGGGTGGTCATTCTTTCCCTTCCAGGCTCAGCATGCAGGGGGTGTCATAACCGAGGAGGACTTCAGCAATTACAGCGCCCTTGTGGAGAAGCCCGTGTGTGGCGTGTACAGAGGTGACCTCTCCCCCAGCTCCCAGGGTACCCACTCAGGAGAAGCCTGTCTGTCCATGGCCACACCCTTTTGGCCTAGAGACTGCTCTCCATTTCACAGGAGAGAAACTGAAGCAGTGAGCTGCCTGGGCAGCCAACTGTTGAAGCATGCCAAAGCCAGCCCACCTTCTGAAGTAGCCATGGGGTCAGTTATCCCAAGTATTTAGGAAATGGGGCGGTGGATCTAGTCAGAGGCTCAGACCTGGAAGTTGGGGTTCTGGACATAGGTTTTCTTGGTTGGGGCTCTGTGTTGCCTCAGCCCCATCCTCACTGCCCTGTACTTCCTAAGATGAATTTTTAAGACCAAAGTCCATCTAAGCTTTGGGATAGAATGAACCCTTCAGGACAGTCATAGACCCACCCTTTCATTATGCCAAAAGGAAACTGAAGACCAAGTAGGGAATGGAACTTAACCTGCCAAACTAAGAAAACCAACAAGGAACCCAGAAAGCCAAGCTTATGACATAGATGGAATCCATGTCTTCTGAACTCAAAGTAGTGGGTTCTGGGTCCCTCAGAAAATTCTCAGGTTCTCTCCCCTCTAGGAGGGCCAGATCACCTCAAGCCCCAAGAAAGTCTGCCTCTGAGTTCAAGTCTCCAGGCCTCAGTCTCCAGCCTGATTCCTCTCCCAGAGGCAATGATATAAGAAACAGTGGAAAGAACATAGCTTTGGAGCCATGAAGACCTGGGTTTGAGTACCAGCTGCACCACTCACTTTCCCACTCTGAGCCTTGGTTCTCTCCTAAAAATGGACATAATAATCCCTATATCTCAGGGAGCCCATAAGGATTTGATGAGATGGTATATGAAGTTGCCCTGATCAGAGTGGGTACTGAGTGTGTATTGGATTTTCCATTGTCCCTCCCCAGCCTGGGTTGTCTCGGCAATGCCAGTACCTTGAGTGCTGTGGCTTCTCCTTGAGTCATATGACCTTGGACCAGTTGCCTTTCTGTGCCACTATTTCCACACTTATAAAATGGGGATGATAATGGTACCCACTGTGAGAGTTAAATCAGTTAATTAGTTAATGTTAGTGTTATGTGTCAGGTATTGTTACTTCTTGGATGTCCAAACATCTAATCACAGAGTAGGAAGTTTGGGGTTGGGTGGGACCATCAGGGTACCCAGATGGTATCCTGACCTGTGGGAGGAGCTGAAAGGAGACACATGGAAGACCAGGAATCTGGACATCTGATCCCCTGTCCCTGCTCTGCCAATGGCCTGCAGTGTGACTCTGGGAAAGTCACAGCCCTCTTGAGCCTTAGTCTTCACATATGGCAGAGGCAACTGATGACCAGTGTTCTGAGTTCGAGTCCTGACCTTGCCCTTGACTTGCCATGTGAACTTGAGTGGGTCCTTTTGCTTCTCAATGCTTCAGTTTCCCCATCTGATGAAGGGGCTCCACGCAGTGGTCTCAGTGTGCATGATGCGGGGATGTGGACATGGGATGTAGGATGTGAAGGTGCCTTGACCTTTCCCCTGCCGTCGGTCATTTCCTGTCCTTTCAGGCCACCTGGTTCTCAGTCCCCCACCCCCGCATACGGGCCCTGCCCTTATCAGTGCTCTCAACATCCTTGAGGGCTTCAATCTCACCAGCCTGGTATCCCGAGAACAGGCTCTTCACTGGGTGGCAGAGGTAAGGCCAACTCCTCCACCTCACCCTGGATTTGGGGACACTAGGAGTGAGGAGATGGGGTACTGCCAGAGGGCAGGACTAAATCACCTCCAAATTTTCTCACACACAAAGATCCACTGGGTGTGGGTGCTGAGAGGGGCCTGGCAGCCTCTGCGACATCCCTGCTGTGTTTTCAGACCCTGAAGATCGCATTAGCCCTGGCCAGCAGACTAGGAGATCCTGTCTACGATTCTACCATCACGGAGAGCATGGATGACATGCTCAGGTGGGTCCTGGGCAGGACCCTGGGGGCTGCAGAGGTGGCGGTGTGGGGAAAGGATCAGGTGAAAAGCAGCTGGTGTAGCAATAAGGCCTGAAGTCCCAAGTCAATTTTAGCACAAACTCTACTCACAGTGTGACACTGGGTGTCTCCCCTGCCCTTCACCTTTCCTGTCTGTACAATGAATTGGCCTACTTAATGTGGCTCTTAAATATTTTTGAGCCTAGCACAGCACCTCTGCGAGCCTATATATCCCCATTTTGAGTAGAAAGAGAAAGCCTAATAACAATGAAAACAGTCTCCAAGCAAATACTGGAGATGGTGGGGATTTTGAATATAACATATCTTCTTTAGTAGCGTTAAAATAGTGGTAAGGTTGTGGGCTCTGGTGAGACCACCTCCATTTAAATCCTGGCTTTAACATTCACTAACTGTGCAGCCTTAGGTGAGTAATTTAAACTCTCTTAAGTCTCAGTTTCTACAAAGGGACCTGACAATAGTGGTATCAAATTTCTAAGGTTGTGGTGAGGACTAAATAAGATCATACATGTAAAGCAGTTAGCACATTGTCTGGGCACATAAAAAATGTTCAACAAATGTCAATTATTATTATTATTAATTGGCAATGGGGTAAGAAGGGTTAATATTTAACTGCTACTATAACTGACTTACAAGCTAGCTAAGGAAAAATCAGAAGCAAAAAGTACAGTTAATGTGAATTTGTATT
Source organism: Cheirogaleus medius (assembly GCA_008086735.1). Classification (NCBI taxonomy): domain Eukaryota; kingdom Metazoa; phylum Chordata; class Mammalia; order Primates; family Cheirogaleidae; genus Cheirogaleus; species Cheirogaleus medius. The sequence goes on along the minus strand of VBSM01001118.1, from coordinate 33,278,894 downwards.
GTTACTCAAACAACCCTCTATGAATTCTGTTGGAAATGATGAGACTAAATTAATAGTTTATATAAAAAACAAAAAGAGTAGCAACCCAAAACAACCACTTCAAAGCCACAAGGACAAAATATAACCCCCTCCAAAAAAAAACTTCCTCCTTTCCAACCACCTGAAATAAAGTGCTATGTGCTTGCTCTGTGTGGCCACCAGCTTTTTTGCTTCAAATAGAATAAATCTCTCCAGTAAACCTTGGTAACTTGTTCTGTAATTACTGTGCATAACCCAACACACAGTTATTAGGTAAGAAAACCTCCTCTGTTAAATTTTAAAAAGCCTGGAGAATTACATATTACTTCTAAGATCAATGCAAACTTAGCTCTAAAACACACCTATGTGAAAACTATTCAACTAATTCACCCAAAAAATTGTTATTGAGGGCTTATTATGTGGCAAGTCTTCTTTACATTGAAAAAAATTCTAATAGAAAGTAAAGACTCCTGTATGCAAAATCCTCCCCCAACTAAACTCCTACTAAAACATTAGTTCTAGACTACAAACATTAGTTTAAACGAATCCAGCTTGTTGATTCAAATCAAGTATCTTCTGAGTATCCACTATGTACCAGGCACTTTCATAGAAAGAATTCAGTGAGTAAAGTCAAGTAACTAAAAGGGTCTTGATTTAAACATTAAATAAACTAAAAGTTGGTTCTAGAAGAGAATCTGAATAACATCTAAATAAATTCATTCAGTTCACCAGCTGTTTTCTGGCTATTTCCTATGTGTAGGCAATAGGTGAGCTTCTGCCCTCATAGGCCTAATAGTCCAGTGAGAGAGGCAGATTTAATCAACTAATCACACAAACAAACATCATAAAGTGTGGTAGGCAGGTTGTAACAGAGCCTGTTGTGCGCTCATCCCCCATCCCTTGTCTTTTCAGCAAAGTGGAGGCTGCCTACCTCCGGGGCCACATCAACGACTCCCAGGCGGCCCCTGCCCCGCTAATGCCTGTCTATGAGCTAGATGGAGCACCCACGGCTGCCCAGGTGCTGATCATGGGCCCTGATGACTTCATTGTGGCCATGGTCAGGTATGCCAGCTCAGACTCAGAACTTGGGACAAGGGATCATCCGAACCAGCAGGGAGGTGGGCCTAGGTATAGGTGAAGGCAAGCACAGGGCTCACCTGACCCCACCTTTGTCCCCAGCTCCTTGAACCAGCCCTTTGGCAGTGGCCTCATCACCCCCTCCGGGATCCTGCTCAACAGCCAGATGTTAGACTTCTCCTGGCCCAACAGGACTGCTAACCACTCTGCACCCAGCCTGGTAAAGTCTTGCCTTCCTCCTCCCCTGGGGACCCTGAGGCCAGGAGGTACAGTGGTATCGCTGCTTTTTGCTCCCTACTTCTCTAGGGTCTTCTATTATAAACAAAAGAAGCCTAAGCAAGATGTTCACTTCATCTCCAGCCCAGCTAAGTCTGGGGCATGGAGCCTGGTGGGTCCAAATAACCCTTGTCTCATTCTGTCACTGTCTCACTTTGTGACCTGATGAAGGTCTTGCCCCTCTCTGGGCATTTTTTTTCACCATGCAATGAGGGTATTGGCTTCCATTTGATGTTTGGGGCACTTTCCAGCACTAGTGGTCTGTTACTTCATGATGCCGAGCTGGTGGGACTCAGCCCTATGGCTGGGCACCAAAGAGGGACCCAAGGAGGAGGGATATAGGAATTTTTGTCTAGTTGGAGATCAGCACTCTTATATCCTGCATGCGGGGCCCTGTCAGGGCAAAGACACATAGAGGTATTCAGGTTGAGGATTAGCTGTTCTCCCCCATTGCCATCTTTCTTGGCTTGGTCCTTTCCCCAGCCACCCATAGCAGCCTCATAGCTCAGTATATCCACTTATCACTCCCCCCAATCCTTCCCAGCCATCCAGGGACCCTGCCCATTTCACAGACAGCACACTGTTGCCTGGGAAGGGACCAATCTCCCAGGAAAACTGGGCCTGTGGAAGATGTGAAGGAGGGAGAGAGGTTGGAAGGATGGTGGAGTGGCCCTTTCTCCACCCCAAATCCCCCTTGTGCTCTCTGTCCTTTAACAACAGGAAAACTCGGTGCAGCCAGGGAAGCGGCCACTCTCTTTCCTGCTGCCCACTGTGGTACGACCAGCAGAGGGGCTTTGTGGGACCTACCTCGCCCTGGGGGCCAATGGAGCTGCTCGGGGCCTCAGTGGCTTGACCCAGGTGAGGTTTCCTCCATGGTAGGCCTTTTGCAGCCAGGAGCCAAGCTGTGGCCTGGGCTGCAGATGCTCCTTGTATCTGTGGCTTGTTTTCATCCCTTATGCAATAAACATGAGCTGAGGCTGCCAGGCCAGAGAGGGATAATGATTCACTCCAAAGTTTAGAAGAAGCCAGGGAAGAGGCACCACTAGCACCCAGTCTCCCTTAATCTAGCCCAGGGCTCCCCTCCTTTCTCTCTGGACAGGGCGGGGTTGATAGCTCAGGGTGGTCTAGGGCAGAATGTGGGTACCAGGCCCATCCTAGGCACTGGGGACATGAACTGCAACTGAGTTTCTGGTGAAAATGGAGCTCTGATGCTCTGTGTCTTCCCAGGTTGCAGGATCTAGAATTGAAAAGAGATATAGCAACTGGGCTGCCTGGGTTCTGTCAACCTCAAGTCCTGTCATCCCTCTAACCAGCCCTGTTTAGGGTCCGATTTTGAAAGGAAGGGCCTGCTACTCTCCGGAACTCAGAACAGTTCCAGGAATGTCTTGAGCACCTGATACATGTGCCAGGCACATATTTTGGCAGGTGATGAGTTAACTATCCTGAGCTTTGGAATCACACACCCCTGGGTTCCAGCCCAAGTGCCGCCAATTTCCAGCTATGTGATGCTAGGGAATTCACTTAACCTCTCTGAACCTGTCTCCTCACTTGTAAAATGGAAAAAATAACAATAGCTAACATTTAGAGAGTTCTTACGAAGTGCTGGGCACTGTGTTATGTGTATTAACCCTTTTAAGCTTCCCAACTCTGGGGGGAATCCTTATTTCTGTTTTATAGATGAGGAAACTTAAGCTCAGACAGGTTAAGAAGTTGGGTCAAGGCTGGACACAGTGGCTCACGCCTGTAATCCTAGCACTCTGAGAGGCCAAGGCGGGAGGATCACTCAAGGTCAGGAGTTCAAAACCAGCCCAAGCAAGAGCGAGACCCCATCTCTACTAAAAGTAGAAAGAAAAAATTAGCCGGGTATGGTGGTGCATGCCTGTAGTCCCAGCTACTTGGGAGGCTGAGGCAGAAGGATTGCTTGAGCCCAGGAGTTTGAGGTTGCTGTTAGCTAGGCTGACGCCACGGCACTCTAGCCCAGGCAACAGAGTGAGACTCTGTCTCAAAAAAAAAAAAAAAAGAAGTTGGGTCAAGTTCCTTCAGCTAATAAGAGTGGGCAGGCAGTTCAGTTTCAGAGCCTGCTTACACCCCTACCTGCTAAGCTAAAAGTACCCACATTCTGCCCTAGACCACCCTGAGCTATGAACCCTGCCCTGTCCAGAGAGAAAGGAGGGGGGCCCTGGGCTAGATTAAAGGAGACTGGGTGCTAGTGGTGCCTCTTCCTTGGCTTCTTCTAAACTCTGGATTGAATCATTATCCCTCTCTGGCCCTCAGTTTCCCCCTCCGTGAAATGGGGGCAGTCATCACAGGCTTGCCTGTCTTCTGGGGCTGTGGAAAAACTTAAATGACACTCTTGGTGTAAGGGTTCCAAAAACAAAGGAGTCTGGACCAAGGGTGAGAGCCAGGAAGTCCTGAGTCATCACCCCTGGGACAGCCCTGATTTTTTCTGCTCCTTGCTACCCACAGGTTCTGCTGAATGTCCTGACCTTGAACCGGAACCTGAGTGACAGCCTGGGCCGTGGCCGCCTGCACCCAGACCTGCAGTCCAACCTCCTGCAGGTGGACAGTGAGTGCAGAACAGAGACCCTATGGGGTGGGCACAGGGGCAGGTGGAGAAAAGCGCTCCTCCCAAGGGTGCCCCTGCCTCCATCAGTTCCAGTCCCCTGCCAGTGAAAGTTTGGTTTCTTTCAACAAATTCCTATTGAAGCAATTAACAATCTGGGGATTAGAATCCATCTTGCTGTTTCCTGGCTGTGTGGCCTTGAGAAATCTATGTCTCAACTCTGAACCTCAGTTTTCTCATTTGTAAAATAAGATACAGTTGTTCATTCTTCAAATCTTCATTTATTCAACAATTTATATTGAATACCTGTTGTGTATCAGGCATCATCCTCGGTGCTAGGGAAACTGCATTTACAGGCAGATGGGAAAATAAGTAATCAAAGAAATATGAGACAGTAAAATAAGTGCTCAGCTGAACATTAAAGCAGGATGGTGAAATAGGATTGATTCAATGATCAGGGAAGCCTTTTCTTTGGCAGCATTTGAGCTGAGATCTGAAGAGTGAGAAAGAGCCCACCATACAAAGAACTTGGGCAGAGCTTTGTAGGCCAAGGGAGCAAGTGCAAAGAAATCAGAGCAGGAATAGGGTTGGTGTGTCTGAGGAATGAAAAGGAAACCAAAGTGAATGAGGATGAGATGAGATCAGAGAGGCAGGCAGGGGCCAGATCACGGAGCTTAGAGATGATGGTGAGGACATGGAATTTCCTCTAAGAACCACAGTGGCTTAATTTTAGATACAGCTTAATTTTGTAAACAGGGAAGTGTGTGCACCTTTGAGGAGTTTTTATTATAACAGACAATATAATAGTATGCTAGTCCAAAAGAATACAGAATTGATTGAGGAACAGTCCCTGTCTGTTCAGTATTATTATCTCTGCTTTACAGATAAAGAAACTGAGGCTCACGGAAGTTATAAACTAGTCAAAGATCAACCTGTAAGTGGTGGGACTGAGATTATGACATATACCTGGCTAATTACCAAAAACTCAATTCTTTACCCCACAGCTCTTGATATCTCCCGAACTAAATCATTTTAGAAGCAGAGACCTAGATCCTCAGCAGTCACACCCTGTAGTTGGCCAGTGACACTTTGGATCCCAGCTGATGGATGATGAGGCCAAGTCCTCAAAACAGAGTTTTGTTCAACAACTATCTGTTGGTCTCTGTTGAATGTAAAGCTCTGGCCGGGCGCGGTGGCTCACGCCTGTAATCCTAGCACTCTGGGAGGCCGAGGCGGGCGGATCGCTCAAGGTCAGGAGTTCAAAACCAGCCTTATCAAGAGTGAGACCCCATCTCTACTAAAAATAGAAAGAAATTAATTGGCCAACTAAAAATATATAGAAAAAATTAGCCGGGCATGGTGGCGCATGCCTGTAGTCCCAGCTACTCAGGAGGCTGAGGCAGAAGGATTGCTTGAGCCCAGGAGTTTGAGGTTGCTGTGAGCTAGGCTGATGCCACGGCACTCACTCTAGCCTGGGCAACAGAGTGAGACTCTGTCTCAAAAAAAAAAAAAAAGAATGTAAAGCTCTGTGATGAGTTACTTGGGGTAGCTCATCCTAGCCCTCCCTTAAGGGGCTCACAGTCTAAGATGAGTATATAAGAAATCGGGGCTTGGTGAAGGGAAAGTTCACCCACGTGAGGCCTCAGGGAGTTTTTATGGAGGAAGTGACAACTAGCTAGGCCTTGAAGTATGAGCAGTAATTTGGCATGTAGAGGGAAAGGACATTCTGGACAGGAGGAACAGCCTGAGCAAAACCTAGAAAGAATGGCTCAGAAAGCAGCCAGGAGGCCAGCTATTTCCCAGACTTCCAAATTTACTCAGTACCTTCTTGGCTTTTGCCACATGTATACACCATCTAAACCATTCTTTACATAATATGTCTCTATAAATGAACCTCCTTTTTAACCTAAATGTATTTTAAAAGTAAACCTTACATCATAATCACAAATGGAAAAATGACATCATTTGTCACAAATAGATGACAAATAGCTATTTAAAAAATGAAATATTTTTAGGTTTTAGTTTGATATTGTCACCTGTGGAAGGCTCTGAGGGCTGTTCTCTCTGTTAAAGAAGATTAGGAAATGTTAGAGACCAGACTGAAACTTGGTCCTTGCCATAATTGAAAGACTTGAAAGTGAATCACAAAGGGAAAGATTTTCAACTAGGTGATTTTTTTTTTTTT
>VBSM01001118.1:33232989-33248214 GCA_008086735.1 Cheirogaleus medius | reverse complement strand
TGGGCTCAAGTGATCCTTCTGCCTCAGCCTCCCGAGTAGCTGGGACTACAGATGAATACCACGATGCCCAGCTAATTTTTCTATTTTTAGTAGAGACGTGGTCTCTCTCACTCTTGCTCAGGCTGATCTTAAACTTCTGAGCTCAAACAATCCTACCACCTCTGCCTTCCAGAGTGCTAAGATTATAGGTGTGAGCCACCGTGCCCAGGTCAGTCTTTTTCTTTATGGATTCTGGATTCATGTCTTACTCATCTAGAAGTTAATTCTTCTAGATTTTTACTATTTATTATTATTCATTTTTAATATTAATTTTTTCTCTTTCTTGCAATTTTTGTAGAGGTTTATTTCTTTGTTTTTTAATATAAATGAGCTGATTTATCTTACCATTGAACTTCTTTTTTTGAGATAAGATGTCCTTCTGTTTGTTGCCTTAGGTAGAGTGCAGTGGCATCATCATAGCTAAATGTAACCTCAGACTCCTGGGATCAAGCGATCTTTTGCTTCAGCCTACCAAGTAGCTGGAGGTATAGATGTGCAGCACCATACCTGGTTAATTTTTCTATTTTTTGTAGAGACTGGGTCTTTCTGTGTTGCTCAGGCTAGTTTTAAACTCCTCGCCTCAAGTGCTTCTCCCACCTCAAGTGATCCTCCCGCCTCAGCCTCCCAAAGTGCTGGGATTATAGGTGTAAGCTGAATTTCTTCTGATCAAAAAATTATCTCTTCTTCATTTTTCAGAGCTAAGGACAATATTCAATTTTACCAGTTTTTAAATGCTCTCTTTTAAACTTTGAAGAAATGCTTTTCTAAGTGTACCATTTGAATCCTGTATTTGTGTTTAAGAATATTAGTACATCTACCTAATGCAGTTCTGTCTGCAGGTTTGCCTAGCATAGTCAGTATATTCATCTGGGTCATCATAATGATGAAACTGGGCCGGATGTGGTGGCTCACGCCTGTAATCCTAGCACTCTGGGAGGCCGAAGCGGGAGGATCACTCAAGGTCAGGAGTTCGAAACGACCCTGAGCAAGAGCGAGACCCTGTCTCTACTAAAAATAGAAAGAAATTAATTGGCCAACTAAAAATATGTAAAAAAATTAGCCGGGTATGGTGGTGCATGCCTGTAGTCTCAGCTACTCAGGAGGCTGAGACAGAAGGATTACTTGAGCCCAGGAGTTTGAGGTTGCTGTGAGCTAGGCTAACGCCACAGCACCCTAGGTTGGGCAACAGAGTGAGACTCTGTCTTAAAAATAAATAAATAAATAAAATAATGATGAAACTGTAGTTGCAGGACCTGAAAGCTGGTCTTAGAACTTAAGTATTTGATTCAGAAAGTGACAATTACAAGAGCTTACAGCAAAAAAAAAAAAAAAAGAGAGAGAGAGAAAAAGAAAAGCTTTATTACAACACTGTCATTATGAATATACTAAGATAAGAGAAAAGAAACACTGGCCATTTCTTAAAATGATGGTCTAAGGATTTCTCTGACTTTTAACCTAGATCTCATGATTTAACTCTTGTCAGAGTACCTTAACAGAGGAAAAAAAGCCATTGTTCTTTAAAGTTGTCTTTCATCACTGTCTTATGGCAAGACAACATTCATTATATAACATATGAAATGCCAGACTTCTCTGTTACTAAGAGGTTTTGGACAAATTGTTCACTTGGGCTTTAATTTTTCCATTTGTTCCCTGAAGGTATTGAACCAGGTTATTGCCAAGCTCTAGTTCTTAATCTGCTCAGATTCTCAAGTTATTTTTAGGAAATATTTTATTCCCTGAATTTTGTAGGATTTAATCAATTTCTCAATGTCATTTGTATTTTTAGAGCATGGAGTAAAAAATTAGTATCCAAACCTGTGTTGTTTTTTGGTTGTAGCTTTATTATGATTGAGAGTGTGGTGATATTTATAATTAGAACACGATATATAAAGTAATTTTTCTCTCTTTTTTATTCATCTACTGTGGTATCTAACAAGTTGGGAAAAATCTCATGGAGCCTCGACTTACTCTGTTGGTTTATAATATGCTTGATTGAATTATTAGCTATATCTGTGTTAGGATGAGTAGTTTTGGGAATTTCAGGTTTCATATTTCAACTTATCTTTTGTTTCTTATACTAAAATGTCAGGGTCCAAGTTAAAAAATTAATATTATTCCCCAATCCCTTAAATTGTCTATTATCCCTACCAAGCGCAAACCAGGGTTGTTATAGTATTAAAATGCCAATCTCTTTGACAGGCATTTTGTTGATCCTTTCAGAGCACTGAGTTTCTCTTGTTTGGCTGGAAGTCTGTACAAATTTTCCCTTGGGAGCTCCCCATTTGAGAGTAAGAAGCATGTAATAGTTTTATAAGGACCTCATGAAAGCCTATGGGGAAGGTGAGATTGGATCTTATGTTAGTTGTGCCAAGGCAAATCATCTTTAACAGTTTGCATTTAACTGTTTATTTAGACACTTTTAAGATGTCTTATAAGTTATCCTGAAACATTTAAGGCAATGTGGTTAAAAGGCCAACTTCATTTTTTAAGTACTAGAAGTGTAAGATCCAGATTTAGGTATTCATGAAAATACTGTTATTTCAGTTACTCATTCCACAAATTTTTTGTTATATATTAACTTTAGGAGCAGGAAAGTGCCTAGCAGAGTGCTACTAGGCAGTTGGTAAAAGGTGGTTGAACAAATGCATTTATTGAAAATATTCAGATTATGGTAGATTAGATTAGAAATTAAGAGGGACTCTGTACACATATTCTTCATTTAAAAAAAACCTCATGGGCTGGGCATAGTGGCTCACGCCTGTAATCCTAGTACCGTGGAGGCCTGGGTGGGAAGGTCAGGAGTTTGAGACCAGCCTCAACAAGAGTGAGACTGTCTCTACTAAAAATAGAAAGATTAGCCAGGCATGGCAGTGAGCGCCTGTAATGCCAGCTACTCAGGAGGCTGAGGCAGGAGGATCACTTGAGCCCAGGAGTTTGAGCTTGCTGTGAGCTAGGCTGATGACATGGCACTCTAGCCCAGGTGACAGAGTGAGACCCCATCTCAAAAAGATAAATAAAAAAAATTATATATATATATATATAAAAACTCATACCCTGTAAGTCTGAAATTATTTCATAATGTAAAGTTTTTAAAACTCATGCAGAAGAGTCTCATGATGATAATGATAAAGTGTCAAGGATATTATTATTGGGCATTTTTGAGAGGGAGAGGTTTTTGCACCTAGATAATAAATCTAGAAAGTTTGCACTTGGCACAAGCTGAAGAATATGCTTATATTTATGAGGCGGGTACCAGAGCTACTTAAAAAACATTTGGGCCGGGTGCGGTGGCTCACGCTTGTAATCCTAGCACTTCTGGAAGGCTGAGGCGGGTGAATCGTTTGAGCTCACGAGTTTGAGACCAGCTTGAGCAAGAGCGAGACCCTATTTCTAAAAATATAAAAATTAGTTAGGCGTGGTGACACATGCCTGTAGTCCCAGCTACTTGGGAGGCTGAGGCGGGAGGATCGCTTGAGTCCAGGAGTTTGAGGTCACTGTGAGCTAGGCTGATGCTATGGCCCTCTAGCCTGGGCAACAGAGCAAGACTCTGTATTAAAAAAAAAAAAAAAATTTTTTTTAATGAGATAATTCATTTATTTAAGTAAAAGCATATGGAAGAATAATTGAATTTCTTGATGAATATTCCTTGAGTTTTCTTAAATCTAGAAGGAACCAAGATTCTGTTTAGCTCTAGCTCTGGTGATCCATCCTCTCTTTTTATAATTTAGGACTTTTAGGCCCAGAGAGATTGTGTCCTGCCCAGAGAGACTGTGTCCTGCCCAAAATTATACAACTTCATGGAAAGGCCACGACTAGAACTCAGGGCACACCTACTCTGCCATGCTCAGCATGGCCCTCTTTCCATTCTGTCACCCTGTTTCATTGTCATAAATAATGCTAGTCTACTCTGAATATGTACCAAGTTGATTTTACTAATAATTTGACATATGTCTTCATTGAGAGCATTAAAAAAAAAGGATATCAAGGTTAGGCAATGGTTGCATGGGCATGAGGCTTTAATTTCCTTATATGGATGGTGCAGTGGCTGTAGTAGTGCACAGTTGTGAACCCAGGACATCTGTCTTTTCCATTTATTTGTGTGGTTTTTTTAGTTGTCACTTATAATTTTTTTTTTCAATCTAAGGAGAGTAAATTTAAAGTATAATATTATTATCAACATATTTACAATTTACTACAGAAAGAGTAGGAAAGTGACAAGAAGGACTATGTCTGTGGCTAACTATGTCTGTGGCCCAGGACAAATCATGTAACCTGGACTCTACTTCTGATTCCTGTTTAATTAGAATCTTTCAGGGATTCTGCCTAGGATGAAAGTATCTGTTTTTTAAAATGAGTTAATTGAAGTATAGCACACATAAAGTACATAAATCATAAGAATAATGAATTAGAAAATGAACACATGTATATAACCATTACTGAAGTAGCTTGAAAATACTTTGAGCCTCCTTGGTGTTTATAAGGTTTACTTGTTAAAAACCGCTGGACTAGAGACCGTAGAGCATCTTGTTGTCTTTTACAACTCTTTCTAGAGTAAAATTAGCAGTAACAGTGGTAGAGAGAAGGAATTTGGCCAGTCACCAAAATTTATTTTGAATAGGTTTATTGGGTTTATATTTAGTTTTTTCTTCTGATGTTTCTCTTCTTCCTCTTTGCCCTTTTTCCTTTTTGTCTAGGTCCTGGGAGGAATGGAGAGGGGTCCTACTGACTATCTTTTCTGAGAGTGGTCAGAGAGTTCTTAAACAGGTCTGTTCATTCTATAGAATACAAATGAAAATTCAATTTATAAAAGACTTAGTTTCAACGTAAAGGACTGAATTAGAAATAGACTTTACTTTTTAAAAAGAAGGTATTTTGATCTCAGTGTCCATAGGGTATTTGCTTTGGCAAGTTGCTTTTGGCATGTGGATTGGATCCAAACCAACTAAATTAAATATAATCTGCTTAATAAAAAAGCAGTCTTGTTTTAGTAGTTAGGTTGAATATATGTAATATAGCGGAATTCTTTATTGGTTCTATTGAAAGTACCAAGGAAAGATGAAAAGGTGAATTTCTCAGTTGTCCATAATTCTGGAGGGTAATGGAGGTACAAATAAATCCAAGAAGGAAAATAATTATTTATTTGGCTCTCTTTCTCATGTTCTCAGAATTCATAATATAGGGGGAAAAAATTAAAGCTACCTTACAAATCTCAGAGAAGGGCAGGTGTATATAGTTGTTTTCATTCACCTACTTCTAAGTCATGATGAATAAACTTTATGAAACTCCGGCTCAGTGATTTCCCCAATTTATCTTCACCTTGGAATCACCTGAGGAGCTTGGAAAACTGATGTCTTTCCCGCACCACCACCCCATTGTGATTTAATTGGCCTGGGGATATGGTCTGGACTTGGGAATTTTTAGGGGATTCCAAGATGATTTTAAAGTGAAAACAAGTTTGGGAACTTCTGCTCTAACTAGTTAAAGCAGAACTGGCCACTATGTGACTTGTGAGGTTTTTTTCCCATAAATATTTGGATAAATAAGGGGATAAATATTTTGATTTAAGAATCCTGTGCTTTAAACCTATCTAGGTTCTTAATAGAATATAAACTCCATGAAAGGAGGTACTACAATTATATTAATATTTCCTTCACTGTTGTATCTTTAGCATTTAGAACACTACCTGGCATATATTGCATACTTAAATATTTGTTGAATGAGTGAATGAGCGAACGTATCAGTCTTTAGTGAGCTGATAGTATACTTTTACCTAATATTCAAATAGTCTGAGTATGTAGAGTGGTGTGGTGGTGATCTGACTGCCTGGCCTCGAATCATGGCACACTCTAGCTATAATGATCTTAAGTTACTTCTGTGCCTCAGTTTCCTCATTTATAAAATGCATAATAGAACCTATTTCATGTGGTTGTTGAGGGGACTAATTGAATTAATCATCGAACAGTGCCTGGCATATGATAGTGTTCTGTAAGTTTTAGCTGCTGTAGAATTCAACAAGCCCCAGATTCTGTGCAGTTTGGGTAATTTACCTGTAGAGTACTGTTTGAGGGAATAAGGTAGAATAATGGAATCAGCTGCATTAGATGTAGTTAAAAGGCTCCACAAAGAAGGTGAATTTTTTTTTTTGGTCAGCTTAATGAGGTATAATTTGCCTACAATAAACTGTACCCATTTAAAGTGTGCAGTTCTATGCATATTGACAGATAATTTATTAGTTTATAGTATTTATTATGAAACAACCACTACAACCAAGATATAGAAAATTTTCATTGCCCGAGAAAATTTTCTCGTGTCTCTTTGTATTCTGTACCCCCCAATGCCCCCACTTATATATATATTGCTTCCCATTTTCTAGAGTTTTTTTTTCCCTGAGACAGGATCTCACTCTGTTAGGCTGGAGTGCAGTGGTGTAATTGTAGCTCACTGCAGCCTCAAGCTCCTGGGCTCAAGCTATCCTCCTGCCTTAGCCTCCCAGGTAGCGAGGAATACAGCCACACCTGGCTAATTTTTTATTTTTTTGTACATATGTGGTCTCACAATGTTGCCCAGGCTGATCTAGAACTGCTGGCCTCAATCGATCCTCCCACCTCAACTTCCCAAAACACTGGAATTATAAGCATGAACCACCATGCCCAAACTGTAGAATTTTACATAAATGCATTCGCACATTATATTCCCTTTTGTGTCTGGCTTCTTTTGCTCAGCATAATGATTTTTATATTCATCCATGTTATAGCATGTATCAGTGGTTCATTCCTTCTTAATGTCAAGTGGTATTTTGTATGAATATAATATGTTTATTTACTTGTGTTGAATATTTGGGTTGTTTTCCAGTTTTTCATGATTGTGAATAAAGTTACTATAAGCATTCATGTACAAATCTTTGTGTAAACATGTTTTCATTTATTTGGGGGTAATATCTATCTTTTTAAGAAATTGCCAGGCTATTCATTCAGTAGGATTAATACAGAGGGTGCATTAGTTATTTATTGTTGCATAATAAATTATTACAAATTTAGCAGCTTAAAACAACATACATTTATTATGGCAACTTCTGTGGGTCAGGAATCTGGGCATAGCTTAGATGAGGGTCCTTGTTTCAGGGTCTCTTATAGGCCATAGTCAAAAGTGTCATCCAGGACTAGTATCTCATCTCAATGCTTGACTGAGGAAGATTCTGCTTCCAAGATCACTTGATTGTTGGCAGAATTCACTTCCTCGAGGGATGATGGATTGAGGACCTTGATTTCTCACTGGCTGATGGCTGGAGCTTCCTCTCAGTCCCTTGTCATGTGGCCTCTCCAACATCATAAGTCAAGAAGGTAATAGAGAGTCTCCTAGGAAAATGGAAGTCACAGTCTTTTCTAACCTAATCATGGAAGTGACATCCATCACCTTTGCCATTCTGTTGGTTAGAAACAAGTCACTAGGCCAGTGCACACTCAGGAGGAAGAGATTACACAAGGGCATAAATACAAGGAAGCTGGAGTATTTGGCAGCCATCTTAGAAGTCTGTCTACCGTAGAAAGGGTGGCTTAGTGTCAGGCTGGACCTAGATAAGACATTATAGGTTAAAAAAAAAGGTAGTGTGATTTTCTTTACTTTCCTTATATCAAACTGTATTATCTTCTCTTTTTTACCTCAGCCTCTCTCTCCTTCAAGAAGAGAGACATAAAGGTCATTCCCACTCATCCCATTAATGAGATTTTAATCCTGAGTATTTTTTTTCTTTTTGAGAGATTCAATTAAGGCTTCTCCCTGAATCATTTAATGTTTATATACATATTTTTTTAACATTTTGTTATGGAAGTTGAGGCAGATACAAAAGTAGAATACTGTCATGAACCCCCCGCCGCCCCCGTGTACTTTTTACCTATCATTGGCAAAGTATTATTTTTTACCAATTTTGTATTTTTTATTTATATACAATAAAATACACTCATTTTAAGTGTACAGTTTGCATTTTGACAAATATATATATTCCCACAATAAAGATATAGAATAATTTCACTCGAGAGGTCCCTCATTATCACTACAGTAATTAGTCCCTACCCTAGTACCGGGCAAGTACTGATCTGATCTCTCTTACTGTAGGTTAGTTTTGCCTGTTTTAGACTGTCATACAAATGTCTGGATTCTTTTGATCACCATGAAGTTTTTGAGGTTCATCCATGTTGTGATATATTTTAGTAGTTCAGAGTTGAAAAACCTTGGTACTATTAACATTTTAGGCTGGACAATTCTTTGTTTTATAGATTTTCCTGTGCATTTCAGGATATTTAGCGCATCCATGACTACCCAGTAGATGCCATTAGCTCCCCTTTTCCCAGTTAGAAACAGTCAGATATTGCCAGTTGTCTTCTAAAGGACAAAATCCTCTCCTTCCCCTGGTTGAGAACCCTTATAATAGTTTATTCCTTTTATTGTTGGGTAGTATTTTGTTGTAGGGATAACTACAATTTGTTTTTCTATTTACTAATTGATGGCCATTTGGGTTATTTACAACTTATTTCTAGCTCAAGGCTATTTTAAATAGAGTTGCTATTACCTTTCATGTACAAGTCTGTGTGAACCTATGTTTTCATTAATTTGGAGTAAATACTCAGGAGTGAGATTTCTGAGTCCTATACTAAGAGTACGCTTAACTTTATGAGAAACTGCCCAATTGTTTTCCATAGTATTTATGCCATTTTACATTCCCACCAGTTTGAAAGTTCTAGTTGTCCTACATCCTTGCCAAGATTTAATATTTTCATTCTTATTCATTTTAGCCATTATAGTAGGTGTGTTATTTCTTTGTGGCTTTAATTTATATTTTCCTGATAACTAATGATGAACATCTTTTCATGTGCTTATTGTAAAGAGTCTGCTCAGATCTCCCCCCCCTTTATTTAAGAGAAAATGTCTTGTCCAAGCACAATGGCTCACGCCTGTAATCCCAGCACTTTGGGAGACCTAGGCAGGAGGATCACCTGAGACCTGGAGTTTGAGACCAGCCTGAGCAACATAGCAAGACCCAAATAGCCAAAGCAATCCTGAACAAAAAGAACAAAGCTGGAAAAATATTAATAACAAAACTGGAGGTATCATACTACTTGCTTTCAAAATATACTACAAAGCTATAGTGACAAAAACAGCATGGTGATGGCATAAAAACTGACACATAGACCACTGGAACAGAATTGAGAACCCAGAAATAAATCCGTATGTTTGCAGCCAACTGATTTTTGACAAAAGCATCTAGAACATATACTGGGGAAAGGACAGTTTCTTCAGTAAATGGTGCTGGGGAAACTGGATATCCATATGCAGAAGAATGAATCTAGACCCCTGTTCCTCACCATATACAAAATCAACTCAAAATGAACTAAAAACTTCAATGTGGCCAGGCATGGTGGCTCACACCTGTAATCCTAGCACTTTGGGAGGTCCAGGCAGGAGGATTGCTTGAGGCCAGGAGTTTGAGGCCAGTCTGGACAACACAGCAAGATCCCATCTCTATAGAAAATAGAAAAGTTAGCTGGGCATGGTGGCACACCCTATAAGCTACTCAGGAGGCTGAGGCAGGAGGATGGCTTGAGCTTGGGAGTTTGAGGTTGCATTAAAGTATGACACTACTGCACTCTAGCCTGGGTGACAGAATGAGACCCCCATCTCAAAAAATTAAATAAATAAATAACAAAATACTTAAATGTAAGACCTGAATCTTTGAAATAACTTGGAGAAAACAGGGGAATTTTATAAATAAGACCTCAAAAACACAGGCAACAAACGCGAAAGTAGACAAATGGCATTATATCAAACTAAAAAGCCTCTGCACAGCAAAGGAAACAATGAACAGAATGAAGAGACAACCTGCAGAATGGGAAAAAATATTTGCAGACTATTCATCTGACAGGAGATTAATATCCAGAATATACAAGGATCTCAACTCAGCAGCAAAACAGAATAAGTAATCTAAATAAAAAATTGGCAGTAGATCTGAATAGACATTTCTCAAAAGAAGACAGACAAATGGCCAAAAATTATATGAAAAAATGCTCAACATCACTAATCATCAGGGAAATGCACATGAAAACCACTATGAGTTACCATCTCACCTCAGTTAGAATGACTATTTCAAAAAGGGGAAAAATAACAAATGCTGGCAAGAATGTGGAAAAAAGGATCTCTTATACACTGTTGGTAGGAATGTAAATAAGTACAGCCATTATGGAAAATAGTATGGAGGTTCCTCAAAAAGCTAAGAACAGTATCTGGGCACAGGGGTGCAACCTGTAATCCCAGCTATTCTGGAGGCTGATGTGGAAGCATCTCTTGAGCCTAGGAGTTTGAGAGCAGCCTGGCTAACATAGCAAAACCTGTACTCAAAAAAAAGCTTTGGGAGGCCAAAGACTCTGTCTCTGTCTCTGACTCTGTCTCAAAAAAAAATAAAAATAAAAAATAAAAATTGAGTGAATGGTATAAAATCTATATATATTTGCCACCTAGATTTAACAAAAATTAATACATTGCCACATTCCCTTAATGTTTTATGGTTGGTTGGGTTTTTTTTGTTTGTTTGTTTTTTGTTTTTGAGACAGAGTCTCACTCTGTTGCCCTGGCTAGAGTGCCATGGCGTCAGCCTAGCTCACAGCAACCTCAGACTCCTGGGCTCAAGCGATCCTCCTGCCTCAGCCTCCCAAGTAGCCAGGACTACAGACATGTGCCACCATGCCCAGCTAACTTTTTTCTATATATTTTTAGTTGGCCAATTAATTTGTTTCTATTTTTAGTAGAGATGGGCTCTCGCTCTTGCTCAGGCTGGTTTCTAACTCCTGACCTTGAGTGATCCACCCACCTCGGCCTCCCAGAGTGCTAGGATTACAGGCGTGAGCCACCACACCCGGCCAAGCCCCACATTTCTAATTAAGTATTCTCTCCTTCTAATAAAGATTTGGATTCTACTTTGACATATTTGCTTTTCTTATGATTTTTCCTTCTTTTTTCCCCTTCTCTTTTATTTACACCTCCATCTTAACTAGCCCTTTTCATTTCCACCTCTGGACTTTGATTGCTCATTTCATTGTGTTAGCTCAAATTTGTTGGGAGTAATGTAGTTGATTTCTAAAATTTCACCTATTGCTCCTTATGTTTATATATATTCATTTCCTGAATTGTAAGTGCAGAGTTTCTCTTTTTTTATGTTGCAGAATATTTTTCAGTCCATCCCTCCAGTTATTCTTCCTTTAACAAGTAGAGGGATATACAATTCTAGCATTTGCCGAATTAACAGGGTAGATAGATAGGTTCTCCTCACAGGCTACTTTGTACCTGTATGAATTCTTTCAAATGTTAAGCTAAAAGACTAAATGATATATAATATATAGCTTCAGAATGCTTTCTAGTGTTAGCAGTCATTTTATGTGCCTCCTGCTGGATTAAGGGGAAGAATTCCCTTCCCGTGGCCTGGTAACTGGACTTTATAAAAGGGAATGTGTTTTTTGATAATTTAAAGTCTAAGCTACAACTAACTGTGGTTCTCAGACTGTAGTGCTCCCAGGGCTTTTGCTCGCTCAGCCCTTCTTCCATCTGTCTTCAAATCCCAGAATATATATGTACTACTTTGTATGGCATAGAATCTGAAGTAGAGGGGAAAGGCTCTGGGCATGGGATAGCTTGATAAGTGGATCTCTTCACAGTAGTAGTGTGGTGCTCCCCAAATCACCACTGCTGTCACCAAGATAAAGCTATTTTGGAGGAAGTAGAGCCACATGTTGGGGCTTAAGAATCTGTTGCTTTCCTGCCTGGCTCTATTGTTGTGTCTCAAGCCCCATTACTGTTTTTTGTCAGAAAAGTCATCTTCGGGTCAGTTCTTTGAGCAGCAGTCCTAGTTTCTAATACTGTTGTAACTCTGATTCCCAGTGTTTACTTAAGTATAACAGTGTTTTCTTAAATATATCAATGAAAAAGTTAACAGAGTTGACTTTTTAAAAGGAGAAAGGTGAGAGAAGTGTGTGAAGAACTGCCACTAATGGAAGAAGGCATTAAAGATCTTACACCAAATGATTTCCAGTTTTTCAGGGAAATATTATAACACTGAAGTCAGGTAGTCAAGGTTTAAAATAGCCATAGCATCCTTAGATCCTGAAAATATGTTACAGCTCCCTCATTTTCTAAATGATAATGTGGAAGCTAAGAAAGATTTAGGAGACTCCAGTGTCACAGACATAGGAAAAAACAAGATGGAACTCAAGGTGATATAGTTCACTTTTTGATTCTGTATAGTTATGTTTTGTTTGATTTTCTCACAAGCAATACGGTCTTATATTACTTATGTTAAAAATAAAAATTTTTTAAAGAAGCAACCAAAATGCATAATGAGCAAAAGAAAAGAAAAAGCTTTTGTTCCTCCTTCAGCACTTTTCTTGGGGCAAATGCTTTAGCCATATTCCCCACCTGACTGAGTTACCTCATCTAAAGGAAAAATAAATAATGTGGTTCTAAACTTTGGCTGCATGTTATAATCACCTGAGTAGTATTTAAATGCCCAAAGCTCAGGCTGCAGTGCAGACTTGGTGGGACTCACACATTATTTTTTAAAGCTTTCCAAATAATTGTAATGTTTAGCCCAGGTTGAGAGCCAATGATGTTCTTTCAAAACATGCTCAGTTGATCTCAGGTATTCTGACTGTAGTCATTTTGGAGTAGTTAGGGTAGTTCTAATTAGTGGGTATTGATCTGATAGACTGGACTGCTTGGTTCTGATATTTCCACTAATAGTGTGCTATGTATGAGTGGGTAGACTCACCCTGGTGAGAAGAAAATTTGGTATATGGGGGGAAAAGCGCTGAACTTGAGATTGGAAGACCAGGATCTAGTCCTGATCATGCCACAGTCTGTAACTTGAGTCGAGGCACAAAACCAGTCTAGGTTCCAGTTTTCCTTGTATGAAAGAATGGAGGAGTTAAGACTATTTATTTTGTAAATTCCCTTCTATCTCTAAAATGTCAAGTTTGTGAGCCAGTGTGGTGGATGGGGGAGTGGCAGCTGCTTGACTTTGTATGCCTGAAGAATAGGTGAGCAAAGCAAGGGGATGGGGGCCAGGGCACTGATAGGTGCATTGTTGAGGGAGCCAACTGTGAGATGGTAGTGGGGTGAGTGGGAAAAGTATGGGAGACTGGCCTAAAGAAATATATAGTTGGAGGTGGCTGTGGCTCAGCACCTGGTAATGATGTGGTCCAGGTTCTTATCCTACTGTCAGATGACTCATAGGCGAGAGGTGGCCAGAGGACCACCCCCCTCCCACCACCACCAAACAAGGAGATAGAAAGCAGAAGATATTTTTGTTTTTGTGTGTCTGAAATGGGTTAAGAGTAGAAATATTGATCCTAAAGGTTTAAGAGTGTGGTAGTTAGCTAGCTTTTGTTTTCAGTAGATAATACATTCACATGGTTCAAAAATCAAAACATAGTAAAGATATGTAGTGAAAGTCTTGATCCCTTATTTATACCCTTTCTCCCAATTTTTTAATGTGAAATATTTTAAACATATAGAAAAGCTGAAACAATAATACAGTGAACACCATCTAGTTTAAGCAATTGTTAACATTATGCCTCATTTGCATTCTCTGTCTTTGCTGATCTTTGCTGAATAATTTGAAAATAAATTGCAGACATTATGACACTTTATCCCTAAACGTGTTAGCATGCATTTCCTAAAAATAAGGGCATTCTCTACCTAATTACAAATAACGTTACCATACCCAAGGAAATTAAAAATCATGCCCTAATATCTTCTGTTACTCAGTTTACATTCAGTTTTTAAGATCTTGACTTTTTGAAGAGACCAGACAAGTTTTATTGTATCAAGTCCCATATTCTCAAGGTCTGTTATATTATGTTTTCGTGTAATTTTTCTTGTTGCTCTATCTCTTGAATTTCCTATAAAGAAGAAATTAGGTTTAAAGACTTGTTTAGACGCAGGTTAGGCACTTTGGGTAAGAATACAAATTCTGTTAAAAGAAATGAGTTTTATATTTAATGTGTGTTTAATGTATGTACAAAATATTTTGGTTTTGCCTCCAGGTATTTGCAAACTGTGTGGGATGATGTTAATTCATTTTAACTTGACAGATTTAGGAATGAAAGTATAGGGAGGGCTCTAAATCTTAGAGTCCCAGTGTCATGATTCTTAAATATAAGCTCCAAGTTTTGTTTGCATGCACTTTGAATGCTTGCTGATGAGTGGTTTAAGATCTCAGAAAAAGATATTTGTAGACTTAATAAAAACCCTATTTTAACATTCTTTAAAGACGCCAACATTGAGTTTGTAACTTGTGATACTGCATTGACTTCTATTGCAAAGATACCATACCTCTGTAATTTCTACGTAATACCTATATTATACTATGACTTTTTCTTTCTCTCTCTTTTTAGAATTTTGATTTGGCTGCTACCTTGAAATCCAAGCCCTAAAAATGTCAGCTTGTTTGGACTTAGAAGATGACTTGGATAAATGATAAAAATTAAGAAAGACATTTTGGTACGTGAAATCCTATGTGAGAGTAGAGAAGACTTAATTTTGATACTTTTGGTGTTTATGATACTCTCTCTCTTTCTGGAGAAGCTATCTAGATTGTGTTTATTCTTCCTAGAGACATTGAATAAAATGCAAATGCCATTCTTCTGTTTTTAAATGGGGTTTCTACTATAAACTGTTTTGTTATGTGGTTTCTCATCTTTTTCATAAAATATGATCTTATATTTCACTGTAGAAGACAGTGAAAGACCAGTAAACAATACTTATTTTTCTATGTTAATTAAAATTCTAATCGGAGATTGCACTTCAAGCCAAATACTTTTGATTAAAAATAGAAATAAATATATATCAAAAGTTGCAAACTTAACACAACTCATGATTTGAGGCTGTGTTTAGATTTGAGGTAACCTAAAGCCCAGCATAAATTAGATTGTTTTTATCTTGAAATTTATATTTCCCTCCCCTATAGCTTTTGTATAGCACTCTAATAACAGATCCTGATAGTCCCCCCGGGGGCTGTTTCATAGTGGGTTTAAGCTGGCACCGGGGACTCTTCAGAAATGCTTCATAAGCCCACATGAGAAAATGTTAATATTAAAGCATTTATTGCATCATCTTCCTGCCCCCTCCCTTTTTTTTTTGAGAATT
>VBSM01001118.1:33219787-33232889 GCA_008086735.1 Cheirogaleus medius | reverse complement strand
AAAAAAAAAAAAAGCTTTGGTCCAAGGGTAGAAGGTACTCACTTCTGCCAGGGTCAACAGTGCATTGAGGAACTGACAGTCCTTCACTCCCAGATCCTAGGAGGTAAGAAGGAGTGCTATTAGGAACCAGGGACAGGTGTAAAGAAGTAAGCACAGTGGAGCTATTGCCACCTTTCATCCTATCAAGCAGCTTCTCCTATGCAAATTTTTATCTAACTGACAAAAACTGACTGCTGCTTCCTACTTAGAGAAACTCATGCTGGGTGCTCAATTGATGGTTTTTTATTTTTTATTTTTTTGAGACACAATCTCACCCTGTTGCCCAGGTTAGAGTGCCGTGGCGTCAGCCCAGCTCACAGCAGCCTCAAACTCCTGGGCTCAAGCATTCCTCCTGCCTCAGCCTCTGGACTAGTTGGGACTACAGGCATGTGCCACCATGCCCGGCTAATTTTTTCTATATATATTTTTAGTTAGTCAATTAATTTCTTTCTATTTATAGTAGAGACGGGGTGGGTCTCTCTGCTCAGGCTGGTTTCGAACTCCTGAACTCAAACAATCCACCCGCCTCAGCCTCCTAGAGTGCTAGGATTACAGGTGTGAGCCACTGAGCCCTGCCTTAAGTCTTATTATTACATTTAGTTTTTTTTAAAATAAAGACTCTTCCATTTAAGGCAGAAATAAATACTATAAAGCAGCAGTCCCCAACCTTTTTGGCACCAGGGACCAGTTTCATGGAAGACAGTTTTTCTACCGTGGCAGGGGAGAGGGCAAGCAGAGCTCAGGCGGTGATGCTAGCGATGGGGAGGGGAGTGGCTATAAATACAGATGAAGCTTTGCTAGCTGCCAGTGGCTCAGCTCCTGGGTTGCACACTCCCCTCAAGTGATCCTCCTGCCTCAGCCTCCCAGGGTGCGAGGATTACAGGCATGAGCCATCATTCCTGGCCCATTTTTCTTTCTTTTTGTAATTTTATTATGAAAAATCATAAACATGAAATTATACTATAAAAATATAGAATAATGAACACCTATATACTCATCACCTGTATTAAGCCATTAACATTTTGCCATATTTGCTTAATGTTTTCGTTCCCTGAATTCTTTTAAAGTGAATTACAAAAGTCATGACATTTTACCCCTAAATACTTGAGTATGCATCTCTTAAGAAACAATAAGGACATTGTATAACCACAATACCATTATTATCACATCTAAAAAAATTAGCAATCATTCCCTAATTATCCTAAAATGTACTCTATATCTGTTTTTTACAAACCAAGATATAATAAAGGACAATATACTGCATTTGATTAAGTCTCTTAAATCTCTTTTAATGTAGAACGACTCTTTCCCACCTTTTTCTTCCCATGACCACTGAGACCAAGCCAGTTGTCCAGTAGAAATTCTACACTGTAGATTTGTCTAATTATTTCCTCATAGTATTATTTAAGTTGTTCTTCTGTCTCCTATTAAAGACTTGCTAGATTAAGGCTAAACATTATTAGCAAGAATATTTTATAGGCAATGCTGTGCACTTAGTATTGCACATAATTTCTGGTTGTTTCTTAGTGATGCTAAGGTTGATCATTTCATTCAGGTGGTGACTGCCGCATCTTTCCATCTTCCCATTTTGAAGTTAGTTTTCCCATTGCCAGCAGCAAATCTCTTGAGATGATACTTTGGCATCATGTGAATATCCATTTCTCTTTCAGTTTTTTTCTTTCAGTTTTTAACATACTGTTTTATCCTTTTTTTTTTCTTTTAGAAACAGGGTCTCGCTCTGTCACTCAGACTGCCGTACAGTGGCACAATCATAGCTCACTCAGACCTCAAACTTCTAGGCTCAAGTGATCTTACCACCTCAGCCACCCAAGTAGCTAATAGTACAGGTATGCATCACCACCCACGGCTAATTTTTAAATTTTTTTTTATAGAGACAGGGTCTTATTATGTTCCCCAAGTGAACTCCTGGCCTTAAGTGATCTTCCTGCCTCCCAAAGTGCTGGGATTTCAGGTGTGAGCCACCGTGCCCAGCTGTTTTATACTTACTAATGACCCTTACCTAATTCTTTTATTAGGAGTTACAAAATTGTGATTTTTCTGATTATATTGTTCTTTTTACATTTCAGTTAGCATTCTTCTACAAAAGTAATTGATTCCAGTTGACCCCTTCATCAACTGGAGCTATTTGGTTACCCTGAAATGATTTCTACTGGAAAGGTAGAATGAATAATATGTCTGCTTTTTAAATTCTCCTGAATATCACATTTACTCCTAGATTCTTAATAAAAGATCAAAAGAGGCTCAAGAAGTGAAATCATTAGATAATCTGTAAATTTATTATGTGAGTGAGCAAGATAAAACTGGTGGTTAATCTTAGCAAACCCAGAAAGACAGCACATGCTCTCTTGTGACAGATGACCATAAGTGAGCAAATGAGTCTCTTGTGGTAGTCAGCTACAATATGTTCCTCTCTATGGGAGCAGTTCACTAAACTGCAGTTCACTCAAAGATTAGTCAGTTATTTTGATACTAAATCCTTTATTAAAAAAAATAAAAAAAATAAAATAAATAATTAAAAAAAATAAATCCTTTATTAAGAGCTAGATTTAAAGAAGACATATAATCTCAATGAAGAAGTTTAAAAAAGTATTTTTTAGAGGGAGAGGCCAGCAATTTTTTATAGACTGATTTTCAATTTCTTGTTGTTTTAAGCACATGTGTAGTGTCCATATCATTGTTAAACTGACAATTCCTGAATCTGGATTAGGTGACTTGATATGGCTGCCATTAGAAGATTTTCCAGATCTGGATACACAGCCTTCATGGTATAAACAACAACATCTTTAGGGAGACTATCAAAGCCCAGGTTTTTTAGTCTCCTTCTTTCCAGTTAAAGATTCTTTTGGAAAATACTTCTTAGATTTTAAATTCTTTTCTTGGAGTTGTTCCAACTTTGGAACAGCTGCTAAATAGCTACAGTTTTTTAGGCAGTTTCAGCAAGTAGACTTTTCCTGCTGAGCAGCAGTTTTTAAGCCCTAAAAATCTTTATTAGTTTTGTTTATTTACCTCTACAGTTCATTAAAATCTGTAAAATGCTCTTGGCAATTAAATAAGGATGGTGGTATTTATAAGGGATTTTCTGAATGCTGTTGTTTCTTAACCACCCAAATCACAGTTTTGGTTTTTTTGTTGTTGTTGGGTTTTTTGGTTTTTTTTTTGAGACAAAGAGTCTCGCTCTGTTACCTGGACTAGAGTGCCATGGCGTGAGCCTAGCTCACAGCAACCTCAAACTCCTGGGCTCAAGCGATCCTCCTGCCTCAGCCTCCCGTAGCTGGGACTGCAGGCGTATGCCACCATGCCCGGCTAACTTTTTCTAATTTTAGTTGTCTGACTAATTTCTTTTTATTTTTTTTAGTAGAGACGGTGTCTCGCTCTTGCTTAGGCTGGTCTCAAACTCCTGATCTCAAGCGATCCTCCCGCCTTGGCCTCCCAGAGTGCTAGGATTACAGGCCTGAGCCACCACGCCTGGCCAACTGAATTTCTTAATTAAAATAGTTTATCTTCTCTGTAATTTCTTAATTTTTATAGTACTTCCTTATTACTTGGCAAATAAATTACAGTTTTCACAAAACTATGGATTACACATTGTTGAATGGATAATTATGTATGGTAATACTCTTTTCATCTTCTCCTCTTTTCAAAGGTTTTCTCATTGTCCGCTTGGCATATGCTTCTGGAATAATATTCACCATGGTTTTGGATGACCTTCCAAACTTAGAAGACATCTATACTTCCTTGTGTTCGTCAACAGAAGACTCAGAGATGGATTTTGACTCTAGACCAGAAGATGATGACACAAAAAATGATAATGCTTTGCAAGATTCTACAATTTTTGTGGCCTTCAAAGGAAATATAGATGATAAAGACTTCAAGTGGAAATTGGATGCAATATTGAAAAATGTGCCCAGTTTGTTACACATGGGTAATTTGTTTTAATTATTTTTTTCTTCTTGTCACTGGTTTTGTAGTGTTTGCCCTTCCATGGTTATCTTGACTTTTACAAAGCAGACGTTTGCTAAACTGGGTCAAAAGGCTGATTTTAAGGGCAAAGGTGAAATTTTAGGATTTTTGGAAAGTAGAAATACTGTTGTGTTTCTTTTAACTACATAGAGGAACTGAATATAATAAAGTTGCTTAACATAGAAATTCTTAAATAATCTAGTGGATAGAAGTAATTCTCAAGTCCCAGATTTATTGTTTTTTACTCTCTAGTCTTCAATTTCCTTACCTGTAAATGGACAAGCTTACACTGGATCTTAAAGGCCCTTTAACGCTTAGAAAACTATTATTCCATTAGTCTGCTTATAATGTACTTAAATTTGCTTGCTTAAATTTTATATCAGAGATCATTAACAGCCTGCTGGACGCAGCCTGCAACCATGTGTTGTTTGGCCCATTTTTTAGTGTTTGGGGATTTTTTGTTTGTTTTTTGTTTTTTATTTTATTTTATTTTATTTTTGAGACAGAGTCTGGCTCTGTTGCCCAGGCTAGAGTGCTGTGGCATCGGTCTAGCTCACGGCAACCTCAAACTCCTAGGCTCAGGCAATCCTACTGCCTCAGCCTCCCTAGTAGCTGGGACTACAGGCATGTACCACCATGACCGGATAATTTTTTCTCTTGGTAGACATGGGGTGTTGCTCTTGCTCAGGCTGGTCTCAAACTCCTGAACTCAAGTGATCCTCCTACCTCGTCCTCCCAGAGTGCTAGGATTACAGGCGTGAGCCACTGTGCAGGCCCTCTCTCTTCTTTTTTGTGTTTTTCTCCATCTTAATTGCTTTCTATTTATTCAGTGCCTATAGTGTGTGTCAGGTACCGTGGTAGGTTTTCTGCATGTGTTATCTCATTTAGTACTCAAACAATCTCATGAAGTAGTTTTTTCATAGTTTTAAAGAAGAGAAAGATAAGTTTCAGAAAGGTTAAATAACTTGTTCATCCTCACCCAGGTGCTAAGTGTCAAAGCTGGGTTTAGATTTGAATTCTGTCTAACTCCAAAGCCTAAGCTATCTCAGCTATTCCAAGCTGGTGCTCTGCCTTATTCTTTTACTGTTTTTTGTTTTGTTTTAGTTCTACATCTTCTGGTGGCCAAAAGGTTGCTAATACTGTTCTCTTTCTTTCATGACCAAGAATCCAGCAAGCTAAAAGTACAGAAGGTAGAACCCTGGAACAGTGTGCGTGTGACATTCAACATCCCCCGGGAAGCAGCGGAGCGGCTACGGATCCTGGCTCAGAGCAACAACCAGCAGCTTCGGGACCTAGGGATTCTCTCCGTTCAGATAGAAGGTCTTTCACTTTGCCATGTGCCCATCTGGACCAAAATCATTACAATAGTAGAATATAGCATGATTTTCTCTGCTGCTTTGTTTGTTCCTCTGCTCTTACGTTTCAGAATGTCAAGTAACTTATGTAACCTGTATTTCACATTGCAGCACCTTAGGATAAAAGAGGGTTTGAGGTTATTGCTGGGTCCTGATGGTCTTCGGTATCCATAGCATTGTTCTGCAGTCTTTCAGACTTTAGATTTTGTTTACATCCTGACCAGGAATTGATATGAGTGTGTGTGTTCGTTTTCATAGCTTAGTGGGGTTTTTTTTTTTTTTTCTAATTTAGCTTGATTGTTTTGTTCTGTTTTTTTAAGAGACAGCGTCCTGCTATGTTGCCCCGGCTAAGACTTGAACTCCTGGGATCAAGTGATTCTCCCACCTCAGCCTCCCAAGTAGTTGGGACTACAGGTGCATGCCACCTTGCCCAGCTTAAAGAATATCTAATTTCAAGGCCAGGCTGGGTGGCTGATGCCTGTAACCCTAGTACTTTGGGAGGTCCAGATGGGAGGATTGCTTGAAGCCAGGAGTTTGAGACCAGCCTGAGCAAGAGCAAGACCCCATCTCTATAAAGAATAGAGAAAGTAGCTGGGCATGATGGTCCATGCGTATAGTCCCAGCTACTCAGGAAGCTGAGGCAGGAGGATCGCTTGAGCCTAGGAGTTTGAGGTTGCAGTGAGCTATGATGAGGCCACTATACTCTAGCCCAGGTGACAGAATCAGACACTACCTAAAAAAAAAATCTAATTTCAATTACTTCCTTCCACCAAATAAACTTTAGTATTTTCTTTATTCATCTAACAGTTTGGGAGGTCCTGAACAGTCCTTGGGTAGCAATGTTCATTTTTCAAATATTTTTTTTTCCTTTTTTCTTTTTACCTATTATGGGTACCTAATAGTTGTATATATTTATAGAATACATGTGATGTTTGGTACAGGCATACAATGTGAATTAAATCAGGGTAATTGAGGTATCCCTCATGTCAGGCATTTATCATTTCTTTGTGCTAGGAACATTGCAGTTCCACGTTTTTAGTTATTTGAAAGTATACCCTAGCTTATTTTGATTATAGTCACTTTGTTGTGCTATCAAATATTGTTTATTCTATCTAACTATATTTTTGTGCCCATTAACCATCCCTACTTTATCCTCCTTCCCTGCTACTCTTTCCGGCCCCTGGTAACCATAATTCTCTCTGTCTCCAGGAGATCAATTGTTTTTAATATTTAGCTCCCACATATGAGTGAAAACATGTGAGATTTGTCTTTCTATGGTTGGCTTATCTCAAGATAATGTTCTCCAGTTCCATCCACGTTGTAAATGGCAGGATTTCATTTTTTTTTTATGGGTATATAATCCATTGTGTATATGCAACACAATTTCTTTATCCATTCATCTGTTGATGGACATTTAGTAAAATATTTTCACCAGAGTAATCCTTTTCAAAATGAAAATAGCATCCACGCATAGCTTAAAGCCCTGCTATCCCTTGCTGTTGTTCAAAGAATGAACACCAAACTCCTTACCATGATCTCAGACCTTGCATCGTCTGACTTCTACCTTCCTCACCCAGCCTTATTTTATATACCTCTCCTCCTTTGCTTTCTGTGTTCCAGCCTCTCCAACTTTCTTTTGTTTCCTTAAACACACAGTTCTTCCTTCTGTGACAGGTCCTTTGCATTGATGTCTTTTCTGTATCAAATCCTATCCCCTACAATTCCCCCTTCCCCTAATTAATGCTTACTGAGCCTTCAAATATCAGCTTAAATCTTGATGGTATATTTTCTGAACTCCTTGGCTAAGTTATAGTTCTTGTTATATGTTCTTGCAAAAGTCTGTTTCCTTCCTTCAGATCATCTATCTCATGCTTTCTTAGAGCAATTATTTGATTATTGTTTTATTACCCCATAGACTGTAAGCTTTAGCACTTAGAATATAATGATAAATAAAATATGGTACTTAGCGTTATGAACTCAGAAGAGCTCATGACCTTAGTAAGGAAGACAAACCTGTGAGAGATGTAAGTACCAAGTGTGGGGAGTATTTTGGGGGCCCAGTGGAGCTAGAACCCTCTTTTCCCCTTCTGTGTGGATACAAACAAGGTGGCAACCATCGATTCCAGCCTTCCCTTTCACTATTGGACCAAGCCCTCCTGACCCTATGCTTACTTAGAACCTAGATGCTCCGTAAAACCTCAGCAGCCAACGTCATCATTTTGTATGTAAGAGTGAGACACATTTAGTGCAGGTTGCTATACCCCAAAAGGGACAATACCAACAAATGAAGATTATTTAAAGAGAGTTATATATAGATTGAGAAATGGGATAAATGCCCTCATTTGATAAATAAGGGAATAGTGATTTAAAGAATAACCAGTTTATTATGAAAAATGTTAGATTATCTAAAAGGATCCAGAGAAGTAAAATTAAATCACAGCAATCTATAGGTTGAATTGGGAAGAGTGGAAGTCGAAAAACTATTGGATAAAATAGTAATATATAGGCTGTTTTTATTTTATGGAACACATAAGTGGTTTCTTAAAAACCCCAAACATTTTAGTCTCTGTTACCTATTTGGCTGAGTTAAAGACTTTGGAACCTTAATTGATAGTGTTTTTCACTGGAGAAGGAAGTACCAGTTTCATCTCTGAATCAGACCTATTTCCTACAGGTTCTTAAAGGGATAAAATGCTGTCTCTCCTTTAATATTATGGCCATAAATTAAAACATAAAGGCCAGGTGTGGTGGCTCACGCCTGTCATCCTAGCACTCTGGGAGGCCAAGGCGGGCAGATCACTCAAGATCAGGAGTTCAAGACCAGCCTGAACAAGAACGAGACCCCGTCTCTACTATAAATAGAAAGAAATTAGCCAACTAACTAATTAGCCAAACAACTAAAAAAAAAAATAGAAAAAATTAGCTGAGCGTGGTGGCGCATGCCTATAGTCCCAGCTACTCGGGAGGCTGAGGCAGAAGGATTGCTTGAGCCCAGGAGTTCAAGGTTGCTATGAGCTAGGCTGACGCCACAGCACCCTAGCCCAGGCAACAGAGTGAGACTCTGTCTCAAAAAACAAAAAAACCCCCATAAGCGTGACTAAGAAAGCAAATAGATAACGTAATTTAAGAAATTATGAAATTCACGTATGACAATGATCATCACAATGCAGAAAGGGCTCTTTAGCGTTTAGGCTACATATGTGTCCCAGGTGATCTCCTTTTCTCTCTTTCCATACTCCTGGGAATTCAGGCAGAGTTGAAAAGGGTGGCAGCAGCTTTTGCTTTTGTGAAACTGGTGATGATGACTTTGTAAGTTGTGAAAAGGAAGTGTTGCCACTGTCATGGTGTCTGCTGCAAGGATTAAGGGACAGGTTGTTCCCCCAATAGTCCATTCTCCGTTGAAGAATACTGTCTGTACCCTTCCTTTTTTGAGTTTTGGCCAGGGAGCTTGGGAGGCATCTTTCTAAAGGACATTTTGTGATCCCTCTGTAAATTCATGGTGATCTAAAGCAGAAGTCTACAAAATTTTTCTGTAAAGGGCCAGGAATAAATATTTTTGGCTTTGTGGGCCATAAATCTGTGTCACAAGTACTCTGCTTTTGTAGGGCAAAAATAGCCATAGGTAATATGTAAATGAGTGAATGTGGCTGGGTTCAAATAACACTTTATTGAAATAAACAGGCAGTGGGCTGGATTTGGCCCAGAGGACTTAGTTTGTGGACTCACAGTTGGCAAGTTTGGGAGCCAATAGTGTTCTCTAGATGTGTTTCTTTGACACAAATTAGCATATATGCAATTGGTAAATAGAGGACTGATAACATTATATTGTGGAAATTGTGTTTATTCATGTGTGATTTTTTTTCCTAGGCAAGAATAGCTGGAATAGTGGAAAGAGAATTATAATTATCAACAAGAAAAAAAGCCTTTAGCTCAGCTGTTGCATAGGTGGGAGTCCTTTCAGCTCTATTTAAAAAAAAATTAGGAATGAGAACTTACATTAGGTGCCTTCCCCAAACATGCACCCCTCAGCCTTGCATGGCTCTCAGCTCATGACAGGTTTCACTTCCTTCGGTGCCCATCTTAATGGCAGCCCCATTAAGTGGCTCAGAGCTCCACTGCATCTGCATTACCTCAGCACCTTGAACCAGGCATTTCCACTCCATTGTTTCTGGGTATTTTGTCTCCTTCAATTTATTGTTTTTATTAGAGCTCTGTTTACCAAGCTTTGCAGATTTTGAGTTTGCCCCAAGACTGTTATTGTCAATGTGAGATTTGATAGAATGTAAGGTTTTCCAGGAATGCATTTATCATATAGATAATGCCTATAATTGTTTGTAAGGTTATGATAAGATGACTATCATATATTCAGTAAATAACTAATGAGTACCTACCATGTAACAGGCACTTTTATGTATGAAGGATATAGTTAGGGTGACTATATAATTTATCATCTAAATCAGGACACTTTTTTTTTTCTCATTATATTGTATATCCATAAATCAGGACGCTTTTGAGAGTGAAATGGGATACTATTAATAATTATGCTAGAACAAACAGATGTAAAGGAACTAGGGCCAACTTATGATTACCCTTATATAGAGATGGGGGAGGCAGACAAGAAAACAAGTGAATAAATAATTACATGGGTTGTGCTCTGAAGAAATAACAAGATATTCTGATAAGGGTTATCTAACCTTGGGTAGGATGGCTGGTGAAGGCCTTTTTGAGCATGTGACATTTAAGATTACATGGAAAATCGAGAAGCTGGCTATGTGAAGAGTGCAGAGAACTGTTCCAGGCACAAGGAACAACATGTGCAAAGGCCTTGAGGTGAAAAGCAGCTTTGTGTGCTTAAGAAACTAAAAAATGACACTGGATCTGAATCCTTGTTACTGAAGGAGAAAAATATCATGAGGTGAGGTTAGAGAGGCGGGCAAGGGCTAGATCTTTGAGCTGTCCAATATGGTAGCTATAAGCTGTAGGTGGCTGTTAAGTACTGAAAATGTGGGTAGTCCAAACTGATATATGCTATAAGTACATAATACATATTGAATTTTGAAGACTTAGCACTCCACAAAGAGAATGTAAAATATCTCATTAATAATTTTTATATTATTACATGTTGAAATAATAATACATTGGATGTATTGGGTTAAATAAAGTATATATAATTAATTTCATCTGTTTCTTTTTATGTTTTTACTCTTCTAGAAACATTTTAAATTACAGGTGTGGCTCATTTTGTATTTTTGTTGAACAGCAGTGGGATAGATAAATAATTGAGGTATTATATAGCCTGTTAAGAAGTTTGGCTTTTATTTCTAAAATAGTGGGAAGCAGTGGAGTGGTTTTAAGCAGAGGAGTGACATGATCTGATGTCTGTTTCAAGAACGATGCTCTCAGCTTAGAATGGCTTAGCAAATCTGGTATATTAATAGTTCCTTCCCTTTGGTGGAAAACCCCAAGATCTGTATTCTCATTCATGCCTGGCTTCTATTGGCAAGCTAGAACATCTTGCAGCCCCCAGTGATTGGCCCCTTATTGGTAGGATGTTTGTTCCCTATAACCAGCCAACCTCTCTGGTTAGAATACATACAGAAAGCTGACCTAGATCAGTGACAGGACAGAGAAACTGTTGTGCCTCATTAACTTTCTGCTTTACCACCTGAGTATAAACCAGAGCCCTACATTATAAAAGGACTTGGATGAGTGCAGCCTCTCAACTCCTCAGCCACAGGGTAGCTCTATTTTAACTGTCCCTAACATGATGCTGTCTTCCATAGTAACAATAGTCAAGATTTTGGATTAAGCATTCTGAATCTCATTTCAGAGACCTTTTTGTCATTGAACTAAACAAGATTTAAGTTGCCTCTAAGTTTAAGGTCTATTTATTAATAGTTGGAGTACTTCTAGTGACATTACCTACAAGGCTGTTGTGGAACTCAAATGATAGAAGATTTTGTAAGCATTAAAAACCCTATACAAATGTTAGTCTTATCATTAGGTGTCGCAGAGGTGAATTAGTAGCTATCTATCTCCTCTTCACTGCATGATTTTTTTTTTTCTGCTGGAAATATGTTTGTAGTGCAGTTATTGAAAGGAAATTGGCATTTTGTTCACAAGTATTAACAGTGTCCCCACACTATCATATGTTCTTTCTCCATTAAACCTACTCATATCTCTGCCTTCTGGTCATAAATTCCTAAAAAAAAGTCTAGGATTTTGAGTTTCTGAGAACATTTTCTTCCTTCATGCATACATACACGCACACACACAATTGGTGAGCTGGTTGATAAATATTCAGAGTTCTGGGTTCTCTATTAACACTAAGCATCATTAATAATTGCCTTTCTGCCATATTACAAGTAAGAATTAATTATAATCTCCTTGTGCTCCATTTAAGTAAACCTGCTCAGATGGGTTAAAGAAAAACCCATGTAATATTGAACTCACCATTTTTGTGGTGGTATATTAACCATAATTCTTCAAAAACACAGAAAACTAAAGCACTTTGTACCTGGTGTTTACAAAATTTGCATCTTACTCTGATGATTTCCTTTTAATAACTTGACTATCATTTTCAGGGGAAGGTGCTATCAACCTGGCTTTGGCTCAGAACCGAAGCCAAGATGTGAGAATGAATGGACCTATGGGAGCCGGAAGTTCAGTTAGGATGGAGGCGGGATTTCCGATGGCAGGTGGTCCAGGTGAGACCTTTCACTCATTGTATGACATTTTACTAGTTTCTTTTTTTGGCTTTGTTTGCTAATATGTGATCCTTTGAGTCCTGCAAATTAGGTGGGGGCTCATACCATACCCACATCTCTGGTTGCAAGTGGCTCATGCCTATGATCCTGGCACTTTGAGAGGCGGAGGCAGGAAGATTGCTCGAGACCAAGAGTTGAAGACCAACCTGAGCAACATAGCGATACCCCATCTCTACAAAACCTTTTTTTAAAATTAGCCAGGTGTGGTTGTGCATACCTGTAGTCCTAGCTACTTGAGAGGTTGAGGCAGGAGGGTTCACTTGAGCCTAGGAATTCAAGGTTAGAGTGAGCTACAATTGGATCATTGCACTCTATAGTCTGGGCAACAGAGCCAGACCCTGTCTCTAAAAAAATAAAATAAAAAAGAAAATGAGATATGAGTCACTCTCAGGAGGCTAGGCTCATAGCATGAAGCATCTTTGCAATCTTCTGGTCTCATACTTAAAGGCTGATGAACACAGAGCCATGCAGCAAACATTCACTGAGTTCATGTTGTATGGCAGAACAATAGGAAAGTGTTAGAAATAGAAATGAATAAAACATTTTCCATCCTCAGTATGTTTATAGTGTAGTAGAGAATGTAGCTTTCCAGCTCCCACTTTCTCTGAAGCTGAGAATCTATGAGAATTCTTGTGTGCATATGTGGAATCTGTAGATGTATGTGAATACATGTTTTTATGTATTTAGAATTTGAGAGAGTTATAAATTGTTTGCTTTCTTTTCTAATAATCTTAAAATTTCTTCATCAGAGATTGAACTCAATATTCTGTGAAACTCAGAATATTAGAATTGTGTTGGCTCTCATTTAAAGCTGAGGAAGTTGTGGAACTCACAGAAAGGGAGTGATTTGTCCAGAGTCAGGGAGCAGCAGGCCAGTGTCACAGATCTTCTAACTCCCAGTTCAGTGCTCTTCTCACTATATTAGTGGCTTTTCTTTTCTTTCTTTCTTTCTTTTTTTTT
>VBSM01001118.1:33180686-33216899 GCA_008086735.1 Cheirogaleus medius | reverse complement strand
AAAAAAAAAAACACAAACAAGCAAGTAAAAAAAAATGGTGAATTTGAAGAAAATAACCCAGAATGCAGCAAAGAGAAATAAATAAAGACAACGAAATATGAAAAGAGTCAAGAGACATAAGGATAAAATGAGAAGGTTGAATGTATGTTTGAAAAGAGTTCCAGAAGAAGAAGAAGAAATTGGGGAGGATGGAGAGAGAATGGCTGACATTTTTCCAGAACTGATAAAAGACATAAGTCCTTAGATTCAGAAGCACAGCAATCCTGAGCACTACAAATAAAAAAATAAACCCACACCTAGACACGGTATTGTAAAACTACAGAACATTGAAAACAAAGAGAATGTTAAAAGCTACCCAAAAGAAAAGACCAGTTATTTACAAGGGAAAGCTACCAGACCTACAGCTGATTTCATAATAGTGGCATTGAAATCTAGAAAACATTGGAATAATATTTTCAAATGCTGAGAAAATAATTGACAGACTAGAATTTTAAATGTAGCTATACTATCAATATATGAGAAAGGCCGGGCGTGGTGGCTCACGCCTATAATCCTAGCACTCTGGGAGGCTGAGGCGGGAAGATTGCTTGAGCTCAAGAGTTCGAGACCAGCCTGAGCAAGAGCGAGACCCGTGTCTACTATAAATAGAAAGAAATAAGCCAAACAACTAAAAATAGAAAAAAATTAGCTGGGCATGGTGGCATGTGCCTGTAGTCCCAGCTACTCGGGAGGCTGAGGCAGGAGGATCGCTTGAGCCCAGGAGTTTGAGGTTGCTGTGAGCTAGGCTGATGCCACAGCACTTGATAGCCCAGGCAACAGAGTGAGACTCTGTCTCAAAAAAAAAAGTATATGAGAAGGCTGGGTGCGGTGGCTCACGCCTTTAATCCCAACACTTCAGGAGGCTGAGGTGGGAGGATTGCTTCAGGCCAAGAGTTCCAGACAAGCCTGGGCAACACAGTGAGACCCCATCTCAAAAAAAAGTATATGAGGCCAGGTGTAGTGATTCACGCCTGTAATCCCAGCTCTTTGGGAGGCCAAGATGGGAGAATAGCTTGAGCTCAAGAGTTCGAGACCAGCCTAAGCAAGAGCGAGACCCCGCCTCAACTAAAAATAGAAAAATTAGCCAGGCAAAGAGGTGTGCGCCTGTATAGTCCCAGGTACTCAGGAGGCTGAGGCAGGAGGATCGCTTGAGCCCAGAAGTTTGAGGTTGTAGTAAGCTATAATCACACCACTGCACTAGGGCCCAGGAGACTGTCTCCAAAAAGAAAAGTAGTATGAAATAAAGACCTTTTCAAAGAGACTAAGAGAATTTACCATTAACAGACCCTTGCTAATTGAACTGCTCAAGGATGTACTTCAGGAAGAAGAAAATTGATCCTAAGATGGAAGAAATAAGATCTAAGAAGGAATGGTGAGCTAAATAATTGGTAAACATGGGGTAAATCTAAATAAGCATTGACTTATTTAGCAATGATGATCGTATATTGTCTTTAGACTTTAAGTCATGTATGTCTGTTGACATTTTAAAGATATCAATAAAATAATAGAATGTATAATTTCTAAACTAGCAACAAAGGAGTAGAGAGGAAGGGCATGATGAAATAAATCAATCCAGTAAAATTCAGGAAAAATAAGAAAACAGCATAGAAAAAGGGTGAATAGAAATCATAAAATGACAGAATAAATCAAAATATACCATTAGTTAACAATAAAAGTAAATGGATTATGAACACTGATAAAAAGGAAATGATTAGGCCAGGCATGGTGGCTCATGGCTGTAAGCACTCTAGGAGGCCAAGGTGGAAGGATAGCTTGAGGCAAGGGTTTAAGACAAGCCTGGACAACATAGTGAGACCCTGTCTCTACAAAAAAATTTAAAAAATTAGCTGGGCGTGGTGGTGCACACTTGTAGTCAGAAGGATTGCTTGAGCCCAGGAGTTCAAGGTTACAGTGAGCTATGATTGTGCCACTGTACTCCAGCTTGAACAACAGAGCGAGAACCTGTCTCTAAGAAAAAAAAAATAAAATGATTAATCAGTCTTAGGTTTAGCTATATACTCTTATAGGAAACATAAAATATAAAGACTCAGACAGCTCAAAGTTAGTATAGAAAAAAAGATAAACAAGGTGAATATTAACCAAGAAAAAGAGGTATATTTTTATCAGATAAAACAAACATTAAGATAAAAAGCATTGCTGAGGATAAATAGGGTCACTGTATGATATAAAAGGAACAGTTCACCAGGAAGGTAGCTAAACTTACATACTTAATAACCTACCCTCAAAATATGTAAGAATTGCATGGAGATAGGAAATCTTAGGGGAGATTTTAACATAATTCTGTTAGTAACTAATGGATTAAGCTTATAAAAAATTAGTAAGGATAAGGAAAACTTGAATAATAATTAAAATAGTTTTATATGATGGACAATATATAGAAACCATGCAGTAATAATTCAAGAATTCTTAATCTTTCCAAGCAAAAATGGAAAATTTATACAAATTGACCATGAATTCCAACCAAGAGCAAGTTTTAGTAAATACCAAATATTGATATCACACAGATCCTGTTCTCTGATCACAGTGCAATTAAATCAAGTGAGTAGCGGGGAAAAGAAATAAAAAAAAAAACTCTTGTTTTTTGGACATTTAGAAATATATTCTAAAACCTAAAGATTATTTAAAAAGCAATCATGATGGAAATTAGACAATATTTAGAATGGAGTAATGAGAATAGTACATACCAAAATTTGTGAGATGTAGCTAACACAGTGCTTAGAAGAAATTTTAGCCCTCAGAAATTTATATTAATGAAGAATATCAACTGAAAATTAACAAGCTAATTGTCTGACTTAAGAATGGAGAAAAAGAACAGCAAAGTAATAAGCTAGGAAGGAAATAATGGAGATAAGAGCAGAGATAAGTATGAATCAGAAAAACAGTAAAGCAGAGCAGCAAACCCAAAAGATGTTTCTTTGAAAGGACAACTAAAACTGATAACCTGGGTAAGACTACTAAAGAAAAAAAGGGAGGCACAAGCAATGTAAAGAATAGGAAAAAAGTACACACTTTTAAAGGGTGAATTTTTTAGTGTATGAGTTATATCTCAATTTTTTTTAAATAGCAAAAAGTATATTCTATCCATAACTTCATGCTAATAAATTTCTAAGTGTTGGCAAAATTATAATTTAATCAAAATTGACTCAGTAGGGCATAATAAACTTGAAAAATCTATAACCACTTAAGAAATGGAAATAATTAAAGATCTGTTTCCATATGAATTAATTAGTATATCCTATAGGCCCAGATGGTTTTATAGGTAAGTTTTTACTAAACATTTAAAGAACAGATGTACATACTCTTCCAGAGCATAGAAAAAGAGGAAAGATTCTTTCCAACTTATTTTGAGGTTATTTTAATCTTGATGCCAAAAGTCAAAGAAGGACAGAAAGAGAGGATAATTATAAGCTGTTCTCACTTAAGAACATAGATGATAAATCCTAGAAAATATAACAGTATCAGAAATGAGAGAAATGGAAGAGGAGCTCTCAAACTGCTAGTTGGAGTATAAATTAGTATAACCATTTTCAAGAGCAATTTACCAATATGTAGTAAAATTGAAGATGCTTATACTTTAAAACCTAGCAATTCTGGGCTGGTCGCAGTGGCTCACACCTATAATCCTAGCACTCTGGGAGGTCAAAGCGGGAGAATCACTTGAGCTCAGGAGTTCAAGACCAACCTGAGCAAGAGTGAGACCTTGTCTCTTAAAAAAAAAAAATCTAGCAATTCTAAGTATATGGTCTAAAATAGTCTAAAGATACTCTCATATGTCCACAAGAATTCATGACAAATACATGGCCTTGAAAAATTGTAAGAATAAAAAGGAAAAAGTAAAGCCTTAGTAGTCATCAGCAGAAAGATGGATGAATGTTTCTATACCATTGAGCACTTACAGCAGTCAACAGGGTTGAATCTCAATAATATTAAATGAAAAAGGAAACTGAAAAAAAATTCATATAGTATGATACCATTTATGTAGAGATTTAAAAGCATACAAGACCAGGCACAGTGGCTCACTCCTGTAATCCTAGCACTCTGGGAGGCCAAGGTGGGAAGATCACTTGGCATCAGGGGTTCAAGACCAGCCTGAGCAAAAGCAAGACCCCGTCTCTACAATAAATAGAAAAATTAGCCGAGAATGGTAGTGTGCACCTGTAGTCCCAGCCACTCAGGAGGCTGAGGCAGGATGATCACTTGAGCCCAGGAGTTTGAGGTTGCTGTGAGCTATGATGATACCACTGGACTCTAGCCAGAGTGACAGAACAGGACCCTGTCTCAAAAAAAAAAAAAAATGCTGTGCGCTTACCTACATATACAGAAAAGGTAAATGAACATGCATAGAACTGTTAGTCCCAATTATAATAAAAGGAAGGAAATGGAACCAGATTGGGAAGGAATAGGAGACTTCTGCTGTATCTACATGTATATCTGATGTAGGTAGAACAAATTTTGTAGATTTAAAAAAGATAAATGATGAATATAGAAATTTTCGTGCCTTTTCATATTCTTGAAATATTTCATTAAAAACAAAAATTGTGCCAATTCCAGTATTCTATTGTAGGGATTTTTTTTTCTAGGATTAATAAGGATGAACAGCCCTGCCACTGTTATGATACCCCAGGGTGGAAATATGTCATCTTCCATGATGGCACCAGGCCCCAATCCAGAGCTCCAGCCAAGGACTCCTCGCCCTGCTTCTCAGTCAGGTAATGACCTCCAATCTTTGAGGATTGAAGAGGCCAAAACTTCCTGCACAGATCAGCTGTCTCTGATGCCGAATTTCTAACTGCCTAACTCAAAATGCCACCTTCTTTATAAAATCTGCCCT
Organism: Cheirogaleus medius; assembly: GCA_008086735.1. Classification (NCBI taxonomy): domain Eukaryota; kingdom Metazoa; phylum Chordata; class Mammalia; order Primates; family Cheirogaleidae; genus Cheirogaleus; species Cheirogaleus medius. The sequence continues at coordinate 33,212,008 of VBSM01001118.1, read as the reverse complement.
GATTTCTCTAAGCTAAATGTCATCATTTTCTTAGAATTTCTCATGATTCTCTTATCATTTACACCCCAACATTCCTCAAAATTCATGCCTTGGCCTACTTAGTCTTGCAAGATATTCCATGACGGAGAATTCTGTAGTCAAGTAAACTTGGTAAATGCATCATTCTTTGTCCCCCTCCTCGAGATTCAAAATTAACATATTAGAGCCACCGAAAGCCCTACTGTGAAGAAACCTAAGGTTGTTAGTTTCGGTGTTTCCCAAACCTAATCGACTGTTTTGTTTTCTTTTTTATAACACTAATTTTCATAGTTCCCCAGAATGTAATTTGGAAAATATTGCTCTCTATTCATGTTTGGCTCTTATATCCACTATTGAACCATAAGCTCTTTTTAAGGCAGGATTCATATTTCTGTTGTTATCCTGCTTTGCACATACAAGGTATTCACAAACACTTATTTTGTTGAATAGTGCCAGCAGATTTTACTCTATATTTGCAGAATTGCCAAGGCCATTGCTCTAGGTTACAGTAGGTTAATTATTGCTTTGTTGACTATCTTTAAACAGATGCAATGGACCCACTCCTCTCTGGGCTTCATATACAGCAGCAAAGTCATCCCTCAGGATCTTTAGCTCCCCCACACCACCCGATGCAGCCTGTTCCTGTGAACAGACAAATGAACCCAGCTAATTTTCCCCAGCTGCAGCAGCAGCAACAGCAGCAACAACAACAGCAACAGCAGCAACAGTTGCAGGCAAGACCCCCACAGCAACATCAGCAGCAACAGCCACAGGGAATTCGACCCCAGTTTACTGCCCCAACTCAGGTGCCTGTTCCTCCAGGCTGGAACCAGCTGCCTTCCGGAGCCCTTCAACCTCCTCCAGCCCAGGGTTCTCTGGGCACAATGACTGCAAACCAAGGGTGGAAGAAGGCTCCCTTGCCTGGCCCAATGCAACAGCAACTCCAGGCAAGACCATCCTTAGCCACGGTACAGACACCTTCCCACCCTCCCCCTCCATATCCCTTTGGCAGCCAGCAAGCCTCACAAGCCCATACAAACTTTCCTCAGATGAGCAACCCAGGCCAGTTCACAGCTCCTCAGATGAAGAGCTTGCAGGGAGGGCCCTCCAGGGTCCCAACCCCCCTGCAGCAGCCCCACCTCACCAACAAGTCTCCTGCCTCCTCACCCTCCTCCTTCCAGCAGGGATCCCCTGCATCCTCCCCAACGGTTAACCAAACTCAGCAGCAGATGGGACCAAGGCCACCTCAAAATAACCCACTTCCCCAGGGATTTCAGCAGCCTGTCAGCTCTCCAGGTCGGAATCCTATGGTTCAACAGGGAAATGTGCCACCTAACTTCATGGTGATGCAGCAGCAACCACCAAACCAGGGGCCACAGAGTTTACATCCTGGCCTAGGAGGTGAGGAACACTGAAGCTATTTGTGATGATAAATTTGCTGGAGATAGATCTTAGTAGAACTTCAGTTTTTAGAGTTAATGGAGGGAGTGAAATAAGGATATAATTATTTGGTTTTGTTGATATGGTGGTGACGCTTGTATAACTTAGTTAACTTGATACATTATGAAGCATCTTACTGGTTAATTTTAAGCTAGCTCTCTGGATTAAAATGCAGGTAAAATTCAATATAGAGATGTTCATTTTGTTTTTCAAATTATTTTTGCTTGATCTTGTACTAGTAAATAAAAATGTCCAGAAGAAACATGCATTTTATTAACAATTTAAACTTCTCAGCTGTTGAAAAAATTTATACAGTAGAACAAAAATGAAAAGATAAGGACAAGGGTCTTATTGGGGAAAAGGCCCTTATAATTATCAATTTTGATAATCCTATTAATAGTAAAATAGTAAGCATGGTATTTATTAAGTTTGATTAAAGTTTTAAAGGGGAATAAGTTTGGAAATCATTGACTTTTATAGATTTATAATGCCAATGCCTGCTCCTTAGAGAGGGAATTCCACCAGTTATACCTAAAGGAGATTTATTTATTTATTTTGTAAGGTGCCTCTTGTATGAAGAAAAAGCAATGGAGCTTAATGTGTGAGAGGTAAAACGATTACAGTAAAACTTATCCATCTCCATGTTTATTATTTATTCTTATTAATCATTGATCTAGTGCACATGAATGTGCTTGGAGCTTTTCAGTAAGGTATAGAGAGTATCAGTAATACTATCATCTGATAAGCATATCCCCCACCAAAAGATACCCATTGCCAACCCAGAAAAAACCCTTGCATCTTTAGTGCGACATAGCAAAGGCATGTTCCCATGGTTTCTGGTGAAATTAAGTTGCTCATCAGTCTTTTCACTCTCCTGTAATTAATTTTGCTGACATGCAGGCTCTAATATTTGAATCCTAAGAAGTTCTTAGAAAATGCAAGAATGTTTCAGTTCCAAACTTCACTGTTCTGGGCATCTGGCCCTGGAGCAGTGGAAGCTGGGTAGTCCCTTCTGCAAAAGTGATTACTGATTTATTTACAATGGAAGCATGCAAATGGGACTTGTCACTGCTAAAAAAAGGACAAATGCATATTTATCTGCAAAGAGTCTTTCAGGGCATTGAAAATTTGGCCCTTAAAAACATAAATGGACTAATACAAGAAATTTTTAAGTGAGCTTTAGGGTCTTGATGCTTTCATAGAGCAGATGATATGCTCACCTAGGTGATCTGGCCACATCAAGGCCTGCATTGTAAATGATGAGTGGGTTCTGAGATTCTTCTTACTATAAATTTATTTTCTGAAATTAGGCCTTCCTAAAAGGAACTAATTCTTGAGTAAGATTCTATTAGAGCATGGTTTTCAGTACCACAGCTGTCAGAATCACAGCAAACTTTATGAGGGGAAGGCATGATGATAAATTTAATATAGCCTCACTTTGAAGCTCCTATGAACTGTTTCTGATCTCTTGTCTCTTCTGAAGAGACAAACACAATATTGGGGGGAAATTTTCTGCAAAGGAGATCGTCATCCATTTCCCTCAAAGGAAAAAGAAATCACCTATCTTTAATATCGGGACCCAGCTCTTTGTTTTACAGTATTTCATATCAATTTGTTAAATATGAGAGAGTTTAGCCGATTCCTTTGGTGCCTGTGTTAAAGTATGTAAAGTTTTGGGGTCCGTTGTATAAAAAAAAGTGAGCCCTCAAACCTTGCTGTGGCATGGCCTCAGATCACATTTAGGGAGCAGATTGCCATCTTTTCCTTGGCATGTTCTAAGTGTAAATTTTTTAGTATTTCTTTTTCATTTTGACAATGCTCATATAAGAAATTGTGTTGATTTTTTTAACCATCTTTCCCAACCTTGTTATTAAAGATCCTACCAGTGTGACAGAGAGAGCTAAGCCAGTGGAGACTTCATGCAGCTCATCCTTCCTTATTCATTCCATATCTAATCAAGAGTATAAATTTGCTAGGTAACTGCCTTACTCATTGTTTTCTATTAAGGAATGCCTAAACGCCTCCCACCTGGCTTCTCAGCAGGACAGGCCAATCCGAACTTTATGCAAGGTCAGGTGCCTTCGACCACAGCAACCACCCCTGGGAATTCAGGAGCCCCTCAGCTGCAAGCAAATCAAAATGTCCAGCATACAGGTTTGTTTTCTGTGATTTATTCAGCCAGGATTTATTGAGTATTTTGTGGTAGACTTGATAGGCAACAAGGGTATACAGACAAATAAGTCCTGGTCTCTCTGCTTAATTTCACACCCACAAGTATTCTTTCAGAGCAATAACTAATATGTAGAAAGTAGGTAAAATGTCTCAGGAAACACCTAAGAAAAGGAGATGAAACAAGTTAGAGCAGGGGCCAGCAATTTTTTTTCTATAAAGGGCCAGATAGTATTTATTCTAGGTTTTACAGAATATATGGTCTGTGTTACAGCTGCTCAACTCCGCTATTGTAGCACAAAAAGTAGCCATAGACGATATGTAAACAAGTGAGCAAGGCAGTGTTCTAAACACTTGTTTATTCACAAATCAGCAGTAGGCCTGATTTGGCCCATGGGCCATAGTTTGCTGACCCCTGAGTTAGAGCTTGCTCAGGTAGTAAAAGGACAAAAGGCATTTCTGGCAAATGAAACTGTAGCTACAAAGCCATCAAGACATACAGCATGACTCTGGGAGGCCGAGGCGGGTGGATAGCTCAAAGTCAGGAGTTCGAAACCAGCCTGACCAACAGCGAGACCCCGTCTCTACAAAAAAAAAAAAGAAATTAATTGGCCAACTAAAATATAGAAAAAATTAGCCGGGCATGGTGGCGCATGCCTGTAGTCCCAGCTACTTGGGAGGCTGAGGCAGAAGGATCGCCTGAGCCCAGAAGTTTGAGGTTGCTGTGAGCGAGGCTGACGCCATGGCACTCTAGCCGGGGTAACAGAGTGAGACTCTGTCTCAAAAAAAAAAAAAAAAAAAAGACATACAGCATGTCTGGACAACTGCAACTTTTTAAGTCTCTGTATAGTACTTAGTAGCTTTGTTTATGCTGGGTATCTGAATTCTGGTTTACAATGTGGTATTTTTCAAATTTAATTGGTTCAAATTTAATACTAACAGTGTATTGGTATTTGGAAATTTTGGAAGGGAAATAAGACACAATGGAACGGCTCAAAAGTATTTGTAGAGCAGTATTGTATAAGCTCAAACTTCATGTTTCTGGTTGCTTAGGGACCACATGACTAATCTTCTTACCCTTTCTCATTCAGGCAGTTTGGACTGAGATAGTTCAAATATTCTCTGAACTCCCATTCCCACTTGGAGCTAATTTAGTTATGTGATTCCCAACTATAATTGTAAATCACTAAGGAATGAGAAAAATCCTGGCTTAATAAAAAAACAAAGTTCAAACTATCTCTTGAAGAGTGAGAGGATAGAGCAAACTACTTGACTTTCCCTATCTGCTAATGCAAACTTCATTCATGAGTTATGTGAATTTATGTTTTTTTATAGGAAGTTTTAAACAATGATAAAAATCACTTACAATTCCTCCATCCTAGGACAGCTATTTTCTACTTTTATATGGTACCTTCTATATTCACATATTGTTTTGATTTTCCCATTTATCCTATCTAAAGTAGCTCTACTCTTGTCTGTCATTTTCTGTTCTCTTACCCTACTTTATTTCTCTTGTTAGCTTTTACTGCTTCCTGAAAAAATATTCATCTGTTTGTTTATTGTGTCTTTTACCAACTAGACTGTAGGCTCAATGAGGGCAGGGATTTGGTCTATCTTGTTTATTGATATTACCTCAGCACCGAAAGTGTCTTATACATATTAGGTGCTCAATAAATATTTGTTGATAGAATGAATATACACTGGTATATTCAGTGTATATAAGCATATACAGTGGTCATGGAGTTCAAGTTTGGGTTCATAAGGCTGGTTTGGAAAAATCTTCCTTGGAATTCAAGAAAAGTCTGGATAGTATAAACAAGGGACAGTTTGTCTCCTCCCTTCCAGGCTAGATCACGGACTGGCTTCATAATTTCATTATGGCTGCCACTTTCTAATCCCCATTTAAAAGTGAAAAATAAAAGGGATAAAATAAGATAGAAGGTTATTCATTTAAAAGAGAGAACATAAGTAGCTATAAGAAAATCCTAAAGATCCAACAATAAGTAAACCCAGCAAGCCAGGCAGCACCTTTTGTCTAAATTAGAAATAGCTAAGAAGAATAGAACATGTTTCATGTAGTCCGCCAGGGACTGCCACAGGGGAGGGTCACTGAAGTTTTAGGATCCATATGCCTGCAGCTTCCGGATGAGTCATCTAGTCACCAGAGGCTCAGCTTCTAGATTAAGATTACATAATTTTTACCACATAGTGTAGAGGAGACCTATCCTTAGGAAGTATTAGATGTTCTTTTCTTTAAAGTACAGCATCCAGATATCACACACATAGCCTCTGAGTGTCATTATTAGTTTTCCAAGAAGCATTTTTAAATGTCTTTTCAGCATTGTTGAAGTTTTTCCTAAGAAGATACTTCACATTGTTTGTTTCTCTGGCTCATTTATAGCAGAGTTTATTTCACTAGCTTATAGTGCTTTTTGTTCATTTTCTTCACCTTAAGGTAGCTACAAGTCATTTTTAAACAATGAGATGCTGCCTTTCTATTTATTTAATCTGAAAGAAAGTAAACTTTATTAATCTTCAAAATGTTACCTGTAAGTTACCACATAAGAGTAAAGAAACTGTTTCTTCTTCTCTGTTGTATGGTCATCGAGAATGTAAACAGTTATCCCACAGTCACATCTGCATAGTTTAGAAAACTCATAGAAAGTATGTCATCCACAGCACATTTATGTTGGTCAGTGAATGTATGGGTGATAAGTGTCTTTCTAAGTAAGGTAATTTGAGTATCTTAATAACAATAAGACAATATTTGTTTCTGAAACCATGCCTTTTTTTTTTTTTAAGGTGGTCAAGGAGCTGGTCCTCCTCAAAACCAGATGCAGGTGTCCCACGGGCCACCAAATATGATGCAGCCCAGCCTCATGGGAATTCATGGCAACATGAACAATCAGCAGGCTGGTAGTTCTGGGGTTCCTCAGGTGAACCTGGGCAACATGCAAGGCCAGCCCCAGCAGGGCCCACCATCTCAGCTGATGGGCATGCACCAGCAGATCGTGCCCTCCCAGAGCCAGATGGTCCAGCAACAAGGAACCTTGAACCCTCAGAATCCCATGATCCTTTCAAGGGCCCAGCTTATGCCACAGGGTCAAATGATGGTGAACCCTCAGAGCCAAAATCTTGGGCCCTCGCCCCAAAGGATGACCCCACCCAAGCAGATGCTTTCCCAGCAGGGCCCACAAATGATGGCACCACATAACCAGATGATGGGGCCTCAGGGGCAAGTTTTGCTCCAACAGAACCCAATGATAGAACAGATCATGACCAATCAGATGCAGGGGAATAAACAGCAGTTTAACACTCAGAACCAATCCAATGTCATGCCGGGACCAGCACAGATAATAAGGGGACCAACTCCGAACATGCAAGGAAACATGGTGCAGTTTACGGGACAGATGTCAGGACAGATGTTGCCCCAGCAAGGGCCCGTGAACAACAGTCCATCTCAGGTTATGGGGATTCAGGGGCAGGTCCTGCGGCCACCAGGGCCCAGCCCACACATGGCCCAGCAGCATGGTGATCCTGCTACTACAGCAAATAATGATGTCAACTTGTCTCAGATGATGCCTGATGTTAGCATGCAACAAACCAACATGGTTCCCCCCCATGTGCAGGCCATGCAGGGAAACAGTGCCTCGGGAAACCACTTCTCAGGCCATGGGATGCCTTTCAATGCACCTTTCAGTGGAGCACCCAATGGAAATCAGATGTCCTGTGGTCAGAATCCAGGCTTCCCGGTCAATAAGGATGTCACGCTAACAAGCCCATTGTTGGTCAACTTATTGCAGAGTGATATCTCTGCAGGCCATTTTGGGGTAAACAATAAGCAAAATAATACCAACGCAAATAAACCGAAGAAGAAGAAACCCCCTCGGAAGAAGAAAAATAGTCAGCAAGATCTAAAGTAGGTTGTGATAATTTTGCCTCAATTTTTATTCATTTGTTTCTATATGGACAGCTTTTTTTGATGGAAAATTTTAGACATATAAAACTAGAATAGTAGAATGAAATCTCCCTGCTTCAACAATTACCATCTTGCCTATCAGCCTATCTTGCCTTCATCTATACTCTCTCATTGCCCTCTTGATTATTTTAAAACAAATTCACTTGGTGAATATTTCAGTGTATAGCTCTAAAAGATAAGAACGGTTTTTTTATATGACCACATAATGTCATTAGCACACCTAGAAAACTATTAATACTTCCTTAATCTCACATGTCCAAACAGTGTTCACATTTCCCTGATTACCTCCAGTTTTTTTTCTTACAGTTTGTTTGTTCAAATAAGGATCCAGACAAGGTTTATACATTGCAATTGGCTGCTACATTTCTTAATTCTGCAGTCTCAGGGGCGTTGCGGCACCCAGAGCCTGAAAAATAATGAGTGCTACCACACTACAGCTCCGCAAAGCACTGACTTCAGGCCTATAATGGCTGTTGGGGAACCAGAAAAGCCAAATGTGTTTTGGGAACGAAAACTACTGCTGTCTCTCAGCAATGGTTTTTTTGCACAGATGCCTTTCCTTTAAAGGGTCTTTATCATCCCTAGAAGCTTAAAACTCTCACACTAAAATGAATGGGCTTTTTAAATCAGTTACCATTTCAGTAAAGGTTCTACAGGTGAGTTCGTTTGCAAGATCACAGCAGGAAGGGCAATTAATAATTTATATTTCATTTCCTGAAGCTCAGTATTAATTTAAGTCATGTTTCTGGCTTTGATAAAATGTTTCCAGAAGGAACATTGATTGAGCTGGATTTTTTGCCTTTAATCATAAAACTAAAATTTAGAGACATTTAACAGGGAATAGTGAGTGACTAATGAATGTATGAGTATATAACAGTTTAATCCAAATAAATTGCTAGAACTATGGAAAAGAATAGGGGAGCTTTATTTAAAGAAGCTTAAATGTTCAAAATAAAACCAACTTTTATCCCAGCCTTCCCACAACATTCTTTGGTTGTACTCTATTATATCATACTCACTTGCTACTTCTTGAATCTTATACATTAAAAGCCAATTGTTGCATATTAACAATCTATATTTTCCTGAATTCAGTCTTAATAAGTACTTTAATTTTCGAATTTTTCTGTTCTTTCTCAGTTAAGTTCTTTACTACTCTCAGCCTGTGGGAATAACATTTTTGTGGGGATAACATTTTTGTGGGGATAATTATTTTATTCCTCCCAGTTGTCTGGGAATAAAATTGCAAGGTCATTCTGTTGCCATTAGTATGCATTTTTGCTGTCTTCACCAGCCCTGAGGGAAACTGCTTACTTTTTGGGTCTATAAATTATGAAAAGAACCTTATATAGCATCAAGGCTGCTAGGAAAGGGAAACAGTAGGTTTAATAAGAAGAGCACCTATTTCCAGCTCTATCACTAGCTCACGGTGGAACCTTGGGCTTGTCTCTTATACCTCTTTGGGCCTTTGTTTTCTCATCTATAACATGAGGGGGCTGAACCAGATATCTGAGATTTTTTAGCTATATAATTCTCAAAAAGGTTACCACAGAATCCTTGCCTAGAATTTGAAGTGAGAGAGAAGTCATAAGGAGTAAATTGATATAGGGATCTGAGTGAGCTAAGGACCTGCTTCAAGTTCTAAATTCCCATGTGCTGGGTCTTTTTTTTTTTCCAAAATATTATGGGGGTACAGATGTTTTTGGACACATGGATCACTTTTCTAATGCCTGAATCAGGGCTACAAGTGTGCCTATTACCCAGATAGTGTTCATTGTACCCACTAGGTAGGTTTTCCCCCATCCTCTCCTCCCCTCGGTCCCCATGCTGGGGCTTCTAAAATGGATTTTGGTGGCTTATGAAACTAGACTCATTGTATTATTAGACAAAACAGTACATTAAAGTGGATGAACAAAATCAGTGCAAAGGAAACTAAAGGTAGGAAAGAAAGATGCTTTAGGACTGAGATTACAAACAAAATGAGGGATGTGAGCACTCTGCTTCTTTAGGAATGTGTGCGTTAGTAGATATATTTTCTTCACTTTTTTCTTTCCCCCTAAAAATTCTAAGCTACACCCAGGTAAAAATGAAGGCATCCCAAAGCCAATGAGATGTCTGCAAATATTATTCTGCAGTTCTGCAGCAGAATTAGCTTTGTGTAGTGTTCTCTGATACCATTTCCATCAGCCAACCTACAGCCTTTTGCAAGGTGTTAAAAATTATTGGAGCCACCATTGTCATTTCCGCAAAAAAGAAACAGACTCCCTGGTTGAATTTGATAGCTACACTGAAGATAGTGTGGTTTCACAGGAAGAGTACTATATAAAGTTGATGGCCCTATGTTCAGGTCTTAAAACATCTAAGGGATGGGTGGTTATGTGAAAATCATTATGTCAGAAATTTGTGGAAACACTTTGAATAAATAAGTGCTATTAGATTAAGCAGATTTTAACATTTAATGAAATTCAGATTATTTTTATGCCAATATTGAATATTTTATCCAGACTAGAGAGATGTAAATAATGGTAAAGATGATAATGAAACAGATTTTAATTTTTTAGAAATAGGAGAGGGATTGAGCTAGTTTTGTGTATTTTCTATATAACTTACTCTCAAATGTGTTACTTATTTTTTAGCACCCCAGATACTCGCCCCACTGGTCTGGAGGAGGCTGATCAGCCGCCATTGCCTGGAGAACAAGGAGTTAACCTGGACAACTCAGGCCCTAAACTGCCAGAATTTTCAAACCGGCCACCAGGTGATAAATGTTAGCCAAAGATTATATACTTGTCATCATATGTGCAGCATTACAAGGCTTCCTTCTCTTCAAGGAAACAGTAGTGTTTTATTTTATCTTCTAACTAGTCTACCTTAGCGATTTAATGTATGTAGTATTTGAAAGCTTTGCTTTGATATTAAGTAAAAATTTCAAATGTAACTTCTGAAGGCTTATCTTACACACATACACACATGTACATATTCTGCTCAAATTTATCTTCGTTATTTTTAAGTCCTCATAAAATTGGTCTGAAATGTGAAGTGCCTCTTTATTCTTGTCAATGTCAAGGTTCTAGTGGCATCAGAATGGAATAACATTAAATAGAGAGATGTTTTCACTCTAATCCTGCTTGCCTGCCTTTCCTGCAGCCTTTTCTCCTAGGGCTTTCTCAAAGTAGAGAACTAACAGGGTTTAAAACAAGATGATCTTTTTTATAGACATTTTATTATAAATCTTTAAAACATAGAGAAGATGTAAATAATAATAAAAGAGACACCCATGTGCTTACCACCCAACTTAAATTTATAATAAGTAGTACCAATATTGTTGAAACCCCCTGTGTTGTACTGCTGTCTGATTATAAAATAATACTATCCTTTAAATGTTAAAAAGGGAAGAGCTCCAAATATTCATTCATTCCAATCCAAGTATTATAGGACCACGGCCATCTGCCACAATATCTCTATACCTGGTTACTCTTGGCCTGAGCAATGACTTGTAACTTTATTCCCCTGTGACACAGTTAAAGATGCACAACCTTTACACTTAGGCCACTCTCCCCTTTGTGTACAAAGGGTTATGTTTTGTTTCTTCCTCACCAGTTATTCTACCTCCTTTTTGGCATGTAAACGAGAGTGACATTATTTTAGGAATAAGCTTTAATCTACTCTTAATTTATATATTTTTAAAGTGAATCTAAAAAACAAACAAACAAAGGTAAATCCATCATGATATCAACACTTTATGTTATTTATTATAAATTGTTTGGGCATACCACACTTCTCACCAGTGAGTTGGAGCAGCACAGTTGAGGCTGGGAGGTCATCAGTCTTTGGGGAGTATGTCCAGAAGACATTATGAGCAGGAAGGCACCTACTTCCATCTGAACCCTTCTTATTTGAAACCCAGGGCTCCTCACACACATTTATTGCCTTCTTTCTGCAAACCGGGGGCCTGAATGCTGAATTTGGCATATAATGGGTTGAATTGCCATGCACTGTCTTAAACAAAAACCTGAATTTAAATGCCTTTAGAAAGTCCTCTCTGTAGTTGGGCACTGTTCACAGGACTCCTACTGTCTCATACCAGCCCACTTCTCTTCTTTACTACCTGCCTGGCCCCTAAAGGCATATGAGTTTACATCCCTTACTGATAAATTGGTTTTTGACTGTGTTATGGGCACTATTTGTGTCCTTTGCTTTCCCTCTCTGCCATTCTATCATGTCCAATCTGTCTTATCACTAGTGTCCTTTGGACTGCTGCCTCCAGCTTCTGGACTCTATAGCAGCCATGCCCTTAACTATTACTTTTGAGGGCCACTGTATTGTCTATGCTGCCCTCTTTCATATTTTCTGTGCTGTCTGGTGGGTTGAAAAATAAAAGGCATCTGTGTCATAGTCCTCACATCAATGGGCTTTTGTAGAAATTACAGTTTTCTTAAAGTGGGAACCCCAAACTAGATGTGAACAATTAAAGCCCACTGTGTTAGACTATGTAGCTAAAAGGACAGGTTAAACTGTAGAAATGCTGTATGTTATTAGCTTTATAAATGTCAAGAAGTCACTTGGGCCTAAAACAAAAAAAGAATTAAAAAAAAAAAAATCTTCAAAACTGGATTCTGCACCTTGTACTCCTTGGTACCCTGGAAATCATTGGCCAGAAGACATTAACTAGCTATTGAGCAGAGTCTGACCCACATCATTTGGTAGCTTTGTGAAAATCATGAGTCATCATTTCTTCCTACTGCCAGGGCCAACGGTTCTTATTTTCTGTCACCTCCTTAAAACCTTCCCAATGTACTTTTGTGCAACAGTAGAATGAATCTAGTTTGTGGAATTGTATCCCAGCTATATCCCCACTTTTTCCCACTAAACCACCTTTCTTCTTGGTTTGAGTATATGCTTATCCTTTCTGATTGTGTAAGGTTTTGGTTCTAAAATGCCAAGTAAAATCTTCACAAAAGAGAGAATCATTTGAGATGTTGCTTTCTATGAATCTAGAAGACATTTTCCCTCAGAATTCTTTTTTCCCAAAATTATTTTTGATTCCTGAGGGCTGTGCTTCTGGCTTATTTTTTCCCTAATTGTGGACTAATATAAAATATTTCTCCAAATAGAGGTTTGCATGGAAGAAAGTAAATGCAAATTAATATGCATAAAAACCTTAGTGCAGGCTGGGCGCGGTAGCTCACAAGCCAAGGTGGGTGGATCGTTTGAGCTCAGGAGTTCGAGATCAGCGTGAGCAAGAACGAGACCCCATCTCAACTAAAAAAAAAAAAAAAAAATAGAAAGAAATTAGCTGGACAACTAAAAAAAAAAAATATATATATATATATATATATATATAATTAACTGGGCATGGTGGCGCATGCCTGTAGTCCCATCTACTTAGGGGGCTAAAGCAGAAGGATTGCTTGAGCCCAGGACTTTGAGGTTGCTGTGAGCTAGGTTGACACCACGGCACTCTAGCCTGGGGAACAGAGCGAGACTCTGTCTCAAAAAATAAAATAAAGTAAAATAAATAAATAAATAAATAAAAAACCTTAGTGCCCTCGTTTTATTTTGAATGTGTATATCAGCTTCTGTTAGCTCCTACTGTTTGTTACACTGACTTATCTCTGAGAGGCAGTTTAATTCAGTTGTTTTCCCCCAAAGGATTAAGCCTGAAGGATGCAGCATAGTGTATGGAGCCAATGGATTGGAGTAATTTTACATCCCTCTTTCTTAAGGAACTGAATCCTATAATTTTATATTTTATTGCAGTTGAAAGAATAAAAAGGCTATCGTCAATGCTGGCATTTTCAACAAAACCACATCTTAAAAAAGTTAATCCTGTGCTAACAGAAAAAGGGAATCCTAAATGCTTTACTTCACTTGCAAATACAGTGAAATATTATTATGTCTACAAGAAACCTGAATGCTGGATGGCCAGCTACTTGCTGTTGATGGAATTTTTCTCGTTTCATCTAAATGTTTGGCTGGTATAGAGTCAGCCATTTTCAGTGCATAGCACAGAGTATCTATCAGACTCTTAGTACAATAATGCCTCATTCACACCCTGCACGCTGAGGACCTCCAGGTTCTTGATGCTTTGCTTTCTGCTTCCTTAATCTCCTTTGCTTATGTCAAATAATATGGTGCTGCCTCCTGCCCCAGGAATGGGCATGCCTGAGCTGTTTGTGCATAGTCTGCCACCTAGATGAATATTGCTTGGCTATACTCTAAAGGAAGCAAAGTTTTCTTGCTGAAAAATCTAACTTCCCTGATTTGGGGGGCTTGTTTTAGGTTATCCTTCTCAACCAGTTGAACAAAGGCCACTTCAGCAGATGCCTCCTCAACTCATGCAGCATGTGGCACCCCCACCACAGCCACCACAGCAGCAGCCACAGCCACAACTGCCTCAGCAGCAGCAGCAGCCACCTCCCAGTCAGCCACAGTCGCAGCAGCAACAGCAGCAGCAGCAGCAGCAAATGATGATGATGCTCATGATGCAGCAGGATCCCAAATCAGTCAGGCTTCCAGTCTCCCAAAATGTCCACCCCCCAAGGGGCCCCCTGAACCCAGACTCCCAGAGAACGCCCCTACAACAGAGTGGCACTGTGCCTGTCATGGTCAGTTTACAAGGACCTGCCTCCGTGCCACCATCACCTGATAAACAAAGAATGCCAATGCCTGTGAATACTCCTTTGGGAAGCAATTCAAGGAAAATGGTATACCAGGAGAACCCACAGAATCCTTCTAGCTCACCACTGGGAGAGGCATCCTCACTCCCTGAAGCAAGTGGCAGTGAAGTACCATCTGTCTCAGGAGGCCCAAATAATATGCCTTCACATTTAGTAGTCTCCCAGAATCAGTTAATGATGACAGGGCCAAAACCTGGACCATCACCCCTTTCAGCAACTCAAGGTGCAACTCCCCAGCAACCGCCTGTAAATTCCTTGCCCAGCTCTCATGGCCACCACTTTCCAAATGTGGCTGCTCCAACCCAAACATCTAGGCCTAAGACACCAAACAGAGCCAGCCCCAGACCCTATTACCCTCAGACACCCAACAACCGACCTCCCAGCACAGAACCTTCAGAAATCAGTCTGTCACCAGAAAGACTCAATGCCTCCATAGCAGGACTCTTCCCTCCACAGATTAATATTCCTTTACCTCCTAGGCCAAGTTTAAACAGGGGCTTTGATCAACAGGGCCTAAATCCAACAACTTTGAAGGCCATTGGGCAAGCACCTTCAAATCTTACCATGAATCCTTCCAATTTTGCTGCCCCACAAACTCACAAATTAGATTCTGTGGTGGTGAATTCTGGAAAGCAATCTAATTCTGGAGCAACAAAACGGGCAAGTCCAAGCAACAGTCGCAGGTCTAGTCCTGGGTCCAGTAGGAAAACCACTCCAAGTCCTGGGAGGCAAAATTCAAAAGCCCCTAAACTTACTCTGGCCTCTCAAACAAATGCAGCCCTGTTGCAGAATGTGGAGTTGCCAAGAAATGTATTGGTCAGTCCCACTCCTTTGACCAATCCCCCTGTACCTGGGAGCTTTCCTAACAACAGTGGGCTGAATCCTCAGAATCCCACCGTGTCTGTGGCTGCAGTGGGGGGTGTTCTAGAGGATAACAAGGAGAGCTTGAATGTGCCTCAGGACAGTGATTGCCAGAATTCCCAGGGTAGGAAGGAGCAGGTAAACATTGAGCTAAAAGCAGTCCCTGCCCAAGAAGTTAAAATGGTTGTCCCTGAAGATCAATCCAAAAAGGATGGGCAACCTTCGGATCCTAATAAACTTCCCAGTGTTGAAGAGAACAAAAATTTGGTGTCTCCTGCTATGAGGGAAGCACCAACATCATTAAGTCAACTTCTTGACAACTCTGGAGCTCCTAATGTGACCATTAAACCCCCTGGGCTTACAGATCTGGAAGTAACATCTCCAGTAGTTTCTGGGGAGGATCTCAAAAAAGCATCTGCCGTTCCCACACTGCAGGATCCGTCTTCTTCTAAAGAACCCTCTAATTCCCTAAACTTACCTCACAGTAACGAGCCGTGTTCAACCCTTGTGCATCCAGAATTGAGTGAGGTCAGTTCTAATGTTGCACCAAGTATCCCTCCAGTAATGTCAAGACCTGTCAGCTCTTCTTCCATTTCCACTCCCTTGCCTCCAAATCAAATAACTGTATTTGTCACTTCCAATCCCATCACAACTTCAGCTAACACATCAGCAGCTCTGCCGACTCACTTGCAGTCTGCATTGATGTCAACAGTCGTCACAATGCCCAATGTGGGTAGCAAGGTTATGGTTTCTGAGGGACAGTCAGCTGCTCAGTCTAATGCCCGGCCTCAGTTCATTACTCCTGTCTTTATCAATTCATCCTCAATAATTCAGGTTATGAAAGGATCACAGCCAAGCACAATTCCTGCAGCCCCACTGACAACCAACTCTGGCCTGATGCCTCCCTCCGTCGCAGTCGTTGGCCCTTTACACATACCTCAGAACATAAAATTTTCTTCTGCGCCTATACCGCCTAATGCCCCCTCCAGTAGTCCTGCTCCAAACATACAGACAGGTCGACCGTTGGTCCTTAACTCAAGAGCCACCCCTGTTCAGCTTCCTTCCCCTCCTTGTACATCTTCTCCAGTTGTCCCTCCTCATCCCCCTGTCCAGCAGGTGAAAGAATTGAATCCAGATGAAGCTAGTCCTCAAGTGAGCACCTCAGCAGATCAGAGCACTCTGCCCTCTTCACAGTCAACCACGATGGTTTCTCCCCTTTTGACCAACAATAGTCCAGGTTCCTCTGTCAACCGGCGAAGCCCAGTCTCATCTAGTAAGGGCAAAGGAAAAGTGGACAAAATTGGCCAGATTTTGCTGACCAAGGCATGTAAGAAAGTTACAGGCACTCTTGAGAAAGGGGACGAGCAATATGGTGCAGATGGAGAGACTGAAGGCCAAGGGCTAGAGACCACGGCTCCGGGGCTCATGGGAACAGAGCAGTTACCCACAGAGATGGACAGTAAAACCCCAACGCCCCCAACACCTGCTCTGCTAAAAATGACCTCTAGCCCGGGCTCCACCTCAGCAGGACCCACCTTACCTGGCGGTGCTCTCCCCACCAGTGTACGCTCAATAGTAACCACTCTGGTACCCTCTGAGCTCATCTCTGCGGCGCCGACCACAAAAAGCAATCATGGTGGCATAGCATCTGAGCCACTTGCAGGTGGCCTAGTGGAGGAGAAGGTGGGATCCCATCCAGAGCTTCTACCCAGCATAGGTACGTACTTGGGGCCTCAGCATCCCCTTGTCGTGTCAGTTTTTCGGTGACCTGTCCCACAAGAGAAAGCATGACTCCTTTCTACTTGGAGGAAGAAAAATGGGCTAAATGGCAATAGTGGTAGTTTTATCTATTGAAAGTAAATTGGAAAATATGCTCTTAAATCCTATGTTAAGTTTATCTTCATTAACATGGTTCACTCTCAGCTCCTAAAATAACCTTTCATTTATGTAAAAGTTTTTCATTTTATAAGGAAGCATTTTACATACATTATCTCACATCATCTTTATACCAGCCATGTCAGGTATTCTTAACACTATCCTATGGGTGAGAAGATTGAAGTTCAGAGAAGTTCAGTTTTGTTCACAGTCTGTATTGTGAACCTCCATTTTGACACTGTGCCTTAGGTGTGAACAGCAGATTCTCCTTGCCATGATGAAGACTTGCTTTTCACTGTTTGAAGCAGGGTTCTCATAGCCCCATCTCATTGTACTCTATCTCCAGGACCATTCCCTTTTTGTCTGGGCTACTCCAGAGGAGAGCTTTCCAGAAAACTAGGTTTCCTGATAATAGACATAGGAGGAATAAAGTGGTTAAGAGTCAGATAGGCTTGGGTCAGTATCACAGCACCAACTTTTACCAGCTGTTTGAGCTTTGTCAAGTTACTTGACCACTCCAAACTTCAGTTTCCTCCTTTATGATATGGGAACAATAGTAGTTGTAAGAATTCAATAAGATAATGCATATAACATGATTAGTACAGGGCCTGGAATATAGTAATTGTTCAATAAATCATAAAATTATTATTACCATAAAATTATTATTACCTTTTTGATGCAATCTCTTTGTGAATTGGTCTATTCCATTCATGTATATCTAGTTCAGGCTATTTCCTATGTACTGTTAAGGTGGGCTAATGATGGAAGTACAGGTGTCCTTATACCTTCTCTCCTTCCCTTCCCCTCTCCCACATGTACCTCCTCCTGTGAGGCATAAGTGGTGCAGAAGTTCTGTTTCTCCAGAGTGAAATCAGTCACACACTGCTAGAGCTGAGAAGGACCTTTGCGATAGCCTAGGCCAGCTTATATGTGCCTGTCTTATTTATGCAGCTAAAATGCTTCAAGTGCCTGCCACTGAGTGGTAAGCACCCAGGAGGTGGGGCAGAAAGAACACAAACTTCAGGGTAAGATCAGAGTTCCACTGGTTACCAATTGCAGTTGGACAACTTCCTTTACCTTCTACTAAGCCATGTACTTCACCTGTAAAATGGAGATTGTAATTCCTAACTCCCAGAATTTGGACGAGGATTTAACGTCAAGTGGCCAAGACGCTGCCTCACACAGAGGAAGAGTTCCCCTTCTCCTCTCTGACTTTTCCACCTCAGTGTTAGAGATGGAGGGAGGAATAAAGGCCTTCGAGGAGTTTGCTTCCCCTACAGGAGACAAAGATTTCACAAAGCGAGTAGTTCTGTGTTTCTGGTTCTAGTTCTGTTAATGTAGGTGAGCCCTAAGAATTAAAAAGAAACCCTAGTGCGAATTAAATATATTGTTCACTATTAAATATTTCCATTTGTACTTCCTTTCAGCAAACTTTTCAGAAAAATTAAGTGATTAGAAATTATTTTTATCTGGATTATATACTAGAGAAATATGTGAGCCTTGGGAGATGACCCAGAACTGGGAAAAGTTCCCAATTTTAGTTAAGGACACCCATTGCTTGTAGTGATTGTTTCTATTATTTTTTAAGGGGCTTCTGTGCGTTTACATTGAAAATGTAAGAAATTCTGAAGTTAGAAATAGAAGATACAGTTTTATGAAATAAGCATCCAAAAATAAATTCCTAAACACAAATGCTTTATTGACTGTTTTACTAAGCAGGAAGAGAAATCTATAAAATTCATAGTTTCTACAAAAGGGTAAAACTTGTTGCAGTTTATTTAGAATTTTTTACTGAAGTGTCAAGATGGGAGGATGTACCTTTAAGTGACTGTGGCATATCTGTGCCTTTACTCTTAACTGTATCATCCAGGAAGGTTCTGTTCTAGAGTACATTGTGTATTCTGTTCCATTCCTCAAGGGCCTAAATTCTCTGTGTCCTTTGAAGCCTAATTTTTGATGTTTCTCCTTTTAATGTGCCTTCAGATTTCTCAACGTGGAGTTGATCTCCCTTGCTTTGGACTTTTGTAGCACTTTATACTGTGTGACTCTTTCATGTGGCATCACAGTGCACTCCAGTGTACCACATGTGTATATCTTACCTTTAATACTAGAATGAGTTCCTGATGTGCAAGAAGGATATAATTTGGCCTCTAAGGGTACCTGGCATAGTGTCTTGCCCCTAGTAAGTCTTTGGAACTATTTGTTAGATAAATAAATATCAAATTGATCTATTAAGTATGAATTGAATACTTGCTTTATGCCCATCATTCTTGCTAGGTGCTGTAGAAAAGTAAAAAATTTGGGAGACTGAGGCAGAGTGAGACCTCATCTCTACAAAAAATAAAAAAAGTAGCTGGGTGTGGTGGTGAGTGCCTGTAGTCCTAACTACTTGGGAGGCTGAAGTGAATCGCTTGAGCCCAGGAATTCAAGGCTGTAATGAGCTATGATCGTGCTACTGCACTGTAGCCTAGGTGACAGAACATGACCCTGTCTCTAAAAAAATTTCTTAAAGAAAAGTATAAAATTATATGATTATTTCAGCTCTCAAAGAGTGTAGTCTTTAGAGGGTGAGACGGGATTTTTAAAATGCTAAGGTGAGTAGTATAATTGTCCATCTAAAAGTGGTTTAGGTTGCCTACTAAGATATACTTTTGGGTTTTTTAGAGTAGTGTTAGAACCTGACCCAAAGAAGCAAAAAATATGGGTGCTACTGTTCTTGTGGCCCATCTCCTTCCCTGATCTTTATACACACAAAAAGGAAAAACACATACTCCTAAGTGGTAGTCTTTGTTACTGAGTGTTATGGCAGTTAACTTTTTAAGTAAGTTTTAAAATGTCCTTCTAATTTCAAGGCCAACTTTAAGTACTGCAGTCTAGGAATGTGTGTTGTTTCAGCAGTTAGTTAGCCCTTGATTCAGTTAATGCTTTCTGTTTTGTTTGGAAAACAAAGTGAAAGGCCTGTAATTTTTTTTCTTGCCTTAGCCCCTTCACAGAATTTAGTCCCAAAGGAAACTCCAGCCACAGCACTGCAGGGGTCTGTTGCCAGACCAGGTAAGGCGCACTTTGGAAAAATATCTTAGAGTGGGTTGGGTTACACATGAAGGAACTACTGCTGTCCTCAACATCACATTCTCATGCCAGGAAGTGGCTGGAACTATCTTATCTATTTGTTTCAGAGCAGACTTCGGTTGAATGGCAAAGCTTGTGCAGCACTACTTGAAGTTATTTTCCCCTGACCAGCTTGCTCTCTTTCTTACGCATGTATCGTGTCAGCCAGGGAACTCAAAAGGACATCTTGGTGCCCATTGTCTGTCTGCCACTCAGCCATGGGTTTCCATTGCAGAGTTTGTCCTGTTCCATGACCCTAGCACCCATAGTTGGCAGCTGACTAGCTGGCATACAGTGACTTACTGGGGTGGCAAGCATTAATGCACTAAGATACTAATAGTGTTATCATGACAGGAGTGGAGTCTTGTTCAGAGAACCTCTGCCACAGTGAGGTAGCCATTCCTCCAGGGAGGCAGAGTCATTTCAGTCATCTCTGGATGGCATTAAGTTTCGCTCCAGTCCGATCGCAGTGGCTCACGCCTGTAATCCTAGTACTCTGGGAGGCTGAGGCAGGAGGATCGCTTGAGGTCAGGAGTTCAAGACCAGCCTGAGCAAGAGCAAGACCCCATCTCTACTAAAAAAATAGAAAGAAATTAATTGGCCAACTAAAAACATATAGAAAAAATTAGCTGGGCATGGTGGCACATGCCTATAGTCCCAGCTACTCGGGAGGCTGAGGCAGAAGGATCACTTGAGCCCAGGAGTTTGAGGTTACTGTGAGCTAGGCTGATGCCATGGCAACAGAGTGAGACTATGTCTCAAAAAAAAAAAAGTTTCGCTCCATGACCAACATTGTAAATACCACTAGGCATGGTGTTTCTGGAAGTAGGAGTCTGTGATAATCTGACAAATAACTGCTGTAGGTTGCAGGGTCAGCTCTGAATGCATGAGGATCTTGATGGCAGTAACAACACTTGTTCTGCCTTCATAGATTAGACTGCCGAGGCAGATAAATATCATAGATCTGTTACAATTTAGTTTTGTCTGGCTCTTTGTCACTGTAGGTCATTGAGGGGTACAAAAAAAAGAAGTATGACTGGTTCCCAAAAGGAGGTGAGAATCTTCTTGAAAGTACAATTCACACACTTGACAAAATTATTAAGAAAAAAACAACAGTACAACTGTGTTTAATTTTGTGAGTCTAAACCAGTAAAAGTAAGGTATAACTTGTGATTATTTTATAACCTGCTTTCAGGGTGCTGTATCCTATATGATGGATAGGACTTTATACTGTACACTCTCTGGATAAAATCAGGCCTCTGAAAAGAATGTATGAGCAAGAACCATTTCAGCCACCCAGATTCCTTCCTTGCTACAAACTGCCCACTTGATACTGGACATTGTGCTGGACATTTGGGAAGGATTGGAATGGAACAAATTAGAGAAGGGGTCAGATAGTAAAACTCATTTTTGATGAGAGAAGGAGCAACTAGAAAATGGACGGGAATTCCATTTCCTGCCCTAACTCTTTACTCTAGAAAATAGGCTTTACCATATCATTTTTTTCCCCCTTATCAGACTAATTGGCTAGAGAATACTGTTCCTTTTAAAAGTCTGGCTTTAAAAAACAAAAAAAGTCTGGCTTAAATGAGTCTTCTTACAAATATTCCCAGAGCCACTGATTGCTTTCATCAGACCCCTTTGATCTCCCCTTGTATGAATTAGCAGTGATAGTGTTAAAATTCTCAAAATCATCAAATTTTGTCTTTTTTCAAAAGAGCAAACTAATCAAGGGTAGCACCTATTTTGAGCCATTTTCAAGTACATATTACCTGAATTTGTATGCTCCAGCCAAGCCAGCAAGGTAGCAGAGACTCAGTGATTTGGTATCCATTTCTTGTAGAGGGATTTCCAGGTTTTGCCAGTTAGATACGAGGAGCTAACCAGTAAATGAGAAGCAAGGATTCCCTTCTGCCATCATCTTACATTGAAGGTAGAGTAGTCAGCCTCTTCACATGGAAAGCTGCATCAACATGATCATCATAGCAATAATAATAGCTAATATTGAGTTATCACTAAGTGCCAGGTGCTATAGTAAAAATTTTATATGCATTATTTCATTTAATCTTCTTAACTTTTGAAGTGGGTAAAGTGGTTATTCCCATTTTTTCAGATGAGGCATTGAGCACAGAACAGTCAAGTAATTTTCCCAAGGTCACATGGCTAATAAGCAATGAGGTCAAAATTTGGACACAGGCACTCTGAACTTCATTACATTCAAGGTTATCTTGTAGGCCGGGCATGGTGGCTCACGCCTGTAATCCTAGCACTCTGGGAGGCCAAGGCGGGAGGATCGCTCAAGGTCAGGAGTTCGAGACCAGCCTGAGCAAGAGCAAGACCCTGTCTCTACCAAAAAAATAGAAATTAGCTGGACAACTAAAAATATATATAGAAAAAATTAGCCGAGCATGGTGGCGCATGCCTGTAATCCCAACTACTCGAGAGGCTGAGGCAGTATGATTGCTTGAGCCCAGGAGTTTGAGGTTGCTGTGAGCTAGGCTGACACCACGTCACTCTAGCCCAGGCAACAGAGTGAGACTCTGTCTCAAAAAAAAAAAAAAAAAAAAAAAAAAAATGGTTACCATGTAATCAGTAGAATAGGTTAGACATGAATACTGAGAGTATGAGATGCTGAATTCCCTAAATGGGGGAACAGGTGCAGGGCTGTGGAAGACCACAGGCAGGAGAGATCCCTGCTATCTGGTTTATCAGGGAAGGGCTTTTGGAAAAGATGGACCCAGCTAAAGGCATATAATCAAGGAAACAGATATTTTGCTGCTGGTGCTGAGAAAGAATTGCCTGGTAAACCCAGCGGATACTCATTGATGCAAAACCCTAGCAGGCAAATTACAGAGAATTTCCTTTCTTGGAGGGCATTGCTGGAAGATTGAGAAAGAGAGGAATATAATGGGGTCTGGAGGCAATATCTGAAAGCAGAGCATCATGCCCTCTAAAACTCAGGAAGTCCTTTGTGGGAGAATGCACCCTTAATAGATGTTCAAGACATATTTGTCTTTCGTTGTTTTTTTTCCTCCAACCTCAGTTGTCCTAAGGACAAGTAAA
Organism: Cheirogaleus medius; assembly: GCA_008086735.1. Classification (NCBI taxonomy): domain Eukaryota; kingdom Metazoa; phylum Chordata; class Mammalia; order Primates; family Cheirogaleidae; genus Cheirogaleus; species Cheirogaleus medius. The sequence continues at coordinate 33,188,818 of VBSM01001118.1, read as the reverse complement.
GACATATTTGAAGATTGCTGTCTTTTTTTTAAAAAGTGCCAAGAGGGTGGAGATATTTTAAGAATGAAAACAATCTCTTCTATGTGAGAAGAGGAGGCTTATTTTACTAACCTAGTTGTAACTGGGTGAAATGTAAACCAGGCAGTGTGAATTTAGTTCTATTGATCCAAACAGGATTATTTGCCAGTGTGGAGTAGAATAAAAATAGACCAAGTGTCTTATGTCCAAGACAAACCAAGTTGTGTCTGTGCCAACTTTGTCTCCATACCATGTACGGTGAGAATCCTGTTGGGCAAAGAGACTTGTTAGCCCAAATAGGGCATTCAGAATTCTTGTGAACACCTGGCTTCTCCCTGTGGCAATTTCCACATCTCATTTCTGTCCTTTGTATTTTTTATAGAACTCGAGGCAAATGCTGCCATAGTCTCTGGACAAAGGTAAGATGATCATTTCTGCAGACTTAGCATGAACACATCCTCTTTGAAAAGTATCAGCTTACTCAGTCCTGTCCTTTTTCTCCACTCTTGCACCATTCTGTTTTTATTGCTAACATTGAAAGCTGTCATGAGTCCTAATCCTTTAGAGGTAACATTTCTCTTAATAAAACTTGGTGGCCAAGTTTCTACCTTTTATGGTTGTTTTGAAAACTGAATGAGATAACATGCTCAGAACTCAGCATCGTAGGGAAACAGTAAATATTCAATATATGGGAGCTGTTGTTATCATTGACATTAATAATAGTCCATGTGACTTCCTTTTAAACTATAGCTGTTTGATCCTCAAGACAAAAGAGAGAGAAAGCCATGCTTTTTTCTGTTATACTGTGCTGCCCTACATAACCTAACAAAATTAAATACTTCTGTGGCTTCATCATCATTAGCCCCATGGAAAGGAATATTAGCATTTTCCAAAAGTCATCCCTTTTTTATTATAGGAATGTACTATATAACATTTTAAAGAATTTCTCACATCTGTATAGCAACTTACTTTGTAAAATACCTTCACAATATTTTTCTCATTTAATCTTCATATAAATCCTATGAGGAGGTAATAATAGCCAACATTTATTTGAATGCTATTCCATGCCATGCATTGGGCTACAAGCTCCCTAAATGTATTATCTCAATTTTCACAGTATCTTGAGTTGGGCCCATTGGTGCATGCTTGTAGTCCCAGCTACTTGGGAGGCTGAGGTGAGAGGATTGCTTGAGCCCAGGAGTTCAAGGCTATAATGCTGTATGATCACACTTATGAATAGCCACTGCACTCTAGCCTGGACAACATAGCAAGACCCCATCTAAAAAAAGGTTAATTTTCACAGTATCTATTAGGAAAGTAAATTCTGTCTTACAGATAAGGAATCTAAAGCTCAGAGAGGTTAAATATCATGGCCAATAACTGCATAACAAAGACCTGATTCTTGTTCATCTGATTCTAAATTTATTGCTACTCCTGTTATGTTATACCACTCTGCCAGTCTGGTTTTATTTGGATTGGGCTAATATTTGAATTAATTTCCATTTCTCAAGCATATACCAACTATTTGTCTAGAGAAATCAGCTAATCAGCCCAAAAAATACCTTGTGATTATTTGTTTCCAGAGCTGCCTCAGCACTGAGGTGTTTTTATAAACACCAGGACAGTATTGTTGTGGCTTTTGTTTTGCCAGGAGAAAGAGGCACCTCCATTAGGAATCTTTCTTTCCTCAGAATCTTTGACCATTTTCTGGGCTCCAGCCAGAAAGCCATTCTCACCACCTCTAAAAGGAGGTGTAAATCCCTGTGTTTTGTAATTCCACTCTGGCTCCAGCCTCACCTTTCGTTGACTTGCCTCGGCTTGTGGTGGGGTGTGGGGCAGCGGCAGCTGTTATACATAAAGCTAAGGTAGACTAACAACACTTACATGCACATATGGAAATAACATTCATCAGAAATCAAGCAGTGGGGGCAGGGCAAAAAAAAAAGAAAAATCAAGCAGGTGGGAGGAGGGGATGGGTAAATTCACACCTAATAGGTGCAGTGCACACTGTCTGGGTGATGGACACACTTATAACTTTGACTCAAAGTTACAAAAGCACAAAAGCAATTTATGTAACCAAAATGTCTGTACTCCCCTAATATTCTGGTTTTTTTATTATTATTATTATCTCTCCCATAATATTCTAAAATTAAAAAAAAAAATAAACAGGAAATTGCCTATGATGTCAAAAAAAAAAAAGAAAGCTGAGGTAGTGAACACTATGGCCCAGTTCCATCCATAGTGCTACTTGCAGAGAGTCCTTGTGGCAGGATTGAACAGTGGAAGGGTGTGGATAGTTGATAATCAGGCCATGGTTCATGTCCTTAAGGAGCTCACAATCTAGTGGAAGGCATAAGACATTAAAATAGAACATGCCGTACAGTCCAATGGGTGCTCTAGAATGCCAGATATAGACTGTGAACCCAAGAGACAGAAGAGACAACTGTACTTGGGGAGTGAGGTCATGGAAGACTTTCCAGAGAGGTAGCTTGTTTGATGAGTTTTGTTTTGTCACATTATCTTTATTTCAGTTCCATGCCCTACAAGCAAATTTAATTTTCTAATTTCTAAATTTAAATTTTCTAAAAAAATTTTTAATGATTTTGATGTATATTTTTTTGAACCTTGATAGTAAAATGTTTATTAAAGAAAACTTGAGTTCAGATCATAGAATTACAAAGAAGAAAATAACTTACCAGTAAATCAGTATTCCTACAATTTAACAGTGTTCACTGTTTATATTTTAGTTCATCTTCTTCTAGTCCTCTTTTTTTTTCTTTAATCTTGAACACATCAGTGTCCTACTTCTAGTCCTTTTAACAGAATATGCGTACAGATAGAGAAATTATGTGAGATTTATGTGTATTTATCTCATACCTATTCATATGTAGTTACAGATACACTCAATATAATAAAGAAAACGGGATTATGCTATTCATAATGTTGGTAGTTTTTTCCCACTTAATGTATTATGAATAATTTTGTCATTAAATAATCTTTCACATGATTTTTTAATGACAACGTATGGATGCACCATGATTTAGTCAACTAATCTATTGGTAGGCACTTAGGTCTTCTATTTTCACTAGTATAAATAAAATGTTTTAATGTCTTTATGTGTAATTTGAGCTCTGTCAAAAGATTTGTTTTCTTAGGCACCTAGAAATGGAATTCCTGAGTCAAAGGATTACAACAGGGTTTTTCAACCTTAACATTATTGATATTTCGGACCAAATAATTTCTTTGTTGTGTGGGGCTATCTTATGTATCATAGGATGTTTATTTTAGCAGCATCCCTGACCTGTATCCAAAAGATGCCAGTAGAACATTCCTCCTGACATGTCATGACAATCAAAAATGTTTCCAGATGTTGCTAAATGTCCCCTAAGAGGCAAAATTTACCCCTTTTGTGAATCATTGTGTTACACAATTTATACTCCATTAGGAGAGTATGAAAATGTTTTTTGTCCCTGTATCCTCAATAATACTGAAAAGTAGTAGAGTATGAATATTTGCATAATAAAGGGAGTTGGGGTGGGAGCAGTCAATATATCTAGCAGTGTATTATGAATCTATTCCCATAATATGACTTGTAATATGCCATTATCTGACTGTACCAGGCTCATAGTAAATGCCAATATATGTTAGTAATTTCCTAGGTTTAGATATTATTTTGAGTTAGTAGCAATTTTCAAACATCTTATATTATTAAAGACCTTTTTCATGACTCTAAAAAAATTACAAAATCCAGAATCTTTTAATTTTTGAAAGGGAATATCTTTTAATTTTTTCTTTTTTATAAACATGTCACTGGTAGACAACCTTTTAAATTTTGAAGGGGAATATTATAGGTAAATGAGTGAAGAAATTTGAGGTGATTTGTTCTAAGTTCTTTATGTCTTTTACCTGTTTTTCAACAATTACACCAGAATTTTGCTTTAGTATTTTGTTTTTAATAATGTAACAAGGTAGATTCACTTTTAAATTCTCAGTAATGTAGAAGGTAGTAGCGCTCATTGTCCCTGGGTGGACTATTTTCTCTCCAGAATGACTGTGTAGTTCTTAATCTCCTACCTTATGAATGAAACTATCTGAAGAGCCCCTTTTTGTGTTACTTGATTCCCTCACATCCTTGGAAACTTTCTGCTTCCCTTTGTCAGCAGTGAGCCCAAAGAGGTAGTTGAAAAGTCCAAAACCCCAAGCCGAAGAAACTCCCGAACTGAAGAGCCAACTGTGGCTTCTGAAAGTGTGGAAAATGGACATCGTAAACGATCCTCTCGACCTGCTTCAGCCTCCAGCTCTACTAAAGGTTAGCAGTGGGATGTGGGTGCTATTCGTGGGTCAAATAGAGGAAAAGAGTCTTTATCACAGCAGCAGAAGACTTTGTCCTTCATCTTTCCTTCTGTTCCTTAAATTTGTCAAGTGTCTTTGACTTCTGCTACTTGTTTCGTCCTTCCTTTATTTGTTACTTCATTTAACTACATGTTTTCTGTGTGTATATGCAAGAGCAACAAGCACTGCTGGAAAAAACATATCAAGGCAGACTGATTCCACTTTAAATTTATCATCACCCACTTCAGATAAGTCCTAAATGTGGCCCAGCCATCTTTCTCTGTTTCTGTGGTGAGTTCTCTTTCCTATTCTCTACTCTTTTTTAAACCTCTGACCCCCACTTTCTCCCCTCCCTCTCAGTAGAGACCCTCAACTCTTCACAGAGAAAATAGAACTCCCTCAACTTCCCACCACCAGGACATAAATCTACCAGTGTCCTCCTTTGCTCCTGCTACAGTAGGGCAGCCATCCCTCTTAACATCTCAGGCCAGTTCCTCCACCTGTGCCTTTGATCCCATCTTCTCTGATTTTCCGAAGAAACTTACACTATCAATTTTCTCTCCTCTGGTGACTACTATCCCCTTTTTGAATTAACTCTTTCCCTTGTCTTCTGTGACCGAGAACTCTCAGTTGTTTCCTGCTTCTTCTCTGGGAGCTCCTTCTCAGTCTCCATTCCAAGCCATTAGATGGTGACCTTCCTCAAACTTTGATCCTGAGTCACCTTTTCTCTTCACCTTATATTTTCCCCCTAATTGATCTCATTCATGCCCCCCTTTAGTTACAACCTTTCACAGATGATTCATAAATTTGTATTTCAAGGACAGACCCCTAGAGGCCTTAGACAACTACATGCATATCCTTAAGAGGACCTCAGACTCAACATGTCTGAAACCAGACTTGTGATTTTCACCCCAACATGAGGTCCTCTGCCATTGTTCCTCATTTCAGTGAATGGCACCACCATCTCTCCATTAGGTGTCTCCTTGACACCTCTCTCCTTCACATCAAATTCATCACAGAAAGCTGCCGATTTTATCTCAGGTGGCCCTTTCAATCTTTACTTCTACCCATTAGCTTAAAACTCTTCAGTGATTTACCATTGAAATCCAAAAGCTTCAACATAGCCCACAAGGTCCTGTGTGGTCTGGCCCCTGTCATCTCCCAACCTCATCTCACCTCTCTCAGCAACTAGGGCATGCTGTCCTCATTCCTCTCATCACAAGGCCTGTGCATATGTCACAGCTATTACAAGGAGTGCTCATCCCTCTTGCCACCTCACTTCTGCTCCTTAACTTCCCATTCTTCCTACTTATCTTAGCTCAGTTGTCACTGTGATGAAAAATCATGGCAGCAGGTTCTTCTCCTTCATAACACCACAGCTGTAACTTTATGCCTATTTGTGATACAGGTAATTAACACCTTTCGTACCGCATAGAAATCTCTAAGCCATACGCCAGGGACCGCACGTTTTTGGGCAAACTGCATGTTATTTAAATCATCTTAACTACAGTGAAAAATGAGAAAACTTGTGAGCGGTCCTTAACAGATGACGCACGAAACAGGAGAAAACTCGTGAGCAGTCCTTAAGGTGTTAATATGTATAGTCTATTAGGGCAGATGATCGTGTCTGGTTTTGCTCACCACTGTATCCCTGGTACCTAGTATGGTGCCTAATACAGAGAGGTATCAATCAGTAATTATTAAATGAATAACCAGCTATCAAGTATGTATTAAGTACTTACTACATGCCAGGCCCTGAGGATATACTCATGAAAAGACAGATAAAGTCTCTTTCTTCACCACACTGAAAGACAAACTCAACTGGGTGCAGTGGCTGATGCCTGTAGTCCCAGCACTTCCCAAGGGGGAATGATCTCTTGAGGCCAGGAGTTCAAGACCAGCCTGGGCAATATAGCAAGACCCCATCTCTAAAACAATTAGCTGGATGTGGTGGCACATTAGCCTATAGTCCTAGTTATTTGGGAGGCTGAGGTGGATGGATTGCTTGAGCTCAGGAGTTCGAGGCTGCAGTGAGGTATGTTTGCACCACTATACTCCAGCACACAGAGAGAGACCCTGTCTGTAAAAAGAGAGAGGGGGGAAAGAGAGAGAAACTCTAATACAGTGTGTTAAATGTTAAATGCTATAACAAAATTGCTTGATACTATATACCATGTATGCCTTGCTCCTTTGCCAGGTCAGAGAAAGATTTCTGGAAAAAATATTTAAGCTGAGACCCGAAGAATGAGGAGGGATTATCCAGGCAATAGGGGTTGGCTGGAGTATTCTGGGCAAGATACAGCATATGCAAAGGCCTAGATCTAAGAGAGGATATGATACCTCATCCGCTCAGGAAATGTGCCTAGCTTGAGTAGCTCAGTTTAGGCAAGAGCTAGGATCCTAGCTGAGTACCCAATATCAGCAGGACTGCTAAGAAATGGTCAAGTATCATTGGGATGCCAGCTTGAAGACCAAGGAATATCCTGGTACACCAACATCAGACACTGACTTCAGGACTTAACTGCTGTTCGCAGGTCATGTTTCTAGGGAAGAGTGTCATGATGCCTCATGAGAGGCCTTGCGAGTAGGCTACAGGTCTAAAGGTCATATACAGGTAAAAGAGAGAGGTGTAGAAAGTACTGCTACCTTACCTCAGCTTGCTAGAGAGTGAGGGGAGAAGTTGTGAGTGGCAGCCTTCTTTCCTTTCCAGGCATACTGTGTATACCACAAGCAGGGTCCCCTTAGGTATTCTCACTTTAGGTGCAGAAATGAAGCCAACAACTTTCTTCCTCCTCCCTGGGAATCATCTCCTAAATCTCCTAAGCAGAAACTTGTTTGGAAGGAAGGAAGCATGCCTTTCATTATATTTAAGTACTAAACCTAGAGCATAAAAGGGAAGACACCTGGAGTTCTATGGGAAAATCTACTCCCCCTCAGTTCTGCATGTTCTTGGTAGCCCCTCACTTTCCCAAAGGATCATGGTCTTTTGGACTGTAAAATATAGTGTGTAATTACCTTTAAAGCAAGACGGCTGGGCACGGGGGGCTCACTCATGTAATTCTAGCACTCTGGGAGGCCTAGGAAGGAGGATCGCTTGAGGTTAGGAGTTCAAGACCAGCCTAAGCAAGAGTGAAACCCTGTCTCTACTAAAAATAGAAAAAAAATTAGCCATGCAACTAAAAATAGAAAAAAATTAGCCAGGCAGGGTAGTATTTGCCTGTAGTTCCAGCTACTCTCCTGAGGCGGGAGGATTGCTTGGGTCCAGGAGTTTGAGGTTGCTGTGAGCTAGGCTGACACCACAGCACTCCAGTCCAGGCGACAGAGTAAGACTCTGTCTCAAAAAAAAAAAAAAAAAAAAGCAGCAGGAAAAAGGTATTAGCCTTTAGAGATGTCACACACCAGATTTTTGGAACCTTGACCTGAGCTCAGAGCCTTGAGGTACTAAATGTGTCATTTACAGGGCACCAGAATGAATCTAAGGAGCAGCTGGAACAATTAAGAACAGGTGCTCAAATTGGAGCCACTCCGTAGATAACTGCTAGCCAAGAAAGATGGAAAGCTAGAACCCATTTTAGAGGGAGTTTGGGGGTAGGGAATAGGCCTATACACTTAAACTGGACATTATCCCAAGGTCGTAGTGGTCATGTTGGAATGCCTGTCACATCCATGCTTTGAGGCTTAGCAACTGGCTTAGAAGAGGCCATAATGGGCTGGGTATGGTGGCTCACGCCTGTAATCCTAGCACTCTGGGAGGCCAAGATGGGAGGATCATTTGAGCTCAG